>JAMLFY010000005.1:25840417-26484272 GCA_030441495.1 Dalbergia oliveri | reverse complement strand
ACTTATCCTTATCAATTTTGATGACATTGAAAATTATCTTTTTCCCATTTCTATTGATAGATATAGAACTTTGAATTTTTATAACTTAGGATATTCTATAAGTGGAGAATTTCGTCATGAAATTAGTATGACTCATTGTTAAAACTCAATATGAGAAACCATATTGATAGATTAATTAATATTATATTACTGTATAGATTAATACTAATTATATTATTGTATATAATAAAGAGAAGGACTTATTTTATTAGTTGCAAATACAAAAAAAAAAAAAAAGAATTATTATTTGAGTTTGTATTATTGATGAGCCATAGAAAGATAGGTATTGATAGGAATGAAGTGATTGTAGGAAATATAAATTATTATGATATTGCTATTATTACAATTATAAGATACAATTGTAAAATAATATGAATTAATTTAAAGAAGATTTAAATTTTATATTAGAATATGTGTCATTAAATGTATTTCTACTTTTGATGAGAGAAATTTTTTCTTAAAATATTTTAAAAAATAGAAAAGTTTGTATTATATATTAATAGATGACTTCTTAATATTATAATAATAATAATTATTTTTCACATCATGTACCAAGTGTAATGCTTTTTAGTTGGTATCTCCTTATTTGTTTTTATATATTTATTTATGATTCTTTTTTTTATCAATAATAGATAAAAAATTTAAAAAATAGAAGATTTGAATAATGAGATTTAAAATAAAAAAATTATTATGTTTATTATTTAAATGATAGTATAAATATTTAAATATTTAATTAAATATCGATAAGTTTTAAAGATATTTAATTTTTGTATTACAATCTTACTATTAAATGCTGATATTATCAATTATATTTTAATAATATGTAATAATTGCATTTTTATTTTTCAAAAAAAATAATTACAAACTAACTTCTTAAAAATTGTGGGCCCTAAATTATTCTTGTTGCAATACGTGGAAAAATTTTCCTCATGAGAGTTGGAATATTAGTATTATAGATATTAAAAAATCATTGTTGTGTAACTCTAATAAACATTGTCCATGTTATTATCATGTAATATGTTTTTGTTAATTTCATTCCATTATTTGTATTTGTTTAATTATTAATCTAATACACACACACACACACATGTACACTAGTAATAATCATAACTACTAATATCTATGAATTTTTTTTACTAGTTACAACAAATTAATTATAACATATATTTTAAAATTGATATTTTAATTTACTAGAAGGATGTATAAGGAAATGGGGTGTAATTGAAATCATATAAGTTAAATTATTCATTATTTTTTATTAATTAATAAATATATTTTTATATTTTTAAAAGTAAATATTTTAATTTACTTAAAAAACATAAATGGCATGGTATGACCAAAAGAACCCTTTAAGTTGGTACCATGGGATTACCTACAATGGAGGTGGGAATGGAGAGTAGGTTTAGTCTTCATGGATGGGAGTGAAATCTCAGTTTGTTAAACGAGGTAGAGAATTGGACTAAGGTTCATGTCCTATGTAGACCCTAGTTCCCTATTTATATAAATGATTTAAATGTCCACTTATATATATATTTAGAAAATCTTACTACACCTTTATTTTTTTAAATTATCTTTGTTGATTTACATTATGTATATATTTTTATTTTTAATTTGGATTATTTTGCATTAGTAATATTTATTATTATGACTATTTATATTTTGAATTTTAAAATATTTTGAAAATTTTATCTTTTGGATTTTTTAACAAACTTGGATTTTATGAAGATTCCCCTATAACGGAAATAAGGACTCGCGATGGGATCTGGAGATTGATGATGAGGCAAAATTCTAAACAGGATTGGAAGTGGCATGTCCCTTCTTTCATAGATACCCATTGTCATCCTATAAGTGACTCACTATAGTAAAATTGTCCACTTATTATCTTTCATTATTCAACAATTCCAACTTTCGAAACATGCAAAATTTTCATAAGGTAGGCTATTTATTATTAGTCAAAGGTCATTTACTTAGTTTTAAAACCTTATTAACATGATATTTAAAATAAAGTATAAAAAAAGAATGACATACATATATTTTGTTTATTTATTTAATTATTTATTTATTAACTTATTTTCAAAATAAATTTATATACTTAATTTTCTATAATAACTAATAAACTATTTCTTTTTATTACCCGTGCATCATAGGTGTCAAATGACTAGTAGTATAATATTTTAAGTAATTGTTGAGCAATTGAGGTGCTATATTGGAGGTTAAGCTGTTTCATATTGTGCTAAGTTTCTTTCTTTTATGTACAATGTATTGTTAGCCCCAATTATTTTATTGCTTTAGCCCTCATGATCAAATTAAGGTGTTGCATATTGAGATGTTATATTTGTTATTATTGGAATTTAGAATAAAATAAATTTACAAGGATAACATTAGATTTTGTCATTGCTGTCTACAGCTAGCTTATTGTTATACATGGGATTAAAGGTTTCCACAAAATAATTTAAATTAAGAAGTATTTAGAATTTAAAAATATATATTTACAAGGATAATGGTAGATATTAGCTTATTATATACTAGTTATTTTGCCCTTGTAATACATAAGATATTAATAAAAAATAATTTGTTGTCCTTAAAATAAAAATAAAAATAATTTATTTAAATAATTTTGTAGAAAATTGAGTATATAAATGTGTCATTCCGTTTTATATCTAATTTTGAATGTAATGTATATAAGGTTGAAAATCTCAGATGACTTTTACCTACAATATTTTATAAAAAAATTACATGTTTTGAAAGTTAAAATTGTTGAATAATGAAAGAGACTAAATGGATAATTTTACTATGTCATGAGTCATTTATAGTGTTGACAATGTGTATCCATGAGATAGGAGACATACCCCGCCTCCTCGTTCCGTTTAAGTTTTGCCTCATCTCCATCCTCGCCATATGTCCCCATTACCCATTCCTTGTAAGGATTTGAATCTAACAAATATTCATGGTTTTATTAAAAAAATTTCAAAAGAGAAAAAATTTTAATAAATTTGAAATTCTGGAACATAAATATCCACAATAACAAAAACTATTAATGTATTTTAAATTAAAAATAAAAATACATACATAATATAAATCCAATATCTATGCGAGCTTGTGTATATGAGTGGATGTTTAAACAAGTTATATAAATGGGAAATTAGCGGGTCTTCATGGGGTGGGTCACATTCCTCCCTCTACCCCATTCAACATACGGAGTTCTGCCTTCGTTACAGACCTCATGAAGACTAAACATGTCCCCATTCTCGTCCATTGCAGGTATCTCTGTACCTTTCAGTTTTTTTTTTTTGATCATCTCAAGTCATTTACATCTTTTTAGTAAATGAAAATATTTAATTTATAAAAATTTAAAAATATATTTTCTAATTAATAAAAAATAAATAAATTTAATTTATGTGATTTTCATTGCACCTTATTTTCTTATACATCTTTTCAAATTAAAATGTCAATTTTAAAATATAAGTTATAATTAATGTGTTATGATTAAAAAAAAGTCATATATAATTCTAATTTACATGATCTCAATTATTGGAGTAGTGCATCAATTACACAATTATGGAATGACTTCAAAGTTTAGAAATCGATAATGAAATATACCATAGCTTTGAAGAATATTTTGTCCTAAGAAGCTATCAAAAGAAAAATAAATGGAAAATTAGCTCGAATAATAAAATATTTATATGAACAAACTTAAAAATAAAGAAAATAACAAAGAAGAAGAATAAGAACAAAAGACATAAAAAGAAACAAAAAACACACAAAATAAAAGAGAAGGGGTTAGTAGATACTTAATTTGGATCAAAATAATTTTCTTTTGATTTTGAGTATAAATTTATGATTTATATATAATTGATATTTTCAATCAATTGTTATTTATAATTAATATCGGAATTAGTTTTAATTCATGTGATTATTTTTGTCAATTAAGTGTGATGAATCTATAATACTAATATTTCAGACTCATTCTAGGAAAATTTTTACATGTGTCATTCATAGAGTAACTTATGACCCACGATTTTTATAACATTGATTATTAATTATTTTCTTATAAAAATTACCTTCATATCTATTTCATTAATATAACATAAATATTTCACATTAAATATTAGATTTCAAACCATTACAATTCTTAATTTAAATGATATAACTAATCAAAATATGTCAATCTAAATTATTTAAAATTAAAAATAGATATTCATGTGATACATATCTTTTTCTATTTTATTTATAATATTTTTTTATTTTTTCAATTAAACACATGTTTTTTCATATTAATTACAAAATTTTAAATTTTGAATTCACCTTGATGTTTTGAATTTTAGATTCAATAGACTACTTAATTTCTATTCCATAATTAACAATAATACAATCGATTAGTGCAAAAATAAAAATGGAAATAAAAACTATTGCTATCAAGAAAGGTATGCTATAATCGAAGTATAAACCCCTTAAATTACTCCTAGAATCCTAACATATTCATTGCTATAAAAGATGACCACTTATACTAATCGAAATAAAAACCCTTAACTTCTCTTAGAATCTACAATATCAATTTGTTACTAAATCTTACGTTAAAGTTTTAGCATGAAATGCTAACACCTTATTTCATTTTTCCTCTACTATTCCACAACTTTCTTTTCTTTTTATTCTTCCTTTCATATTTTTATATTTTTCATTTCTTCGTTCATTATCTATTAGTTTTCTCAAAAATATTAATTTACTTCATATTTTAATTTTCTTCTTCGTGGTTTATATTAAGGAATAAGAATTTGTAGATTAGAAAATTCAAATGTTCCATCATTCTTCTTTGAAGCTCTTTTCTTCTTTGTGAGATTTTTTTTGTACAACGTTTTTATGTTTTTTTATTATTTTTAATTTGTATATGTATTTTATACATTTAAATATTTCCTCAATGAAATAAAGAATTAATTTTTTTAAGTTCTCTTAAAATAAACCAATTTATTTATCCTTTTCATTTTTGTTGTTTATATCCAATTTATTTCTACCTTTCTTCTTTGTAATTTTTCTTTTGTTTTGTATAGAGATTTTTCTATATTTATTTAGTCTTTTGCTTTGTGTATATATCTTAATGGTCTTTTTTCTATGTTTTGTGTAGGAGATAATCATTAGCCTGTAGGCTTAGCTGCATATTGTTCAATTCTTTGTGGCAAAGGTAATTGTATTTTTCATAAATAATTTAACAAATATTTTATTGAATTTGAGATTAATTTTATTGTTGTATAAACGAGTATTAATAATTTTATAATTTTTTCATTTCAGAATTTGAAGCCACAATTAAGTAAAGCAGATGCTATTGATGAACTATCTCAATTGGTCATTTTACTAAATTTAAGGTAGTAAAGATTAAGGACTAAGAATAATTGAAAATTGTGTTTGGTTTTACTTCGTTTTTACATTTGATTTTGTTTTGCTCATTTGTTTGAGAACATTTATATGAGAGGGAATTGTTGTTGTGGCGAGAGCAACACTTTCCTAAACCAGCTTATGCACAATCAGCTAGCTGATGATTCCAATTGTAATATTAGACAAAATTTATCTAATTTCCATTGGAATTTATTTATGCTATTCCGCCTTCTTCAATTTATTTTTCCTTCATTATTTTGTAAGGCTTAAAAATTGCCGAATTCAATATATACATAGCCATTGAATTATAATTTCAATTCCATTTACAAACACTAATTATGGAGAATGAATAATATTTTGGAACAAATTATATTTTTTATTTAAAATTTTCATTGTGCATTTACGTTGTACAAATTAATTGTTAACTCTTATTCTTTTTTATTTTGATGCGAATCAAATATACTAATATATGTATAGCTATTGATTAATTTTTCTTTCAATATATATGCATTTATTGTTTCCTTTTCTTTTCTCACTCTAAAACTTTTATTTAATTGATAAAATTTAAAATATTAATTTTGTAACTGTATACAATCCATATTTATTTGTGTTTGCTTTTTTAAGGTATAATCATTATTAATATATTATTTTATTTAGAAAAATATAATTATTGATAGATTATTGATTTTATTTTCCAAATGCCTACCTAACTATTTAAGTGACAAATTTCATTTTCTAATTCATAAAAGCTAATATTACACACACACACAAAAATATATAAACATAGCAAAAATTAATAATAAATAATATTATTGCCTTTTTTTATAAGCCTAATATTATAACCTTTAATTGATACTGATATCCATATCAATCAATAATGTATACATACTAATAGTATTATTATCCTTTCGTTACCATTTTTAAAATTTTTCTTTTTTTTAATAAATTTAATTGATACATGTAGGTATTCAAATCTTTAAAAAATGAGGAATGATGACTCATGACAGGGATAGGGATGGGTATAAGAGAAAAATTCTAAATGAGAACGGGGTTGGGAGAAAAGGTTTTAACATCAAATCTAGCTTTTGAAAATCATACACACAACCACACACACACACACACACACACACACACACACACATATATATATATATTACTATGCCATATTTAATTTTTTGAAACTTAAATATTTTAATTTATCAATTCTACAATTGTTTCATCTTATTTTTTTGAAAAAAAAACTTTAATTTTTCAAAATTAAAATATTTTAAAAATCAGTTCCACAATTTATACTTCTTTGATAATGATACTAATTATTTATTAATTTTTAAAAAATTAAATAATTACAATACTTTTTTAATTGAAAATAATTATGTAATTAATATACTACTTCAATAATTGAGATGACATAAATTATGATTATAAATAATTTTTAACTAATGATATATTAATTATAATATATATTTTAAAATTAATATTTTCATTTACTAAAAGGATGTACAAGGAGAGGATGTGTAATTGAAATAACATAAATTAAATATATTCATTAATTTTTTATTAATTTGAAAATATATTTTTATATTTTTACAAATTAAATACTTTAATTTACTACAAAGTTGTAAATGATTAGGGATGACAAAATAATAATAATAATAATGAAAGTGGATACATAGGGGATTACCCACAATAATGGGATGAGAATGAATAATTTTATTTTCTTGGGACAGCTACAGGGGAAGTTCCTATTTATTAAATAAAGTAGAGATGGGGATAACACACTCTCATTTTTTCAATTATCTTTAGATTTGCATTATGTATGCATTTTTAATTTTAATTTAGATTATGTTGTATTAGTAGTATTTGTTCCTATGGATATTTATGTTTTGAATTTCAAAATATTTTTATTCTTTCTCTTTTTGAAAATTTTTAATAAACCCATTAATAGCTATAGGGATTCAAATCCCCACTGGGATGGGAATATGCACCCATGCAGGAATGTAATGGAGATTTTAAAGCAAAATTCCAAATCAGATGTGTGAGACATGTCCTCCTTCAAGGATAACTATTGTTATTCCTATAAATGCTTATGATATAATTAAATTATTCACTTATTCTCTTTCATTTTTTAACAGTTTCAATTTTTAAAATATGTAAAATATTCATAAAACAGGCTCTTTATAATTAGTTATAGGTCATCTACCGAGTTTTTTTTAGCCTTATAAACATGATATTTGAAGTAAAATAGAAAATAGAATGACACATTTATATACTTTTTTTCTATTTATTCAATTATTTAATTATTAACTTATTTTCTAAATAAATTTATATATTCAATTTTCTATAAGATATATTTAAATAAATTATTATTTATTTTTCTTAATAGTCAAAAAACTATTTTTTATTATCATCCTGAATAACACTGTCACACAACTAGTATAAATGATATCTCATAATTATTTGTGCTTGATATAATTGATTGACATAATTTATACGTAAAGTTTGTTTTATAATAAATATATTTAATGTTAAATTAACTTCATAGCATAGTATTCATTGTTAAATGTTACTAAATATTATAGATAGAGATTAAAGTCTTTTAAATATTTTAATTTTATACTATTCCAGTAGCATGGGACCATGCTTCATTTGTAATATTATGATTTTATTTTATTTGTATTAATTTATAATTTTATAAGTTTACTTTCATTGTAATCTTCATTTTTTTTTGCACAGATTGTAATCTTTAATTTTATTTCATATGAAAAATAATTAATAGTTAAAATGTAAATTAAATTCAGAATATTACTTTAAATATAAAGATTGAGAAATGGTGGGGTCTAAATAGCTCTATGAATAATATGTGTAAGTTTCCTTTAAATGAGTTTGAATTATTCATATAGTAGTTTGTATTAATTTTTAATTTTATAATATTATTTTTATTGTAATCTTTATTTACTTGGCTCAGATTGTAATAATCTTTAATGATTGTAATCTTTAATTTTATGTCATATAAAAAATAATTAATAATTAAAATGTGAATTAAATTCAAATTATTGCTTTAAATATAAAGATTGAGAAAGCAGTGGCCTAAATAGCTCTATGAATGGCATGTGTAAAAATTTTCCTTAAATAAGCCGAATTATTAGTATAGTAGATGGGATTAAAGGGTTTCACAAATTTTTTTTTGTTTAAGTTCCACAAAATAATATTGAATTAAGAAGTATACATTAACAATAAAAAACTCCGTTTAAATGAGATCATATTATTGAATTGTTACAAAATAATGTTAAAATTAATATTGATATTATGGGTATGTTATAGTTTATAAAGATGAATGATGTAATACCCTGATTTTTCTTTTAGTTATAATTATGTGTTCATTAGAATTAATTGAGTTTAATTAGGGATTAATTTTCTTAATTAACTAGATGATGAATAATTAGATATTCCTCTCTTAGCAGTTTGAGTGCATGTTTATATTAGTTGTTGTGTTGAATTATGTTAAAATTAAAGGTTAGAGTGTTTTAAAAATTTAGAGTTCCCTCTCATCTAAAATTTCATATTCTCTCCCAAAAGGTTAAGGTTTCAAGACACCCAATATTATGTAAATCATTTGAATTTATGATGCAAAGAAACGCTAGTTATTTATTGTCTTGCATTTATTTTTATATATTTCATGAGCTTGGGAGCAAATTACACTAGTACCCTTTAACCCCCACTTAATACCCACACTACCCTTAATGAAACATGACAAAATGCAACCCTAACCCCCTTTGAAAACATCATCCATAGCCTCCCTCCATCCTCCCCCACCATTTCACATTTTCATCATCTTCTTCCTCTTATTTTCACTTACAATCACCACCACCATAACCATGAACCTTTAGCCTACTTCTTTCCCAACACCTCCCTAACATCCAAACACTAAACCTCAACCTCATTGGGAAAGAAAAGCTCATTCCTTCCCCATATTACAGAGTTGGCCATGAATTTCCCAAGCTCAGAGAGGAGATTTTTGGCCTACATTTCACCTCTTCAAGCTCCAAACATTCCTTTCCTTGGACTCCTTCAAGTTGGTAAGGGGTTGTTGTGAAAACCTACCATTTTTGTGTGATATTGATCTTTAAAACTTGTTTGTTTGGTGTGATAATGATGCTGGAAAACCAGCTTAAATGGGGTGTTGATGATAGGGTTTTGTGTTCTTTGATTTGGATTGATGATAAATGAGGATTTGAGCTTGTGTTTCTTTTTTTTTATCCTAGGATATATGTTGTGGATGTGTAGTTGGGAGTTTTTTGGCTTGCTAATGTAAGTGATAATGCATAAATAAGAGTTGTGACTCATGAACATTGATGTTGGCCTGGGTTGCTAGATTTCAAGCTAAGAGCCATTTTATGCTTCTATTACTATTTTTCTATTGCTGCTATTTTGTTGTGTTTGGGGACCATTTTATGAAGAAAAATTGAAGGAATTATATTGGGTTTCGTTGCTATAAATGTAGGAAAATTTTCCAACTCTTTAGCTTTATGGTTCATGTAAGTTTCCAACACTTTGCTAGCTATTTTAGGCTATTATATGTCTCTCTTTTTTTTTTTTACATTTCTAGTGCTACACTTTCTGGTTTGGGTGGGCTAAAAAGAATGAAAACATGAGCATTTTATGTTGGTTTTGGTAACAACAAGTGTAGAAATTTTTTTATCACTTTAGCCTTGTGATTCTTGAAAAATATCCAACACTTTGCTAGCTATTTTGGGTTGCTATATGTGCTGAAATGCAGCGGTTTAAGGGCTGATTTTATGCAGAAAAAAATTATGTATAAGGGTGGGAATTAGGTGCTCAAGTGTAGAAATTTAATTGTGTGTTGCGTTTCTTTGAGTATGTGCTTAAAAGTTATGTTTTCTTTTCATCACATCCAAATAACAAAGTGCTGAAAATTTCCCAGCAACATAGTTTAAAGTTAGATGATGTTTTGCTGATTTTATGCAGAAAAAAATTATGTATGAAGGTGGGAATTAAGTGCTCAAGTGTAGGAATTTAATTATGTGTTGTGGTTCTTTAGTTATGTATGTGCTCAAGAGTTGTGTTTTCTTTCATGATATTTGAGGAACAAGTTCTGGAAACTTTCCATGAACTATGGTTCAAGGTCATGTGATGTTTTGTGATTCTAGATGAGGAGCTTTGGTTATCTTTGAGTACTCTAGTTATTGGGTGCTTGGATGAGTTCTTTTGATTATGAAATATTTAATGAAATAGTGTTAGATTGCTGAAATTTCAGTATGTGTGTTCCTCCCATAAAGTGGCATTGTGAACTTGATTTCTTGCATCATTGACTTTGATTTTGTGTACAAGTATTATGGTGTAATGAGAATGCATTTGGATTGAACATTTGGAGTCTTTGAACTACTTTATTTGACTTGAAAGATAAAATTCTGGTTTGGCATTGAATATCTTAATCTAAATTTGATATTATTTTAATCTTGTGAGTTTGAGATATTTATATGTGAATGATATTTAGAAATGTCATTGTTGTCTATTACTAGAATATGTGATTGGATGAACACTAGTTAGTCCGGTCCTTTTTCGACAATTGGTTTAGGCACGTTGATGTTATACATTGAGTGACTTTCAAATTGAAATGTTAAATAATTGGAAATTGTATGCTTAGATTATGCGCATGGGGAGTATCTCACAGACTACGTGACATAGCCTAACTCATTCTAACATGAAGTGTGAGTCGAAACATTAGCATGAGTTAGTATTATGTTCCATAGGCCTTGGGATGCAAATTGAAGTATGTTGAGTAGAAACTCTAAGCTTGTCATTCAAATGCATAAAGGTTGCACCTATGTTTCCTAATAACTTATAAGATGTTCCATTATGTATGTTGAGTGGTAATTCTAAGCTTATCATTTAAATACATAAAGGTTGTGCTTATGTCTCCTAATAAATTATGAGACTTTTCCATTGTGTTGTAAAGTAAGATGTGAGGAAGTTAAATTTAAAGTTTAAGCGAAGTTCCCGCTTATTCCCCGTTTAAATCTAGCGACACTGGTTAGGTTGAGCTCATCCTAGGTGATAGGTGAATTAGAGTGTAGGCGAGTTCAATCACCACGGTGATATGGTTGGCCTAGGCGACAGGGAGAAAGTTCTCCTTCTATCCCCGTTTGAATTTATCGATGGCTAGTAAGGTTGAGCTTATCCTAAGCAATAGGTGTTCAAGTGTAGGCAGTTAAATCGCTGGGTGGTGACATAGCTGTTTAGGCTACACTAGAGATGGTGGTATGTTTAAGGAACTAAAGTTCATGTATATGAAAGTGCTAAAGATGTGAAATGACTTGTTTAATTACATTTCCATACATGCCTCATTTTCTAAGATTTTGATTATGCTAGTTATGACATGTAATCTAATCACTTCTTCCCTAACCAAGAGATTTAAAATATGTGTTACTTCAAATTCTAGTTTACGAACTAATTAAATGAACTAAAGTATGCCCACTTATTTTATAATTAAACCGAAGTGACTGGTAACGACAATGATGACACTGGAACTATTTTATTTAATTACTGAAATTCCTTTAGATTCTTACCCTTTTTCTTTTTTGTGTCGCCTTTAGATGAGCAAGTAGACCAGGATGCTGGAGTCCCTTGAGTTCATGATCTTGGAGATAGCCCATGCTTAGCGACTTAATTATTATCTTCTACATATTTTGAATAAATCTCTTGAGCATGTAAACTATTGATACTTATTTATGTTTTTGCTTATTTTGAGATGTCTATGCCTTATGGATGACGTATTGAGACCTAGCCTTATTACGGCTCTTAGCTAGAATTTATTTATGTTGTGATTCCTGACTTGCATTAGGTGTGGTTGTCCTTCATGGACTCACGTTTTTTATTATATATCAGTACTCATTTATGTATTGATGTGATGACATGTGTTGTTAAATATTTATGAAATCTAGGATTTGTTCTATTATGTGTTTATTTTTATGGGGTTATTATTTCACTCACATGTTGTGTTAGTTCTAGTTACGTGTTGACAAACGAGGTTGCCTTTTTAAGTTTTCAAAAAAAAAAAATTATTCGCTATTTTTTACTAAAGTATTTTTGAGTAAACTAAACCCTCAAAATCAAAATGTAAGAAACTTAATAATTGACCAATTGTGACATATGCATAAGAGGTTAATCATTAGGGTGTTACAGATGAGGTGAAAAAATAAATAAATTTTTTAGTTATTCAATATTTACAAAAATTTAATATTAGCATATCTTAAATTAAATTTTAGTTTTTATAATTAATATCAGTTTTCACAAATTAGTTTTGATAAGTTGAAATTAACGGCGAATCAAGAATGGGAAGAGAAATGAAGACTTTGAGAGAATAATAATGATTTTTTTCTTTAATTTATAAAATTTTATTTAAAACTTTACATAATTATTATGCAATATTTTATATAGATGTATTGAATATGTATTAATTAGTTATATTAAATATGTATTGCACAACTCATATTCGTACATCGCATGGGCTCATACACTAAGTAATATCCTTTTATTGTTTTATTTGCTATGAGCATTAACAAAAGTCAGAGGCAATCATTATCACGTTGGGTTGTTTTTGAAGAAATTGATGTTCATTCATGGCCTGATAAAAGTTGTATGTTCAATGGTGACAAATAGAGAAGGATTGAAAGTTTTAACATACTCCAACGATAGAAATGTAAGTGATGAAATATCAAATGTAGTCTATAAAAAATGTTCAGAAATTTAACTTCAAATATCTTATAACATTGTGTTCGTTTCTAATTCATCCATCATTTACATTAGAGATGTTTTGAATGTATCTCTTGAACATAATTGCCATATGTTTTGAGAAAGTAAACTACATAATAAAATAATTTTTCAATATTATACTTATAAAAAATTAATCTCCTGCATCGCACGAGTCGTCATACTAATTTATATGATGCATCTATCTTAGGTCAATACATGAGTATTTCAATATTCACTTCCAATCACATTAATATAAGATTTTCATATGAAATAGTTCAAACACTATATCAACCATCGCCGTAGCCAGCATATTGTTATATTAACTTTTTCGGGCTTCACTAGTATCTAAAGACCATTGGACTTTAACTAATTCAGCTAGAGCCGAGTAGGTCCACTATAATTGTAATACTCTCTCCAAGCAAATTTTATTCATTCATAAGATTCAAGTCCAAAACCTTACTTAAAGAAACCAAGCATGGACCCACTTGAACCAACCAAGTGTTGATTTATTATTTAATAACTTGATGACTAAAATAGACTAAAGATCAAAGAAAACCCCTTTCCTTGCAGCGGTGAATTGCATCCTGAAACGTTTCCTCAAGGCTATACTTGAACTCGAATCCAGCATCTATAAGTTTCTTTGAGATTAAATGAGGTAGCATGACCCCTTTAATTTCCTTCAGCTCGCTACAACAAATCAAGTCAAATATTAGTTATACAATGAGGTCAAAGAGAGATAGTGTATAGCATGTGACAATTAAGCAATTTTGATTCACTGATAATGATAATGTAAAATGCCTTTACATTGTGATTTAATCAAAAAGCTTTTATTTATTTGAATTTTCAAGTAATAGGTAAAAAAGTTAATTATCATGTTTAATATAACAATATATAATTGAATGTTGTTTCTTACACTATTGGTATATAGAAATTAAATTTTATATATACATATAGGGTGGTGATGATTCATTTATTCCAAGAATAAGCTGTTGTATACTTACTCTATTCAATATTTTATTATGGGTACGAAATCTCATAATCCATCTATTGAATTTAAAATTCCTAAGTAAATCAAGTATATAAAACTGTATATAATTTTAAAGTAACTTGATACCCTTTTATTATGTCATTTAATTTTATTTTAACGGATAATATGATTTTAAAAATATTAAGAAATATCAATCATTAAAATACATGTTTATTATTGTTGTCCAACAATTTTTCTAAAATTTGACATACTTGATCATTAATATAGTATCACATAATTCAACAGTCCTATCAATTAAATTCAATCATTATAAAAAGTTATTGAATGAAGTAATAAGAATACCACATCTTACTCTCATAGAGTAAATATAATGGGTCCCCATACCCTATATATAAGATTTTTGAATCAATAGTTATGAGAGTCAAAATTTATTTTTGCTGATGTAAAAGCATGATTGGATGCAAATATTTTTGACAAACATGAATATATATAACATTTTGCATGGTGGACAATAGAACTCACTCTACTCTTGGTATTTGATATTCCGGGTATTTGGCTGAAAGAAGTTCAGAAATCTCTTCAATAGATACAATGAATGGTGAGCAATTATATCTCCCTTTTGGACTACGATGCTCAAGCAGGAATATGTGTGCTCGAGCCACATCATCCACATGCACCATATGAAAACGAGTGACACCAATTTGATTCTTGTTGCCTGCAGTATTAATTTCTTTTTACTAAGAAACTTACAAAGGACTAAAAGTATTGATTAATCTCAATATGTTGGTAACAGGTAATAAGGTCGTAAAATGTTTCTACTTCCTCCATTTAAGCTGGCCTTTTAAGAAGACGTACTGAATACCGATCTAATAAGCAAAGTATTTCAAAATATTTTAAACTATTCAGTTGATCATATCAATTCAATAGATCATGTAGATCTTCAAAACAAGCTTGAGACAACTGAAACACAACAATGGTGATTATATTTATAAGGATTAGCAAAATGACATGAATGATCTCATAGTTATAAAATATAACTTGTGTAGTGATGATAGTTTTATATTACCATGGCGGTTATGGTTGTATAGCAATGCAATGCAGTTCGGAGGATATCACAATAGTAATATTGTGACTACAATTACAATTGCGAACCACAATTTATGATAGTGATTGTTCTAGTGATCAATCACTGAACTAATATATAATGCTTGAGACATATTGAAAAACATTGGTATGATATTATAAAAGATTAGCAAAATGACATGATCTCACAATTGTTAAATATATATAACTGGTGTAGTGATTTATCTTCAGGTGATTCAAAATTCATGCCGAACTCAATATATTAGGGTTATAATCAGTTTGGGTTTAGGGGGAAAAATTGAACTAATCAATTTTAATTGGTTTGGTTTAATTTGGTTCTGGTCCAATGATTTTTGTGATGAAATCTGAATCGAGCCAAATAAAGTTGAGTTGGTTCAGTTTGGTGATCAATTACCTGATTAGTATTATTTTGTGTTTATTTCAATAAAAATAGAAAAAAAATACAAACTATAAATCTCCTAAAATTTCATCAATTTCATATATATATATATATATAATTTAAAACTTCAATAGGTATAACTAAAGTATGATTTATTAACTAAATACATTATATATAGAAAAATAAAAAATATTATATATAATATATGATTAGGTCAGGTTATCAGGTTGAAATTTATGAAATTCAATACCTTAGCCAATTATTATTGGTTTAATTAATTATTATCCAAAGCAATCAATTATTTACAGAATTGATTTAATTGGTTCAATTCAGATGGTCGAGTTCATTGGGTTGATCTTGTCCCCTACAATATATATGAACAAAAAGGAAAACAGGAAGACATAAGGGTAGGAATAGAATAAGCTGTAGGATTATATATACCTAATACCAAAACCAGTACTTTGTCAACTGAGTCAGGAAGCTTAGGACAAATGAAGGATCCAACAACAAAAGGGTATTAGAGTCACAACATCCAATCCATGTTGTTCACCAAATTCAAGCATTGCTTTCTCTGTCAAGCTAAGGTCTTGGAAATTGCATATGACCAGCCATATGGTTTCAAACTTCTAAGGAGATCCACATCACTCCAGCTACTCTCATCCAATACATCTTCTTGGTCACTGAAGGCAACAAGAGAGGCACTAGAAGTGTAAACAACCCTCTTCACTGTCTTTGAATTTAGGCATGCTTTCAAAATTCCTAGTGCCCCATCAATGGTCCTTTTGGTCACTATCTCGGAGGTTCACTCATTGCAAAATCAATTGGAGATGAAGTGGAACACCCTGACACACCGTTCAATTGCTTCACTGAAACTTTCTGGATTTTTCAGATCAGCATTGAAGATTTTGAGCTTTTTTATGCTCCAGGTAGATTTGTTAGGAACATTGTTTTAAATTGTGGATCACATCATGATGCAACCGCGATATTTGGGTTGTCAGCATAACGCATTAGTGTTCAATTGGAGTGTGATACATTTCCACATAATTGACCGCAATGAAACGTAAAGGAATTTTACGGACTGCATTGGATCGCATTAGGCCACAATGGGCTGACAAGCCGCATCAGGCTGATAGGCCACAATGGTTACTTTTCAAGTTGTAGCCGCACAAAAATTTCACGCTGTATCAACCGCAATGTGCATCGCGATGGCCGCATTATCCGCAATCACAATCAATCGCAATTAAAACAATGGTTAGGAAGCTAACATCTTTCTTTCTTTCTGCAAATGTCAAAATATATATATAGATCACAAGCATAAGCTAGTTTAGCATTGGAATGGTACATAGTCATAGAGATATGAAATTTTTGTATAAATTTTAACATAAAAAGAATAACTTAATCACTTGGGTCAGATCTAACAGTGGTGTTAACACTGTAACCATCTTCAATAAGCCTCTTGATGATCCATGAACCAAGAAAACCTGTACCTCCTGACACAAACTCTACCCTTCCCCTCTGCCATTTGTACAGTATTCTTTCTGCAATGTTTCCTCTCTTTCCTTTGTGCTGTCCTCTACTTTCAATAAATGAGGATTGCTTGACGTGTGTGTCCATGTATATATACACCCTGGGTCAAACGAGAGGATATTTTTAGAGTAATAATATTCCAACACCTACAGCCTCCTGAATGAGTGTCTCAATTGGACTAGGTACCTATTTTTGATATTGAAATAATATATTTGATATTTTTATGCAATCAACGAATTCCTAGTCTTTTCTAAATTGGTTTCTTTATTTAAACAGTCCGTACGTTGAATAGTAAAACATGATTGAAAGAGATACATAGAAAAAGCATGAAGGTTGAATATATGTTTACTTGGGTTTTTAGGATGCATTTGTTCTTTTTTTAAAAAAATTAAAACAATTACTTCTCATATAAATTATTTATATCATCTTCTACTTATAAGTTAAAAACAATTTTTTAAGTTATTTTTAGCTTTTGAATCAAAACTTATACGAGTAACTCATATAAAAAATAATTCTTTTTAGTTGAGAAAATCATTATTTTGTTAATGAACAAATGCACCCTAAGGATAAAAAAGTCTGTTTTTTTAGTAAATATGTATTTTAGTTTATGAAATATTTGTATAATATCAATTTAGTTTTAAAAGTTTTTTTAATAATAAATAGGTTTCTCAAAGTTATAAGTTAAAATTCACATTCGTCCCTAAAAATGTTTGACATTAAATGAGTTCCTAGAAGCTATAACCATCGCTTTAATCTTTCTTATGCTCAAAACTTAAAAAATATGTAAAACGGCCCCAAAATTTTTTAATTGTGTATATTGGCCCTTCTATTAATTTTTTCATCTATTGTTAATAAAAATAACACATGTAAGTTGCATGTTATTGATTAATTTATGGCATCAAATTGCACCCAATCTAAATTAAAGTTTAAGATGATATAATGCAAATATTATCCACTAAAAATACAAAAAAATAATAATAACACAAGGGCTCATTAAAGTGTACATTCAAGAATTACCAAGAAAAATACATGTACATTCAAGAAATGTTAAGAGGTCGATTTGTATATTTTTAAAGTTTTGCAGGTGATGTGAGTTGTCGCGACTCACAAACAAATTAAAATTTATAAAATGCCAAGTTGTATAAAAAAAATGTAGTAAAGGGGACAACTCAAATCATCTCACAAAGAAGTGCTACTAGCCAATTAAAAATTGGAGGGTTTTGAAAGTTGTTGGAAGCAAAATTAAATTTAGAAAATATAAATGGAAGAATTACCTACACAAGGAGTCCCTTAGATTAAGAGTTGTTCAATAATTTGTTCAAAAGATAAATTCAAGGTGGTGGTTACTTTCATTAATTATATTTTTACACAACAATGATGCAATTCTATTTAATGGTCACACAATTGCACTCACATAAGGGTTTGACTAATACATGCACTAGTGATCCATAATCATGATTTTATAAGCATATGTCATTTTAATTACCAATTACAACAAGCTAATCTTCCAATGGAGTTAATTATAATCCCTTACCAATTGGATATAAATTAATCAATTGACCAAATACCCCAATGGAATCCTAATTATTCATGTGGATGAACACAAAATCAGACAACTCTCAAAAATACAATTGCAATAATTTATACAATCAATATTAAAGAAAGATAACAAAAGAGAAAGAAAAACTAACCACAAATTGTAATTAAAATAAGAATCTCAAGAACAATCTCAATCTTCCGTTATCATTGCACAAGGTAAAGAAAATTACTCCTCCATTGGTGAAGGATAATAATCAATGTAATGGAGAGTACAATTATAATCTCAAACATGAACCAAAACAAGAATTGAAAGCTTCCAAAAATCTAGAGAGATGAAGATAGAGAAAGTAGAGAGAGAGCGAGCTTTAGAATAAGGGTAGAACATCCCCTTTTAACCTAGGCTAAATAGGTAAATATAATACATCATCATAGTGTTAAAGACAGACCCCAAAATAATAATAAAAAGTTGTTTAATAAAAATCACCTCAATTGGATATCTTTATCTCCAAATATTGGCAAAATACGAATTGGAGGTCAAGCTGGACAACATTAGAACATCAACAACCTTTAATTTTGTAACTCAATTTTCACCAAGAACCTTTTAGAGCTAAGTTTTGAGCTGAACATGAAAGTTATAGAGGATTTTGTGAGCTTTTCAAAACATCTTTATTTGTTTCAATCCAATTCTAGAGAAAGATACAAATTTTCAATTGTAATACTTGCTATAAATGAGCTCCAACAACTTCTATTTATCTCTCCAAATTCTCCCAAATTAAACACTGCTACAAACTTCATGCATCTCTATGGTCTTCATACACCAAAATGAGAAGTCCCTGCAAACAAACAGCACTCACAAAAAGGATTAAAAACACAAGAAGCTCCAAAATATATTTATTTATTAAAATGGTGAAATTAATCATGATTTCACTCAATGATGCAAGACAAGGACTAAACCCAAATCAACCAAAAGTCAATCATTATAGCATACAAAATGGCACAATATGCCTTAAGTATAGAGAAAAAGGGTGGTAGAGTGCACAAAGCCCATAGTGTAGGGGACTAAAATATAACTTTCCCTAAAAGTTATTTGACATCAAGCTACTCCTTATAAAAGCCCATGCTTTATCCAAAAGGGGTTGAATGATCTTTAATTTTAGTCCCTTAAAAGTTATTTGACATCAAATAAATTCTTGAAAACTCATCAATAATTTTAGTCACCCTTTAACTTTAGATAATAAAAAGGAGTCAAATAGTCTTTGAAATTGATTGATAGATTGAAAATTTACCAGAATTTTGTTATTCAAGTTATGTGATACAATATTATTGACAAATTTTGAATTCTTTAACCATTCATGATTTTCATTCGGCTACTGAAAATTTGTGATGTCTATGCTTATTGTATTTGGCAAAGTTTCCTTCCGTATTTTTTTGCCATATAGCAACACTAATCTACTATAATAATATTTCGAACTCCTTTCATGGAAACTATTACACGTGTTATTCATAGTGATTTAGGCTTTGTGTTTCATTCATATAGTGATTTAGGCCCCACCTTTTTCAATCTAAAGATTTTTTGAACTTTATTTACAATTTACTTATTAATTATTTTTCATATGAAATAAAATCAAATATTACAATCATTAAATAATCAAATATTACAATAAATAAATATTACAATTTGTATTAAGAGAGGACCCATGTCAATAAAATTATGATTTACAATTAAAACTAATAATCATTAATAGCTTTGCATTATGAGGGTATTATAAAAATTAAAAAGGAAATATTTACTATACTAATATTCCAAACTCCTTTCATAAAAACTATTACACGTGTCATTCATAGTGATTTGGCTTCATGTGTTATTCATACAATGATTTAGGCCCCACCTTTCTCAATCTTTATGTCTAAAGGTTTTTTTGAACTTTATTTCTAATTTACTTATTAATTATCTTTCATATGAAATAAAATCAAATATTACAATCATTAAATATTACAATTTGCACTAGAGAGGACCCATGTCAATATAATTACGATTTACAATTAAAATTAAGAATCATTAATAGCCTCGCATTATGAGGATATAAAAAATTAAAAAGGAAATATTTTTAAAATAAATAACCTTTAATATCAGTATATTTTTTTGTTCTAAAGAAAATGGGCAGGTCAAATTATTAACGAATTGCTAATTGGTTGATTTTGATATGATAATAATTCAAAATTCAATTTATACCAAATTTATTCTTAATCAAATATTTAAGACTCATTATATTACTAACATGATAATTTATTCTTAATCATATCAATAATAATTGATATAATACTAATATTTAATACTCATTATATGGAAAACCTTCCATGTGTTATTTATAGAAAAAATTATGCTCCATCATTTTCATAATCTTAATAAATAAAGTAAGTTTTTGAATTTAATTTACCTTCTAATTATTATTATTTTTCCAATCACACCTTCATATCTCTCCACCATTAACAAAAGTAATATAAAAAATAAAAAATAACATAAAAAAATTATAATTGAGTATATTATACCATAAAAATTTTATATATATAATTATAGTATTAATGATAACAAAGCTATTATAATTATGTTACAAAAAAAATACAATTAACAATAAATATATTTATTATAATTAAGGATTATAATGATATGATTAATTATAACAAAACTATTATAATTATGATAATTAATGATAACAAGAAAACCTTTTTACACTTTTATTTTTTAATTATCTTTATTGGATTTGTAGTATATATGTATTTTTTATTTTTAATTTGGATTATATTACATTAGTAGTATTTATTATTATGGATATTTATGTTTTGAATTTCAAAGTATTTTTAAATTTTTTTTCTTTTCAAAATTTTTTAATAAATTTGTAAATATCAGTAGAGATTCAAAGTTTCACGTGAATGAGGAATGAGGACCCATGATATGGATAAGAATGAGAATAGAGGCAAAATTCTAAATGAGGACGAGATTAGGGTAAAAGTTTCTAATTTTGAATCTAGAACTTTTGAAAATCATAACAAAAAAAAATTATCTATCTACCTATCTCACTATACCTTATTTAATTTTTTGCAACTTGAACATTCCAACCTATCAATTCCATAATTTTTTCATATTAATTTTTTTGGAAAAAAACCTTCAATTTTTTAACATCAAAATATTTAAAAAATCAATTCCACAATTTACACTTCTTTGATAATGATACTAAATATTTATTAATTTTTAAAAAATTAAATAATTATATTATTTTTTATTAAAAATAATATTGTAATTGATATATTACTCTAATAATTGAGATGATACAAATTACGATTATATATAATTTTTTACTAATTATTACACATTAATTATAACATATATTTTAAAATTGATATTTTAATTTATTAAAAGGATGTATAAGAAAAGGATGTGTAATTGAAATCACATAAATTAAATTTATTCATTATTTTTATTAATTATAAAATATATTTTTATATTTTTATAAATTAAATATTTTAATTTACTACAAATATATAAACGACTAGGGATGATAAAAAAAAAGTTGAAAGTGGGTGCATGCGGGAATTACCCATAATAGGGACAAATGAGGACATATTTTGTCTTCATAGGGACGATCCATGGCGAAGTCCTGTTTGTAAAAAGGGTGGGGACAAGAATAATACTCCTTCATTTTTCCAATTATCTTTATTTGATTTGCATTATGTAAGCATTTTTAATTCTAATTTGCATTATGATGCATTAATAGTATTTGTTATTATGGATATCTTGGTTTGAAATTGTAAAATATTTTTAAATTTTTTCTTTTTTTGAAATTTGTTAATAAGCCATTGAATACCATAGGGATTTAAAATCTCTACGGAATGAGAAATGAAAGGCAAAATTCTAAACGTGATAAAAGGCATAGGACATGTTTCCTTTCTCATGGATACTCATTGTTATCCTATAAATTGCTCGTGATATAGTAAAATTATCCATATATTCTTTTTCTTTGTTCAACAATTTTAACTTTTGAAATGTATAAAATTTTCATAAAATAGACTCTTTATTGTTTATTATAGGTTATCTATTGAGATTTTTTCAATCTTATAAACATGATATTTAAAATAAGATATAAAATAGAATGATATATTTATATTTTGTCCATTTATGTAATTATTTAACTATTAACTTACTTTTAAAATAAATTATTATACTCAATTTTTTGTAAGATATATTTAAATAAATTATCATTTATTTTTTATAATGATCAACAAACTATTTTTTTATTATCTCTCTGTGCATTGTATGAGTCAAACAACTAATTTTTTATATATAATAGGTGGAAAAGAAATCTTAGGGTGGTAATAAATATTCAGAAAGAAAAATTAAAGAAATACCAAAAGAAGAAAGAAAACTCAATACATAGTATTGTATATGTGTGCCAGTGTATGGCACTATTCATGAGCATCGTTGATAAATCAATAAACGTTACCATTAAACGCTATGGGACCATTTTTCAGTCAGACCTCGTTGTACAATCAACGAATTCCTGGCCTTTTCTAAATTGGTTTCTTTATTCAAACTGTCCCTACGTTGAATAGTAAAACGTGATTGAAACAGATACTTAGAAAAAGCATGACGGTTGAATATATGTTTATTTGGGTTTTAAGAGTGCATTTGTTCTTTTCTTTTCAACTAAAACAATTTCGTTTCATATAAATTATTTATATCATCTTCTACTTATAAGTTAAAAACCATTTTTTAAGTTATTTTTAGCTTTTAAATCAAAACTTATACGAGTAACTTCTATAAAAAATAATTCTTTTTTGTTGAGAAAATCATTATTTTGTTAATGAAACAAATGCACCCTAAGTATAAAAAAGTCTGATTTTTTAGTAAATATGTATTTTAGTTTATGAAAGATTCATATAATACCAATTTGGTTTTTAAAAGTTTTTTAATAATAAATAGGTTTCTTGAAGTTATAAGTTAAAATTCACATTCGTCCCTAAAAACGTTTTATATTAAATGAGTTCCTAAAAGCTATAACCATCACTTTAAGCTTTCTTATGCTCAAAACTTAAAAAATATGTAAATCGGCCCCCAAGTTAAAGTTTTTTAATTATGTATATTGACCCTTCTATTAATTTTTTCATCTATCGTTAATAAAAAAAAATTCACATATAAGAAGGTTTAGAGTATTAAGTTGTATGTTATTGATTAATTTATGGCATCAAGTTGCACCTTGTCAAATTAAAGTTTAATTAAGATGATATAATGCAAATATTTTCCACAAGTGTACATTCAAGAATTACCAAGAAAAAAAATACATGTACATTTAAGAAATGTTAAGCAATCGATTTGTATATTTTTAAAGTTTTATAGATAAAGTGCACAAAGCCCATAGTTTAGGGATTAAAATATAATTTTTTCTAAAAAATATTTGACATCAAGCTAGTCCCTATCAAAGCACATACTTTATCCAAAAGGGGTTGAATGATCTTTAATTTTAGTTACTCTAAAAGTCATTTGACATCAAATAGTATGTGAAAATGACTAAAATAATGTTGTACGTTTGACTTTTAAAAGCAAGTTTGATGAAAAATAAGGATATATTCGTTTTGAATTTCCAGTTTTCAATTTTTTAGTTTTCAGGATTTTATGAAAAAATCCTAAAATTCTAAAACTACAAAATTTAATTTTCAGTTTTTTCCTTCACAAAAATCTTAAAACTAAAACTAAAAATGAAAACAAAAAACTAAAAATTCAAACTAATAGGCCCTAAAACTTTCAAAAGGGGTAACTTGACATCACATTTATTCTTTCAATGACTTACTGAACTATACGAAGTTCTTATCCACGTAAATATGAAACTATTATTCATGGTTCTAAAATTGGCTACGACCATTGGACCTTGAACTCGGCGAATCCGGTTTAGTTGGACCTAAAAATCATCTCCATAGAACCGCTCAAGAATCGCTTGGAATTGGCCGAGACCCAAATTGGCTCAACCCAGCCAACCAGTTTGGCAATTTTTTTAAATATAAAATAGCGATGCAAAATGACATCATTTTGGGTTTGTTTTTAAAAAAAAAACTTAAAATCTCATTTTTCCTAATTCTTTTTCTTTTTTGATATGGAAAGTAGTAACTTGAGATATTTGATTCATATGGATAATATTTATTTTGATTAAGGGATGACTTATGTTATGTTCTATGGATTTTATTGATGGCTAATTTAATTTTTAGTTATTTTATGACATATATTTTATTTTGTATTATTATATATTTATATAAAAACAAATTTTACTATATACTGATTTTAATCTTATTAAATCTATTTACTTTAAACCCTTTGACCAATTCAATGTCTAATCTGATTTTCATATTATTCACTCTCGGGAGGTGGTCCCCTATAAAAGTACTAGTGTGTAAATGTGTATGATGCACAGATGAGATGTAACTTTAAATAAAGTTGCCCATATCAACTTTTTGAGAAATAATTTTTAAATCAACGTAATTGTTGAGTTATAATTGTACATCATAAAGATTATTTATATCAAATTTTATAAAAATTGATAATTAATAAAAATATAATCATAAAACTCTTATTCTTATTTATTTTAGGCAAATATATTATATATGTACATAAAAAAATATGTCTAATAAGTTTAGATTAATTAAAAAATTTATAGACATGATCTATATAACATGGACTTCTAAACTAATGATGGATTTTGTTAAAAATTAATTCAATAAAATATTATTTAATGATATAACGGTTACTTAAAGTTATACCAATTATATATATATATATATATATAGAGAGAGAGAGAGAGAGAGAGAGAGAGAGAGAGAGAGATACTTAAGTGCATCGAAAACAAGAAATATCACTTCCTCTGATCCATTTATTAATTGACACATTTATTATTGAAAGGATAATTTATTTTGTGATGATATCTACTTTCGATTTTTAAGAAGAATTGGGAAATTTAAGGAAAAATTAAAAACTATTCCAATTTCCTCTTATACTCCATTTTTAGTCTCTGACTAGTTTATTATTCGCACAGATGATTAATAATACAAAAAAGTATATTGAACATTAAATTTATTTACTTACTTTTAGAAAATTATACTCTCCATATATGTTTTTGTAGTTAAAATGAATATTGCATTTATTTAGATAAATATATTAATTTCTATAAAATATAATATAAAATAAATTATTAGAAAAAATTGGAGAACAATAGTAAATAAATAATTTTTTTAGTATCAATTATTTATTATACATATTATGAAGAAAAGATAACCATAATTAATTATCATCTTTACAATGATAATCAACTCTAATATTATGACATCATGCCTTCATGATCTGCAAAATATTAACATATTTAGATATTAGTTAATCATATATTTGACATTATTTAATTTTAATGTATGCATATGGATGTAGATAATAACATATTTATTAAATCAGTCAAAGATACTATTTAACTTAACATTCTCAAATATTTCTCATTCATGGTAACAATTAATCTAAATTTTTTCATCCAAGAAAATTACAGTTGATGTAGGACTAATATGGCTTGCTTGAAATTGATTTGATAGGGGAATAATTAATCTAAATGATTAATAATTAATTATATTCCATTTTTGATTTTACATCAGGTGAAACCAAAGAGGAATTGCTCAAATTCAATGATTATGCACATAATTATTTGCATCTCAACACGTGGTTGAAAATGCTTGCTAATTTGCAAATAGAAAATTATTAGAGTATGATCAAAATTTCTACGTGCTGACTTATATTAATTGGATTAGTTCATTTTACTATGGAACTAGTGTTGACATACATATGTTATTGTTGTTGTTGTTGTTATTATTATTGTTATTGTTATTATTTTTTATTTAATCTCAATTTCAAATTCAAATATTTAAAGATGATCAAATCCAATAGAATAACATGTTATACTCTTTAAAAATTATTTAATAAAAATTTTAAATAACCATTGGTAATAAAATAAAATTAATTATTATAATTATTAAAATCATTATAAATAATACATTCTCTAAATAAACAACCCTAAAATAAATCTAGTTTTATTTTTTAAGTCATATATCAAATATTATTATTTAAAACAACTATCTAAACTAAAAGAAAATTATTATATCTAATTTAATCAAAACTTAGAGACCATAACTGATAAGAAAATTGAAATCAAGTGTAATCAATAATCAACTATATTTATTATTGCTAATGATTTGATCTCAATTCCAAATTCAAAATTAATAAAATTTTAAATAAAAAAATCACATTATATTGTCTAAAAAAATTTATAAAATATAAAATTATGAATCATGATTGGTAACAAAATAAAATTGACAAGGCACATAATTATCATCATTAATTTTATCTATTACCATATCCTAAATAATAGGATCAATTACTCTGAAAGTTCCTATAATTTCACTCAATTTTCAATTAAACCTCTATAGTTTAAAAGTTTAATTAGATCCCTATATTATATAAAAATTTTCAATTAAATCCCTATGAGCAATAATTATTACAAAAAATAAAATATTATTAATATATTTCATCTCTATCTATCTTCATCTCATTCTATATTATTCATCTTCCACCCCCACTAGCACCCACCAGCATGAGCACCACCACCACCAACGAAGAGAAAATACATGCATTATTAATAGGACATTGTCATTTTCAGTTGGATTTGAATCAATGAAATTGCAGAAAGAGACTGCTAGTGTCTGTGTTCAACCGTTTTGAGTGTGAATATTGACCGTTCTATTAATTTTTTCATCTATTGTTAATAAAAATAACTCACATATAAGAAGGTTTAGAGTATTAAGTTGTGTGTTATTGATTAATTTATGGCATCAAGTTGCACCTTGTCTAAATTAAAGTTTAAGATGATATAATGGAAATATTTTCCACAAGTGCTCATTAAAGGGTACATTCAAGAATTACCAAGAAAAAAAACATGTGCATTCAAGAAATGTAAAGTAATCGATTTGTACATTTTTTAAGTTTTAAGATAAAGTGCACAATGCCCATAGTTTAGGGGACTAAAATATAATTTTTCCTAAAAGTTATTTGACTTCAAGCTAGTCCCTATGAAAGCACATACTTTATCCAAAAGGGGGTTGAATGATCTTTAATTTGGGGATTCTCACATACAGTTTACGGTCAATGTCTTCCCTAGTCACCCAGTTAACCACATTTCAAGAACATGGTTAAATGATATTAATTGTGTGGCTAAATACCAAAATATTCTCCATCCATCTCAGTCCCCCTCCTTTATTGCCACCATCATTCCCCCACCCCATCTCAATCCAATAACCCTCGATCACCAAAATCCACTCACCCTACCTTCATCCCTAACAATGGTTCTGATTTCATCAGTGAGCTCCTTGTTACGTGTGTATGAAGAGCATGAGAATAAGGAAGATGGTGATGAGTGATGGAAACGTGGTGGCACCGATGGAGGAGTTGAAGCTTTGCAAAGTGTTTTTGCTTTTGGGGTGATCTTTGGATTCCATGAGGATGATTAGGAGGTTGGGCGAGATTGTTGCGATTTTGGGAATGAGGGAGGGTGGTAGCGTCTGAATTCAATTTAGTTTTTTTTTTTTAACTGAAATTCAATTCAAGTTACAGTTATTTTTTTTATAGAATTTGTACACTCCAAATTCATTTTTTTCTTGTTGTTCTTTCTTTTTTTTTTCCTTTCAATTCTTTTTTTCAAGAATTGAGGGGGTTGGTGGTGGTGATGATCATGTCATGGAACCACGACCTCCCCTCGAACCAGATCCATGGTTTCTCCTTCGCTTGCACTCACGCCTCGCACCACCGTCGTCATCTTCCAGGAATCACCGTGACCTTAGAGTGTGGGGAGAAGGGTGGTGATAGTGGTGGCAGAGGGAGAGGAGAGGTGAGGTTGGTGTCAGAGGAGGAAGGAGATGAGTGCGGGAGAAGTAGGTGGAAGGAGAGATGGAGACTGAGAGGAGGTGGAGATTGTTTTGTATTTAGCCACATAATTAGTTTCATTTAACCACATTCATAAAGTGTGGTCAAATGTAATTGATTATGTGTCATGCCCATATAGTTTTACCTAGGCAACTACAGTCAAAGGCATTGACTAATGACTATAGGGGAGTGAGGACCTTTAATTTTAGTTACTCTAAAAGTTATTTGATACCAAATAGTCATAGTCTATGAAAATGACTAAAATAATGTTACTTTTGACCTTTAAAAGCAAGTTTGACGAAAAATAAAACTTTCAAAGGGGGTAACTTGACGTCACGTTTAATCTTTCAATGACTTACTGAAGTATGCGCAGTTCCTCTCCACGTATATATGAAACTATCGTTCACTCTCGGAAGGTGGCTCCCCCATGAAAGTACTGGTGTGTAAACATGTATGATGCACAGATGAGTTGTAACTTTAAATAAAGTTGCCCCATTACCAACTTTTTGTAAAATAATTTTTTTATCAATGCAATTGTTGAGTTACAATTATACATCATAAAGATCATTTATATTAAATTTTATAAAAATTAAAAATTAATAAAAATATAATCATGAAACTTTTATTCTTATTCATTTTATGTAAATATATTATGTATTACGTATGTACATAAAACATATGTCAAATGATTTTAGATTAATTTAAAAACTAGTCATTTGACCCTTGTAATGTACGGGATGATATTGAAAAATAATTTATTGGTCATTACTAAAAAGAAATAACAATTTAATTAAATATATCTTATCATAAATTGAATATATAAATTAATTTTAAAATAATTAAATAATAAATAAAATATAAAAGAGTATCATAAAATTTAATAAATAATTTGTATTGTTTCAAAGAAGGGTAAGTTCTGAAATTGAAGGCTTTTTTTAAAAAAGTTTTAATGTTGAAAAATTTAATATTTTTCACCCTATAGGTAAATTGATACTTATTCATTATTAATTTATTAATTAATCATTATTAATTATAAAAATAAAAATGGAAGTATCAATAACATATCATAATAACAAGAATTATAATCTTTTTGGTTATAATCATCAATGTAGTTTAACAAATTTTAAATATCATTTGGTTCATTTAGAAAAATGAAAATATTGACATTGCAAAAACACCACAATAGTGAGCAATAACATCAAAATCTTTAAATTAAAACTATTTTCATTTGAAGTAAATAATGTCCATTCTAAATTAAATCAATCTTCTCCTATTTAATTGTCTTTTACTTCACTATCTCTTTCAAATAGAATCATATATTTATTACATGGTCTTTTAGATAAAATCAAATCAATCCCATAAATAAAAAATATTACGATTCACTAATTTTATCGACTTTAATTTATTAGCATTGACCGTAGAGAAATCAAATATTAAATTATATGTTAAAATATCAAAAACTTAAAAATTTAAATAACATGATGTTTGAGTTAATAAAGTTATATTGTAAAAAGTTGAAAACAAAATGAAATATAAAATAAAAGTAAATTTAGATGAGTATAAAACATGAAGTCAATTTATCAAATTACCTCAATTTGATTTTATTTATTTAGCATAATTATTTTAATCATTGTGTTGTATCATCAATTAATTAATTAAAATTAATAATTAATTTAATTTAAATTAATTATTCTACAAATTAATTATAATATTCATATTAATTGAATAAAATAAAATTTGATTTGATTTACAAATCACTTATATATTTAAAATATATTAAGTAGGTTTTTATTTCTTTCATAACTTTGTTAAGTGGTGTTTAAAATAAATAAGAATAGACATCAATTTAATTTGAGTTTAAATTTGAAATAAAATTAAACCCCATCAATCAAATTTCTTTTTTTACATGATCATCAATCAAATTTAATATAATCTTAAAAGTAAAAATCAAATTTGATGAGATTTGTTAAATCACATGTTGTATTATTTTTAAAAGAAATTTAGGATATGAATGATAAAAATATCTAATTTGGTCTTTATTAATATTCAATTAGAACACTCACATAAAAAATTGTATTCAATTAAAGCACAAAATTCATCTATAAAATCCTATTCAAAATTGAGACAATAAAATTGTGTAACTAAATTTAAATTAATTAAATCCAAGATAAAAAAATTAATATAATAATAGTATATAAAGGCAAAAAATGGAATTGAGCTTTACAACCTTGATTCAAATTTTGAATTAGCAACCCATAATTGAAAACATAATCATAAATATTTTGTAGATTGGATTTTTTTTTTGAAATATATTAATAAATTCACACCAAGACCATTACATTCCAATAAAATCATTAGTATTGATAACCAATATATATACATATATAATCTCCAATATTTTAGGAATATATACCATTAAAACTACCTATACAAACCATCAACATATCTAGTAGCTATGTCATTCATATTGTTTTAGCATGAATCCAAAAAAGATTATAATCCTATGCTTCCAAACTTTATTACCAAATGGAATTAGTCATATCACTTATAGCCAAATTGATGTCCTTCTTAACAATAATATTCTTCTTGGAACAACTTGTACAATTCAATGTGTTTATTTAAGGACGTTTTTTGATCACCAAACTTGTCCCTCTAATCTTGAACTATTTTCAAAGCTTCTGAAACAATAGGTGAAGACAATTCAAATGTGATAATGAATTGTAAAAAAATAAACACCTAAAATAAAGAAAAGTATTAAATATATAACAAAAGATGAAAAATATAAATATAATAATAAAAAGAAAAAATATGTAGAACTAATGGTAGTAAAATTGATGTAAATTAAAATAAGATGTACTACTTGTCCATATCAATTTTGATGACATTGCAAATTATCTTTTTCCCATTTCTCTCAATAAAAATAAAACTTTGAATTTTCATAATTTAGGTTGTTCAATAAGTGAAGAATTCTAACATAAAATTAGTATGACTCATTGTTAGAATTGATATAGGAAACCATATTCATAGATTAATTAATATTATATTACTATATAGATTAATAATAATTATATTATTGTATATAATAAATAGAGGAACATTCTATTAATTGCAAATACAAAAAAAAAGAATTATTATTTGAGTTTGTATTATTGATGAGCTATATAAAGATAAATATTGATAGAGTGACTATGTGATTGAAGGAAATATAAAATATTGTGATATTGTTATTAATACAATTATAGATAGATTGTAAAATAATATGCATTAATTTAAAGAGGATTTAAATTTTATATCAAAATATGTGTCATTAAGTGTATTTATACTTTTGGCTAGATAAATTTTTTCTAAAAAATTTAAAATTACCAAAAATAATACCTGACATTAAAATTATTGTTTAATATTCCTAAATATTATATTTATATAGCTAGTTTAACATTTTTTTAAAAAATATTTTAGGTGACAATTTGCTTATGAAATTATGCGATGCATTATTTGGACAAATATCAAAATTTTAATTATAATCAATTAAAATTTTGAATTAGTGACATATTTTCAAATTCAATTTCAATAACACACTCTAAAGAACATCATAACAACAAATCCAAACAAAACAATCAAAACACATCCAACAAATCTAAACAAAACAATCAAAACGCATCCATATCCAATCCAATGCAAATTGATAAAAATCTATATTATATATATAAAAAAGGTGATAAAAAATACTATTTTGCTACATTACACATCATAAAACCCATATGCCAAAACTCTAACATTGATGGAGTTGTTTGAAAATATATATGATAGGAAATATATTGAATGGACAAAACCTTGTAAATTATAGAAGAACGAATCAATTAAAAGTGCAAAATAGAAGGGTGAAGTAAATAAAAAGGAATATAATAGCTTAACTGGTATTGTTGTGTTCCTATGCATAGAAGAGGCTGAAAAATATAAAATATTTTAAAAAAGATATCAATCTTAAAAATTCAAACAATATTGTTTGTTTGCCACAATTGATATAACAATATATGATAAAATAAAAAAATAAATTAAATGAAAATTATGGTAGAATGAATAGATTAGAATAGTGAAAGAGAAGGAAAGCAAATTTGGATAAATGAAGAAAACTCATCTAACCTGAAAATATATAAGAAATTAATAAACTCATCTTTGAACATGAGGTAATATTTGATGGCATTTAAGTTGGCATCAACAACACAAAAATTCCATAATAACTATTAGTGAGAGAAGAGAAGTGAGAAAGAGAGAATGAAAAAGATCTTATACGAAGGAATTCAAGAGTTGTAGAATAATGATAAATAAATCACAAAATGAAATCAACAACATTACTCATCAATAGTAAAATAAGATAAAAATAAATTAAGACAACAATTAAGGGTGATGAAAAGTAAATAATCAGAGTCGTTCACATAGAAAATTTTAAAAACTGGTGTATCAAAATAAAAAATAGAATAACCTAACAAAATAAAGCAATATTGAGAGGCGCTGTTATAGCGAAAAATAACCTTGATAAAAATTCATATTGAAAAATTTGAAACTTAGTATCTATTATTGTAGATATGAAAATAGTATAAATTGATTTAAAGTTGATATTGAATTTGAAATTTAAATTTTGTATTTTTTAATTGATTAATTATATGAATTTTGAAATATACTTTCTATTTTTGAAGTAAATAAAGTTTAAAAAAATTATGAAAAAATGACACATGGTATGTAAATGTGGAAGAATAAATTTTATAGAATATAGATTTGAATTTTTCAAAAATTCAATAAGGATATAAAAATGCAGCTAACTCATAGCATAATAGTTCTCTCATATTCAATAGGTTCGGTATTTATTTTAAATTTGATTTTTTTAAAATTTTTAAAAATATTTCTTTATTTAAATATAATTTTGAATTTTGTAATTGATATTTATTGTACATGTGAAAATATATATATTAATTGAATATGATTTTCAATTCAAAATTCAAATTTTTGTAATTAATTGTATTCATATTATATGAAATGTTAAATATACCTTTTATTTTGCATAAAAGAGTACCCTTTATTTAAAAAGTAAAAATAATTTTCTAAATAATATAAATTATGAGAAAATGGCACATGGTGAAACAATTTCAAAAAATCTATTATAATAACCTTTTTATAATAGTTGTTTCATTTAACTAATTATTTGTTATTATTAATTATTAATATTATAATTATAGTATTTTAATATTATAATAATATATTTGACTGTCATTTCCTTTATTTTCTTTTTTTTTATCATTTTAAAGTTCAATTATAATATTTTGTTTAGCCTTATTTCAATTACCATTTGTAATAAATGCCATAATATTTTATATAGGATATTTAGGTTGCATTGATGAAAGAGATATGAAGGTGATTTTTTTAAAAATAATTAATAATTAAGATTATTTTTCAGCTTTTAATTTTTTCTCTTCTATATTTGTGTTTTGACATTTTGTTTATTTTGGGGTCTCCATGCTGGCATGTGCTATTGTCTTATTTATTTTTTATTTATTTGTTTAATAATTTTATATGCATAATAAATCAATTCAAGATATAGTATATTAAGTTGATAAAATGCAATTTAAGAATATGCAAACAAAATATGATAATATTTATTCAAATATCTATCTTTAACAATAAAAAAAGGATTATAAAAAATAATAAAAAATGAAATGTTTAGTGAAATTCAAAATAGATAGATCATCATATTAAATGATAAAAAAGATATTTTATTAAATATTGATAATCTTCAATAATATTTTAATGATATATAATAATTATGATTGTGATTTTTTTAAAAATAATTATAGATTAAAGTTATGAAAATTGTGGGCCCTAAATTATCCTAGGAATGACACCTAAAAATTTTCTCATATGAGTCTGAATATTAGTATTATAGATTTATAGACATAATCTATATGACATGGACTTCTAAACTAATGATGGATTTTATTAAAAATTAATTCAATAAAATATTATTTAATGATGTAAAGTTACTTAAAGTTATACTGATTATATACATAGAGAGAAAAATACTTAAGTGCATTGAAAACAACAATATCACTTCCTTTGATCCATTTATTAGTTGACACACTTATTATTGAAAGGATAATTTATTTTGTGATGATATCTACTTTCAATTTTTAAGAAGAATTGAGCAATTTAAGGAAAAATTAAAAACCATTCCAATTTCCTCTTATATCCCATTTTTAGTCTCTAACTAGTTTATTATTTCACAATGATTAATAATAAAAAATATATTGAATATTAAATTTATTTACTTACTTTTAAAAAATTATACTCTCCATATATATTTTTGCAGTTAAAATGAAAATTGCATTCCTTCAGATAAATATATTAATTTATAAAAATATAATATAAAATAAACTATTAGAAAAATTGGAGTACAATAGTAAATAAATACTTTTTTTAGTATCATTTATTTATTACACATATTATGAAGAAAGGATAACCATAATTAATTATCATCTTTACAATGATAATCAACTCTAATATTATAACATCATGCCTTCATGATCTGCAAAATATTAACATATTTAGATATTAATTAATCATACATTTGACATTATTTAATTTTAATATATGCATATGGATGTAGATAATAACATATTAATTAAATCAGTTAAAGATACTATTTAACTTAACATTCTCAAATATTTCTCATTCATGGTAACAATTAATCTAAATTTTTTCATCCAAGAAAATTATAGTTGATGTAGGACTAATATGACTTGCTTGGAATTGACTTGATAGGGGAATAATTAATCTAAATGATTAATAATTAATTATATTCCATCTTTTATTTTACATCAGGTGAAACCAAAGAGGAATTGCTTGAATTCAATGATTATGCACATAATTATTTGCATCTCAACATGTGGTTTAAAATGCTTACTGATTTGCAGATAGAGAATTATTAGAGTATGATCAAAATTTCTACGTGCTGATTTATATTAATTGGATTTGTTCATTTTACTATGGAACTAGTGTTGATATACATCTATTATTGTTGTTGTTGTTGTTATTATTATTATTGATTTAATTTCAATTTTAAATTCAAATATTTAAAGATGATCAAATCCAAAAGAATAACATGTTATACTCTCTTAAAAGTTATTTAATAAAAATTTTAAATAATGATTGGTTATAAAATAAAATTAATTATTATATCATTATAATTATTAAAATCATTATAAATAATGCTTTCTCTGAATACACAACCCTAAAATAAATCTAGTTTAATTTTTGAAGTCATATATCAAATATTATTATTTAAAACAACTATCTAAACTAAAAGAAAATTATTATATCTAATTTAACCAAAACTTAGAGACCATAACTGATAATAAAATTGAAATAAAGTGTAATCAACAATCAACTATATTTATTATTGCTAATGATTTGATCTCAATTTCAAATTCAAAAATTAATAAAATTTCAAATTTGAAAAAATTACATTATATTGTCAAAAAAATTTATAGAATAAAAAATTATGAATCATTATTGGTAATAAAATAAAATTGACCAGGCACATAATTATCATCATTAATTATATCAATTACCACATCATAAATAATAGGTTCAATTAATCTATATGTCCCTATAATATCACTCAATTTTCAATCAGACCTTTACTTAAAAGTTTTTAATTAGATCCTATATTATATAAAATTTTTTAATTGAGTTTCTTAAATAATAATTATTATAAAAAATAAAATATTCTTAATATATTTCATTTCTATTTATCTTCGTCTTTTCTATATCATTTATCTTCCATCCCCACCATCACCTATCAGCACCAGCACCAACTAAGGGAAAATACATTGCATTATTAATAGGACATTGGCATTTTCCGCAGAAAAGTTGGGATCGGAATCAACGAAATTGCAGAAAGAGACTGCTAGTGTCTGCGTGTTCTAATGTTTGAGTGTGAAAATATCTTTGATCGAAGCATTTTTTTTTTCTTAAAATGAAACGCTTTTATTGGAAGTAGAAAGCCAAACCAAACCCTTTTTTTGGTAAGTCAAACTAAACCCTTTTAATTCTTTTTGACCCACTTTTTCCTAACCTGAAAACGAAAAAATTGACAAACCAAACCACACAAGCAGTAAGTAACACGACTCGACCTATGACTACATTAATTATTGTTGTCCCTTAGCATTAAACTAGTCGCCGAAGGAACTGATTTGAGTCACTGTCTCACCGATGTTAGGGTACTAATTGCGTTAGACTGTTACTGAAATCTGAAATTACAAGTTGACAACTTTGAATGGTAACGTTAGCGACAAGGAATAGATCCTCTCAGTTGAATTTTCTCAATTGGCAATGTCAAATGTTGAATTTTAACATGGATGGAGAAAGTAAGATCATATATGGGACTCATAAGATACTCAATTTAATGGTGAGATTTAACACTGCGGCATTATCAGTTGAAAAATTCAAATTAAGAGGATCCATTCCCTTAACAATGAGTTTTTTTAAATTAATTTATTTATTTTTTATATTATTCTAAACTTAAAATTTCACTTAAGTATTAAAAAAATGTTATTTAATTATATTATTTTGGTTTAATTAACTTACAGGTGCCTATGCTTTCATAAATTTTTCAATTAAGTTCCTATAATTTAAAGATTGATAGTTAGGTCCTTATAGTGAATTTTTTTTTTTATTGAAGTCTCAAAAATTTATAATCAAATTCTTGGACCTAACTATCATTACAAAAATATGACATTAAATGAGAATATTCAAGTGATTTCTTCTTATATGAGTACACATGTAAAAGATGAGTCTATAATAGTTCCATATTAATACTTTTTGAGGCCTGATTGAACTAATAATTTAATTTCTTGTCCTACAATAAAAGAATCAAAGTCTACTATGATGGGTTTTAGAAATAGTTTGACAACATTATTGGCTTTTTGAGCTTTGAGGATTCAAATCAATTCATATGGAGTTGGTAATAGATGAAATTAAGAAATACTTCAGCTAATTTCACATTTTTGTAACAGATGTTTGGTTAAAGTATTTGATTTCAAAACTTTATTCACTTTAGGGATTTGATTATAATTTTTAAAATTATAGAAGCCTAATTAAAAATTTGATAAAATTATAGGGACTAACAAATTAATTAAGGCTATTACGTTTTAAAGATATTTTCTAAGAAACACTCTTAAGAGTTTGTTTGGTTAGAGGGTTAAAACAGAGATAAATTTTCATGGATGAATTCTATACATAATTTTATACATGAAATTCATCAATGAAAGATTATAGAGAGAGAGAGAAAGAGAGATTGTGAAAAATTATCAAGGTAAGAGTTGTGGTATATGGTCATTCCTCAAAGAAACAACCTAACCACGACAATTAAGCCTTATTATCTCATACCGTGGACTTTCCCCCCCACATTTCTAACATCTTTTCATTGACACTTTGGAAGTTTTCTTTAAATATTGATTGACATAAAAATTAAAACTATTCTAACTAATATTTAAGTGATATTATATTGGATGTGTTTGATTAAGGGATACAAATTTTAGTGTTGTTTTGTTGGAGGAAGGGGTGTGAGGCGTCCTAGGAGTCAAATTTGTCTTCCTTCTTTTCTTTGTTTTTTGGTTGCTGAGGGTAGTGTGAGAGTTAGGCTTTACCCCAGGAGTCTAATCAATGAACCTTTTACAATGAGTGCCCTTTCTTATTGTTGAACAACCTATTCATTAAAGAAGCAATTTAATACCCGCAAACAAAAATATTACAAAGGAGCACAATTAGCAATTGGCTTAGGGCTCAACAAAATAAGGTCAGCTCAAAACACACAAAGCAATACAGCACAAAACATAATCTAGTATCTAGACTTCCTTAAACACTAATAACGAAAATAACGAAGAAGAAAAAAAGAACACACAAGACAAAGAAAGCAAAGAAAAACACACAAAATAAAAGAGAAGAAGGGGATAGTAGATGCTTAATTTGGATCAAAATAATTTTCTTTTGATTTTGAGTATAAATTTATGATTGATATGTAATTGATAGTTTCAATCAATTATGATTTATAATTAATATCTCATAATTGATTATGATTGATTTTTGTCAATTAAGTGTGATGAATATTGTGAACACCACATTTTATCTGAACTCTTTTTATTTATTTATTTTATATTATCTTTTTTTCTTTTATTATTTTGTTTCCTCCTTTTTGTTAGCCCAATTCTTTTCTTTTAGTTTAGGCCTTTAACCCATCCCAGCCTGTTTTATTTGTTTGTCTAACGTTTCTGGCCCATGTGAGATCAGCCTTCTTCCCTAGACTTGTATTCATGGGCTCATGATGAAATATGGGATATTTATTTTTGGTGCAAATCAAATGGAGATAGAGGCAATCACATAATCGAAATCAAATTACAATCAAATCAAATCCTGCTCATCAATGAAAATCACATTAAAGCAGGAAAAATCTCAATCACAATTGTGAGCAAAATCGGTAGGATCATAACAATTAAGGGGGCAAACGTGTATAAATATAGAGATAGAGACCAAACAGGGCAAAGCAATAGGAGAAATCTTAAAAATTCACACAGACACAGAGAGAAAGCTCAAAAATAACTTCCCAAACCACTTTGGTATCATTCAGTACAAACTTTTTTTTTTCTTTTCAAGCATATCATCAATTCTGCACTTGCATTATTTAATCATGTTCATCACAAAAGGGAAAAAGAATAAGAAACCAGAGCTCCGGATTACCCTCGCCGCCATCACCTCTGACCGCGGTTGTTGCCGCATCGTCGCTGCCCGGCGTCATTAGCTCCAATCAGCACCTCGCCAGCTAGCCAAGAAGACCCAGCGACTAGAAACGCCCCCATCAGGTGCGGTTGTTGCCCGTTGCATCTCACGAAACCATCGCCGCCATCGCCTCCAATGAGCACCTTGCGTGTAGCCGTAGCTCCTCCCCCATGTGCCGCTCTCCGTGCTCGGTCCGGAGCGCACCAAATTCACGCGTAGCCCAGATGCCACCACTTGAATAGCCCCGCTTCGCATCGCGAGCCGCCTCCGCGAGCCACCACGTGCGTTCCTCAAGCCTAGGTCGTGAGCCACCGCGGTAGTAGCTTTCCCTTAAGCTCATGCGCCCATCTTCGTGACGAGCACCTCGCAAGCCAGCCTCCTTCCGGCGGCCTATTGCCATGGCAGCCCCTACACTTCCCTTTTTTTCTCTTTTCTTGTTTCTGTTGTGGTCACTTTCCCATTTCACAATATGCAGGTTTTGAGCATTCTAACCTTAGGGATTTAGGGTTTAATTTTAGGATTTGTTTTTTTTTTGGTTTGATTTTAAATTTTTTGGAATTGGGTTGCTGATTTTTTTTTTGTTGGGTTGTTTTTGGGCTATTGGGCTAAGCTTGGTTTTTTGGTTTCATTTTCCCTTTTTGTTTAGATAGGGCTAACCCTCTTTTTAGGCAGGGCTTTCTTTTTTTTTTTTTTTGGGTTCAAGTTTCTTTTCATTTTTTTTTTGGGCGGGTTCATTTTTTGTTTTGGCTTTATCTTGTATAAAAAGATTTTCTTTTACTTTGTTTAGATTTTAGGACTTTTTTTTTTGAAAAATAAATTAATAAAAAATAAAATAAAAAATAAATATTTCTTCCCGCAACAGTCATTGGTCATGATTGAGAGGTGGATGCCTTCTTCATGTACTGTTGAATTGTATGGATTTATTGAGTAGCCTTGTTCTGCCTTGGATCCTGGCACAAAAGGATTTACTTTTTTAAGAATTGGTCCACAAAAAATTCTTCTTACAATTAAAATCAATCAACACACTCTTTAATTTTTTTTTCTTTTCTTTTCCTTTAATTAAAATCCATCAACACACAATCATTTTTTACAAGAACAATGTGGCTTTGAATTCCTCATTGCACTAGAGGATACGTCGACATAACCAACAACTATCAAGCCAAAATCTTTTTTCATAAAATTTGTTCTTTTTTGTTTTAATTTTAGCTTTATTCCTTTGTAAATACATAGTTGTTATAATTCTTGGGGAAAAATAAATATTTTAAAGTTATAAATAAATTTGCATAATGAGCTCTAAGGTAACCGTATTTATAGAATGTATTTTGGGTGCAAGTGAGATTAAGTTTCCACCATTCCCTAATCATAATTAGACTCCAGACTCAAATTTTTTTTTAAAGATCAATTTTTACAAATAAAAAAGATTTTCCAATTTTATCCAAAATTAAAATTGGTGGCGACTCCCATTTATTTTAAAATCGGTTGTTATTCCTTATCACACCCTCCCTTTATAAGTGTGTCCTTTTGTTATCTGTACATAATTGTTTATTATTTGTATTATAAACCTTAGGATAGATAACTTTTTATACATGTGTTTGGGCTTGTTTTGTAGGAATGTGTATGGTATTTTAGGATCAAAGGTTGGTATGCTCCTCACACACACTGCACAATCACCACTTCACAAACCTCTTTGGGCTCTATACTCGAGCTTGTGCAACCCTAGGAATAGGAGGGATCCCAACATTGTCATTGAGGGGCTTCATGCTCACTTGGCATATGGCGGACACCACCCAGATTGTTACTAGTATCATGGAATGGTCATATTGAGAGGGTTCATCCCTACTTGTGAACCTTTTGTGAGCTTGGATCTCTATCTTATGGATAGGGACAATCTTGGAACCATGGCCTTTAGAAGTCTAGACACACCTTGAAAACCATGCACCAATAGAATGAGCTTAGTTGCCACCAAATTAAGGTTTTGACCTTAGAAAAATCTCCCCTAGGACTAACCCTTATAGGACACAAAGCGTCCATCTACCTTTTTCTCTCATTACAAAAAATTATCCTACATGACTCATTTATTGCATACAGAAAAATCATCTTGCATGGCTCATCCATTGCATACAAAAATCTCTTCATGGTTCATTCATTACATGCATCCAAAAAAAAAAAAAATCCTCTTCATGCATACCTCATTCATTGCATGCACTAAAAAAAAAAAAGCCTCGGCCTTTGTACATAGTTTTTTTTCCCTTATACATACTTCTCTCATGCAAACATGACATACATTGATCATGCTTCCCTCATGCATACATACTATTTAAAAAAAAAAGTTTGCTAAAACCTTGTCATTTTTCCATAGTTACAGAAATCTTCATCGTTCTTCAAAGGAAAACTTTGCCTACACCTAAAATCCATCAGGGAGCCATGGAGGTGAAAGGGATTTTGGAAAAGAGCTTGACGATTTAAAGGCTATGATGCATGAACAAGTAGAGACGGTCAAAGAAGCTATCGCAACCATACACAAATCTAGGGAGATTGGAGGCAACAACTCTAATAATGAAGAGCCAGGATATGACTCAGATAAGAATAATGCAATCCGCACAATAATTCGGAGAAGGAGGTAGAGCGACTAAAGCTCAACCAAGACTGCAAGAAAGCATGCGGGAGTAGTTTTGAATGGATGGGCCTAATCTGTATGGCCCGATGAGTATAAGTGATCTGTGTTTAGCTCCAAGTGTGGTCATTCCCAAAGACTTTAAGATGCCTGAGCTCATCAAGTTTGATGGTAGTACCAATCCTATCATGCATTTGAGAATGTATTGTACAAAGATGGGAATGTGGTCAAAAGATAAGAACTTCCTAATCAGCTTTTTCCCGAGAGCTTGAATGGGGCTGCATGGGAATGGTACATGCAGATGGCCGAGCACAGACAGGAGTTGGAAAGACCTGGCTTAGGCTTTCACAAACCAATACAAGTTTAACCTGAACGCTGCACCTACCAGAGACCAATTGAAAGGGATGAGGAAGAAGGAGAACGAGTCTTTCAAAGAATATGCTCAAAGGTAGAGGTCCATGGCTGGAAGGGTTGTTCCGCCGATGTTGGAACAGGAAATGTGTTCTTACTTTATTCTTACGCTAGAAGGTCCATTCTTTAAGAACATGCTTGGGACCCATGTGCAAGAGTTTGTCGACTTGGTCGAAACTAGGAAAGGATTCGAAACCAATATCCAAGAAGGAAAAGTGGAGCCAGCAATAGGGGAAACAAGTGAGTCCCAATCCAAAAGGAGCTCCTACTTCAAGAAGAAAGAGGATGCCATCAACTACATCCACCCTCAATCTCATCAACCCGCTTGCCGACCAAGCTACTACCAATCCTACCAATACACACAATACACATCTTCTGCCTATCCATCCCAAACAAAATCTACAGCCCAACCACACCAAATCAGCTATGTCTCATACCCCCAACCTTACACACCAACCACACCTAAACTTCACCAAGCACCACCCCAAGCCCACCAAACAAGCAACTCCTTTACAACTCCTCCTATTCAACACCAACAACACCCGCAGGCCCTGATGGAGAACCGACCCATACCCGATTTTGACATGAGTAATGCCGAGTTGTTTAAGCATTCGTATGGAGATAACTTGTTAGTTCCACGTCCTGGAAGACCTTTGTGCCGCCCTATCCTTGGTGCCATTAAGCTAGAAGAAAAGCCAAGACCATCTGTTTCTAATCATGGCAGAGGACAAGTGAATGCCATTTGCTGGAAAGACTATGCAAGCGAAAAAAATGTTGAGGAAACGCCTCAATAGATCTACCTAAGCTGCGAGGAATTGAACAATTGGAAGTACCCTTGAATGACTTATTGCATTTTGAGTAATGGATGCTTTTGTTTCCTTTGTTTGTATTTCAAATTTTCATTGAATAATAAAATGATTGTGCATGGTTTTCTTCTCCTTTTTGAAACTTGTTTTCATTTTATCCCTTTTGTTTATCTCGGGTCTCATCTTAATGCCAGAGATTTCTCTCATTCAGGATCTTTATCCTATGCAAATGATTGTGTTAATCCATTAACTGATTCTTGTGTTTCAATAGATTTGAATGAACATGAGCAAGATGAATATCTTGAGTTGTGCCTTGCCAAAATAATAAGTTCATTGGAAAAGTACTGCATAGAATTTGTTAAAAAGTGCCACAAATGTCAAATCTATACTGATCAAATTGATTATTCCCTTGTGCCGTTGTACACTCTGACATCACCTTGGCCATTCACTATGTGGGGCATGGATGTCATAGGACCGATTAATCCCAAAGCCTCCAATGGGCATCGATTCATCCTGGTAGCCATCGATTACTTCACCAAATGGGTGGAGGCTGCTTCCTACGCTAATGTAACAAGAAAAGTATTGGTGAAATTCTTGAAGAACAACATCATTTGTAGGTACGGGTTGCCGGAAAGGCTCATCACAGACAATGCAACCAACTTCAATAATTCAGAAGTACAAAAACTATGTAAGCAGTTTAAGATCAAGCATTACAACTTAACTCCCTACCGGCCAAAAATGAATGGGGCTTGGAGGCGGCAAATAAAAACATCAAGAAGATCTTGGGGAAAATGGTGGTCACCTATAAGGATTGGAGTGACATGCTGCCTTACACATTGCATGCCTATCGTACTTCTGCGATCCTCAAGGGCAACCCCGTACTCATTGGTGTATGGAATGGAGGCGACACCTATAGAAATGGAAATACCTTCCTTAAGAGTCTTGGCAGAAGTGAACTGGAGGAGGCCGAGTGGGTCAAGCGAGATATGAGCAATTGAACATGCTCAAAGAAAAATGACTAACTGCAGTATGCCATGGCCAGTTATACCAAAAAGGATGGCCAAAGCGTTTAATAAGAACGTTTGCCTTCGAACGTTTCAGCTAGGAGATCTTGTTCTAAAGAAGATTTTGCCGAATCAAGAGGAAAACAAAGACAAATGGGCACCCACACATGAGGGCCTTACACTGTCAAAGATGCCTTTTCTGGAGGAACATTGATCTTAATTGACATGGAAGGCAAAATACTTGCTAAACCAATCCATTTAGATGTTGTAAAAAAGTACTTTGCCTAAAATAAAAAAGGGACTCGCTAGGTTGAAAACCCCGAAGGGCAACCTAGGCAAAAATTAGAGCCAAAAAAAAAAAGAAGGCCCGCTAGGTTGAAAACCCAAAAAGGTGACCTAGACAGAAATTAGGGCACAAAAAAAAAAAAAAAGAGAAGAGGAGTTTCGCTAGGTTGAAAACCCTAAGGGCAACCTATGCAATGGTGAAAGGTTGAGCCAATGATCAAGAAACTATATGGGGCACTGAAACTGGGGCAATTTGCGTATCAGTGGATTATGGCATTTTGTTGAGCATAACAGAGGATCACAATTGTGATCATGGATTTTGAGTCTGGTGTAGCCAATTAATCAGTGAAATGGGTGATCACATGAAGAGGCACTACCAGTCTTTTCTTCCTTTCTTAGCAGTCATTGATACTCTAAATACTTTCCAGTTTGAAGTTCAATAAAATCGTCTTTCTCTTCCTTTATGTCTCTATTTCTCTTTCACCTTTTCTTCCGTATTGTCTTTTTAAAACCATGCATAATCATGATATTATAATTGAAGTACAATCAAGGGACTAATTTGCCAACAAAGCTCAGAAATCATAAGTCAGGCAAGGGCTCGAGGACCAAGATTGACTTGTAAAGGAAATGAGGCAACTTGCTAAGCCAAGGTTTGAGGGTGACAGTCCAAATGTGGGTTTTTGATGGACTAAAAAATAAAGAAAAAATAAAAATAAAAATAATAAAAAAACTCGCTTGGTCAAAAACCCAGATGAGCGATCAAGGCAAAAGTTAGAGCAATGAAAATCTGGAGCAAGGGAAGGCTGAAGCGTCACCAAATGAAGATGTGTTGGAAAACTGCCATGGAGAGGTTAACATGATGGCTTATCTGAGAAGACGGTTTCTTTTGGGTTATACGAAAGCTTTCTTGAAGAATAATGCGAAGATACCTCAAACTTGGCAATTTTATTTTTGAAAGCTACTGCCATCATTCTTGTCGCTAAGCGCATCATCACTACATCAATTTTGCATCAATTCATTCATCATGTCACCACTCCACTAATTTTGCATCATTCATCATATCGTCATTGCATCGATTCTGTCATTCATCATATCATCATTACATCAATCTTACATCATCATTTCATCAAAGTTGCCAATCATTCATCTTTCTTTACTTTTACATGTCTTTAAATTTCACATTTTATTTGCTTTCACAGTCTTTCACATTTCATGTTTTATATGTTTTCACGTCTTACATGCTTTCACAGCCTTTCACAAGTCTTTAAATTTCACATTTTATACACTTTCACGTCTTTTCACACCTTCACAGTCTTTCACGCTTTCACGTCTTTACACACTTTCACAGTCTTTCACGTGTCTTTAAATTCATATTTTACATGCTTTTACACACTATCATGGTATTTACATGCTTTCACAGCTTTTCACATGCTTTATTCATTTTCACAGTCTTTACATGCTTTCACAGTCTTTCACATGTTTTCATGTTTTCACCTTTCATTTGTTTTCATGCTTTCAATCTTTCACACTTTCACTATTTTTATTTAACAGTCTTTCACCTTTCACATTTTACATACTTTCACAAGTCTTTTGCATGCTTTATTTACTTTCACACCTTTATTTGCTTTCTCAGCTTTTACATGCTTCACAGGATTTATTTTCACATGCTTTCACATCCTTATTTGTTCACAGTCTTTACATATTTCAGTTTTACAGGCTTTATTTGCTTTCACAATCTTTACATGCTTTCACATTTTTTTTACTTTCACATTTCACATGCTTTCATAATCTTTCATGCTTTCATAGTCTTTTACTTCACTATCACAGTCTTTACTTGCTTTCACATGCTTTCAGTCTTTTAAAGTTCACATTTCGCATGCATTTAGCCTTCACTACTCATCAAACCATCTTGCATTCATTGTGCATTCATTATCATCACCATGCATTCATCACCATCATGCACCCATAAACATCATCATACACTCATCATCATCATGCACTCGGACAAAATGTATGTTCATATCTTTATTTGTCCCTTATAGCAAAACATCAAATCCATGGCCTTTGTATTTTTTGATAAAGAACAAGTAAAGAGGGCAACTGTGAATACCACATTTTGTCCGAACTCTTTTTATTTATTTATTTTATATTGTCTTTTTTTTCTTTTATTATTTTGTTTCCTCCTTTTTGCACAATCCTTTTCTTTTAGTTTAGTCCTTTAACCCATCCAGCTTTTATTTATTTTTTGTTCTACGTTGCTGGCCCATGTAAGATCAGCCGTTCTTTTCCTAAACCTATATTCATGGGCTCATGATGAAATATGAGATATTTATTTTTGGTGCAAATTAGAATGGAGATTGAGGCAATCACATAATTGAAATCAAATTACAATCAAATCAAATCCTTCATCAATGAAAATTAGATTAAATCAAGAAAAATCTCAATCACAATTGTGAGCAAAATCGGTCAGGGGTCATAACAATTAAGGGGGCAAACATGTATAAATACGAAGATAAAGACCAACATAGGGCAAAGGATAGGAGAAATCTGAAAAATTCACGCAGACACACAAAGAAAGCTCAAAATAGCTTCCCAAACCTCTTTGGTATCATTCAGGACAAGCCTTTTTTTTCTTTTTCAACCATATCATCAATTCTGCACTTGCATTATTTAATCATGTTCATCACAAAAAGGGAAAAGAATAAGAAACCAAAGCTCAGATTGCCTCGCCACGCCATCGCCATCGCCATCGCCTCTAAGCGCGCGTTGCCGAATCGCCGCCCAGCTCGACGTCATTAGCTCCGATCAGGACCTCCGCCAGCCAAGAAGACCCGAGCTGAAACGCCCCCATCGTGTGTGGTTGTTGCTGCCATTATATCCTCGCGAACCACCGTCGCCTTCGCCTCCAATGAGCACCTCACATGTAGGCGGCTCCTCCCTGGATGCGCCATCTCCACGTGACGGTCGGAGTGCACCAGAGCCACAGCTATCCGATGCCACCGCCTGAACGCCCATGCTTCGCATCGCAAAGCCACCTCTGACCAACCATTGTGCGCGTTCCTCGAGCCCAGGTCGCTAGCCACCGCGGTAGCAGCTTTCCTTTCAGCGCTACGCCCATCTTCGCGATGAGCACCTCGCGAGCCAGCCTCCTCCGCCGCCCCTGCCATGGCAGCCCTGCACTTCCCTTTTTTTCTTTTCTTGTTTCCGTTGTGGTCACTTTCCCATTTCACAATATGCAGGTTTTGAGAATTCTAACCTTAGGGATTTAGGGTTTAATTTTAGGATTTGTTTGTTTTTTTTTTGTTGGGTTGTTTTTGGGCTGTTGGGCTAAGCTTGGTTTTTTGGTTTCATTTTCCTTTTTGTTTAGATGGGGCTAACCCTTTTTTTAGGAGGGCTTTCTTTTTATTATTTTTTTGGGTTCAAATTTCTTTTCATTTTTTTTTGGGCTGGTTCATTTTTTGTTTTGTCTTTATCTTGTATAAAAAGATTTTCTTTTACTTTGTTTAGATTTTAGGAATTTTTTAAAAAATAAAATAATAAAAAATAAAATAATAAAATAAATATTTTCTTCCGTGCAACAGTCATTGGTCATGATTGAGAGGTGGATGCCTCCTTCATGTACTGTTGAATTGTATGGATTTATTGAGTAGCCTTGTGCTGCCTTGGATCCTGCACAAGCGGATTTACTTTTTTAAGAATTGGTCCACAAAAAATTCTTCTTACAATTAAAATTAATCAACACACTTTAATTTTTTTTCTTTTCTTTTCCTTTAATTAAAATCCATCAACACACAATCATTTTCTACAAGAACGACATGACTTTGAATTCCTCATTGCACAGAGGATACGTTGGCGTAGCCAACAACTATCAAGCCAAATCTTTTTTCATAAAATTTGTTTTTTTTTTGTTTTAATTTTAGCTTTATTTCTTTGTAAATACATAGTTGTTATAATTCTTGGGGAAAAACAAATATTTTAAAGTTATAAATAAATTTGCATAATAAGCTCTAAGGTAACCGTATTTATACGGATATATTAAGGGTGCAGTGGGATTAAGTTTCGATCCTTCCCTAATCATAATTAGACTCTCGGATTCAAATTTTTTTTTTAAAGATCAGTTTTTACAAATCATAAAAGGTTTTCCAATTTTATCCAAAATTAAAATTGGTGGCGACTCCCATTTATTTTAAAATCGGTTGTCATTCCCGTCACGGCACTCTCCGGGTACGTTGTGACTATTATAAATGATATCTCATAATTATTTGTGTTTGATATAATTGATTGACATAATTTATACATAATTTTTTGTTTTTAAATAAATATATTTAACGTTAAATTAACTTCATAGCATAGCATTCATTGTTGAATGTTCCTAAATATTATAGATATAGATTAAAGTCTTATAAAAATTTTAATTTTATACTATTCCAATAATATGGGACTATGTATCATTTGTAATATTCTGATTTTATTTTATTTGTATTAATGTATAATTTTATAAATTTACTTTCATTGTAATCTTCATTTTTTTTGCGTGGATTGTAATCTTTAATTTTATTTCATATGAAAAATAATTAATAATTAAAATGTAAATTAAATTTAGAATACTACTTTAAATATAAAGATTGAGAAACGGTGAGGCCTAAATAGTTTTATGAATGATACGTGTAAGTTTCCCTTAAATGAGTCTAAATTATTAATATAGTAGTTTGTGTTAATTTTAAATTTTATAATTTTATTTTCATTGTAATCTTTATTTATTTGGTGCAGATTGTAATAATCTTTAATAATTGTAATCTTTAATTTTATTTCATATAAAAATAATTAATGATTAAAATGTGACTTAAATTCAAATTATTACTTTAAATATAAAGATTGAGAAAGCGGTGGGCCTAAATAGCTCTATGAATGATACGTGTAAATATTTTTTGTAAATGAGTCCAAATTATTAGAATAGTAGATGGGATTAAAGGTTTTCACAAAATAAATTTTTTTTTGGTAACGTTCCACAAAATAATATTAAATTAAGAAGTATACATTAACAATAAAAATTCAGGGCAATGAGATCATATTATTGAATTGTTATAAAATAATGTTAAAATTAATATTGATTTTATGGGTATGCTATAGTTTATAAAGATGGACAAGATGAAAAAATAAATAAATTTTTTAGTTATTCGATATTTACAAAAATTAACATTAGTGTATCTTAAATTAAATTTTAGTTTTTATATTCAATATAAGTTTTCAGAACTTAGTTTTAAAAAATTGAAATTAAGGGCGAATCAATAACGGGAAGAGAAATGAAGACTTTGAGGGAATAATAATGATTTTTTTCTTTAATTTTTGGAGTTTTATTTAAAATTTATGAAATTATTATGCAATATTTTATATAGATGTATTGAATAGGTACTAATTAGTTATATTAAATATGCATTGCACAACTCATATTCGTATATCACATGGGCTCATACACTAGGCAATATCTTTTGATTGTTTTGTCTGCTATGAGCATTAACAATAGTCAAAGGCAATCATTATCACATATTGGGTTATTTTTGAAGAAACTGATGTTCATTCATGGCCTAAAAGTTGTATGATGCATGCACAATCGTGATGAATAGAAAAGGATGGGAAGTTTTAACATACTCCAAGGATAGAAAAATAAGTAATGAAATATCAAATGTAGTCTATAAAAAAATGTTCAGAAATTTAACTTCAAATATTTTATCGCATTGTGTTTATTTCTAATTCATCCACCATTTGGATTAAAGATGTTTTGAATATATGTCTTGAATATAATTGTCATATGTTTTAAGAAATTAAACTACTTAAGAAAATAATTTTTCAATATTTTACTTAAAAAAATTAATCCCATATATTGCACAGGTCTCTATACTAGTTTTATGTAATGCATCTATCTTAGGTCAATACATGAGTATTTCAATATTCACTTCCAATCACATTAATATAAGATTTTCATATGAAATAGTTCAAACTATAAATCATCGTCGTAGCCAACATATTTTTCTATTAACTTTTTTGGGCTTCACTAGTATTTAAAGTCCACTGTACTTTAACTAATTCAGCTAGAGCCGAGTAGGTCCACTATAAGTGTAATGCTCTGTCCAAGCTAATTTTATTCATTCAAAAGATTCAAGTCCAAAACCTTACTTAAAGAAATAAAGCATGGAACCACCTGAACCAACCAAGTGTTGATTTATTATTTAGTAACTTGATGACTAAAATAGACTAACGATACGTATTCAAGGGAGGAAAGAAGGGAAAAATATCAAAGAAAACCCTTTTCCTTGCAGCAGTGAATTGCATCCTGAAACGTTTCCTCAAGGCTATACTTGAACTCGAATCCAGCATCTATAAGTTTCTTTGAGATTAAATGAGGTAGCTTGACCCCTTTAATTTCCTTCAGCTCGCTACAACAGCTCAAATAAAATAGTAGTTATACTATGAGGTCAAAGAGAGATAGTGTATAGCATGTGACAATTAAGCAATTTTGATTCACTGATAATGATAATGTAAAATACCTTTACATTGTGATTTAATCAAAAAACTTTTATTTATATGACTTTTAATGTTATAGGTGAAAAAGTCAACTATCATATTTGATATAACAATGTATAAATGGAGGTTATTTTTTGCACTATCAGTGCATAGAAATTAAATTTTATATATACATATAGGGTGGTGATAATTCACTTACTCCAAGAATAAGTTATGGTATACTTACTCTATTCAATATTTTATTATGGGTATGAAATCTCATAATCCATTTGTTGAATTTAAAACTCCTACTAAGTGAATCAAGTATATAAAGTTGTATATAATTTTAAAATGACTTGGTACTTTTTTATTATGTCTTTTAATTTTATTTTGATGGATAATATATTTTTAAAAATATTAAGAAATATCAATCATTAAAATACAAGTTTATTATTGTTGTCCAACAAATTTTCTAAAATTTGGCATACTTGATCATTAATATAGTATCACACAAGTCAACGGTCCGATCAATTAAATTTACTCATTATAAATTTAAAAAGTTATTGAATGAAGTAATAAGAATACCACATCTTACTCTCTTAGAGTAAATATAATGGATCCTCATAACCCATATATAAGATTTTGAATCAATAGTTATGAGAGTCAAAATTTATTTTTGCTGATGTAAAAAGGGATGATTGGATGTAAATATTTTTGACAAACATGAATATATATAACATTTTGCATGGAGGACAATAGAACTCACTCTACTGTTGGTATTTGATATTCCGGGAATTTGGCTGAAAGAAGTTCAGAAATCTCTTCAATAGATACAATGAATGGTGAGCAATTATATCTCCCTTTTGGACTAGGATGCTCAAGCAGGAATATGTGTGCTCGAGCCACATCATCCACATGCACCATATGGAAACGAGTGACACCTATTTGGTCCTTGTTGCCTGCAGTATTAATTTCTTTTTGCTAAGAAACTGACAAAGGACTAAAAGTATTGATTAATCTCAATATGTTGGTAACAGGTAATAAGGTCATAAAATGTTTCTACTTCCTCCATTTAAGCTGGCCTTTTAAGAAGACGTACTGAATACCGATCTAATAGGCAAAGTATTTCAAAATATTTTAAACTATTCAGTTGATCATCGATTCAATAGATCATGCAGATCTTCAAAATAAGCTTGAGACAATTGAAAAACAACAATGGTCATGATATTTACAAGGATTAGGAAAATGACATGATCTCATAGTTATAAAATATAACTTCTGTAGTGATGATAGTTTAATATTACGATGGCAGTTATGGTTGTATAGTAACGCAATGTAGTTCGGAGGGTATCACAATAATAATATTGTGACTACAATTACAACTGCAGACCACAATTTATGATGGTGACTGACCTAGTGATCAATCACCGATCTAATATATAATGCTTGAGACATTGAAAAACATTGGTATGATATTTGAAAAGACTAGCAAAATGACATAATCTCACAATTGTTAAATTTATATAACTGGTGTGGTGATTTATCTTCAGATGATTCAAAATTCATTTCAACTCAATATATTAGGGTTATAATCGGTTGAGGTTTAGGGGAAAAAAAGAAATTTGAACTAATCAATTTTGATTGGTTTGGTTTGGTTCCAGTTCATTTTTTTTTGACCAAATCGAATCAAACCGAATAAAATCGAGTTGATTTGGTTCTAATGATTGGATTTTCCCAATTATTATTATTATTTTAATGTTTACTTCAATTAAAATGGAAAAAAATCACAAACTATAAATCTCCTAAAGTCTTATCAATTTCATATATATAGATATAAATATAATTTAATAACGCCAGGAGGTATAACTAAAGTATGATTTATTAAATAAATATATTATATATAAAAAAATAAAAAAATCATATATAATCTATGATCGGGTTGGTAATCGGATTGAAATTTATAAAATCAAATATCCGAGCCAATTACTATTGGGTTTAATTAATTGTTACCTAATATAATCTGATGATTAACAACTGGACCGATTTAATTTGTTTAGTTCAGTTGGCCGAGTTCATGGGTTGATCCAATCCCCCTACAATATATATCTAAAAAGCATGGACACATTGACTGGTGGTGTGTCCGTGTGTTGGATACCGACACCCACACGATAAGTGTTGGACATGCATCCGTACGCATCCAATTAAAACAATAATTTTTTTGAGTTCTTACATGCAAACACAGTTGGACACCGCTTAATTCACCGTGAACACGACTTGGACACACCGCAATTAGTTTTTTTCTTTTTCAAATTTTTAATACCAACATTAGCCCAAAATCAACCCTAGTTATTTAGTTAAACCTATGCTATTGGGTCATTTTATTTTAAAAATTCTTCAGTTGATCACAAAAAAACAAAAAAAAAGAATTAATTAGATAAAAAATTATACAAACACAATAAAAAAAATTCAGACAAAGAAAAGACAGAAAAAAAAATTATATATATATATATATATACATGCTGTGTCTTGTCCTGAATTTTTGAATTTGGTGTGTTTCTATATCTATGTCAATATTGTGTCCCGTGTCCGTGTTAGTGTTTGTGCTTTATAGAGAAAACAGGAAGACATAAGGGTAGGAATAGAATAAGCTGTAGGATTATATATACCTAATATCAAAACCAGTGCTTTGTCAACTGAGTCAGGAAGCTTAGGACAAATGAAGGATCCAACAACAAAAGGGGGTATTAGAGTCACAACATCCAATCCATGTTGTTCACCAAATTCAAGCACTGCTTTCTCTGTCAAGGTCTTGGAAACTGCATATGACCAACCAAATGGTTTGAAACTTCTAAGGAGATCCACATCACTCCAGCTACTCTCATCCAATAATTCATCTTCTTTGCCAGCGAAGGCAACAGCAGAGGCACTAGAAGTGTAAACAACCCTCTTCACTGTCTTTGAATTTAGGCATGCTTTCAAAATTCCTAGTGCTCCATCAATGGTCCTTTTGGTCACTATCTCCTCAGGTTCACTCACTGCAAAATCAATTGGAGAAGCAGTGTGGAACACCCCAACACACCCTTCAATTGCTTCGCTGAAACTTTCTGGATTTTTCAGATCAGCATTGAAGATTTTTAGCTTTTGGGACGCAGCAGGTAGATTTGTGAGGAAAGTAATGTCTCTCTTTCTTTCTGCTAAAGTCGAAATAGATCACAAGTATATTAGCATGTTTGGAAAAGTTGTGACATTAAAATTGTTTTAATAATTGATTATATTTAGAATTATTTTTTCATGTAACCGATAATATAAAAATCAATTTATCTTTGAATATATTAATTAAAAGAAAATTTAAAGTTATGTGTTTTTTTACTTGTACAAAAAAAATCTTTTGTGTAATGTATTACTAAAAGAGTACAAAATAATTTATGTATATTAATTATATAATAATTCAATACTTAAGATTGACTTTGAAAAATATTTTTTGGTTAACAAGGATATTCACTATCGAAAATAGTGAAAAAATCCTATAAGATGTAGAGCTCATAGACAATGGCAACTTCTAGTGTGCGGGAGTGAGGGCATGCCCCTCCTCTGCCACCCAAAAAATTTTTTTAGTTTCTTTTATATATTGTTTGTTTTTCTTAATTTGGCCCCCAAAAAATTTATTTAGTCAATTTTTATCAAATTTGTTATTTAAATAGATATTTTATCAAAAATTTCTTATTTAATTAGATATTTAAATATAATATTATAATAGATAATATGCTATATAAAATATGTATATTGGTCTTGAATTTTGATTGTAAAATTTATAAACAATAAATTTTATTTAATTTTTAAATAAAAGAAAAATTACTAAAATATATGTTTTTATGTGAAAATAACTATTAAGTATTGGTCTCTCCTATACGAAACCCTGACCTCTTTATATACATGGTTAATAATTAAATACTTGACTAGATACTTAAAGAGTATAGTTAGATACTTAGGTTCTCATAACTGATTTTGGAAAAGTACTATAAATATAAAATAATCAATTTCTACTTGTAATAAAAAAAGATTAGAAAGTTACATACAATTAAATATTGTTTTGTAATTTAAAATTATTACCTCCCGATTGTAACCAATCATTATGTTTTTATCAAATATAATAGATTTTTGAAAAGAAGTTTTTTTTCTTTCCTTTAAAACTGTGTTGTGTAGGTTTATAAACATGCTCTAAGCTAGTTTAACGTTGGTACATAATCATAGAGGCATGGAAATTTTGTATAAATTTTATCATAAAAATAATAACTTACGTGGGTCAGATCTAATAGTGGTGTTAACACTGTAACCATCTTCAAGAAGCCTCTTGATGATCCACGAACCAAGAAAAACTGTACCTCCAGTGACACAAACTCTACTCTTCCTCTCTGCCATTGGGACACTCTTTATGTGGCAGTGTTTCTTTTTTTTTTCAATTTGTGTTCTGTCCTCTGCTTCCATTCAGTTAGTGTGCTTGTGATGGATATATATAGGCCGCAAATTAAGAAAGAGGGTTTATTTGAGTGAGAGACGGAGTCCCATGAACCATGCCTCTTTCAATAACTCACGTGTTGTGCAGATGCACATAAATGATTTTTGTATTGTTGTTCGATTGTCTTTCAAAATTTCTAGCTAGTGCCCCAACAATGTGTGAGGTCCCAGCGGAGAATGGTCAAAAGCTGTAATTAAAAGAGGGCACTAAATTCAAACGGTAAAATTCGTTGGATGAAGAAATTTGTTTGTTGCAGGAGTGTAGCAATTTCTATAGATGTTGTCACCCTGCGGCGTCACGTCTCATTTTCAAGTAGGTTTCGTCATTCAGAGTTACTTGGATAGGAAAAACTTGACTTGAAGAGTATTCAAGAAAAAACAACATATGTTTATTTGGATTTTAAATTTGTTCACTTAAGAAGATTTTATATTTTCGTGTTAAAAATGTTATTTATACTCATAAGACGACACACCACTACACCTCATCCATCATTTAATAGATGTGGGCCCTATTTGAATGGGTCCACATCTCATCCAATTTTGTGTAGTTGACACCTATCTCATACCCTATAAGGACAAATAACACAACTCTTTCTTGTTTTACATAGTCCCTCCATATGAAACTAAGAGTCTGTTGACATGTTTGACAAAATGATGATTGATGATATAAGACCTAATAGGCAGGAGCCTAGCCTCTCATTGGTTAGAGATGGTTATGGCCTCCCCTAAAACTTTTAATTTTCATATGCATATACTTGGCCCCTTAAAAAAGATTTATATGTTATAAGGATTTATAAGATGTTATATTATTATTATTTTGAGAAGGAATTGAGTAAGTTTAATATCTCAATAGTTCAATTTTATCATCCTCTTTTATTTTTTTTCTTTTTTTTTGGTTCATTTTTATGCAAATCAAAAAATGTAATTCAAATATTTGAGATAAATTCTTATAAACCTTTTACTTAATTAGATATTTAGACATTGTAATAAATAATATGTTGTGTTGTGCATATACATGTTTAAAGAGTTTTGAATTGAATGTGTATTTTCCTTTATAATCATAGTTAACATCAAACAAATTGATCCTTCAAGGAAAAAAAATCACTTCATCATCCTTCATAAGTCATAATTAATGTTAAAGAGTAAGTTAGTATTTTTCTTAGTATCTTCTAATGATTTATAGGACAAATTAATATTTAATAATATGTAAATCATTCAAATTAATCACCAATAAAAGCACAAATAAGATAAATAAGTTTATAAAAATATTGAGAATGAACTAACTTGTATTTTATTTTTAATTGTAAGGATCACAAAATATTTTTTTTCCATGAAAAACAATTTATTAAGCACAATTTTTGTGACACTATGTTTTAATGTTGGCCCCTCTTGAAAATTTGGGCTAGCTTCGCCCCTATTGAAAGGATGAGATCTGATAAACTTTTAATGTTATACAATATTGGTATAGCACTCTATAAGATATTATATTTTATATTTTATAATATCATCATTTATTTAAAAATAATTATAATATTATAAGTAAATATTAAATAATAATAATAATAATAACAAATTTTTATAAATTATTTAAATATAATTTTCAAAATTTCTTTTTATGTCAATATTTATTAATTAAAATTTAATTTATCTTAAATTTTATTATTTATTTTTTAATAAATTATATATTTATTATTTTATTTCATTTATTATTTATCAATTATAATTATTTTTATTTTTATTATATATTAGCTAAATTGCTATCATATATCATTTTTTAATGGTATTTATTTATTATGAAGTAATTTTATTAAGAATTATTTTTATTTATATAAATTTTACTTATTATTTATTTAAAAATTATTTTATTTTGATAAAATATTAAAAATTAAAAGTGGTCTTATGTGTTAAAATGCTAATCAGATCTAATCCAGACTCTCTATGTTGGATCTATACAACATTCAACATTTAAACAGGTTTTGATAAATAACTTTATACAATACGTTTCTTGTATCAAACCTAAATAAGGACATAACATATATTATTAGTTTATCATTTCACGCTTAATACAGCATACCAAACATATGTATGGGCATGCATCCTTGCCAATCTAATGTTTATTTATGTGCTTTATCTTTTGTTATCATCAAAATTATTCATTTCAATATAAAATCAACTCCATTTACGATTTTGAAAATGAAATAAAATAACTTTTGACTTTCATTTAGATGTTTTTATGCCGTCCTTTAATTAAATTATTCCATTTATATAACCAATCAATAAAAGGTAGATGAAAATCAACTATATTTTCTCATGTCATAATATATAATTAAATGACAGGATATGATTTTTTACATATTATTACATCAAAATTAAATTCAAATTCTTTTCAACACAATATTATAAAGGGTTAAATGTATTTTACCTCCTTAATTTTAGATCATATACAATTTATATATTGACTCTTCAAAATATGCAATGTGCACCTTGAATTACCAAATAGTGCAAAAACACTCGATTTGTTAAGTTGATATCTATTTCCACCATCTATTATGTACAACCTCGACATATTGATGTTTCTATTGTGTGAACTTAACCCCTAGAGTTTTTATTTTGTGCATCCCAACATCTTGTTTGTCTTAAAGGAAATGAATGTTAATCGAATGGGTGTTTTGCACTATTTGGTAACTTCAGAGTACGTGTCATGATGCATGTTTTGAAAAATCATGATGTGAATTGCATATAATTTAAAGTTTAGCGGATAAAAAACATTTAATCTTATTATACATATAAAAAAAAAAGAGAAATTCTGCGAGGAATACCATCCTCCAATGGGAAAATAAAAGGAGTGTCTACAACACCAACTTGAACTAGTATTCAACACTTATCATTGACGCTTCAACGTAGCCGGCCCTGTAGCTCTCATTGCTTGTATATGCATGCACCTGACACTACTCGGCATTCAAATGCCCCCATATTGTTTGCGGTAATTTGTTCAAACCTGTAACTATCAGATCAATAAAATAGCGAAGAAAAGCTATCTGTTCAGTTTGGATTCAACAATCGGGAAATGCAGCATAGACTTTATGAGGAAAAAAATTGCTAATCAGTGCCCTAGTGGAACTGAATGGTTAAGGATACTAAAATAACAAGATTGATCAGAGAGACCTCAAAATAAGGAAGTGCAAGTGACTGATTCTCTATTTTGAAAATTCAATTACAATAAATACAAATGTACTTTGAATATTCTGAATTACTTGGGTTCAAAGAATGTAATAACTCATGTTTATTTTAACGTATAGCTCATATATATATATATAAACAAAAAATGGCAAAGGAATTGTATATTCACTTTCTCTCTCTTTATATTAATTAATGACAGTGAGAGAAGTGATTAATTGTAAGAATGAAAGTAGTAAATCATAACTAGTAAATTTTGTATGATAGATCAAGATTGAAATATAAAATCATATGACTTTTCAAATGATCATACGACCATTAATTAACTTTTAATCTTAATCATTGATGTATAATTATATGACCTATATTTTTCCATCTAACTCGCATCATAAATTTTCCTTCTCACTTCATATGTCTTTTTAACTCAACAAGTTAATTTTATATAAAAGGTAAATAGTTATTATGTTCATTAAACCATATGTTAATAGCCAAAATTAAAAGTTATTATAAATTTGTGCGATTACTTATAAAAGTCACATAACATTATATTTTAATCTTAATCATTTATATAAAATCTAATAGCCAAGATTTAATATTTTTACTTTCACAATTAACAATTCACTCTTGATATCATGCCATATAAATATTTTTATAAAGAAATGGCATAACTATCATATTGTTCCTGTATTAGGTAGGCCAGTGTATGGCTAAGAATCAAGTTGTCATGCACCCTCCCTTATAAGGGTATGAATACTGGGGCATTAAGTGAAAGATGCCAAAATTGAGGGCGAGATTGGGGGTGGAAATTATTATTTTGATGAGGGGTAATCGTGGTCTTAAATAGTTAACAGGTAATGGGAAGGGGAAGGGGTACTTGAGGCAAAGGTCATAGCTAGGGTCGGGGTGGTCCCAATTAGTCCACAAGCCCCCAACCTCAAATTTAAGCATCGCGAGAAGATGGTTGGAAGGAATTGGTAGCCCAAAAGGTCGGCACCTATACCAACCTATTGACAAGCCCTCAAGCCTCAAGTTTGAGCATTGGAGGAAAATGAGCTTGAAAGCCACTTAGAATTCGAGAGGTCGGTGCCTATATATACTGATTGGTCCACAAGTTCCTCAGCCTTGAGAGGCTAGAGGGTCTTGAGGATCGATCCTTTGGCCTAATTCAGGCATGTAGCCAGTTCCCTCCCCCTCCCCCCAAAAAAAAGGTTTGTAACCTTTGATCTCCTATGAGATTTGTAACTTTTGATCACATGGAGAGAGAGGGTCTTTAGGTTGAGATGGACCTGCCCCACCCCATCCCTTACTATTTTTTGTAACCATTAATTATTTGTAATAGAGCTTCCTTTTTGCTGCGCTTCCCATTATTTTGATCGATTTTATGTAAATGATAAAACCATCATTGCTAAATCTTGATAGTTCCCAAGTCTTGATTGATGACAAAGATTCTAAGTGTTCCAAGTGAAGGCCTCAAGTGTTGATTGATGCCAGGATGTTAACTGTTTGATAAATTGATGGCCGGGTACTCAACCTATCCAGGACTGAGTGCCCGACATGTTTAGGGCTATGCATCTTGCATGTTCGGGACTGAATGCTAAATGTTTGATACATAAGAGAGCATGACATGTTTGGGATTGAATGGTATTCATGCTTGGGACCTTGCACCCAACATGTCTTGCACCTCCTAACACGTGTAAGGAAATTAATGAACCCGACATATCCGGGGTCGTGCACCTGGATGTTTGAGGCCTCTTATGAATTACTAAGTGTTTGAAAATAGGCAAACCTTTGATATGTTCCGAATCAAGCATCCAAGTATGATAGGATTGTTATGGCATGTCCAAGGTACTTCCACCATTGGGTGAGCATGGTTAAAGGCTTTTCGCTGTTGGGCTGATATGGTAGGATTGCCCTAGCATGTCCAAGGGCTTGCCGCTGTTGGGTGGGTATGGTAGGATTGCCCTAGCATGTCCAAGTGCTTTCCACTATTGGGCAAGCATCCATTGTTGGGTAGGCATACGTCATTGGGCAGGCCTGGTTGGAGGCCTTCCACCATTGGGCAGGATGATAGGATTGCCCTGACATGTCTAAGGGTCTTTTGCTGTTGGGCAGGTATGATTGGATTGTTCAGCTGGGTTTTTACTGATCTCCTTCTTTACTGCTGAAAACACAACAACGAGATTAGGAATAAAAATTGTACAATATACTAATAGGAATATTAATGTTAATAAATGTTAATAAATGTTAATAAAAGGAAAAGAAAAGCAATATTCCCTTTGTATTAAGTCTTATGGGTGGTGTCAAATGTCGTACATGGAGTAAGCAATGATGGTGATTTTTCCAATCGATTATATCACCTAAGAAGACGAGTTTGTGGTGCTGCACGTTTTTTTTTCCACCATGGCAATGGTGATTTGCATTCTGCAATGCAGTAATGATTTTAATGGTAGCAGTTTTACTAGTTCCTCACAAACAGCCACAAATGTTCTTATATCAGGTAGGCCAATGTATGACTAGGTATCAAGTTGTCTGGCTCCCTTCGGTCACGAAGGTATAAATAGCCGAGGCATTAGTGAAGGAGCTAGAGTTGAGGGCAAGGATCAGGGGGATCAGGTAGAATAATGATCATGATTACGGGCAGTAATCATGGTCTTAATTAAAAGGTGATAGGAAGGGGAGGGGGTGCCTGGGGTGGAGGTCATAGCCAAGGTTAAGGTGGTTTCCCCAACTAGTCTACAAGCCCCCTAACCTTGAGTCTGAGCATCGTGCAAAGAGGCTTGGAAGCCATTGCCAGCCAAGAGGTCGGCACCTATACCGATCGGTACCATCCACATATTTTGTGATTGAATAAAAAAGAACCATTAAATAAACCAAACCTAACAGTGTATACTTTCCCAAAATTCTAGATAGGTATGTTTTATAAATAACCTTTTGAAAATTAGAAACTACTCACCTTACTTTATTCAAACGTTGCTAGATGAATGATAAGCAATAGGATATATAATGAAATTTTAAAGAAAATCAAAGAAAAGTTAAAAAGTCGACAACTTATCCATCGCAATAATAATAATAATAATAATAATAATAATAATAGTTGAGTACTTATAATTTGTTGGTTTAATTAATCTTCATACCCTTAATCTTGAGTAAAGGTTTACTTTAGTCCCTGAAATTATATGCGATTCACTTTAGTCCCTAAAATTAAAAAAATATCACTTTAGTCTCTCAAATTTTAAAAAGTTATTCAACTTAGTCTTTGTGGTGATTCAAGTTAGTCATTAAGAATAATAGTATAAAGACTAATTTGAATCATTTTTTAAAATTTCAGGGACTAAAGTGGTACTTTCTTAATTTTTTGGATTAAAGTGAATCACACATATAATTTCAAGGACAAAGTAAGCGTTTACTCCACAATCTTCATTTAGACAAGAATTATAAGAGACAAATTTTCACTCGCTCCTTGACTTAGCCTTTTCATAAACTAAACCTGGCATTGCTCTAACACGGTTGCAGTTGTTTGGCCTCAAATACTACGCTATATTGATTTAAGCTATAGCATGGAAAACTAATCACATGCATGCTAGGACAACACGATAATCTACAAATAAATATTAAAAATAAAGTTGAAAATCATGAGAATTTGAAACTTCCAACTTGAGCATTTATTCTTTTTCCCTTCCGCGTAGAACAGTCACTGGATAACTATTTTTTTATATTTCAATGCTGTGAATTAGTCAACTAACAGTGGCATGCATGTGACATTTATCTGCACGCCGACGGTAATAGTAGTTGTATATCATTTTTTTGATATTGAATACAATATCTCTTGTATAAATATCTATAAAAATAAAATCTGAAATTGATCCTAAATATTATGTGACTTTTGTTCGGAACTTGTCATGAAATCGCTTTGTCCCAAAAATTTAAATTGTTGGGTTGAGGCATATGAATTGTTTTATATCTAATACAACTTCTCATGTGAATCCTCTTTTGTGCCTGAAACGTAGACAATATACATGCCCACCTTTACCTTATGCTAAAATGTAATTATTTTTAATTAGAAGAATGAGGCAACAAAGATCAAACTAGACTACTTGATCATAGAAGCTCTAATATCATGTCATGAAACTATTTCTTCCAAAAATTTAAATTATTGAGCTAAGGCATATAAATAGTTTCATATCTAATAGAACTCCAAAGACTTGTGATATTTATATAAAAAATTTTTGATAAAAATTAATTTTCATTTCATTATAAGCATTTGCCTCCCTTAACAAATAGTCACTATCATGATGTCAAGTTATGTGAAGATGCAGGAGTGACTATTGCCACTCTTTTTTTTTTTGTTTGCTATTGTCACTCCCCTTTTAATGCTTTTATTTTAGTATTCTTAAAATACTCGTAATTAAATGTTTTGTTAAATTATTTTTCAACTACTTTCATATTTTAAATTATATTTAGTAATTACACAAATTAATATTAAATATATGATTTAGCTAATTTTAATTTTCAATTTTAAAATATGATCAATCTATTATTCTTTGAGTGTTTTAAAATTTTTGTTAAAAAAAAAGAAGAAAAACCAATGTTCCTTTTATCCTTTAACACACATAAGATGAGAGATAACTTTGTGATTTTTCAAATTTGTAAAACTGGGCAATTCAATGACAAAATATAATAGTAAATTAAGTTTTAATAAAAAACATTTAAATTTATTAATTATGAAATAAATAAGTTGCTATACTTATATTTGAAATAAAAATAAAGCAAAATAGAGAAATGAATGCGTAGAACTATAGGTTTTTTTTTGTGTGAATCGTAAAAATATAGCTTGTCATAATACCCTAAATTCATAATACCGTAAACAAATTTTTTTTTAATCAAAACTTAGTTAAAAAATGTAAATAATTATTTCCGTCAAAAAATGTAAATAATTATGGTACAAGATAACAGTAAAGTGAGCGTACTTATATTTAAAATATTTAAATTTAGTATATTTTTCTCTTTCGTTTGTTTTTAGAAAAATGAATAATTTAGTTGTAAATTGAAAGTTATCTTTACATTGAATTTAATCTATTCCAAACAAATTTTAAAAAAGAGTTCCCAAAATATTGCAAAATATGTGTGTTTATCTCTTATCTTGCTTGCATCATATCGTAAAAGGGACATATTTTCCTTTTTGTCCAAAATATTAAAGCACTTAAAGAATAATATGTTGATTTTATATTCAAATTAATAAATAAAAAACATTTAATTTCTATGTGTAATATTAATTAGTGAAATTATTAAATATAATTTAAAATATTAGAGTAATAATAGACAAAATTAAACACAATATTTAACTAAGGGCATTTTAGAAATGTTAAGTTAGACGCATTAAAAGGGGAGCAACAATAACAAAAAAAAATGAGTGCCAATAGTTGCTCCTGAAGATGTATTATGTTATGTATGCAAGATAAACTAGGTTTTACAAATAGTATCGTCGAACAAATTTTTTGGTATCATTCCGTAGAATCTTTTGGTATCAATTGTCGAACAAATTTAATAAATCAAATAAAAACACAAAATATCAAGAGAATAAAATTTACAGGATGACAATGAGTATAAAATACAAGAATTTATGTGGTTGAATAAATTAAATTCCAGCTACATACATCTATACTAAAGAATTAATACTTTTACTACGAGAAGGAAAAATAATATAATAATATCACTTTGTTCTCAAACACAAAGTCCTTGTCACACACTTAAGCCATTGAATTTAGTTATAGCCCGTAGTCTCTAACAATAATAATAATATAAATAAGTTAGTCTACTAGGCTCCATAGACTATATTCTTTGAGTGGAACTTAGTATATATAGCTAAAAAGATTTTTTTAAAAGTCTTAACCTAACTTATTTATTTAGACAAAAAAAAAACTAAGTTATTTATTAATTAGACTAAGTTAAATTGGATGGGAATCTTCTATTATCAAATAGTGTTTCATTTCAATTTTTTTCCAATCTTTTAATTATATGTGAAAAATATATATTATATATTTGATAAATTTTTAAATCTATTTTGATTATATTCTTTCTTATATATAGTAATAAATAACTAAGAGATAGGAAATGAGACATAATGTTAGGACAGAAGATTTCTCATCTGATTAAACTAAGCTAAGTGTAGGTTAGGCCAAAGCAACACACATGCTCGGACTATATTACAGCCGTATGTTATTTTCCAAATAGTATATTTTAAGGTCAATATACTTTCACTTGTGGCCATATATTAACTTTCTGTATTTGACTTTTCTTTAAAAATTAACAACGGTCCAATGTCACACGCATAACTAAGCAGCAGCTAAGATTCCAAAATATTATAAAAGAAAAAAAAAACAAAAAACATGTTAAAGGTAATATTTTGGACTCTTTTAAAGTTGCAAGGATATATCTAACTTAGTGTGTGTTATATATATATTCTAATCTAACACTATAATGGTTGTACTAGTACGATATCATATGTTTATTACTGTCACTGTTGAAGGAAATGAGTGAAGAAGGATTAATACAGTGTATTAAATTAAACAATAATGTAAATTGAAATTATCCAAAACACGAAATTCATTACATCAATCATCTATAGTTTCTTTCATACTTCAGTCAATAAATTGATATTGTTCTTGAAATTGATTTATTCCAAGGTAACTCAATTCAATCTTTTTAATTTAAGAAATATATTAGAGTTAATAAAATTAAAGATGTTTACTTTGGTACTTCTATTGAATGAATGGTACCAAAACATACCATAACGTGTCAAAATTTTATTGACCTTTTAACCTATGTTTAGTCAACATTTTAAATATTGAGACTTCTAATTTTTTTATTTCTAGTTTATCCCAAGAATCATTTAAAGAAAATACAAACTTTCTGGTTTTGGCATATTTAGAAAAACACTTAAAATAATACTAATTTTTTTTATTAAGCCTGCCATAATCCTTTTTTCATTTCTTTCTTTCTGTCCTTCTTTGTGTAAGTATTGTTGAGGGGAGTAATATTTTTTATTTTTTTGGTGGCCGCCATACCTTTTTCTTTCTGATTTATATGTTGCTTAGAGTTTGCGTTTTGTATTTTGCATTTGTTATCTATGTGGTTTTTCATTGTCCCTTTGTGGTATTTTTGTCGTCCCGTTTATAGGTGTTTTGATTTTTCCTTGGGTGCATTTCTATTTGGATGGTCTTGCAAATATAGAGATATACTAATAACACAAGTGTTAAGGTTGGAATTACCAACAAATGATAGTACCTAATCATTGGAAAAATTAATTACGGATGAATTTTAGTCCCGTTTGAATCCAAGTAATTCAAATTATTCAAAGTAAATTTTTTTTAATTGTTAAAAACCAAAAAAAAACTTTTGAATGTTCAAAATAGAGAATTTGACCACTTGCACTTCATTATTTTCAGTTCTCTGATCTCATCAGCAATCATACATCTTTTTTATTCATAAAGTCTATGCTGCATCTTCCAATTGTTGAATCCAAACTAAATAGGTAGACTTTTCCTCTCGAATTTCTTGATCTGATGAGAATAACATTAATTTGATCTAATCCTAATACGTAGTTATAGATTTGAATAAATTACCGTAAACAATATGGAGGCTTTTGAATGCTGAGTAAGCAGTGTCAAGTGCACGCATACAGGTAACGTTGAAGTGTCAATGATAAGGTGTTGAATACCGATTGAAGTTGATGTTAGAGACATTCCTCCTATTTTCCTTCGGAGGATGATATTCCTCGAAGAATTCCTCTTATTTTGGTATTTAATAACATTGTGTTGGCTGAAAAGAAATCCAATTTAATTTTGACGTATTGATACTATAAATAAATATCTTATATTATCATTTAGTTAAATATCATTACATGAAGAAATATAGTTGATTTTCATATTCACTTCTTGTAAGATCATATAAATGAAAAAAATTTAATTGAATTACACTATGAAAACATCTTAATGAAACTCAAAAGTTATTTTTATTTCATTTTCGAAAACATAAATGAAGTCGGTTTTCTATTGAAATGAATAATTCTCAATTGAGAAAAAGAAAAAGCAGATAAATAAACATTAGATTCGCAAGGAGGTCCATACACAAGAACTAAGTTACAAGGTGGTCAAGCCAACCATTGCTCCTGCCACGGCAATGTTGAACGAATTCTTAATGTATGGAACTCTTAACTAAATGAACTTTTTTTTTATTAGAGATGATAAATCAGAGAGGGCCATTTACCTTGCTCAGGCTGTAAATCTTTAGCCTCATAAAACCTTCTCAAAAAACTTGGGAAATAAATCCGAGTAAGGAAAAAGAGTACCCTATCTTTATAGTCATATTTGCTGGTTAAACATAAAATTTCCGGAGGTTCACGGCATTCCATGACCTCGAAACAAGCTGTCTAGACATCGTACTCAGCTTGTACGCCCCTTTTCCAAGTACCTTAGAAACAAGGTAGGGGCTTTCCTAGTTACTCGACCGTTTTCCCTCACCCGACAAAGGTGGTTCAATGACGGCTTTTCGAAGAATCGTGTCGCCTTTTAGGAAATGGTGTGGTATAACTCCTTCATTGTGTCTTCTACCGATCATTCTTTTCAACTCTTCATCTTTAATATGAGCTATCTCATGTTTTTGAGATTGGCATCTTTGAACAAGATTCAACTAGGAGGTTTGGTTCACCCATGTGTCCTGGGATGATCGCATCTATACTGTGAGAGAAGTTGAACAACGTCTCACTGGTAGCTGATTGGGGTGTTGTTCTATAGGACCATAAAATGCTTCCTAGCTTGTCGGACCAAGCACTTTTGGCTTTATCAAGCCTCTTCTTTAGAACTTTCAAGATTACCTTGTTGGCGACTTTAACTTTCTCATTGGTTTGTGGATGCTCTATAGAAGCGAAGTGGTGTTTTATCTTTAATCCTTCTAATAGTTTTCTGAATTTTTTTTTTTGCAAATTAGGTCCCATTATCCGTGACAATAGAAGTCGAAATCCTGAACCTCATAATAATATTCTTCCAAATGAATTTTCGGCATTAAGCTACTATAATGGTGGAAAGGGATTCAGCCTTAGTCCACTTTGTAAAATAGCCGATGGCAACAATTAGGTACTTTACTAGGCCTAGAGCCATGGGGAATGGTCCTAGGATGTCAATTCCCTATTTGTCAAATGGCTAAGGGATGCAATTGGAACCATCTCCTCAGGTAGGGGTTATGGAAGTGATCATGCTCTTGGCACTTCTCACAGGTTCTCACATGCTCAGCTGCATCTTTCCAAAGCATGGGCCAAAAATACCTTGCCCTTTGAAATTTTAAGTCTAGATTATGACCTCCGATGTAGCTTCCATCGGATCCTTCATGGATTTCTGCTAACACATACTTTGCCTATTCCTCAACCAAGCACTTCAGCTAGACTTCTTTTGTATAAATTCCTATTGATCATCATGTTGAACATGGTTCTCTACCAATCTTCTTGGCTTGGCTTTTGTCCTCTAGGTTTACAAGAGATCATATATTCTTCAATTGATGTTTTCCAACTTATAACCCCTAATATCTGAGGTATGAGGTCATCTTTTGAGATAGATGGCTTCCAAAGTGTTTCCTGTATATGGCTCCTATTTAAACCTCCTGGCTTAGTACTAGCCAATTTTGATAGTATGTCTGCCTTTGCATTATGCCCCTGGGGGATGTGCTTTATTTCAACATTTTCAAACTTATCGAACATACCTTGATCTTGAGCATATACTTCCATAGGACTTTCCCCGAGCTTTGTAACTTCCTTTAATCTAGAAATCACAACTTAAGAATCACTACATACAGTTAATTTTAGTAGCCCCATGTCTTTGGCTAAGCTTCATCTTGCTATTATTGCCTCATACTCAGCTTGATTGTTTGATGTAGGGAACTCGAATTTTATCAATAAACTCAACTCGAAAGTCATCGTCCTTTTCTAGGATGATTCCTGCACCACTGCCCTTTGGATTGTAGGATCCATTGACAAGCAAAGTCCAACCATGGGTTTCTTTACAGCTTTGTTCGTCGTCTCCTGGAAAGTTAGCAAGTACCTAGGCTTTGATTGCCCTTCTATGTTTGTACTTGATGCCAAATTCAAGTAACTCAATGACCCAAGCAACCATTTGTCTAGCATAGTTGGGTTTTTGAAGGATTTTCTCGATAGGCTCGATGCATATGATAATTGGGTGTGCTTGGACATACTGCCTTAAGCACTATGTGGCAAAACTCCTGAATGCCATCTTCTCCAGCTTCTGGTATTTTAACTCAGACCCTTGCAATGACTTGTTAGTAAAGTAGACTGGCCTCTGCCTTTTTCTATCTTTTTTTATGAGCACAGTTCTACGGTGGCTTTTCCCATTGATAAGTATAGAATTAGAGTTTCTACTTGTTAGGGCTTACTTAGGATCAATGGGATGGAGAAACATGTTTAAAGGTTGGAGAATGCTTTTTCACATTGCTCTATCCATCTGAACTCCATTTTCTTTTGTAATAGTGAGAAGAAGGCGTTGACTTGTGAGTTGATGGAGATAGGAAATGCGAAAGAAAGGCCAGGATTCTTATCAATTTCTATGCCTCCTTAACCGATGTTGGACTTCTCATTTTGAGAATGGCTTTACACATAGGATTTTTTTCAATTTCTCGATTTATTAACATGAAACCTAAAAATTTTCCAGCATTCACCGCCAAAGCACAATTTCAAGGTTGGCATAACCTGTACTTCCTTATGCACACATTAGTTAGGCTCTAGATCAAATCTTTGGCTTCCGTAGTCTTTACTAGCATGTCGTCGTGTAGACTTCCATAAGGCCTCCGATATGTTGTGCAAATATCTTGTTCATTAACCTTTGGTATGTTGATCCTATATTCTTAAAGCCAACGGCATTACTCGGTAGTAATAATTAGCTACAAGAGTGATGAAGGCTGCCATTTCTTCTTCATCGGGGTGTATGGGAATTTGGTTGTACCCTGAATAAGTATCTATGAAGCTTAGAAATCAAAAGCCTTAGGCAGATTCAACAAGTTGATCAATGTGTGGAGGGGATACGGATCCTTTGGGCATGCTTTGTTGAGGTCTATGTAGTAAACGTACATTCTCAACTTCCCATTTGCTCTGAGAACCAAAACTATGTTAGACAACCACTTTGGGTATTTAGCATCTCTTATAAATATGACTTGTAGAAGTGCTTCAACTTGCTCTTAAACCACCTTGGATTTTTCCTGTGACATTTGACATCTTTTTTGGATGATTGGCTCCTCTAGGTAAATTGATAGCTGATGACTCATAACTGGTTCTCTTCTTGGCATATCTCAGTTGACCAAGCAACAGGTTAGTACTCTGATGTAGAAACTGAATCAGATTAATCTTCACCTCTAGTGGGAGCTAAGAATTAATAATGGTAGCTAGTTTGACCTGCATTTTTTATTTGTATTTATTCCAAGAAGCCCCGTGGTTTCGGCTTGCGATGAGGTTTCTTACTTCTAACTTCTAGATCTACAAACATGACCTTGGTACCACTATCAGATTGCTCCTTATTGTTGATTTATAGGCTAGCATTATAGCATTTTTGAGTTGCATATTGATCTCCTTTGGAGTTATAGCGTTTCCTTTCTTATTAAGGAATTTCATCACTAACTATTTGGTAGACACCATTGCCCCCAACTTGTTTAATGTAGGTCTTCCAAGAATAGCATTGTAGGCAGAGGGACAATCCATAACTAGGAAGGAGGCAGAAATAGCATGGCCAAGGATTCTGTACCAATGATTATATATAGTTCAATAAACCCTAAAGGACGTACCTTCTACCCCAAGAAGCTGACCAAGTATTGATCGTATTGTCATTAGTCAAAAGTCATAAGACCCATCTTATTAAAAACTTATTTGAATATTATTTAAGCTAAACTCCCTTGTTCTACCAATGTAGGTATAAAAGTGCATGAGAAGGGAGGTTGAATTGTGCTTTGCTTCTTTTTACATCTAAAACATTTAACAACCAAAAACTATCAAGCATTAAGCTTGAAGTGCAGCGGAAATGAGATTAGTGGTTTCAGAAAGTAGATCTTTGAAGCATACAATATGTAACATAACCGCTAAACCAATATTTCAGCTATTTAATGAGGGCAACAGAGAAAGTAAAAGAGATAAGCGAGAAGAAAATATGATACAAATATTTTTATACCTGGTTCGGCCAAATCCACCTACATCCAGTACTTAACATACGTTGAGGTTTCACTAAACATTTTTCTCAAACCAGAGAACACATATAATCTTTACATTAGTCTTCCCAAGCTCTCATGTATGACCAGTAGATAACCCCTATTGTCACAACCTAAGTAGTTATTCACTTGGCTGGAAAACTAAGTAGTTATTCACCAGCCTTTCCAAGTTGAATCTTGAGTAGTCTTGTACTAGTCTCTCCAAACTAAACCCGTGACAAGTAGACATCCCTTACCTGTTATGTAGAAAGTAGCTATTTACCAGCCTCTCCAAGCTGAACCAAGTTGTATTTTACCAGCCTCTCCAAGTTGAACCGTGATCAGTAAAAATTTACATGAATATCCTAGGATAACTTGAATGATTTCTTTCTATCATTTCTTCCTAGAAAGAACATATATCTATTCAAGAACGTAGAAAGAAGATTTTTACAAGCAAGGAATCTAATAACATGATGTGATGAATCTTACAGGATGTGAGGAGAGATTTTCAAGAGTTTCCATTCTTGCAATGTCAATCTCTTAATCGCTTGAGCACAATATCTCTATTTATAGATGGTCTTCCTTGTGATAGTTGCCTTTGATAAGATCTCCAAGTGACATGTGTTGATCATTTATTTGTGTCTTGGAAAAGGTCTAGAAGAGTAGCTGTCTATTTGTCAGAGCTATTGTAGAAGTCATTGCAAGATTGAGGTTTCTAATGCTACTTTACAAACTACTCTTACTTTTTGAACGTGGTTTCTGAACTCTTTCTTCTAGAAGCTGAGGTTGTTGACCAAGTTGGCAAAAGAGATGACTCGCTAGTTTGAAACTGGGTTTGACTTTAAATTTGAATTTCAAAAATTCAAATTTTCCTCATTTTCCAGTAATGTTCAACGCTCCACATTGAAGTGAGCTTTCTAACATATGGTATCAGTTCCTTGATAAATCTTTAGACTTTTGATCTTCAATCCAAGCTTTATGATGATGAGAAATTTGCAATCTTGATGATTGAAGATAGTGTAACATGTTGTTATCAGAGTTTGCTTGATATCTTTATTTTGAGCATACTTTCTAATGTCCAGTGCTACTTTTTGAAGTCCCGTGTATTGGTTTCTTGCCCTTGTTTTGATTTCTTTTCATCTAAGGAATGTATGCGTACTTTGCATGATATAATATTCACTTCTATTAGATTTAATCTCTTTATATGAGATAAATCATGTTTGCACATGCAAAGTGAAATTATTCTCGTTTCAATATGTTATGCAATTCAAAAATACCTGGATGCTATGTCAAGAAACTCAAGGTAGATTTAGCCATTCTTCAAAGTGTTTTCTTTAAATTGGTTGTGTTGTCATTCAAAACATATTTCCTTAAAGCTTTCTGAAGGCTTCTGAGCTAATAATCTCCCATTTTTTTATGATAACAAACCAATTTGAAGAAAATCTTTTGACGAGATGTTGAAAGAAATAGAATTGAATATGTCATGATAATAGCTATTTTTTCAGAATGGCATAGGTTGTAACTTTCAGGAAGTTCTTTTCTTAAAGCATGATATGAATAGGCTCAAAAATGTTTTAACCTTAAGTGACTTAAATTAGAGCTGTTTGGTTGCAAAGCAACCTTATCAACTTACTCATAATTTTGTCTAAGATGTATCAGAGTGATATTGAAATAGATTTCATCGTTTAATTCCTTTTTACACAACTAGCTTGATTTTTAATCATAAAACAACTTTCTGAAGATTCACGTGCTTGAATAGCTAACAAGTAATACTTGTGATATTTTCTCTTGATTTGTTTCTTTATTCAACACAACTTTGTCAAGCCAATTTTTGAAGCAAAAAGCTAATGTATACATGATAGACATAATAGAGCATGCACGAGAAAATAAAAGACAACATACTAATGCTTATGTAGTTTTTGATGCTCAAAGAAACCTTGATACAGAATTATCAACATATTGCTATGCATGGTTTCTGAAGCTCATCAGGGATTAATCCCAGATTTTATCACAACAAAGAATAAATGAGCTTTTTGTTTATGAGCTGTGAAACTTTCCTTATAAGTATCAAGCATGAAAAAGAAATTTTCAAAACAAAAACATGAAACACATGTTCATGCTTTTCTTTTAAGCTAGCTCATAGAAACATATATGAAATAGAACATAACATATTATATGCCATATAAGCACAACACACTTTAGAGAGTTTCGAAGCTCACAAACGGATCTTAGTTGTATCAAAGCATGTAGAACAAGTTTTTGAAGTCCGTAGAAACTATATACAACTATATTTTGATCAAGTTATACAAAGCTTTTTGAGACCTTCTCATATGTATGTAAGAGAAATGTGTTTTATAAAAAAAATAATTTAAACATGGCATACATAATCACAAATATACATGTAAGCTAAATATCCTAGCATGCTAACAAATAAGCAGATCACAACACACGCATGAGAGATAAGAAGCAAACATCTACCAGCATGATATATGATTAGCTAAGCATAAGAGGCATTAATATGTATAAGGGCTTAAAAGAAACATAGCATATGGTAGATATGTATCAGAGCCAAAAGGATAACATAAACATGATAAATTGAACAGATAAAACAAATTGCATAAAACAAGATAAAAAGCTTGTCAAAAACAAAAAAAAATGTTCAAAATAGCAAAAGAATATGCATGCTAAAAAGAAATTCTCTAAGCTTCCCTTCAGCATAGGCTCCCCCTGAAATTTCATAGCATGACTCCCCTGAATACCATAGCACTTGATTTTTTCAAGTCTTTTCTTCTCCCCCTTTAGTCATCAGCAAAAAGAAGGTGTGCTGGGAATTAGAAACATCATATTTAGCCTCGGCATCTCAGCTCTTATAGAATCTCTTAATTTGTTTGAAGAATCTAGAGAGTTCTTCATTATGTCCAAGTTGGGTGCTGTGCTCTATGATTATTGCCTCAAGCTGATCCTAAAGGTAATCTCTCTTAATGCCTAGGATAATATGATTGAACTGAGAGCTTGCCAAAGACTCAATTGAAGATGGAGTTGGTAAGTTGATGGGTGCAGGAGCAGTTTTGAGATGACTCAGGAATGTCTAGAGGTACAGTCTCCCTAAACTTAGACTATTCAGCCTGTGTTTCAGCATGTACATCAGTAGGAGGTGGAGAGGATGAAGCATGATCAGGATTAGAGGCAGGAGAAGAAGTAGACAGAGGGATAGGAGTAGCAACAGTTTTAACCATTTGAGCCAAAGCGGAAGCAGTAGCTTCTTCACCAAGAGGAGCATCAGCTTTTGATGCTCTTCCTCTTCTTCTTCTATTTGAGTGATGCGAATGGAAGGAGGAGGTTGAGGCACTAACAAGATGATTAGTATCTTGATCATGATCCTCTTTGGCTGGCTCTTCAATGATGGGCTCTAGGGATGACTCTTCATAGATAGGCTCCAAGTCGAGAAAAGTTCATTGACAAAGAAATTTAGTTCGTCCACTCCTTTTCTTTAGGTTGTGCTTTTGAGGTAATGGACTTCGTCATGGATTTCATCAAATCACTTATTGTCATGAAGTAGTCATTGTCACTTGAAGAAGTTTCTTTGGGCTCCATGATTGTTATCTCTGAGGGGCAGTTGCTGTTCAGTGAAGAAACTTGATTCCAAAGCCATTTCCCCTTCACAAGGTGCAGATGGGATATGGATAGAGGTAAAACCAAACTGAGTCATGGGTCTTGCTGATTGTTCTTCAATGACAATAAAGGGCTCAAGAATAGTAGGTTTGTGTCTACTTCTAGACCCATGAATCCTTTTTACCTTCTCTTGCTTCTTCAAGCCTCCACTTTTCTTGAAGAATTCTTTGCTCCTTGAGAATTTGTTCTTCCTCTTCTTCATCTTTAGTGGATTTTGATTCTCTATTGACACCTTCTGTGTGAGTAGTATCACTCATGTCTTTCAAAATAAGTACTGCCCGTTTACTCCCTTGGGCATATTTTTGAGTTTTGGCTTGGTGACCTTTCTTTGAAAAGGGAGTTTGTCAGGTTTACCCTAAGGTAACTCACTTTTTGAGGGCTCATCCCAGTTTCGATGCTTTAGAAGGCTTCGAAATCTCTCTTGCTTCTGATTTTTGTTTGTCATTCTTTTGCCCGTTGTTTGGTCTTGGGAGGAGCTTCTTCAATGTGGTTTTCTCAGGAGAGCGTTGAACTGATCACATGAATGACAGCCTTCCTTTTTTATCATCCATTTTTCTGCTCAATCTTTTTTTAGTTGTCCTTAATAGTGGCTTTTCTGCTTCAATATCCCTGATTAGGAAGCTTTTCTTTCTTGGAGCTTGTTTTTATTGGAATAAATTGAGTCTTCTTTATTATTGAAGAAGTTTATGGAGAATTCTATCCTAGTAAGGTGTTCAAACCACTCTTTAGTGAGAGGGTATCTAACATGCTAGAATATTTTTGTCAACATGCCATAAGGAACTCCAGTTGTTCTTCTTTTATCTTTGGTAATGGAACTGAGCATATAGTCCATTATCATTTTTGGAAGATTTACTTTTCTTTTAGATAGCAAATAGAAAAGTAACATACAATCCATTCCTAGAAGACGTCGGACTTCCCCGCCTGGGAAGATAGTAAATTGAAACAGGTAAAAACTTTTCTCACCCTTGGGCTAAGCATAGAGTTTGTAATGTCACCTGGTTGATGCTTTGTTGAATTTGTGAGACACTTTGAGACTTCTTCAGCACTCACCCTAAGTGACATGAACCATTCTTCCTATGCTTAGCAATTTATTCCAGGAGTAGGAGCCCTAGTTACAGTGGACAGACCAGACAATCCTATCTCCATGTAGGTGTCTTGGATGGTGGCTTTGAGATTAGTTCAATTCTTTGCCCCAAGATAAGCATAAAAGGGAGTAACCATTCCTAGAAATACCCTATCAAAGATGTCTAGAAAGTGTTCCCAACCCTGAAAGTAAACATTTCCCTTAGAATCTAGACCTGGTTTAGAAGATAGTTGTTTATCCTCTTTCTGGAAGCTATCGTCCTCTAAGAGAAGCTTTCTTCGTATACATCCTACATAAGGGGTTCATTAAACATGACAAAAGTTTGCCTTTTGTGGATGAACTGTCAAGCTCTTTTCCTTTAGCCATTGTCAAGATGCATATGAAAGGATTTCCTGGAAAGGTTAAACAAAAAGGTTGAAGGTTGAAGCTTAAAGGATTTTGAGGGTGAAAGGTAAGGGTAGTAATTAGATAATAAGAAAGATATAAGAAGATGAACCGGTTGAGGTAGCATGTTTGAGGTTGAAGATGATGGTAACAAAAAGTTGATGTATGAGGAGAGGGTTATTTAAGTGATGTGACGTTACTAACTGAAGTGAGGCAACATGGTAGAGAGAAGACCCAAAAGAGTGGGAATTATCCCGTCTTTTTCATCTTGTTCAGAAAGAGTGATTTTTGACGCTTGGGATCACTTTCTAAAGGTTTTATTTTGTTCATTTTGTTCAGAAAGAGTGAGAAGACCCAACAGATGACTTTGCTAGGTGTTCAGTTTGGAACGATGAAGGGAGGATGCCCAGAGATGTTTGTACATGAAAGCTTATGCAAATTTTACAAAAACTCAAGTTTAAAAGCTTTTTCAAGACACAAAAGTCTTCAACTAATGGCTTATGAATCTATCTGACACTTGGTCTTTGGTATTCACAAATATTAACTCAACATCTCCTTTTTGAACATGATTATGGATAAAAGATGTTTTTCAACAAGAGCTTGAATTAAGAGTGCTGAAAAGGATTCTTAACAAGATTAATAGCACCTACTACTCCAAGAGACAGGGATTATGAAGTACCTTAAGTGATAATCTTCCAGCTTGATTCCTTATCTGCAGCATCTTGGTGTAATAATTTACAGAAACTATATACTCAACTTCAACTATAGAGAGAGAACCATTTTATTCTGCCTTTCTTGAATAATTATGTGATCAGCCTTTTTCAGAAAAACAATAACTATTGGTTCTTTTTCTTCAACATTATCTCAAGCAAAGTCAGCATCACAAGGACCAATATCACAAGAAGTACCTTTTTCGTACCATAAATTGAGATTAGTTGTATCTTTCTTGAACCTATTCTTTAGCATAAAGGTACTCAGTCTATCATACCAAGCTTGAGGAGCTTGTTTCAGACCATAGAGAGCCTTCATTAGCTTGAAGTCATGATTGGGAAGGTCTTTATTCTCAAAACCAGGAGGGTGCTTTACATATGCTTCCTCAAAGATGAATCAATTTAGGAATGCAGACTTGCCATCCATGAGATAGAGAGTGAATCCCTTTGAAGGCAACAACAAAAAGTAGCATTCTAATGATTTCAAACCTAGCTACCGGTGCAAAGGTTTCATCATAATCAATTTCCTCTTGTTGATTATAACCTTGTGTAACCAATTTTGCTTTGTTCTTGATAACTTTGCAACTTCATCAAATATGTTCTTGAATATCTCCTTTGTATTGATGATGATTTTTCAATTAGACATCTAGACTTTGCCTTTCTCAATCTTGGTCAGCTCCTTTGGTATAGCATCCACCAAACTTTGATCACTCAAAGCTTCTTTCCTGCATTCAGGCTCAATGGTGAAGATGAAAGCATAGTTTGACATATTTTTTAGGGATGACCTAGTCGTCATACCCTTCGAAAAGTCTCCATGAACTTTGTCTTAAGAACCGTCTTTAAATTAAAAACTCCCTTGTAGTTTCTATATCATTGAGATTCCTTTGCTTCACTTTTATCTTCAGAATGCTCATCTTCATGTCTAGAAATGTTACTTTCTGATCGTTTTGGGGTTCTGTGCATGCTTTCTGAAGAATTGAAGCTGGAGCTCACTTTCCTTGAGATTCATTTTCTCAGGACATTCCACCAAGTTCTTCGAGATTATTAGCAAGATCCTCCTTAAGCTCTTTCATCATCGTACTTTAGATATTTTGACTTCTTAAACTTCAAACGCCTAATTAACTCTTAGGTTTATGATAGATATGGAATGGTCACCGTCCATTTGTTCCTTGGTACTCTTTCCCATAGACTTTTTCAGGCATACCTGCAATATAAATAATTTTTTATTTTGGTGCCCAGACTTTCTTGGGTCCTTTTTGGTTAGTTTTCAATGGAGAGGTTTCCCATCATTTCTAAAGAATTCTTTTCTCAAAAATCATTTGTCAGGTGGGTGTTCCTTCCTAGGGCAGAGAAAAGAAAGAAAAAGAGATTTTGGATGATGTTGCATTACTTTTTCTCTTAGATATCCTTTTCATATCTCAATCCTGTTTTCTGATAATATAGCTTCTGATCTCCCATCATAAGTTCAAGGACTTTGAGCCATTTCCTGTTTGTTTTTGGTTAGATTTCAGAAGCCATGAAGTCTTTTAAAAGAAATAAACTTTTCTGACATTTTTTTCATTTCTTTTAAATACTTCATTTTCTAAGGTAACCTACTGAGTTCTTTTTACTGGTTGAGATTTTTAAAGGAATGAGCTTGAGAATTTTCTAGCAACTCATCATATAATGCAAGTACTAAGCAATATGAAATGTTGAGTTCAGATATTCTTCCTTTACATCCCTCTGTTGAAGTGTACACAGCCATGAAACATAGATATGCAACATCTTCTAGCCTGTCATGACTTTCTGACCCATCTTTTCTTCTTCAAAGTCGCTCCAGGTAGCCAGCATGCTCTTCTCCTTGAGGTTAGGACTTTTCTGTGATGCTCTGAGCTTGGAACTCTTGATTCAAGATGTTCCTTCTCTACATAGCAGGCCCGCAAGTCCCTCGAGTCTGATGATTGAGCAAAAAGGTTTGGAAGCCATTGGGAGCCCGAAAGGTCGGCACCTATACTGACTAGCCCACAAGCCTCGAGAAGCTCGAGTCTAAGCATCGTGTGAAGAGGCTTGGAAGACATTGCCAGCTCAAGAGGTCGGTGCCTATACCGGTTGATGCGGTCCACATATTTTGCGATTGAATAAGAAAGAACCATTAAATAACCCAAACCTAACAGTGCATACTTACCCAAAATTCTAGATAGATATGTTTTATAAATAAACTTCTGAAAATTAGAAACTACTCACCTTAATTTATTCAAACGTTGCTAGAAAAATGATAAGCAATAGGATATATAATGAACTTTTAAAGAAAATCAAAGCAAAGTTAAAAAGCCAACAAATTATCCATCGCAATAAATAATAATAATAATAATAATTATTATTATAATAATAGTTGAGTACTTATAACTTGTTGGTTTAATTAATTTTCATACCCTTAATCTTCGAGTAAAGATTCACTTTAGTCTAAAATTATATGTGTGATTCACTTTAATCCCTAAAATTAAAAAAATATCACTTTAGTCTTTGAAATTTTAAAAAGTTATTCAACTTAGTCCTTGTGGTCATTAGGAATAGTAGTATAAGGACTAATTTGAATCACATTTTAAAATTTCAGAGACTAAAGTGGTACTTTCTTAAATTTTTGAACTAAAGTGAATCACACATATAATTTCAAGGATCAAAGTAAGTCTTTACTCCACAATCTTCATTTAGACAAGAATTATAAGACACAAATTTTCACTCGCTCCTTGACTTAGCCTTTTCATAAACTAAACCTGGCATTGCTCTAACACGGTTGCAGTTGTTTGCCCACAAATACTACGCTATATTGATTTAAGCTATAGCATGGAAAACTAATCACATGCATGCTAGGACAACACGATAATCTACAAATAAATATTAAAAATAAAGTTGAAAATCATGAGAATTTGAAACCTCCAACTTGAGCATATATTCTTTTTCCCTTCCGCGTAGAACAGTCACTGGATAACTATTTTTTTAAATTTCAATGCTGTGAATTAGTCAACTAACAGTGGCATGCATGTGACATTTATCTGCATGCCGACGGTAATAGTAGTTGTATATCATTTTTTGATATTGAATACAATATCTCTTGCATAAATATCTATAAAAATAAAATCTGAAATTGATCCTAAATATTATATGACTTTTGTTTGGAACTTGTCATGAAATCGTTTTGTCCCAAAAATTTAAATTGTTGGGTTGAGGCATATGAATTATTTTATGTCTAATACAACATCTCATGTAAATACTTTTTTGGGCTTGAAACGTAGACAATACACATGCCCACCTTTACCTTATGCTAAAATGTAATTATTTTTAATTTGAAGAATGGGGCAACAAGGATCAAACTAGACCACTTGATTATAGAAGCTCTAATATCATATCATGAAACTATTTATTTCAAAAGTTTAAACTGTTAAGGCATATGAATAGTTTCATATATAATAGAACTCCAAAGATTTGTGATATTTATATAAAAAAATTTTGATAAAAATAAATTTTCATTTCATTATAAGCATTTGCCTCCCTTAACAAATAGTCAACTACTATCTTGAAGATACAGGGAGTGGCTATTGCCACTTTTTTTTTTTTTTGCTATTGTCACTCCCCTTTTAATGTTTTTATTTTAGTATTCTTAAAATACTCTTAATTAAATGTTTTGTTAAATTATTTTTCAACTACTTTCATATTTTAAATTATATTTAGTAATTACACTAATTAATATTAAATATATGATTTAGCTAATTTTAATTTTCAATTTTAAAATATGATCAATCTATTATTCTTTGAGTGTTTTAAAATTTTTGTTAAAAAAAAAGAAGAAAAACCAATGTTCCTTTTATCCTTTAACACACATAAGATGAGAGATAACTTTGTGATTTTTTAAATTTGTAAAACTGAGCAATTCAATGACAAAATATAATAGTAAATTAAGTTTTAATAAAAAAAATTCAAATTTATTAATTATGAAATAAATAAGTTGCCATACTTATATTTGAAATAGAAAAAACAAAATAGAGAAATGAATGCGTAGAACTATAGGTTTTTTTTTTTTTTATCAAAACTTAGTTAAAAAATGTAAATAATTATTTCCGTCAAAAAATGTAAACAATTAAGGTACAAGATAACAGTAAAGTGAGCGTATTTATATTTAAAATATTTAAATTTATTATATTTTCTCTTTCGTTTGTTTTTAGAAAAATGAATAATTTAGTTGTAAATTGAAAGTTATCTTTACATTGAATTTAATCTATCCCAAACAAATTTTAAAAAAAGTTCCCAAAATATTACAAAATATGTGTGTTTATCTCTTATCTTGCTTGCATCATATTGTAAAAGGGACATATTTTCCTTTTTGTCCAAAATATTAAAGCACTTAAAGAATAATATGTTGATTTTATATTCAAATTAATAAATAAAAAACATTTAATTTCTATGCATAATATTAATTAGTGGAATTATTAAATATAATTTAAAATATTAGAGTAATAATAGACAAATATTAAACACAATATTTAATTAAGGGCATTTTAGGAATGTTAAGTTAGAAGCATTAAAAGGGGAGTGACAATAGCTAAAAAAAGTGAGTGCCAATAGTTGCTCCTGAAGATATATTATGTTATGTGTGCAAGATAAACTAGGTCTCACAAATAGTATTGTCGAACAAATTTTTTGGTATCATTCCATAGAATCTTTTGGTATCAACAGTTGAACAAATTTAATAAATCAAATAAAAACACAAAATATCCAGAGAATAAAATTTATAGGATGACAATTGAGTATAAAAATACAAGAATTTATGTGGTTGAATAAATTAAATTCCATCTACATTCATCCACACTAAAGAATTAATACTTTTACTATGAGAAGGGAAAATAATATAATAATATCACTTTGTTCTCAAACACAAAGTCCTTGTCACACACTTAAGCCATTGAATTTAGTTATAGCCCATAGTCTCTAATAATAATAATAATATAAATAAGTTAGCCTACTAGACCCTATAGACTACATTCTGTGAGTGGAACTTAGTATATATAGCTAAAAAGATTTTTTTAAAAGTCTTAACCTAACTTATATATGTAGACAAAAAAAAAACTAACTTATTTATTAATTAGACTAGGTTAAATTGGATGGGAATATTCTATTATCAAATAGTGTTTCATTTCAATTTTTTTCCAATCATTTAATTATATGTGAAAAATATATATTGTATATTTGATAAATTTTTAAATCTATTTTGATTATATTCTTTCTTATATATAGTAATAAATAACTAAGAGGCAGGAAATGTGACATAATGTGGGGACAAAAGATTTCTCATCCGATTAAACTTAGCTAAGTGTAGGTTAGGCCAAAGCAACACACATGCTTGCACTATATTATAGCCGTATGTTATTTTTCCAAATAGTATATTTTAAGGTCAATATACTTTCACTTGTGGCTATATATTAACTTTCTGCATTTGACTTTTCTTTCAAAATTAACAACGGTCCAATGTCACGCGCATAACTAAGCAGCAGCTAAGATTTCAAAATATTTTAAAAGAAAAAAAAACAAAAAAAACATGTTAAAGGTAATATTTTGGACTCTTTTAAAGTTGCAAGGATATATCTAACTTAGTATATATATATATTTTTAATCTAACACTATAATGGTTGTACTAATACGATATCATATGTTTATTACTGTCACTGTTGAAGGAAATGAGTGAAGAAGGATTAATACAGTGTATTAAATTAAACAATAATGTAAATTGAAATTATCCAAAACACGAAATTCATTACATCAATCATCCATAGTTTCTTTCATACTTCTGTCAATAAATTGATATTGTTCTTGAAATTGATTTATTCCAAGGTAACTCAATTCAATCTTTTTAATTTAAGAAATATATTAGAGTTAATAAAATTAAAGATGTTTACTTTGGCACTTCTATTGAATGAATGGTACCAAAACATACCATAACGTGTCAAAATTTTATTGATCTCTTAATCTAAGTTTAGTCAACATTTTAAATATTGAGACCTCTAATTTTTTTATTTCTAGTTTATCACATGAATCATTTAAAGAAAATACAAACTTTCTGGATTTGGCATATTTAGAAAAACACTTAAAATAATACTACTTTCTTTTTATTAAGCCTGCCATAATCCTTTTCTCATTTCTTTCCTTCTGTCCTTCTTTGTGTAAGTATTGTTGAGGGGAGTAATATTTTTTATTTTTTTGGTGGCCGCCATACCTTTTTCTTTCTGATTTATATGTTGCTTAGAGTTTGCGTTTTGTATTTTGCATTTGTTATCTATGTGGTTTTTTCATTGTCCCTTTGTGGTATTTTTGTCGTCCCGTTTATAGGTGTTTTGATTTTTCCTTGGGTGCATTTCTATTTGGATGGTCTTGCAAATATAGAGATATACTAATAACACAAGTGTTAAGGTTGGAATTACCAACAAATGATAGTACCTAATCATTGGAAAAATTAATTACGGATGAATTTTAGTCCCGTTTGAATCCAAGTAATTCAAATTATTCAAAGTAAATTTGTATTAATTGTTAAAAAAAAAAACTTTTGCATGTTCAAAATAGAGAATTTGATCGCTTGCACTTCATTATTTTCAGTTCTCTGATCTCATCAGCAATCATACATCTTTTTTATTCATAAAGTCTATGCCGCATCTTCCAATTGTTGAATCCAAACTAAAAAGGTAGACTTTTCCTCTCTAATTTCTTGATCTGATGAGAATAACATTAATTTGATCTAATCCTAATACGTAGTTATAGATTTGAATAAATTACCGTAAACAATATGGAGGCTTTTGAATGCTGAGTAAGCAGTGTCAGGTGCACGCATACAGGTAACGTTGAAGTGTCAATGATAAGGTGTTGAATACCGATTGAAGTTGATGTTAGAGACATTCCTCCTATTTTCCTTCGGAGGATGATATTCCTCGAAGAATTCCTCTTTTTTTGGTATTTAGTAACATTGTGTTGGCTGAAAAGAAATCCAATTTAATTTTGACGTATTGATACTATAAATAAATATCTTATATTATCATTTAGTTAAATATCATTACATGAGGAAATATAGTTGATTTTCATATTCACTTCTTGTAAGATCATATAAATGAAAAAAATTTAATTGAATTACACTATGAAAACATCTTAATGAAACTCAAAAGTTATTTTTATTTCATTTTCGAAAACATAAATGAAGTCGGTTTTCTATTGAAATGAATAATTCTCAATTGAGAAAAGAAAAAAGCAGATAAATAAACATTAGATTCGCAAGGAGGTCCATACACAAGAACTTACGTTACAAGGTGGTCAAGCCAACCATTGCTCCTGCCACGGCAATGTTGAACGAATTCTTAATGTATGAAACTCTTAACTAAATGAACTTTTTTTTTATTAGAGATGATAAATCAGAGAGGGCCATTTACCTTGCTCGGGCCGTAAATCTTTAGGCTCATAAAACCTTCTCAGAAAAAAAATGGAAAAAAATCCGAGTAAGAAAAAGAGTACCCTATCTTTATAGTCATATTTGCTGGTTAAACATAAAATTTCCGGAGGTTCACGGCATTCATGACCTCGAAACAAGCTGTCTAGACATCGTAGTCAGCTTGTACGCCCTTTTCCAAGAACCTTAGAAACAAGGTAGGGGCTTTCCTAGTTACTCGCCAATTTTCCCTCACCCTATAGAGGTGGTTCGATGCTGGCTATTCGGAGACTGTGTCGCCTTTTAGGAAATGGCGTGGTATAACTCCTTTATTGTATCTTCTACCGATCATTCTTTTCAACTCTTCATCTTTAATATGAGCTACATGTCACAACTCTTCAATACAATCTAGCTCCAATCTCATGTTTTTGAGATTGGCATCTTCTGAACAAGATTCAACTAGGAGGTTTGGTTCACCCATGTCTGTCTGGATGATCGCATCTATACTGTGAGAGAAGTTGAACGATGTCTCACTGGTAGTTGATTGGGGTGTTGTTCTATAGGACCATAAAATGCTTCCTAGCTCGTCGGACCAAGCACTTTTGGCTTTATGAAGCCTCTTCTTTAGAACTTTCAAGATTACCTTGTTGGCGACTTTAACTTTCCCATTGGTTTGTGGATACTCTATAGAAGTGAAGTGGTGTTTTATCTTTAATCCTTCTAATGGTTTTCTGATTTTTTTTTTTTTGCAAATTAGGTCCCATTATTCGTGACAACAAAACTCGAAATCCTGAACCTCGTAATAATATTCTTCCAAATGAATTTTCGGCATTAAGCTACTGGAATGGTGGAAAGGGATTTAGCCTTAGTCCACTTTGTAAAATAGTCGATGGCAACAATCAGGTACTTTACTTGGCCTGGAGCCATGGGAACAATCCTAGGATGTCAATTCCCTATTTGTCAAATGGCCAAGGGGATGCAATCGAAACCATCTCCTCAGGAGGGCTTGTGGAAGTGATCATGCTCTTGGCACTTCTCACAAGTTCTCACATGCTCAGCTACATCTTTCCAGAGCATGGGCCAAAAATACCTTGCCCTTTGAAATTTTAAGGCTAGATTACAACCTTCGATGTAGCTTCCACCGGATTCTTCATGGATTTATGCTAACACATACTTACCCTATTCCTCGACCAAGCACTTCAGCTAAACTTTTTTTGTATAAATTCCTATTGATCATCATGTAGAACTAGGTTCTCTACTAATCGTCTTGGCTTGGCTTTTGTCCTTTAGCACTTTATAAGAGATCATATATTCTTTGGCTGATGTTTTCCAATTGATAACCCTAATATTTGAGGTATGAGGTCATCTTATGAGATAGATGGCTTCCAAAGTGTTTCCTGTATATGGCTCCTATTTAAACCTCCTGGCTTAGTACTAGCCAATTTTGATGGTATGTCTGCCTTTGCATTATGCTCCTAGGGGATGTGCTTCATCATTTCAACATTTTCAAACTTATCAAACATACTTGATCTTGAGCATATACTTCCATAGGACTTCCTCCGGGCTTTGTAACTTCCTTTAATATGGAAATCACAACTTGAGAATCACTACATACAATTAATTTTAGTGACCCCATGTCTTTGGCTAAGCTTAGTCTTGCTACTATTGCCTCATACTCAGCTTGATTATTTGATGTAGGGAACTCAAATTTTATCAATAAACTCAACTCGAAAGTCATCGTCCTTTTCTAGGATGATTCCTGCACCACTACCCTTTGGATTATAGGATCCATTGAGAAACAAAGTCCAGCCATGCATGGATTTCTTTATAGCTTTCTACGTTCATCGTCTCATGGAAAGTTAGCAAGTACCCGGGTTTGACCGCCCTTCTAGGTTTGTACTTGATGCCAAATTCAAGTAACTCAATGACCCAATCAACCATTTGTCTAGCATAGTCGGGTTTTTGAAGGATTTGTTTAATAGGCTAATGCATATGATAATTGGGTGTGCTGTGAATGCCATCTTCTCTAGCTTCTGTATTTTAACTTAGACCTTTGTAATGACTTGCTAGTAAAGTAGACTGGCCTTGACGATGGCTTTTCCCATTGATAAGTATAGAATTAGAGTTTCTACTTGTTGGGGCTTACTTAGGATCAATAGGCTGGAGAAACATGTTTTAAGGTTGGAGAATGCTTTTTCACACCGCTCTGTCCATATGAACTCCATCTTCTTTTGTAATAGCGAGAAGAAGGCATTGACTTGTGAGCTGATGGAGATAGGAAATGCGAAAGAGAGGCCAATATTCTTGTCAATTTTTATGCTTCCTTAACCAATGTTGGACTTCTCATTTCGAGAATGGCTTTACATTTAGGATTGTTTTCAATTTCTCAATGTATTAACATGAAACCTAAAAATTTCCAACATTCACCGCAAAAGCACAATTCAGTTGGTTGGCAAAACCTGTACTTCCTTATGCACACATCGATTAGGCTCTAGATCAAATCTTTGACTTTCATAGTCTTTATTAGCATGTCATCATGTAGACTTCCATAAGGCCTTTGATATGTTGTGCAAATATCTTGTTCATTAACCTCTGTATGTTGATCCTATTCTTAAAGCTAATGGCATTACTCGATAGTAATAATTAGCTATGAGAGTGATGAAGACTGTCATTTCTTTGTCATCGAGGTGTATAGGAATTTGGTTGACCCTAAATAAGCATCCATGAAGCTTAGAAATCGAAAGCCTAAGGAGATTCAACCAGTTGATCAATGTGTGGAAGGGGATACAAATCTTTTAGGCATGTGTTAAAGCCACTTTTGCAGGTGCAGAGACCGTTGTCAAATATAGTTTCTGAATGAAGCTTCAAAAACTTTTTTCTTTCTAGATGTGGTTTCTAAACTCTTTCTTCTAAAAGATGGGACACTTAACCAAGGGCAAAAGTGATGTGTTACTATCAGTGCTTTTTGGGAGTTGACTTAATTTGAATTTTAAATTTTCCATCCTTTTCTGGAAAGTAAGTGCGATTTATGAATACACATGCTTTCTGATGTACTTGCTCAGCTTCTAATCTTCTTGTTGCTCTTTGCTTCAGTTTGAGCTTGATGGAGATCTTCTCATCATGATTGAAAACTATGATCATGACTTGCTTCAGGAAAAATTGCCTTAATTGATGTAGCACTTTCTGAATGCGTGAATCATTTTCTAAAGATCTGAATTTGGTTTCTGATGCTTGAAATTCCTTTCTCGTGTATCTAACATACTTAAGTTTGCTTTTAAGGACAAGTTTTCACATCATTAAGATTTTGAATCTCTTTGAATGAGATTATGATCTTGTTAAAAGATGACATTGTAAAAAAAAATTCATTGATTGAACTTCTATGTTACGAGAATGGTTCTGTTAAATGCTATAGAAACTCAAGTAAAACATTAGTCCATTCTTCAAAATATTTTAATAAAATTTGCTTTGTTGTCACATAAAACTTAAGCAATAAAGCTTTTTGAAAGGTTCTGGGGCTAACATGATTATGGGGTAAAAATTTTAGTATTGTTTTGTTGGAAGCAAGGGAGTAGGGGTCCTAGGAGTCAAATTTGTCTTCTTTTTTATTTGGTTGCTGAGGGTAGTACGAGAGTTCGGCTCTACCCAGGAGTTAAATCATGAATCCTTTACAATGAGTGCCTTTTTTTTGTTGAACAACCTATTTCTTCCAGAAGCAACTTAATCCTCGCAACAAAAATATTACAAAGGAGCACAATTAGCAATTGGCTTAGGGCTCAATGTGTGCAAGCATCTTTACATTAGAGATTCATCCAATGAACTAGAAAAATTACATAGACAAAGCTTCTAGTAGGAACTCTCTAAGTCCTTGATGTGAGTTATCACAACTCACAAATAAATTAAAATTTATAAAGTACCAATTTGCACAAAAAATATAGTCACAACTTAGGTCATCTTACATGGAAGTATTCTAGCCAATTCAAGGAATTAGGGGGTTCTTGAAATTGTTTGAGAATGGAAATTAATTTGGGAACATTATATAAGAAGAGTTACTTGTGCAAGGAGTCAATTAGATCAAGAGTTGTTTAATCATCAATTCAAAAGATTAATTCGTGGCAGTGGTTACTCTCATTAATTATGTTTTCACAAATGATGATGCAATTCTACTTAGTAGTCATAGAATACACTCCCACTAAGGATTTGACTAACACATGAACTAGTGATCCACAATCGTGGTTCTATGAACCCATGCCAATTTAACTATAAATTACAGCAACCTAATCTCCAAATGGAGTTAATTTCAATCCCTTACCAATTGGATATAAATTAATCAATTGATCAAATACCCTAATGAAATCCTAATTATGCATGCAACTCATAACTTGGATGAACACACAATCAAACAATTCAAAAACACAATTGCAATAGTTTATACAATTAATATTAATGAGAGATAATAAAAAGGAAAGAAAAACCAACCATAAATTGCAATTAAAATAGGAACCTCAAGAGCAATCTCAATCCTCAATTGTCCTTGCATAAGGTAAAAGAAATTACTCGTCCATAGGTGGAGAATCACAATCAATATTGTAGAAAATACGATTATAATCCAAAACAGGAGCCAAAATAAGGATTGGAAGCTCCTAAAATCTAGAGAGTGAGTAGAGAGATGAAGAGAAAGAGTAAAGAGAGCTGACGAGAATCCAAAAATTTGTTAACAAATGATGCATGTAATGTTTAACCTAACACTACTTATATTGTAGCATAAATACATAAGAAACGGGTCCATTGAGAAAAATAGAAGCCCGCTGACCTAAGTACCATGCACGCATGACCATTGGGGTTGTCATCACCGTTGTTGTAGCTACTATTGCTATTGTTAACTACTAAGGCAATAAATAATTGTTGTGGTGGTCATGTCTTCAGGATGCCTCTTCTGACGGGCTTATGGGCCATTGTGAGTCGCACTATTACTAAAGTGTGCCTAAAAATTGCTCTGAGTCCTTTTTGGTCCAATGCACTAATTTGGGAAGTTCTTGTCACCAAATAATAGTCACACAAAAAGATTAAAAGTACATGTAACTCCAAAATATAATTATTCATTAGAAATAATGTTAATAGCCATTTGTTTAATACAATGATGCATGATGAGGATGAAATACAAATCTACCATTTATCAATCAATTAAGCATAAACAAGATGCAAAATTCCTAAAGTTATATAGGAAAATGGGTGCATAAATGTAACCCATCAAACTCCTCCACACTTAAACAATTGCATGTCCTCATGTAAGAAACTCATATGTAAGTAGCAAAGACGGTGCACTCCTAACTCTACTAACTCTAAACATGCACAATACATAAAAATAATATACCAATCCAATAGACCTAAAGATACAAGCAGTAAGCTTTTACACCAACAATCATAAAGGATCCCAATAAGGAAGGCATAAATAGGAACATAGCTTACAAGATATGATACGATCCACATATATGATGCATGGACCAAGTACAAAAATCCTACCAAGGTAAGCATTTACCACTCATTCATTCAAGTGTTTTAGGCTAAGAGCACACTCAATTACCTCAAATGAAAATGTATTACCATATGCTTGTCACAGGTCTCATTTTCCATTTGTCATACATACATGTATATCGAATCAAGAGGGCTTCCTTTGGATTATAATGGGCCTTAGGTGAAGGTGAGAGAATATATAGGTCAATAGAGTTAAACCTTTAGTCAAAGAAGAACAAATGCATATACCAAAAGCACAAGTGCCTAAGGGTACAATATGCAAGATTAGAAAGTCAGTTTGCAAGGTTAGAAGGTCAGGTAGGACAAGGTCAGAAAGTCATACAAGCTTAAGGTGTAGAAGATCTTTCATATATGAGGAAGAGTGCAGTTGTGAATACTCACACAATGTTATTGATGGCTCAGAAAGTTGGTAAGGGTTTAGAAAGTAGTTCCAAGGTTTAGAAACCACTTTCTCTAGAAGACTTAAAATGTAGGATAATTCCTACTTTTTAAAAGTTTCTCTCTCCCATGTTGCTTCAACTTTAGACTTTATGTCCCATCACATTTATAACTTCCTACTTCTCACACATCACTTTTAACCCATTCATCTTCAACGTCATATACTTTCACTAAAACAGTTTCCTTTCTTGTAAACCCCCTTCTTGGAACCTTTACCAATTCCCAAAACCTCAATCTTTCTCTTTTAATCCTATCTAACCGTACCTAAAATGGCAGAAGGAAGGCAACTCAATAGAACCATTGCCAAGAGGGGTCTATTCCTCATGTATAATGAGCCCCTGATGCAGGAATACTATATGAACAACTTCTCCCAGAGAAAGGTTGCCTCTAGAAAAAGACTTAGCAACCACTTGATGAACCAAGTTCCCATTATTAAGGAAGTTTTCACCTTCCAAGGCTGGAAGAGTTCCTGACATCTCTGAGAGTGTTCCTAGGAATGATCACGTCTTCTACTCTCATCTTGAAGTAAAGAATTACACCACCCTAAAGACCATTATCCGTGACACCTATATGGAGATAGGGCTGTCTAAGCTATCTACAGTGGTTAGGGCTCTAGTTGTTGGAGTAACCTATCTAGCTCAAAATGACTAGTTCAAATCTCTTGGAGTAAGTGTTGAAGAGGTCTCCAAGTGTCTCACTGATTCTCCTATACACAAACCTAGTGATATCACCACTGCTATGCTGAGCTCCAAGGTGACAAAGGTATTCACTATTGTCCAATTTACCATTCTCCCTAGGCTAGGCAATACTGATATGTTGCTTGGGATGGACTACATATTGCTATATTGCCTCATGGCGAAAAGAAAACTCAGCATGTGCATGTTGATAATGGATTTCATGCTAACCGCCATTACCAAAAGAAAAGAAAACTAGGTGTCCCATATGGGATGTTGCTGACAAGGGTTTTCCAACACATTGGACACCTTTTGCTAAAGAATGGTTCGAGTTTATGATTGGAACAAAATACACAATGATCTCTTTCAAGACGATGAAGAGAAATAAGTTTGTGCTTGTCAAAATAAGTTATAGAAGATAGAGTTCCCGAATCAAAGATACTAAAGTTAAGAAGGCTACTACTAAAGCATAAAAGAAAAAGAGGCAAGAAAAGGGAAAAGTAAAGAGAAAAATTGTTTTCCTTGAAAGAAGTTCTAAAAGTAATGAGGAATCAAAATTAGAATATGAGAGGACCCAAGTCTAAAGAGGTCCTCCCATAATAGAATTGAGAAGTAAGAAGAAGTAGGACAAGAAGCAAAAGAAGGCTGTATCCTAAACCTTTAGAAATTGAGGCAGAGACCTTAGAAAGTGAGCTCCCCAAGGGAAGGCCTAACAAAATTCCCATCAAAAGGCAAGATGTTGAGCACAAGTACAGAAACTTGCCTAAGAATGTGCCCAGGACTACTCTCATCTTGAAGGAAATGCATGAAGCTGAACAAGCTAGGGTTGCTATTAAAGATAAAGACTTTTTGAAGAGGAAGATGAGGAGGAAGTAGAAAGGATTCTCAAGGAGCAGAGAATTCTCCAAGAGAAAAGAAGATTAGTGGAAGCGAGGAAAATAGAAAAGGCCAAAAAGATTCAAGGCTCGAGCAAAAAAAGAACAAGATCTTCAATCCCTAAACTATTTGTAGTGATTGAAAAGTCATCTAAGATGCCTATGACTCACCAATTTAGGAACACCTCCTTACTAATCTTTGTTGCGCCTCCAAGAAGCTAGATGACTTCAATAACTAGCTCCACTACTGGATCAACAACTACTCCAAGAAAAGATGATGCTGAAGCCGAGGTATATCCCAAAGGCTCCGATGATGACTCCCTAACTATATGGCAAACGCTGAAATCTATGTCACAAGATCTAGAAAAATGAGTCACAACCTAAGAGGAGGGACTTAAGGAACTCAAATTTTTCATGAGTAAGCTTTCTCAATACCTAGAGCCAATAACAAAAGAACCTACTGAGGAAGCAGCTAAACTTGAAACTGTTGTCATCCTGATGGTACCTCAACCTCTTCCTTTCATAAGAATAACTTTAGTAGAAGAAGAAGAAGACAAAGCCTTAGAAACTAACTCTCCTCATGCTGAGATTGCTCCCGCTACTCTTGCAACTACCGTTGTTTCTGATCCTGTTCCTAATTCCGTTTCTGCCATTGCTCCTGATATTGTTTCTATTCCTGCCTGATCCATCTATTGTACCAGTTCTAACTCACATTGATGCCCCCATTACTCCACCACCGCTGCCCAAAATGCTAAAACTGTTGAAGTTGACTCACTAAAGTCTAGGAACACCATTCCTGGAACGCCTCAATTTCTGTGTACAAATGACCAAAATGCCTCTAAGGTCATTTTATCCAAAATGAGGATCGCCAGGCCGTCCTCAAGGGGATTTTTTGATATTGATAGGGGATTATATGTGTTATGTGTGGTAATAGTAGAAGAATCTCATTTTTGAGTTTCGACGCGTGAAATTACCAAAACACCCCTATGGTTGTTTGATATTTTTACGTGCCGTTGAGCCTGTACTTCACCAAAAGGTTTTAAATGATGTTTTTAAGTAATATTTAACAACAGGTTAAGCCCGTAGCCCGGTAGTTTTGTGAAAAATTACCATTTTACCCCTAGCTGTGTGCATTTTGGGCCTAATGATGTGATTAGCAAAACCTAAGCAATATTAGGCTTTAATTAAAGATTAGTAAATTCTAATTACTAATATAGAGTCAAAATAATTAATTAAGATTAATTAGAACCTAAGATTGCTTAGAGAAACTCAAAATCCTTTTCTTTGATTTAAGACTTTATGTCATATTTTCATAAATAGTAAGATTTCAATCAATTTCCTTAAATCATGGAAGTTGTCACATGATGAGATTCCTCCCTAATAAAGGTGGATTTACATTAATCAAGCAAGGCCACCCTTAAATCTTGTCTTGAACCACCTTAATTACCCATTATCTCACCTAAACACTTACTTACAATTCCTAATTCATGTCCTAACCAAATCAACTCCTAAACACACACCTAAACCAACATTAAAATGAGATTTTCTTTCCCCCAAATGCTCCTAAACCAATCAGCCACCTCCCCCCAAAAAGCATCCATACATGTTGAAACTTTAATTAAAGAATGCTCAAAGAAACATGGAAGCCCATACCTTTGCCCATACTTACCCATGCTTTCCACCATACCTCACCATGCCTCCATGAAACAAATTCTCTCACCTCATGGAACATGAGGTCAAGGCCTTCCTCTATTCATGCACCCTTGATGTTGTTTCTCTATAAATATTATGCTTGAAAGAACTTGGGCACATTTTTTAGCATTTGCTAAGTATAAGTTTCAAAGAGCATTCTTAAGTTTCTCTCATTTTCTCTCAAGACTCAAGTGTTCTTTCACTTCTTCTTCTTCATCCTCTCAAAGAATCATCATCATCCACCATTTCCCAAACACAAACCATCACACAAACACCATAGACCTTCCATTAAACACATAAGCTTTCCATTCCCAAGCTCAAAAACTCAAAGCAAACTTTTCTCCCTTTTCTTTTTCTATTGGCCGAATTCCTTCAAGCATCAAGGAAGGATTTGTTCTTTTCATCTTGTTTCAAGATCAAGCTTCCATCTTTCAAAAAGAAAAATATCTTTGGTAGGGGTTTATTTTCAAAGTTTTCCTTGCTTTCTTTAAGAAAAGTTCTAGTTTTCTCTTGGTTTCAAGCTTTTCCTTTTCCTCCTTTTGCTTTCGGCCTTAGAGCCTTTATTGAGAAACACTTTAGCTTGATGATGAGGTTTCAAGATAATGATCTTGTGATGTCATGTGAGAAACCTCTAAAGCTTGAAAACTTGGTCTTGGACCATATATGCTTTTGGTTTCTTTCCTTTTTCCTTGCTCAAAGATTTCAGTTCTCTTGTCCTTTTTCCTTAAAGATTTGATTTCCACTTCCTTTATTTGAACAAAGTTTGTTAAAAATGTTAAGTAGATCACTGAAAGTTTTGTTAAGAAAATTAATCATATGTTTTCAAAGAGCTCTAAGCTTACCCTTGCCAACCTTAAAGTTAGTCAGCCGAGTTTACTCTAGATTGAAGCCCATGAGCAATAAAATAAAGAATATGAGTAGTTCTTTTTATGTTTGTTTTGATAAGTATTGTTATTTATCTCTTAGTCCATTTTCTTGAGCTTGATGATGAAGTTCAAAACCAAAGACTTCTTTGAAGAATTGGTGCTAAGAACTCTAAAGCTCACTTTATGTTGTTGAGATACATATTGGGTTAAGGCTATGATGTTCCTCTAAAGTCTTGCAAGAGCTCTAGTTAAGACCAAATAAACTTGCACTCATGTTTAAGTTTATGTCTTGCATATCATGTTTACTTTTGATGCCATCACTAAGCTCTCAAGAATAAATAAATGAACTTGCATTATCATGTTTAAATTTCCAAGCTTGCATTTCATGTTTATATTTCAAGTCATCACTTAATCTTTAAAGATAATAATGAGGTTGCATCTCATATTTATTTTATGCTCTCACTTTACTTTATAATAAAGAGTAAAATAAGTGCATAGCATGTTTATGTTTATGTCATCACCTAAATGTTCTAGAGCTCAAAGACTTGCCCAAGTATCCTATATAAAGTTTTAGAAAATGGAGCATCTCAAGAATGCCATTTCGGCCTTGTGATGATGATGATGGACTTGATATGAGTTCATCTAGTCATAAGTGCCCATAGCCTATGTCTTGGAATTTTTCTAAGCTTAGGTGAACGTAAAGAATATTATGAGCAAGATTTTATGTTTTAAATCTATTCCTTGAACAAAATAATTTAGCTACTAACCTAGCCCACATTTATATGATTTTAATGAGATAAATTGGTTTCTAAAAGAGTTTTGAGTTCCTAAAATTATTCCAAGAGAAAACTAGCAACTTATATGCATTTAAATCATGAAATTATGTGGTTATGTGAGTTATATCATTTCGGTTCTGCCTTGTTCCTTTGGCCACTATATTAATTCTGTTTTATGGTGTTAAAATGTGTAAAATTATGTTTGAGTGAAGCAAGGACTGATTTAGGAAAGTTAGGAAAGAATAAGTAACTAAAAAGGACTTAAAATGAGAATTCTAGAACTCTTAGACACAAGAAAAGTAAATTATGTTTCAGCATAATTGAACTTAAGGAAAATGGTTTATAATTAGTGGATATGTGTAGAAATCCCTAATATTTGGTTTAGGAATTGAATATAGAGCCTTAGGTGAAGATAGAACTTAGAAAGGGTCAAAGACATAGAATCTAGAACCCCGTAATTGAACTATAGTCATCCTGCTGATTTTATGAAATGTTGTTTGGAAGAGTTAGAGAACATAAAAATTAGAGAGAATTACAAGTATTAATCATTTAGGTGTATCCAAGGTTCACAAATGGGCATTAGGATAATCAGAACACAAGACTAAGACCCATAAGGGTCAAAGCATAAGACATTACAAGATAGGAGATACAATGTGAATAAGTGATCGAGTGAACGAGTGTATTTATGATATGTTGAGAGCATGTGGTAGTATTCATGCTATGTATGAGAATGTGTGAATTTATGACTTGATTGTTGTGATATGCGGCATGCTATGATCGAAATACATATGGATGTAAGATGATGATGAAATGAATGAATATGTTTATATGGCTTTTAAAGATTTGATTGATTGAGACATTGAATGAGATGGCATGAGTTGATTAAGTTATGTAGCATGACTCAAATTTGAGGAAACTTGTTGTACTGCCATTATGCGCGAATTTCCGTCAAATTTGAAAAACTTAAAGAAGTTTTGAAAATAAGATTTTAAAAGTGACATGCCAAGACACATTTCTCTTACTACGGTGAGGGAAAGTAAATTTGGGGTATGGATGTCGATCCATACCGAAGCGGACAAAGTCACTGGTCTTAGCTAGTTGATGCGTTTCGAAGAAAGAAAAAGTCCCATGATGGGTGATCCTAGAAAGAGATATGGTTCCCTTTTTCCCCATGTAAATCTAGTGACGACTAGTTAGGTTTGAGCTTATTCCTAAGCGATATGTGATTCAGAGTTTTGGTGACCATGTTAAAATCGAGGATGGCATGTTGGGTGGATTTTGTGATGAGTATGAGGGTGGGAAAAGTTAAGATAGGAACTTGAAAAGTTCGATTATGATAAAGTAAAAGATGCATATGCATACATCATATCATTGTTCTGTTAATGGATTTTAACTAATTATGTGAGATGTGTTATTTATGCTATTAGGTATTGCCATGCATACATGAGATATCTGTTGCATTCATGTCATCAAGACCCATGCTAAAAGACACCCACTTTGGAATAAAAGGATTTGAAAAGTCTAGAATTGAATTTTATGCATGCACACCTCTTTCATAATAAAAAACCGAAGTGGCTGGGATGATGATGATAACATTCGTGTTAAAGTCGGGAGCCTTACGAGAATCTTGAATAAGTTTCTCACCCCCTTTGTTTTTTTTTCTTCCGTGTTGTCTCCAGATGGGAATGATAGATCGTTTGTGATCTTTCTTGAGGCATGGGTGTAGGAATCACCTTATCTAGTCGGATCAGAGGTCGAGGAGAAGCATGAAGACTAGTCTAGCCTTGTTAAAGTCATGTTTTGCACTAGTTAAACTTGCTTGATGTATTAGTATCTTAGGGTGTCCTTATATTTATAAGGACATCTCTGTCATGTTATGATTATGATATGATACTATAAGTTATGTTGTGACTACTCTATGGTTTATTTGTGATTGCTATGATGAAGTGTATATGATTGCTATATCTTATGTGTATTAGTTGGTATCTATGCATACGCATGGCTCGTATTTTAAGTTTTAAGTTCAAAAGAAAAATTTAGTCATATTTTCCTTACTCGTATTTTAAAAGATAAGTCAAGATCTAAAACAAAGGCGTAGCAACTAATAATTAACCGTAATGCGTTTCGAGCGTATGAGGTTACAAGTTAGGGTGTTATAATTCCCCTAGACATTCCTAAGCTTACACCCAGGATTGACCTATCAACACCAACCACAATCCATCTTTTCAGCCAGCCTCCACCTTAGTCTCCAACAAGTTTCATAGAGGTCCAACTTCTTTTGCATAATCAAAGGGACATGGCATCAAGGTTGGATAGGGTTGAAGCCTCCAACAAGGATATTAGAACCTAGCTCAAAAGACACGAAGAGCTGTTGATTCAACCTTTTCAAGAATTGAGAAAGAGGGGCCAATAACAGTGTGGCTTGGTTTCTAGCACACTGTCTTTTTTTGCTCATGACAAAAAAGGGAGAAGAAAAGATGAAAAGGATGAAGTAAATATGAAGAAAATCTTTTGTACTAAGAAAATTAGGGAGTCAAGCTTGGGAGGATTCCAGAGACTTCATGTTCATTTATGCATGTATAAACACTCATTTTGTTCATATTTTGATATTAAGCTATAAACCTTTTTTTCTTATTGCTATGTTACCTTGATCTATTACTCTGGTACATATATGATAAGATTTATACTTCATCATATTTTAGGATTTTAAGTTTGTCCTAGTATATTTACACTTGCTTGAAAGTCTTATCATATAACTTAATGTGTGTCTTATAAGTTTTGAGTTTATGCTCTGATACTTATATACATCTATCATATGCTCTGATACATTTAATGTTTAGCTCTGATACATATATATTATCTGTTATGCTCTATATGTATACTCTGATACACATGTTAAAGAGTTATGTCAAAATGTTGTACATTGCTCTCATATACAAAACCATAGTGATCTTTTTGAGCTTTAGAAACTTCCCTGTGCAAAGCTTATTCATTGCATATTTTATGCACTATGTCATTGTACTGTGTTTCAAAATAATTTGGATAAAGCTATGCTGCGTATGGACTCAATATCAAGAATAAATATCACATTTATTATCCTCTTTATTCAAATATGTCTAAGTTTGAAAGTCAAATGACTTAAAATCAAGCTGTTTTTGTTCAGAAAGCTTAAATTGCTCCATCACATTTTAAAATGTTTGCGCTAATACTTCTCAGGAAGTGCTCTGACATACTTCAGAAACCTTCTTTCAAGTGAAACATCTTTGATTCTAGTCAATTAAGGTTGTTAAATGTCCTATTCATATCTACGTCATACCTTAAGAAAGAAACCTTCTAAAACTCTATCAAATGTATTTTGAAAGAATATAGAATTCTTTTGATTCAATATCTATTCATATATTTCTTTCAAAATCTTTTCAAAAGTTTTTCTCAAAATTGGGTTTGTCATTATAAAAAATGAGGGAGATTGTTAGCTCTAGAACCCTTAAGAAAGTATCAGTGCTTAATGTTTTGAGTGATAACATAACAAATTTCATGAAAATATTTTGAAGAAGGACTAACGTTTACTTGAGTTTCTTAAGTATACAAACAGGATCATTCTCATCAACATAGAACTTCATGAACAAGTTTTATTTCACAAAATCATGTGTAAATATGTTAAACCTCATTCAAACAGATTTAGAACTTAAACGAAGTGAAAAATAATCCTTGAAATGAATGTTGGTATGGTAAGTGCATGAAAGGAAATTCTCAAGAACAAGAAACCAAAACTAATCTTACGAAAGTATCATACAAGTGAATTTTTCAATCTAACTTTGAAGCAAAGTATGGTCATCACCTTCCATCATCATGATCGTGATGTTTTCTTTACTAAAAGCAAAGTCCAGAAACTAAAATAGTGCTTCAAAGAAAGTTTACTGTAAATGGTTCACTTTATAGAAATGGAAGGGCCAAACCACCCTAGCTTCTAGAAAAAAGTTCAGAAACCTCGTTCATAAAGTAAAAAGGTTTCTGAAGGTGGACTCAAAAACCTCTTATTAGACAACGGCTTCTACAACTGCAAAAGTAACTCTGGCACGCCAAGCTACTCTTCTAGACTACATTTTCAAGATACAAAAAGATGATCAATACATGTCATTAGGAAAATAGATCAAGGTCAACAGTCATAAATGAAAGATCAAGCATAAAAGGAGGTTATGTGCTTACAACAAAATGACTTTTTTTTTGTTGAATCATTTTGAAAAACTCTCAGAACACGAGACTCTCCTTCATCTTTTATAAAGTTATTACAACTTGTGATCAATTTCATCCCTGTATAAATCTTCTTTCTAAGTTCTTATTAGATAATACTTTCTTCCTATGAAGAATAGCTAGAAAAAATTCACCCAAGTTTTCAGCTCATACACTATTTTATTTAGAGAAAACTTGAGTATTTGATTGTTGGAGTGAATCAACCCACAAATGTCATTGTACCCTGATCTAGTAGTGCCCATTATGAGTTAGCTTGAAGACGCAGTCAAAGACTACTTGAATATGATAGTAGAGTGAGCTACTGGTCACATGAGATAGCTTGAGAAGGCTATAGAAAGACTATCTAACTTTCTCAAGGTTGAGAAATGGTTATTTAGTAAAATTCAACAGGTTGTTGAGAACTGGATGTAGGCAGGTTAACCAAACTAGTATAAAAAGATCTTGTGTAGGATCTTCTCTTTCCTTGAATCTCCTTTATATTTTGTTTTGTGCTTATTATAATTGGTTTTCTAAAAGCTTCCTTAAATTTGGCTTTCATATTTTGATCTTAGTTCAAAAGGTAACTTTCTGACATATATTGATGTTATTTTTGCTACACTTCAAGTTCACACTTAATAGTTTGTGTTTAAAGTTTTTCATAAATGAAAAAGGAAAGAAAAGTGAAAGTACAATTCAACCCCCTTCTCATGCACTTTTCAACCTACAGATGGTTAGGCACATGATACGATCTTTGTAGCTAATATCTCAATCATAGGATCTTCCTTTGTAGTATCAACAATATCATAATCATGGAAGTCCTCAAAAAGAATTTGAACTCTCCAAAGCAGGTGGCTTGGGACTTCTGAACATAGATCTTCAATATGTACGGGTGTTGAATTTCCCCAACTGAAATTTTTGAAGGGCCCGTGTTTAAGGTGCAATCACTCTCATCATTGACATCAACCTATCTATATCTTTACGACAATTAGGATAAGCAAAACTAGCAAATGGAGTGTAAGGAACATCAAATGTCCTCTCAACCAAATCCTCTTGTGGTATTTCATCCATATGTTTCATGCCTTGTTAAGATATATCACTACTCTACTCAAAACTTGGCACTACATCTAGAATCTAAGAAGAACTCAACTATTGGACCAGTGAGTTCTACAACTCAATTATTTCATTCATCATCTCATGCAAGACATCATATGTTCTCTTTTCATGCTCTATCATTATTCTCATCATTTCTTGCCATGGAGATTCATAGTTGGCAAAAGGGATAGACAACAATGGAGGTTGATCATACTGGAAGTCATAGACCTCCTGTTGTTGGAGTGGTTGCAACCTCTATCTAGAGAAGTGGAGGTGGTTGGAATTGCTGGAAATACGAGGGTTGAGATGGCTCAACATCCTCATATCCTAGATCTATACAATCATATCAATCAGACTGAGACATACTAGAGTAAGTATCATATCCATGTTGTGACTGATGAGCATGGCTCCTCATAGGATATTGCTCAAATATATATTTCATCTCATCTAGTTGGCATTCCATTCTTTGATATAGGCCATTATCAACAACCTTGGTACCCGTAACATTGTGAAGACCATATGACTGAAAACTAAAAAAAGTGTTAGTGAACATGAAAAAATAAAAAGGAAGAAGAAAATATTAAAATAAAATAAATAAAACAAAAGTCTAATTTTTTAAAATAAAATAAAAATAAAAAGGAAATAGAAAAATAAAAATGAAAATTATTAACAAAAATTAACTAGCACCACTTCACTACCAATGGCACCAAAGTTTGATGCGAACGCGCAACTCACAAACAAATTAAAATTTATAGTGTTAAGTTGCACTAAAAATGTAGCAAATGGCATAACTCAGGTTGTCTCACGTGGAAGTAGTCTAGCCAATTCAAGGAACTGAGGGTTTTTGAAATTGTTTGAGAATGGGAATTAATTTGGAAAAATAATATAAAAAGAATTACCTGGGCAAGGAGTTATTCAGATCAAGAGTTGTTCAATCATTGGTTCAAAAGATTAATTCATGGCGGTGGTTACTCTCATTAATTATGTTTTCATACAACAATTATGCAATTCTACTTAATAGTCACACGAGCACACTCCCATTAAGGATTTGACTAATACATAAGCTAGTGATCCACAATTGTGGTTCAATGAACCTAAGCTAGTTTAATTATCAATTACAGCAATCTAATCTACAAACAAAGTTAATTTCAATCTCTTACCAATTATATGTTAATTAATCAATTGACCAAATACCCCAACAGAATCCTAATTATGCATGCAACTCACAACGTGAATGAACACACAATCAGGCAACTCTCAGAAACACAATTCCAATAGTTCATACAATCAATATTAAAGAGAGATAACAAAAGGAGAAGAAAAACCAACCATAAATCGCAATTAAAATATAAATCTCAAGAACAATTCTCAATCCTCAGTTATAATTGAACAAGGTAAAAGAAATTACTCCTCCATAGGTGGAGAATCACAATCAATGTGGTAGAAAATATAATTGCAATACCAAACAAGAGCCAAAACAAGGATTGGAAGCTCCCAAAACCTAGAGAAAGTAAAGAGATGAAGAAAGAGCTCGACAACAATCCTAAAATTTGTGAACAAATATGTCTGTAATGTTAATCTAATGCTACTTATATTGTAGCATAAATATATAAAAAACAGAGCCCATTGGAGAAAAATAAAAAGCTTGCTGATGCTAAGTACTATGTGTGCATGACCACTATGGTGGTCATCGTCGTTCCTATAGTTGTCGTTGCTGTCAACCGTTGGGTAGTAAATGGCCGTTGTGGTGATCCTACCTTCAGTTTGCCTCTTTTATTAATGTTAGGGTGGTCATGGACTGTTGTGGCGGTCCCATTATTACCAAAGTCAACTTGAAAATTGCTTTGAGTTCTTTTGTCCAATGCACTAATCCGGAAGTTCCTATCACCAAATAATACTCACACAAAGATTGACAGCACATGTAACTCCAAAATATAATTATTGATTAGAAAGCATGTTAATAGCCATTTATTTATCCAATGATGTATGATGAGGACGAAATACAAATCCACCATTTATCAATCAATTAAGCACAAACAGGATGCAAAATGCTTAGAGTTATAGAGAAAAAAAGGTTCTATAAATACAATCCATTAGTCCTTCTAATGATTAACCCATTTGTTTTGAATTATAGATATATATGTAGCCCTAGCTTGCCCCAAGGATTAAACAAGATGTGATGAACATACAAATAAAAAAAGAAACAAGAGTGCCAAAAACACCACCACTAACATAAGTTATTAATTTATCACCAATCATGTCCCATACTCCGATGCCACCAAAAGTGTGATAATAACAAGATGTGAACTTTATTGCACAATTCATGAATCAAACATAGACACTGTCAAAATAAACTCATTAGAAGGGAAACCAAATAAACTTATTACAATAAGGAGATGAAACAACATACACATAAAAAAAAACAAAGAAAGGATAAAAAACAAAAATAGAAAAAGAAGAAGGTTACCGAACCATCATGGAAAGAACCCCCATGAGGTCAGTTTCACCACACGATTTATATTTCAGAGGTGAACACTAGTTTGAGAGATTTGCCATGGGGCTAAATTTTCCTCATTAAGTGCACTTGTTGATACTAGGTTTAACCAATTTTACTATGCCTTATGGCGCTTTTGTTTGGTTGGAGTAATAAAAAAATGGGGAAAAAGTAGAAACCATGTGAAAAGCCCACAAATGTTCTTTTATTATTATTGTTGTTATTTTGTTAATAGCCCAAAAGTTCATACCCACTTAGTTCATTTTCTAATGTGAAGGACTCAAGTTTTAGCCCACTAATATATATATATATATATATATAGAGAGAGAGAGAGATTAGGGATCTGTTTATATTGTATGTAAGTCTAAATATGCTTACACTATTTAATAACTTTTTGTGGGTATAAAATTTCATCAATTCAACCGTTAAATTCAAAGTTCTTACCAAATATATCAAATTTCATGCAATTTAATTTTTTTTTCATATTTCATCATGCCATTTTATTTTAAAAATGCAAGTAAATATCAATCATTAGATCACCTGACTATTGTTATCCAATTTTTTTAAAATTTGGCATGCTTGATCGTCAATAAAATATTGCATAATTTAACAATCATATAAATCAAATTCAATTTTTACGAAGAATTATTGAAGGGTATAAGTATATAAGATTTACATCATCTAGTATAAACGGATCCCGATTTATATATATATATACACACACACACATTTCTTACGCAATGCCCAAATTCGTCACTCTCATTTTCTTTTTATTTGGTGGATGTGGCATTACCCTAGTGAAAATTTTGCATATTATATTAAACCACGGAAATTAAGCTTACCAAGTGGGGAACACAAATGGGGCAACATATCATCCAAAAAAAAAACCTGATAATTTTCTTTATTTATTTTCTAAAGTTAGAATAAGATTAGAATGAAGGCAACTTGTTTAATATTTAGATGATGATAGTAGAATATAGATTCAGTCATGTGCTGTGCTTGTTTAGCTTGCTTTCTTTGTTTGTTTCAATAAAGATACATAGTAATGGTTTGTTTGGATGTAGAGAGAAAATAAGAGGAAAGAAAATGAAAAGAAAAAAGAGAGAGAGAGAGAGAGAGAGAGAGAGAAAGGAAAATGAAAAGAAAAGTAAGTTTTCTCTTCCATTATTTGGATAAAGAGGAAACATAAGAGAAAATGGAAAGAAAGAAAATGGGAAAAAACATAAAATGACATATATAACCTTGTTGTATATTTGATTTTTAAATAACTTCTATAAATTGCATGGCTAAATAATACAATAATATAATTCATTTAATAATGTAAAGTATAAATATAAATTTTTAACATTAATAATTTATTAAAATTAAATTTATAAATGATTAATGATCAAATAATTATTCATAATTACTTTTCACAATCTATGGGATATAAGTCGTTTTCCATTTCAGAACTCAATCTCGCCTTCTTCGCACATTAGAGAAAGTTTATAGTGTGGGGCGTAGGTATATTTTCTCTTTGTATACTATATAGGTATAGATAAGCATCCAAAGGAGAAAAAAGTACTTATTCCACCCTTTTTCTTTTTCTAGATTTTCTATCGTTCGTTTTTCTAAAAGCAAACGGGCTAAGTATCAATTCTTAGCGCAATCTTATCTTGTGCATTTTTTAAAATAATATTCCTCCCGGGTTTATGTTATATGGATATCTGCTAGCAACAACTTAAACTAGTTATTTATCAATATAATATGGCAAAATCGATCAGTTGAAGTTCCTTAACTTTTAACCTTTAATTTTTATCACTTTGAGATGATGGAGCATGAATAAGTGGAATCCTTCCATCACCTCATTATAAAAGTAGTTTATTACCCTTATATTGAAAAATGAGAAAAATACACTCACCTCCCTTTAAATTTGATGAAATGCAACCCGCATCCTCGCTTCTTTTAAAATTTGCACACCAAGTTCCCAAGGTTAAAAAAATCCTACATCAACCTCCCCTATTAACATTAGTTTATTAGTGACTTTGACGTAATAATACACAAGTGAATAGCACATGATTTTTAATGACATTGTTATAAATATTAAAGACTGATATAATTATTGAATGACCATATTATTCTTTTAGTAAGTGATAAAAACACACCCTCTTTCCATACTGGAGAAAAGAGAGATGGGAATTGAAGATGTTGTGGGTTTATCATTTAATAAAAGGATAATATGGTTATTCAATAGTTATATCAACAATAACGCCATTAAAAAGCATGTGTTATGCATATGTGTACCGTTCCATCAAAGTCACTTACTGACTAATGTTAATAGAGGATGTCGGTGTTGGATTTTCCAAATCTCAGGATCTACGGGAAAAGTTTGAAAATAGAGGAAGTGCCAATTGCATTAGGGGAGGTGAATGTAATTTTTTCCTTGTAAAATAAAATAAAAGTCAAAAGCTACTGCCAAATGTTATTAAAGTAATTCGTGTTGGGAAATGTCATTTCCTCCTTATTGAGAATCACCTTAAACATAGAGAAATAAAACAAAAATGCAACCACAACATAAGAATTAATGTGGAAAACTCCAAAATCAGAGAAAAACCATGACTATTGTCTAAAGATAACTAAAAATAACACTATGTGAAAATTTTTATAATACATAGACTTCTCTCTTACATACCTCATGCCTAAGTACACCCAACTTTCCTTAATGAGTGTTCTTTAGGGTTTAGGACACTTGTTAGAAAAATAAAAAATATTACATAAGTATAATAGATCTAAGTCTTTTAGTTAGCAGATTAGCTTGCATTTCCTCAATAATAATTTTCTCTATAATTAGTACTCTTCTTTTTAGACCATTTTCCTCATTACAAAAGAATAACTAATTTTCATATGTTTTGTAGCAGTAGTAGTTCTAGTGTTCTTGGAGAAGAAGACAATAGAACTATTATCAAGATTAATCATCAATGGCCTGGAAATTGTGTCAACAATCTGTAGTGTCAAAACAAAATTTCTCAACCATGGAGTATGTGAAGTGGTGCCATATATGGCAACAAACTCAATTTGCATAATAGAGAAAATTGTCAAAATTTGTTTCACACACTTTTTAGGATGTATTTCTCCTCTTGCCAACATAAAATACAACTAATGATTAGACATATGAAGTTGCCCCTGTAATGTCCCAATTTTCTTTTAGTCATAATTATGTGTTAATTAGAATTAATTGAGTTTAATTAGGGATTAATATACTTAATTAATTAGATAATGAATAATTAGGTATTCCTCTCTTAGCAGTTTAAGTACATGTTTATGTTAGTTTTGGTGTCAAATTATTTAAAAATTAAAGATTAGAGTATTTTAAAAATTCAGAAGCTCCCTCCTATCTAAAATTTTAAATTCCCTCCCAAAATTCAAATTTCAAGACACTAGAGTATAATGATATTTGTTTGAATTAAAATGTTTGTGAAATTGCTATTTTATTTTTATTTAGTATTATTTTAATTTATCTTTTATTGTGAAATTCCTGAACTACCCCTCACCATATTACACTTAATTACACCCCCTCCAGCTACTAAAAGAAAGGAGACCTTACCCCCCTTGGCACTATGAAACCAACACCTCCCTCCACTCTCTTCACGACCTTACCCCCCTTGGCACTATGAAACCAACACCTCCCTCCACTCTCTTCACTCTCTTTTTTTCTCATTTTTAAACACACATATCCACCCTCACTTACTTTTACACTCTCTCTTCTACCTCCAACCACCACCATGACCTCCATCCGCTCCATCTCTACAACAAGACCCTTCTCTATTTTTGCTTTGGTTCAAGAACCCAAGCTACTCATCTCACTCTTTGTGGGCTGTGGCTCTCCTTGTTGGGAAAGAAGAGGATTTTTCTTCTCCTTACACTTTAGGAGCTTCATGGACATGTTATCTTCAAGGGCCTTTGTGTTGGTAAGGGTTTCTATGTCTCACCATTTGTCTTTGTTGAATTTTGGGGCTCTTTGGTTATGAATGTTGTTGGTTGTTGTGACTCTTGATAAATGCTTGAAGTAAATCCTATGATTGATATGTCAAATGTTGGAATGTTATTGGAAAATAACTCTTGGCTCCCTCCCCATGATACATTCTCGGTTTGGTACTTGGGGGCTATTTTACATAATGTCTTTGTGAAGTTTTGGGTGGGATTATGAGGAAATTTGAATATTGGATGTATATATATATGTGTATACCTTTGTTTTTAATGCGTGAGAGCTTGAAAATATGACTTTAAGTGGGGCGTTTGGAGGTGTAAAGTATGATGCATGAAATTTGAGTAAGTATGCATGCCACATGTTTGATAAAACTTCTACATGAAAGTAAAGGTTGTTTGGGGTTGAGATTTATATATTTGTTAGATGGATAGTTAGTTCGATGTAAAGCTAATGTTTATAAAAGTGTAAATCTAGTTAATGAGGTAGTCTTGAAAGTTATATGCATAAACATGTAAAATTCGGTTATGTGTGGAATATGTCCACTTTACCATGTTTTTGTGATGCTTTGGGTTGTTTTTTTTTATAAAATTATATATATATATATATATAATCCCTTGTTTTTAATGCATAGAAACTTACAAATATGACTATTGGTGATGTCTTGGGTGGTAAGCAACTTTATGCACAAAAATTACTCATTATGCATGCTAATTGTTTGACAAAACGTCTAAATGAAACTAAGAATTGGTTTATGTTGTGTGTTTTTTTTTTATGAATTTATGATTCTTGAATAATAAAGCTATAGTTAAAACAATATTTTTGGTAGTGAAAAGGGAAGTTTGAATAAGTTTTGATTTATCATATGGTGCATCTTAGTGTTGGCATAATGGATGATGTTTTATTTCGATTACTAATGTTTGTGCTTACCCATTGAGTTGTTGTTGCAATCTTTCTTACTTTTAAGAAAAACGATTTTCGAATTCATTATTGAAACTTATGTTTGCATTGTTTATGAAGAAAGCAATAACTTTGAGGAAAGAGGGAAAAGAGGAAGAACTAAGGAACAATGAATCAGAATTAAGATTAAAAGATTAAGGGTCATTTTGAGGACCATGATGACTGGATATTGACTTTCTTGATAGTGCACATGAGTGTTTCATGTTGATTCATATTAAGGATCCGGTGACGACTGGTTAAGCATGGGCTCATAGCATTTAAAGTATCTAAACCAATATCAAACGGGAGGAAAGAATAGTGAGGTCAATACAAACGAATAGAAACATGAAGTTATGAGGCAGATAGGTGACCAAAGAAAGGACCTAAACTATGATGTTTTTTATGACTTGCATTAGGATTGCCATTTACGCATGCTTGTGACATTTAATGAATAAGCCTAATCCTTTTTCCATGCTACATGTCTATTTAGTTATACTAGTATACACCTTTCATGCATGCATGTACATCTCCTGCTAAGACCGTACTAAAAGGCACTTCTATCTTGGTAAAGAATGGTGAAATCCTAAAATTGAAGCTCATGATTGTATACTAATGATTTCAAAGGAAACCAATGTAGACTAGAGATAATAATGATGTCATGTTAATTTCATATGCCCCTATTGAGATTTCAATTAATTTTTCACCCTTTTCCCCTTTTCCATATCATCTCTATGTGAACAGGTAGATCCTGAATGAGAGTTAGCTTGCTGGAGTATTGTTGCTTTTGCTCTATGCTTATGGAATTATATGTCTCATTTTTTGGGAGTTTGGAACCTTGGATCTTTTTGTATTTGGGTTACCAGACCCTTGTTTCTTCTATGTTTTGTATTTTGTGGCTCGAGGCCATGACTTAGTTTTCTCTTAGCTATTTTAACCCATGAGCCAGCCTATTTTCTTATATTACATCATTAGGTATTATGTCATGGATTGGGTGGTGCTATGTGCCTCATGATGATGATATATGAGTTACTGGAATGTTGTAATTTGAACTACAAATTGAGGTATGGATGATTGGTTATTCTATTTATGATTTTCTGTATTATAAGAGGCATGTTACCTATGTCGTTACTGTGCTGAATTTTCGTTAGAATATTTAGCAATGTTTATGTCTAGTATGCGAGGCTTTCACTTTGTTTTCTATTTTTTTTAAGGAGAGAAAAGGAAAATACCGGTGCTATCTTTGATAGAAATTATGTTTAATATTGAAAAGCTCATGAAACAAGGCATGATTCCTTAGTATTAACTTTTATATGACTCAAGCACATAGAAATGAGTACTAGCGAGTTATAGCGCCCACAAGGCAACAAACTCAACTTGCATAGTAAAAAAATTTGACAAAGTTTGTATCACACTTTTTTAAGATATCCCTTCTCGCCATCATAAAATATATCTAGAAGTATGCCAAATTAATTTGGTAAGCTTAATTTAGTTGTTATATACCCTATTTAAACTTTTCTTTTCCAATGTAAAGCCAAGCACACAATTAGTTTTTTTCTTTTGTCCCCTTCATATTTGCTTTCCTTTTTCTTTTTCTTACTTGCTTGATTTTAAACTCGTTGTTACTTTCAACCATAGTTTTCAAACTTTATTCACATTCGACTTAACCAAGGCATCGAGTCAATGAGTTACTGGTTTAACAAGTGTATCATTGGTTCAACTGGTTGAACCAAATATAATTAAATAAGTATAAAAATTATATAATATTACCTAACTCAATTATACATATACAATATAAAATATAAATAATATTTATACCGGTGCATATGCATCACTAAGTGATGCATATATACTTTAATAAATGTTTATATATTATTTATATTATATATAATACAATAATATTTATATATGCCTCACAATGATCTCAGCTCTAGTTGCCTGAGGGGTTTGCAGAGTGCAAGCAATTTAGTATGACCAAACATAATGAAGGATCAGCAATGAAAAACCGCATAGTTGCTGGACAAGCTGCGTTTGGTATTGCCGTGTGTGTTGCCCTCAGACTAGAGACCAACACCAAAATCAATTCATGAGAATATATTCTATAAATATACTTTGCTTACTTATGTAAATGTCCAACTAGGATTTCCTTTCATTATTATTTAATTTGGTAATTTAGTTCTTTTGGTTTTATATTTTAAGGAAATGTCCATTGAAAAAAAGAAACAAAAGGGATAACTTTTTTCTTAATTAAAATGACAATTATTTTTTTCAAAAGAACTACTAGCTTGAAATTTTCTATTGCACTTAAGAATAAAGAACAAAACTTGTTATCAAGTCAAACCTGTTAATTTTGTAATTTACTGTTTGACCACTGGTGCAATTTTGAAAACTATATTACTACTTTTACAACTAATCAGAACATGATACATATTTAAATTATAAGCGTGGGGCAACCTCTAATAAAACCAAAAAAAAAAAAAAGAGTGTGGGGCAACCCAAGCCTGCATCTAACTTGGAAGTTTGGATGAGATTGTTAAGCCTAGCTACCTGCAAGATTTTGGAATACAGTAACCATTTATATTGGCGAAGGAAACTATTATAGTATTATCTTTTTCATGTTTCAAAATACAAAATGAATCAAACCTCAGGGAGGTACAGGAGTAGATTGTTTAACTAGGTTTGATTTATTATACTTTGACATAAAAATACAAAAAGAAAAATTAATACAAATTGCCGTTGCCTGAAATTGATGACTTCATATGCTATGCAATGGAGGCATATAAATTTCTACATACATTTGGGTTGCATTTGCAAAATTAGCCTTATTTGGTTTTCATGAGTGACATGAATAAAAAATGGATTAGTATTCATGGAAAAAAAAAGAGATATCTTTTTGGTTGATCTATTTTGCCAGCATATATATATATATATATATATATATATATATATATATATATATATATATAAGGAAATCTATATGACAATTTCTCATTCATTCAATTTGATTAAAAGGAAGTTAATTATTCAAATAAATGATTAAAATAATAAAAAATATATTTAATGCATGATTTCAATATACATTTCAAATATTATGTTATTTGAACATTTATTTGATCAATCATTTATTACATTTATTTGAACATTTAGTGCATGATCTAAACATATAAACATACTTGATTTCAATTTCCATTCTCATAATGTCAATCATTACATTTCAATCATTTCAATAAAAAAAATTGTCTTCTCATAAATGATTAAACAATGTAACAAATATTATTATTAGATCAATCATAAACAAATTTTATTAGATCAATAAGAAATCAATTAAAAAACATAGCATATTATCTTAATTAATGCATGAATCAATTAAATTATAAATATATGATTAAAAATACAAGGAATATTTCATCAATCAGAAATCAATTAAACCATAATTATGTTTGCAAAATTTATATATATATTGTTTTGTAGATCATGAACCATTTTGTATCAATATTTTTTTGTTCAACTCACTCTTCTTAGCCTAACCTATTTCACGATTTGTTTTTCTAAATGCAATTACAATGGTGTTTTCGTGACTCTCGGAACGGTGGAAGCAATTGAGGCATAATACAATTGGTGGTACCATTCATGAAAGTCACTAGAATACGTGATGGATGAACACTAGTTGGGTCCCGTCCCTTTCCAGCAATTGGTTTAGGCACGTTTATGTTATGCATTGAGTGACTTTCAAATTGAAATGTTAAATCGTTGGAAATTGTATGCTTAGATTATGCGCATGGGAGCATCTACAGACTACATGACATAGCCTAACTCATGCTAACACAAAGTGTGGGTCGAAAAGTTAGCATGAGTTAGTATTATGTTCCATAGGCCTTGGGATGCAACTGAAGTATGTTGAGTAGAAACTCTAAGCTTGTCATTAAAATGCATAAAAGTTGCGCCTATGTCTCCTAATGACTTATAAGATGTTCCATTACGTATGTTGAGTGATAATTCTAAGCTTGTCATTTAAATACATAAAGGTTATGCTTATGTCTCCTAATAAATGATGAGACTTTTCCATTATATTGCAAAGTAAGATGTGAGGATGTTAAATTTAAAGTTCAAGCGAAGCTCCCACTTTATTCCCCATTTAAATCTAGCGACAGCTAGTTAGGTTGAGCTCATCCTAGGTGATAGGTGAATTGGAGGGTAGGCGAAGTTCAATCATCGTGCAGTGATGTGGTTGGTCTAGGCGACAAGGGAGAAAGTTCTTCTTCTATCCGTTGAATTTATCGATAGCTAGTAAGGTTGAGCATATCCTAGGCAATAGGTGTTCAGAGTGTAGGCGGAGTTAATCACTGGGTGGTGATGTAGTTGGTTTGGGCGACACAGAGATGGTGGTATGTTTAAGGAACTAAAGTTCAAGTATATGAAAGTGCTAAAGATGTGAAATGATTTGTTTCATTACATTTCCATACATGCCTCATTTTGTATGATTTTGATTATGCTAGTTACGTTATGTATACTAATTCACTGTTCCCTAACCAAGAGATTTTCTTAAGTCTTAAAATATGTGTCACTTCGGAATTCTAGTTTACGAACTAATTAAATGAACTAAAACATGCCCACTTATTTTATAATTAAACCGAAGTGACTGGTAACGACAATGATAACACTTGAACTGTTTTATTTAATTACGAAATTCCTTTGGATTCTTACCCTTTTTCTTTTTTTTTTTGTCGTATTTAGACAAGCTAGTAGACCAGGATACTGGAGTCTCTTGAGTTCATGACCTTGGAGATAGCCCATGCTTAGCGACTTAATTATTATCTTCTACATATTTTGAATAAATCTCTTGAGCATGTAGACTATTGATCCTTATTTATGTTTTTGCTTATTTCGAGATGTCTATGCTTTATGGATGTTGAGACCTAGTCTTATTACTGGCTCTTAGCTATAATTTATTTATGCTATGATTCCTGACTTGCATTAGTTGTGGTTGTCTTTCATAGACTCATGCTCCTTTATGATATATCAGTATCTTATTTATGTATTGATGTGATGACATGTGTTGTTAAATGTTTATGAAATTCAGGATTAGTTCTATTATATGTTTATTTTTATGGGATTATTATTTCACTCACAAGTTGTGTTAGTTCTAGTTACGTGTTGACAAATGAGGCTACCTTTTTAAGTTTTCAAAAAGAAAAAAATTTATTTGCTATTTTCTGCTAAAGTATTTTTGAGTAAACTATACACTCAAACTATACATGAGCATTTCAATATTCACTTCCAATCACATTAATATAAGATTTTCATATGAAATAGTTCATACTATATATCAACCATCGCCGTAGCCAACATATTGTTCTATTAACTTTTTTGGGCTTCACTAGTATCTAAAGTCCACTGGACTTTAACTAATTCAGCTAGAGCCGAGTAGATCCACTGTAAGTGTAATACTCTCTCCAAGCTAATTGTATTCATTCATAAGATTCGAGTCCAAAACCTTAAAGAAACCAAGCATGGAACCACTTGAACTAACCAAGTGTTGATTAATTATTTAATAACTTGATGACTAAAATAGACTAACGATCAAAGAAAATCCCTTTCCTTGCAGCAGTGAATTGCATCCTGAAACGTTTCCTCAAGGCTATACTTGAACTCGAATCCAGCATCTCCAAGTTTGTTTGAGATTAAATGAGGCAGCATGACCCCTTTAATTTCCTTCAGCTCGCTACAACAAATCAAGTCAAATATTAGTTATACAATGAGGTCAAAGAGAGATAGTGTATAGCATGTGACAATTAAACAATTTTGATTCACTCACAATGATAATGTAAAGTTACCTTTACATTGTGATTTAATCAAAAACCTTTTATTTATTTGAATTTTCAAGTAATAGGTAAAAAAGTTAATTATCATGTTTAATATAACAATATATAATTGGATGTTGTTTCTTACACTATCAGTTTATATAAATTAAATTTTATATATACGTATAGGGTGATAATGATTCATTTACTCCAAGAATAAGTTGTGGTATACTTACTCTATTCAATATTTTATTATGGGTATGAAATCTCATAATCCATCTGTTGAATTTAAAATTCCTAAGTAAATCAGGTATATAAAATTGTATATAATTTTAAAATAACTTGATACTCTTTTATTATGTAATTTTATTTTATTTTAACAGATAATATGTTTTTAAAAATATTAAGAAATATCAATCATTAAAATACATGTTCATTATTGTTGTCCAACAATTTTTATAAAATTTGGCATACTTGATCATTAATATATTATCACATAATTCAATGGTCCTATCAATTAAATTTAATAATTATAAAAAGTTATTGAATGAAGTAATAAGATTACCACATCTTATTACTTCATTTGACTCGTTCTATATATAATAATTATAAAACACCCATTCGTTAGACTCGTTTATTGTAAGAGTAAGAGGAGTAAATCTAGATCGTTAGATTTTATATAAAAGGTTAAGATTAAAATATAAAAAGTTTTATACCGTATTAAATTTTTTTTTAAGTGTACTAGTGTATTAAAGTTATGTACATATATACAATATATAGACATGCACATCAAATTAAATAAAACATCATTTTGCATTGAGGGGAATATAACTCACTCTACTGTTGGTATTTGATATTCCGGGTATTTGGCTTAAAGAAGTTCAGAAACCTCTTCAATAGATACAATGAACGGTGAGCAATTATATCCCTTTTGGACGAGGATGTTCAAGCAGGAATATGTGTGCTCGAGCCACATCATCCACATGCACCATATGGAAACGAGTGACACCAATTTGATCCTTGTTGCCTGCAGTATTAATTTCTTTTTACTAAGAAACTTACAAAGCACTAAAAGTATTTGATTAATCTCAATATGTTGGTAACAGGCAATAAGGTCATAAAATGTTTCTACTTCCTCCATTTAAGCTGGCCTTTTAAGAAGACATACTGAATACTGATCTAATAAGCAAAGTATTTCAAAATATTTTAAACTATTCAGTTGATCATATCAATTCAATAGATCAAGTAGATCTTCAAAATAAGCTTGAGACAATTGAAAAACAACAATGGTGATTATTTTTATAAGGATTAGCCAAATGACATGTATGATCTCATAGTTATAAAATATAACTTGTGTAGTGATGATAGTTTTACGATGGCAGTTATGGTTGTATAACAATGCAATGCAGTTCCAAGGATATCACAATAGTAATATTGCGACTACAGTTACAATTGCGAACCACAATTTATGATAGTGATTGATCACTGAACTAATATATAATGCTTGAGACATATTGAAAAACATTGGTATGATATTAGAAAAGACTAGCAAAATGACATGATCTCACAATTGTTAAATATATATAACTGGTGTAGTGATTTATCTTCAGGTGATTCAAAATTCATGCCGAACTCAATATATTAGGGTTATAATCAGTTTGGGTTTAGGGGAAAAAAGAAAATTTGAACTAATCAATTTTGATTGGTTTGATTTGGTTTTGCTCCAATGATTTTTTGTGACGAAGTTGGTTCAATTCCTATCATATATTCCCGATTAGTATTATTTTGTGTTTATTTCAATAAAAATAGAAAAAAAAATCACAAACTATAAATCTCCTACAATTTTATCATTTTCATATATATATATATAATTTAATAATGTCAACAGGTATAACTAAAGTATGATTTATTAACTAAAAACATTATATATAGAAAAATAAAAAATATTATATATAATATATGATCAGGTTGGTTATCAGGTTGAAATTTATGAAATTCAATACCTGAGCCGATTATTATTGGGTTTAATTCATTATTACTCGATGCAACCCGATGACCTGACAACTGAGCCGATTTAATTGGTTTAGTTTAGATGGCTGACTTCATTGGGTTGATCATTTCCCCTACAATATATATGAACGAAAAGGAAAACAGGAAGACATAAGGGTAGGAATAGAATAAGCTGTAGGATTATATATACCTACTACCAAAACCGGTGCCTTGTCAACTGAGTCAGGAAGCTTAGGACAAATGAAGGATCCAACAACAAAAGGGGGTATTAGAGTCACAACATCCAATCCATGTTGTTCACCAAATTCAAGCACTGCTTTCTCTGTCAAGGTCTTGGAAACTGCATATGACCAACCATATGGTTTCAAACTTCTAAGGAGATCCACATCACTCCAGCTACTCTCATCCAATACATCTTCTTGGCCAGCGAAGGCAACAGCAGAGGAACTAGAAGTGTAAACAACTCTCTTCACTGTCTTTGAATTTAGGCATGCTTTCAAAATTCCTAGTGCCCCATCAATGGTCCTTTTGGTCACTATCTCCTCAGGTTCACTCACTGCAAAATCAATTGGAGAAGCAGTGTGGAACACCCCAACACACCCTTCAATTGCTTCACTGAAACTTTCTGGATTTTTCAGATCAGCATTGAAGATTTTTAGCTTTTGGGACGCAGCAGGTAGCTTTGTGAGGAAGGTAATGTCTCTCTTTCTTTCTGCTAATGTCGAAATAGATCACAAGTATATTAGCATGTTTGGAAAAGTTGTGACATTAAAATTATTTTAATAATTGATTATTTTAGAATTATTTTTTCATGTAACCGATAATATAAAAATCAATTTATCTTTGAATATATTAATTAAAAGAAAACTTAAAGTTATGTGTTTTTTTACTTGTACAAAAAATATCTTGTGTAATGTATTACTAAAAGAGTACAAAATAATTTATTTATATTATATAATAATTCAATACTTAAGAATAGCTTTGGAAAAATATGTTTTGGTTAACCAAAGATATTCACTATTGAAAATAGTGACAAAACCCTATAAGACGTAGAGCTCACAGACAAGGGCAACTTCTAGTGTGTAGGAGCGAGGGCATGCCAAATTTTTTTAGTTTTTTTTATGTATTGTTTGTTTTTCTTAATTTGGTCCCCAAAAAAATTATACACGGTCAATAATTAAATACTTGACTAGATGCTTAAAAAGCTTAATTAGATACCAACTGTGTTAGGTTCTCATAATTGATTTTGGAAAAGTACTATAAATATAAAATAATCAATTTCTACTTGTAATAAAAAAGATTAGAAAGTTACATATAATTAAATATTGTTTTGTAATTTAAAATTATTACCTCCCGATTGTAACCAATCATTATGTTTTTACCAAATATAATAGATTTTTGAAAAGAAGTTTTTTTTTTTTCCTTTCCTTTAAAACTGTGTTGTGTAGGTTTCTAAACATGCTCTAAGCTAGTTTAACGTTGGTACATAATCATAGAGGCATGGAAATTTTGTATAAATTTTATCATAAAAATAATAACTTACGTGGGTCAGATCTAATAGTGGTGTTTACACTGTAACCATCTTCAAGAAGCCTCTTGATGATCCATGAACCAAGAAAACCTGTACCTCCAGTGACACAAACTCTACTCTTCCTCTCTCCCATTTGGACACTCTTTATGTGGCAGTGTTTCTTTTTTTTTTTCAATTTGTGTTCTGTCCTCTGCTTCCATTCAGTTAGTGTGCTTGTGATGGATATATATAGGCCGCAAATTAAGAAAGAGGGTTTATTTGAGTGAGAGACGAGAGTCCCATGAACCATGTCTCTTTCAATAGCTCACTCACAGTGCAGATGCACATAAATGATTTTTGTATTGTTGTTCGATTGTCTTTCAAAATTTCTAGCGCCCCATCAATGTGTGAGGTCCCAGTGGAGAATGGTCAAAAGCCATAATTAAAACATCGCATCAAATTCCGACAGTAAAATTCGTTGGATGAAGAAATTTGTTTGTTGCAGGAGTGTAGTAATTTCTATAGATGTTGTCACCCTGCGGCGTCACGTCTCATTTTCAAGTAGGTTTCGTCATTCAGAGTTACTTGGATAGGAAAAACTTGACTTGGAGAGTATTCAAGAAAAAACAACATATGTTTATTTGGATTTTAAATTTGTTCACTTAAGAAGTTTTTATACTTTCGTGTTTAAAATGTTATTTATACTCATAGAATTGGACATCACGCCCACTCATACCTCATCCATCATTTGATGGATGTGGGCCTATTTGAATGAGGCCCACATTTCATCCAATGGATGATGAATCACTGTCCCACATCCCAGGACAAATAACACAACTCTTTCTTGTTTTACATAGTCCCTCCATATGAAACTAAGAGTCAGTTGACATGTTTGACAAAATGATGATTGATGATATAAGACCTAATAGGCAGGAGCCTAGCCTCTCATGGGTTAGAGATGGCCATGGCCTCCCCTAAAACTTTTAATTTTCATATGCATATACTTGGCCCCCTTAAAAAAGATTTATATGTTATAAGGATTTATAGGATGTTATATTATTATTATTTTGAGAAGGAATTGAGTAAGTTTAATATCTCAATAGTTCAATTTTATCATCCTCTTTTATTTTTTTTCTTTTTTTTTTGTTCATTTTTATGTAAATCAAAAAATGTAATTCAAATATTTGAGATAAATTCTTATAAACCTTTTACTTAATTAGATATTTAGACATTGTAATAAATAATATGTTGTGTTGTGCATATACATGTTTAAAGAGTTTTGAATTGAATGTGTATTTTCCTTTATAATCATAGTTAACATCAAACAAATTGATCCCTCAAGGAAAAAAAATCACTTCATCATCCCTCATAAGTCATAATTAATGTTAAAGAGTAAGTTAGTATTTTTCTTAGTATCTTCTAATGATTTATAGGACAAATTAATATTTAATAATATGTAAATCATTCAAATTAATTGCCAATAAAAACACAAATAAGATAAATAAGTTTATAAAAATATTGAGAATGAACTAACTTGTACTTTATTTTTAATTGTAAGGATCACAAAATATTTTTTTTCCTTGAAAAACAATTTATTAAGCACAATTTTTGTGACACTATCTTTTAATGTTGGCCCCTCTTGAAAATTTGGCCTAGCTTCGCCCCTATTGAAAGGATGAGATCTGATAAACTTTTAATGTTATACAATGTTTGGTGTAGCACTATATAAGATATTATATTTTATATTTTATAATATTATCATTTATTTAAAAATAATTATAATATTATAAGTAAATGTTAAATAATAATAATAACAAATTTTTATAAATTATTTAAATATAATTTTCAAAATTTATTTTTATGTCAATATTTATTAATTAAAATTTAATTTATCTTAAATTTTATTATTTATTTTTTAATAAATTATATATTTATTATTTTATTTCATTTATTATTTATCAATTATAATTATTTTTATTTTTATTATATATTAGCTAAATTGGTATCATATATCATTTTTTAATGGTATTTATTTATAATGAAGTAATTTTATTAAGAATTATTTTTATTTATATAAATTTTACTTATTATTTGTTTAAAAATTATTTTATTTTGATAAAATATTAAAAATTAAAAGTGGTCTTATGTGTTAAAATGCTAATCAGATCTAATCCAACTCTCTATGCTAGATCTATACAACATTCAACATTTAAACAGGTTTTGATAAATAAGCTTATACAATACGTTCCTTGCACAAAATTGTAAATAAGGACATAACATATATTATTAGTTTATCATTTCACGCTTAATACAGCATACCAAACATATGTATGGGCATGCATCCTTGCCAATCTAATGTTTATTTATGTGCTTTATCTTTTCTTATCATCAAAATTATTCATTTCAATATAAAATCAACTCCATTTATGATTTTGAAAATGAAATAAAATAACTTTTGACTTTCATTTAGATGTTTTTATGCCGTCCTTTAATTAAATTATTCCATTTATATAACCAATCAATAAAAGGTAGATGAAAATCAACTATATTTTCTCATGTCATAATATATAATTAAATGACAGGATATGATTTTTTACATATTATTACATCAAAATTAAATTCAAATTCTTTTCAACACAATATTATAAAGGGTTAAATGTATTTTACCTCCTAATTTTAGGTCATATGTAATTTATATATTGACTCTTCAAAATATGATGTGGCACTTGAATTACCAAATAGTGCAAAAACACTCGTTTTGTTAAGTTGATATCTATTTCCACCATTTATTATGTACAACCTCGACATATTGATGTTTCTATTGTGTGGACTTAACCCCTAGAGTTTTTATTTTGTGCATCCCAACATCTTGTTTGTCTTAAAGGAAATGAATGTTAACCGAATGGGTGTTTTGCACTATTTGGTAACTTCAGTACATGTCATGATGCATGTTTTAAAAAATCATGATGTGAATTGCATATTTAAAGTTTAGAGGGATAAAATACATTTAACCTTATTATAAATATATATATAAAAAAAGAGAAATTCTGCGAGGAATACCATCCTCCAATGGGAAAATAAGAGGAGTGTCTCAACATCAACTTGAACTAGTATTCAACACTTATCATTGACAGTTCAACGTAACCGGCCGCCCGCCCTGTAGCTCTCATTGCTTGTATATGCATGCACTTGACACTACTCAGCATTCAAATGCCCCCATATTGTTTACGGTAATTTATTCAAACCTGTAACTATCAGATCAATAAAATAGCGAAGAAAAGCTATCTGTTCAGTTTGGATTCAACAATCGGAAAATGCAGCATGGACTTTATCAGGAAAAAAATTGCTAATCAGTGCCCTAGTGGAACTGAATGGTTAAGGATACTCAAATAACAAGATTGATCAGAGAGACCTCAAAATAATGAAGTGCAAGTGACTAATTCTCTATTTTGAAAATTCAATTACAATAAATACAAATGTACTTTGAGTATTCTGAATTACTTGGGTTCAAAGAATATTATAACTCATGTTTATTTTAACGTATAGCTCATATATATATATATATAAACAAAAAATGGCAAAATAACTGTATATCACTTTCTCTCTCTTTATATTAATTAATGACAGTGAGATAAGTGATTAATTATGAGAATGAAAGTAGTAAATCATAACTAGCAAATTTTGTATGATAGATCAAGATTGAAATATAAAATCATATGACTTTTCAAATGATCATACAACCATTAATTAACTTTTAATCTTAATAATTGATGTATAATTATATGACCTAGATTTTTCCATCTAACTCTCATAATAAATTGTCTTTCTCACTTCATATGTCTTTTTAACTCAACAAGTTAATTTTATATAAAAGGTAAAGAGTTATTATGTTCATTAAACCATATGTTAATAGCCAAAATTAAAATTTATTATAAATTTGTGCGATTACTTATAAAAGTCACATAACATTATATTTTAATCCTAATCATTTATATAAAATCTAATAGCCAAAATTTAATATTTTTACTTTCACAATTAAGATTCACTCTTGATATCATGCCATATAAAATTTTTAATAAATATTTTTATAAAGAAATAGCATAACGATCATATTGTTCCTGTATTAGGTAGGCCAGTGTATGGCTAAGAATCAAGTTGTCATGCACCCTCCCTTATAAGGATATGAATACTCGGGGCATTAAGTGAAAGGTGCCAAAATTGAGGGCAAGATTGGGGGTGGAAATTATTATTTTGATGAGGGGTAATCATGGTCTTAAATAGTTAACAGGTAATGGGAAGAGGAAGGGGTACTTGAGGCAAAGGTCATAGCTAGGGTCAGGGTGGTCCCAATCAGTCCACAAGCCCCCAACCTCAAATCTAAGCATCGCGAGAAGATGGTTGGAAGCAATTGGTAGACCAAAAGGTCGGCACCTATATCAACCTATTGACAAGCCCCCAAGCCTCAAGTTTGAGCATTGGAGAAAAATGAGCTTGAAACCCACTGGGAATTCAAGAGGTTGGTGCCTATATATACTGATTGGTCCACAAGTTCCTTAGCCTTGAGAGGCTAGAGGGTCTTGAGGATCGGTCCTTTGGCCTAATTCAGGCATGTAGCCAGTTCCCCCCCCTCCCCAAAAAGGTTTGTAACCCTTGATCTCCTATGAGATTTGTAACTTTTGATCACATGCAGAGAGAGGGTCTTTAGGTTGAGATGGACCTGCCCCACCCCATCCCTTACTATTTTTTGTAACCATTAATTATTTGTAATAGAGCTTCCTTTTTGCTGCGCTTCCCATTATTTTGATCGATTTTATGTAAATGATAAAACCATCATTGCTAAATCTTGATAGTTCCCAAGTCTTGATTGATGACAAAGATTCTAAGTGTTCCAAGGGAAGGCCTCAAGTGTTGATTGATGCCAGGATGTTAACTGTTTGATAAATTGATGGCCAGGTACTCAACCTATCCAGGACTGAGTGCCCGACATGTTCAAGGCTATGCACCTTGCATGTCTGGGACTGAATGCTAAATGTTTGATACATAAGAGAGCATGACATGTTTGGGATTGAATGGTATTCATGCTTGGGACCTTGCACCCAACATGTCTTGCACCTCCTAACACGTGTGAGGAAATTAATGCACCCGGCATATCCAGGGTCATGCACCTGGATGTTTAAGGCCTCTTATGAATTACTAAGTGTTTGAAAATAGGCAAACCTCTTATCCGAATCAAGCATCCAAGTATGATAGGATTATTGTGGCATGTCCAAGGTACTTCCACCATTGGGTGAGCATGGTTAAAGGCTTTTCGCTGTTGGGCTGATATGGTAGGATTGCCCTAGCATGTCCAAGGGCTTGCCGCTGTTGGGTGGGTATGGTAGGATTGCCCTAGCATGTCCAAGTGCTTTCCACTATTGGGCAAGCATCCATTGTTGGGTAGGCATACGTCATTGGGCAGGCCTGGTTGGAGGCCTTCCACCATTGGGCAGGTGATAGGATTGCCCTGGCATGTCTAAGGGTCTTTTGCTGTTGGGCAGGTATGATTGGATTGTTCAGCTGGGCTTTTACTGATCTCCTTCTTTACTGCTGAAAACACAACAACGAGATTAGGAATAGAAATTGTACAATATACTAATAGGAATATTAATGTTAATGAATGTTAATAAAAGGAAAAGAAAAGCAATATTCCCTTTGTATTAAGTCTTATGGGTGGTGTCAAATGTCGTACATGGAGTAAGCAATGATGGTGATTTTTCCAATCGATTATATCACCTAAGAAGACGAGTTTGTGGTGCTGCATGTTTTTTTTCCACCATGGCAATGGTGATTTGCATTCTGCAATGCAGTAATGATTTTAGTGGTAGCAGTTTTACCAGTTCCTCACAAACGGCAACAAATGTTCTTGTATCAGGTAGGCCAATGTACGACTAGGTATCAAGTTGTCTGGCTCCCTTCGGTCACGGAGGTATAAATAGCCGAGGCATTAGTGAAGGAGCTAGAGTTGAGGGCAAGGATCAGGGGGATCAGGCAGAATAATGATCATGATTACGAGCAGTAATCATGGTCTTAATTAAAAGGTGATAGGAAGGGGAGGGGGTGCCTGGGATGGAGGTCATAGCCAAGGTTAAGGTGGTTTCCCCAACTAGTCTACAAGCCCCTAGCCTTGAGTCTGAGCATTGGGCGAAGAGGCTTAGAAGCCATTAGCAGCTTGAGAAGTTGGCACCTATATCGAATAGTCCACAAGCCCCTTAGCCTCAAGTTCGAGTATCAGGTGAAAAGGCTTGCAACTCATTGGGAGCCTGGAGAGGTCGAAACCTATACCAACAGGCTCGCAAGACCCCTCGAGTCTGATCATTGAGCAAAAGGGTTTGGAAGCCATTGGTAGCTCGAGAGGTCAGCACCTATACCGACTAGCCCACAAGCCTTGAGAAGATCGAGTCTGAGCATTGTGCGAAGAGGCTTGGAAGCCATTGCCAGCCAAGAGGTCGGCACCTATACCGATCGGTACCATCCACATATTTTGTGATTGAATAAAAAAGAACCATTAAATAAACCAAACCTAACAGTGTATACTTTCCCAAAATTCTAGATAGGTATGTTTTATAAATAAACTTTTGAAAATTAGAAACTACTCACCTTACTTTATTCAAACGTTGCTAGATGAATGATAAGCAATAGGATATATAATGAAATTTTAAAGAAAATCAAAGCAAAGTTAAAAAGTCGACAACTGATCCATCGCAATAATAATAATAATAATAATAATAATAATAATAGTTGAGTACTTATAATTTGTTGGTTTAATTAATCTTCATACCCCTAATCTTTGAGCAAATGTTTACTTTAGTCCCTTGAAATTATATGCGTGATTCACTTTAGTCCTAAAATTAAAAAAAAATATCACTTTAATCTCTCAAATTTTAAAAAGTTATTTAACTTAGTCCTTGTGGTGAATGAAATTTCAAGGACTAAAGTGGTACTTTCTTAATTTTTTGGATTAAAGTGAATCACATATACAATTTTAAGGACCAAAGTAAGCCTTTACTCCACAATCTTCATTTAGACAAGAATTATAAGAGACAAATTTTCACTCGCTCCTTGACTTAGCCTTTTCATAAACTAAACCTGGCATTGCTCTAACACTGTTGCAGTTGTTTGGCCACAAATACTACGCTATATTGATTTAAACCATAGCATGGAAAACTAATCACATGCATGCTAGGACAACACGATAATCTACAAATAAATATTAAAAATAAAGTTGAAAATCATGAGAATTTGAAGCTTCCAACTTGAGCATATATTCTTTTTCCCTTCCGCGTAGAACAGTCACTGGATAACTATTTTTTTATATTTCAATGCTGTGAATTAGTCAACTAACAGTGGCATGCATGTGACATTTATCTGCACGCCGACGGTAATAGTAGTTGTATATCATTTTTTTGATATTGAATACAATATCTCTTGTATAATTATCTATAAAAATAAAATTTGAAATTGATCCTAAATATTATGTCACTTTTGTTCGGAACTTGTCATGAAATCGCTTTGTCCCAAAAATTTAAGTTGTTGGGTTGAGGCATATGAATTGTTTTATATCTAATACAACTTCTCATGTGAATCCTCTTTTGTGCCTGAAACGTAGACAATATACATGCCCACCTTTACCTTATGCTAAAATGTAATTATTTTTAATTAGAAGAATGGGGCAACAAAGATCAAACTAGACTACTTGATCATAGAAGCTCCAATATCATGTCATGAAATTATTTCTTCCAAAAGTTTAAATTATTGAGCTAAGGCATATAAATAGTTTCATATCTAATAGAACCCCAAAGACTTGTGATATTTATATAAAAAAATTTTGAGAAAAATTAATTTTCATTTCATTATAAGCATTTGCCTCCCTTAACAAATAGTCACTATCATGATGTCAAGTTATGTGAAGATGCAGGGAGTGACTATTGCCACTTTTTTTTTTTTTTTTTCTATTGCCACTCCCCTTTTAATGCTTTTATTTTAGTATTCTTAAAATACTCGTAATTAAATGTTTTGTTAAATTATTTTTCAACTACTTTCATATTTTAAATTATATTTAGTAATTACACTAATTAATATTAAATATATGATTTAGCTAATTTTAATTTTCAATTTTAAAATATGATCAATCTATTATTCTTTGAGTGTTTTAAAATTTTTGTTAAAAAAAAAGAAGAAAAACCCATGTTCCTTTTATCCTTTAACACACATAAGATGAGAGATAACTTTGTGATTTTTCAAATTTGTAAAACTGGGCAATTCAATGACAAAATATAATAGTAAATTAAGTTTTAATAAAAAACATTTAAATTTATTAATTATGAAATAAATAAGTTGTTATACTTATATTTGAAATAAAAATAAAGCAAAATAGAGAAATGAATGCGTAGAACTATAGGTTTTTTTTGTGTGCATCGTAAAAATATAGCTTGTCATAATACCCTAAATTCATAATACCGTAAACAATTTTTTTTTTAATCAAAACTTAGTTGAAAAATGTAAATAATTATTTCCGTCAAAAAATGTAAATAATTATGGTACAAGATAACAGTAAAGTGAGCGTACTTATATTTAAAATATTTAAATTTATTATATTTTTCTCTTTCGTTTGTTTTTAGAAAAATGAATAATTTAGTTGTAAATTGAAAGTTATCTTTACATTGAATTTAATCTATTCCAAAAAAATTTTAAAAAAGAGTTCCCAAAATATTGCAAAATATGTGTGTTTATCTCTTATCTTGCTTGCATCATATCGTAAAAGGGACATATTTTCCTTTTTGTCCAAAATATTAAAGCACTTAAAGAATAATATGTTGATTTTACATTCAAATTAATAAATAAAAAACATTTAATTTCTATGTGTAATATTAATTAGTGAAATTATTAAATATAATTTAAAATATTAGAGTAATAATAGACAAAATTAAACACAATATTTAACTAAGGGCATTTTAGGAATGTTAAGTTAGACGCATTAAAAGGGGAGCAATAATAACAAAAAAAATGAGTGCCAATAGTTGCTCCTGAAGATGTATTATGTTATGTATGCAAGATAAACTAGGTTTTACAAATAGTATCGTCGAACAAATTTTTTGGTATCATTCCGTAGAATCTTTTGGTATCAATTGTCGAACAAATTTAATAAATCAAATAAAAACACAAAATATCAAGAGAATAAAATTTACAAGAAGACAATGAGTATAAAATACAAGAATTTATGTGGTTGAATAAATTAAATTCCATCTACATACATCTACACTAAAGAATTAATACTTTTACTATGAGAAAGAAAAATAATATAATAATATCACTTTGTTCTCAAACACAAAGTCCTTGTCACACACTTAAGCCATTGAATTTAGTTATAGCCCGTAGTCTCTAACAATAATAATAATAATATAAATAAGTTAGTCTACTAGGTCCTATAGACTATATTCTTTGAGTGGAACTTAGTATATATAGCTAAAAAGATTTTTTTAAAAGTCTTAACCTAACTTATTTATTTAGACAAAAAAAAAAACTAAGTTATTTATTAATTAGACTAAGTTAAATTGGATGGGAATCTTCTATTATCAAATAGTGTTTCATTTCAATTTTTTTCCAATCTTTTAATTATATGTGAAAAATATATATTATATATTTGATAAATTTTTAAATCTATTTTGATTATATTCTTTCTTATATATAGTAATAAATAACTAAGAGATAGGAAATGAGACATAATGTTAGGACAGAAGATTTCTCATCTGATTAAACTAAGCAAAGTGTAGGTTAGGCCAAAGCAACACACATGCTCGGACTATATTACAGCCGTATGTTATTTTTCCAAATAGTATATTTTAAGGTCAATATACTTTCACTTGTGGCTATATATTAACTTTCTGTATTTGACTTTTCTTTAAAAATTAACAACGGTCCAATGTCACACGCATAACTAAGCAGCAGCTAAGATTCCAAAATATTTTAAAAGAAAAAAAAAACAAAAAACATGTTAAAGGTAATATTTTGGACTCTTTTAAAGTTGCAAGGATATATCTAACTTTGTCTGTATATATATATATATATATATATATATATTCTAATTTAACACTATAATGGTTGTACTAGTACACTGTTGAAGGAAATGAGTGAAGAAGGATTAATACAGTGTATTAAATTAAACAATAATGTAAATTGAAATTATCCAAAACACGAAATTCATTACATCAATCATCTATAGTTTCTTTCATACTTCTGTCAATAAATTGATATTGTTCTTGAAATTGATTTATTCCAAGGTAACTCAATTCAATCTTTTTAATTTAAGAAATATATTAGAGTCAATAAAATTAAAGATGTTTACTTTGGTACTTCTATTGAATGAATGGTACCAAAACATACCATAACGTGTCAAAATTTTATTGACCTTTTAATCCATGTTTAGTCAACATTTTAAATATTGAGAGTTCTAATTTTTTTATTTCTAGTTTATCCCAAGAATCATTTAAAGAAAATACAAACTTTCTGGTTTTGGCATATTTAGAAAAACACTTAAAATAATACTAATTTTTTTTATTAAGCCTGCCATAATCCTTTTTTCATTTCTTTCTTTCTGTCCTTCTTTGTGTAAGTATTGTTGAGGGGAGTAATATTTTTTATTTTTTTGGTGGCCGCCATACCTTTTTCTTTCTGATTTATATGTTGCTTAGAGTTTGCGTTTTCTATTTTGCATTTGTTATCTATGTGGTTTTTTCATTGTCCCTTTGTGGTATTTTTGTCGTCCCGTTTATAGGTGTTTTGATTTTTTCTTGGGCGCATTTCTATTTGGATGGTCTTGCAAATATAGAGATATACTAATAACACAAGTGTTAAGGTTGGAATTACCAACAAATGATAGTACCTAATCATTGGAAAAATTAATTACGGATGAATTTTAGTCCGTTAGAGTCCAAGTAATTCAAATTATTCAAAGTAAACTTGTTTTAATTGTTAAAAACAAAAAAAAAACTTTTGAATGTTCAAAATAGAGAATTTGACCGCTTGCACTTCATTATTTTCAGTTCTCTGATCTCATCAGCAATCATACATCTTTTTTATTGATAAAGTCTATGCTGCATCTTCCAATTGTTGAATCCAAACTAAATAGGTAGACTTTTCCTCTCGAATTTCTTGATCTGATGAGAATAACATTAATTTGATCTAATCCTAATACGTAGTTATAGATTTGAATAAATTACCGTAAACAATATGGAGGCTTTTGAATGCTGAGTAAGCAGTGTCAAGTGCACGCATACAGGTAACGTTGAAGTGTCAATGATAAGGTGTTGAATACCGATTGAAGTTGATGTTAGAGACATTCCTCCTATTTTCCTTCGGAGGATGATATTCCTCGAAGAATTCCTCTTATTTTGGTATTTAACATTGTGTTGGCTGAAAAAAATCCAATTTAATTTTGACGTATTGATACTATAAATAAATATCTTATATTATCATTTAGTAAATATCATTACATGAGGAAATATAGTTGATTTTCATATTCACTTCTTGTAAGATCATATAAATGAAAAAAAATTAATTGAATTACACTATGAAAACATCTTAATGAAACTCAAAAGTTATTTTTATTTCATTTTCGAAAACATAAATGAAGTCGGTTTTCTATTGAAATGAATAATTCTCAATTGAGAAAAAGAAAAAGCAGATAAATAAACATTAAATTCGCAAGGAGGTCCATACACAAGAACTAGGTTACAAGGTGGTCAAGCCAACCATTGCTCCTGCCACGGCAATGTTGAACGAATTCTTAATGTATGGAACTCTTAACTAAATGAACTTTTTTTTTATTAGAGTTGATAAATCAGAGAGGGCCATTTACCTTGCTCGGGCTGTAAATCTTTAGCCTCATAAAACCTTCTCAGAAAAAAAGTGGGAAAAAAATCCGAGTAAGGAAAAAAAGTACCCTATCTTTATAGTCATATTTGCTAGTTAAACATAAAATTTCCGGAGGTTCACGGCATTCCATGACCTCGAAACAAGCTGTCTAGACATCGTACTCAGCTTGTACGCCCTTTTCCAAGTACCTTAGAAACAAGGTAGGGGCTTTCCTAGTTACTCGCAAGTTTTCCCTCACCCGACAAAGGTGGTTCAATGCCGGCTTTTGGAGAACCGTGTTGCCTTTTAGGAAATGGTGTGGTATAACTCCTTCATTGTATCTTCTACCGATCATTCTTTTCAACTCTTCATCTTTAATATGAGCCATCTCATGTTTTTGAGATTGGCATCTTCTGAACAAGATTCAACTAGGAGGTTTGGTTCACCCATGTCGGCTGGGATGATCGCATCTATACTGTGAGAAGTTGAACGACGTCTCACTGGTAGCTGATTGGGGTGTTGTTCTATAGGACCATAAAATGCTTCCTAGCTCGTCGGACCAAGCACTTTTGGCTTTATCAAGCCTTCTTTTTAGAACTTTCAAGATTACCTTGTTGGCGACTTTAACTTTCTCATTGGTTTGTGGATGCTCTATAGAAGCGAAGTGGTGTTTTATCTTTAATCCTTCTAATAGTTTTCTGAATTTTTTTTTTTTGCAAATTAAGTCCCATTATCCGTGACAATAGAAGTCGAAATCCTGAACCTCATAATAATATTCTTCCAAATGAATTTTCAGCATTAAGCTACTATAATGGTGGAAAGGGATTCAGCCTTAGTCCACTTTGTAAAATAGCCGATGGCAACAATTAGGTACTTTAAGCCTTGGGGAATGGTCCTAGGATGTCAATTCCCTCTTTGTCAAATGGCTAAGGGATGCAATGGAACCATCTCCTCAGGTAGGGGTTGTGGAAGTGATCATGCTCTTGGCACTTCTCATAGGTTCTCACATGCTCAGCTGCATCTTTCCAAAGCATGGGCCAAAAATACCTTGCCCTTTGAAATTTTAAGTCTAGATTACGACCTCCGATTTAGCTTCCATCGGATCCTTCATGGATTTCTGCTAACACATACTTTGCCTATTCCTCAACCAAGCACTTCAGCTAGACTTCTTTTGTATAAATTCCTATTGATCATCATATAGAACAGGGTTCTCTGCCAATCTTCTTGGCTTGGCTTTTGTCCTCTAGGTTTACAAGAGATCATATATTCTTCAATTGATGTTTTCCAACTGATAACCCCTAATATCTGAGGTATGAGGTCATCTTTTGAGATAGATGGCTTCCAAAGTGTTTCCTGTATATGGCTCCTATTTAAACCTCCTGGCTTAGTACTAGCCAATTTTGATAGTATGTCTGCCTTTGCATTATGCCCCTGGGGGATGTGCTTTATTTCAACATGTTCAAACTTATCGAACATACCTTGATCTTGAGCATATACTTCCATAGGACTTTCCCTCGGGCTTTGTAACTTCCTTTAATCTAGAAATCACAACTTAAGAATCACTACATACAGTTAATTTTAGTAGCCCCATGTCTTTGGCTAAGCTTCGTCTTGCTATTATTGCCTCATACTCAGCTTGATTGCTTGATGCAGGAACTTGAATTTTATCAATAAACTCAACTCGAAAGTCATCGTCCTTTTCTAGGATGATTCCTACCACTGCCCTTTGGATTGTAGGATCCATTGACAAGCAAAGTCCAGCCATGGGTTTCTTTACAGCTTTCTATGTTCGTCGTCTCCTGGAAAGTTAGCAAGTACCTAGGCTTTGATTGCCCTTATATGTTTGTACTTGATGCCAAATTCAAGTAACTCAATGACCCAAGCAACCATTTGTCTAGCATAGTTGGGTTTTTGAAGGATTTGTTCGATAGGCTGATCGATGCATATGATAATTGGGTGTGCTTGGACATACTGCCTTAAGCACTATGTGGCCAAAACTATGAATGCCATCTTCTCCAGCTTCTGGTATTTTAACTCAGACCCTTGCAATGACTTGTTAGTAAAGTAGACTGGCCTCTGCCTTTTTCTATCTTTTTTATGAGCACAGCTTCTACAGTGGCTTTTCCCATTGATAAGTATAGAATTAGAGTTTCTACTTGTTAGGGCTTACTTAGGATCAATGGGCTGGAGAAACATGTTTAAAGGTTGGAGAATGCTTTTTCACACCTCTATCCATCTGAACTCCATTTTCTTTTATAATAGCGAGAAGAAGGCGTTGACTTGTAAGTTGATGGAGATAGGAAATGCGAAAGAAAGGCCAGGATTCTTATCAATTTCTGTGCCTCCTTAATCAATGTTGGACTTCTCATTTTGAGAATGGCTTTACACATAGGATTTTTTTCAATTTCTCGATTTATTAACATGAAACCTAAAAATTTTCCAGCATTCACCGCCAAAGCACAATTTCAGGTTGGCATAACCTACTTCCTTATGCACACATTGGTTAGGCTCTAGATCAAATCTTTGGCTTCCGTAGTCTTTATTAGCGTGTCATCGTGTAGACTTCCATAAGGCCTCCGATATGTTGTGCAAATATCTTGTTCATTAACCTTTGGTATGTTGATCCTATATTCTTAAAGCCAACGACATTACTCGATAGTAATAATTAGCTACGAGAGTGATGAAGGCTGTCATTTCTTCTTCATCGGGGTGTATGGGAATTTGGTTGTACTCTGAATAAGTATCTATGAAGCTTAGAAATCAAAAGCCTTAGGCAGATTCAACAAGTTGATCAATGTGTGAGGGGATACGGATCCTTTAGGCATGCTTTGTTGAGGTCTATGTAGTAAATGCACATTCTCAACTTCCCATTTGCTCTGAGAACTAGAACTATGTTAGACAACCACTTTGGGTATTTAGCATCTCTTATAAATATGACTTGTAGAAGTGCTTCAACTTGCTCTTAAACCACCTTGGATTTTTCCTGTGACATTTGACATCTTTTTTGGATGATTGGCTCCTCTAGGTAAATTGATAGCTGATTACTCATAACTGCGGTCTCTTCTTGGCATATCTAGTTGACCAAGCAACAGTGTCAGTACTCTGATGTAGAAACTGAATCAGATTAATCTTCACCTCTAGTGGGAGCTAAGAATTAATAATGGTACCTAGTTTGACCCGTATTTTTTATTTGTATTTATTCCAAGAAGCCCCGTGGTTTCGGCTTGCGATGAGGTTTCTTACTTCTAACTTCTAGATCTACAAACATGACCTTGGTACCACTATCAGATTGCTCCTTATTGTTGATTTATAGGCTAGCATTATAGCATTTTTGAGTTGCATATTGATCTCCTTTGGAGTTATAGCGCTTCCTTTCTTATTAAGGAATTTCATCACTAACCATTTGGTAGACACCATTGCCCCCAACTTGTTTAATGTAGGTCTTCCAAGAATAACATTGTAGGCAAAGGGACAATCCATAACTAGGAAGGAGGCAGAAATAGCATGGCCAAGGATCCTACCAATGATTATATATAGTTCAATAAACCCTAAAGGACGTACCTTCTACCCTAAGAAGCTGACCAAGTATTGATCGTATTGTCATTAGTCAAAAGTCATAAGACCCATCTTATTAAAAACTTATTTGAAAATTATTTTAGCTAAACTCCCTGTTCTACCAGATGTAGGTATAAAAGTGCATGAGAAGGGAGGTTGAATTGTGCTTTGCTTCTTTTTACATCTAAAACATTTAACAATAAAAAACTATCAAGCATTAAGCTTGAAGTGCAGCGGAAATGAGATTAGTGGTTTCAGAAAGTAGATCTTTGAAGCATACAATATGTAACATAACCGCTAAACCAATATTTCATCTATTTAATGAGGGTAACGAGAAAGTAAAAGAGATAAGGGAGAAGAAAATATGATACAAATATTTTTATACCTGGTTCGGCCAAATCTACCTACATCCAGTACTTAACATACGTTGAGGTTTCACTAAACATCTTTCTCAAACCAGAAAGAGCACATATAATCTTTACATTAGTCTTTCCAAGCTCTCATGTATGACCAGACAACCCCTACTATCACAACCTAAGTAGTTATTCAGGCTCCAGCTGAACCAAGTAGTTATTCACAGCCTTTCCAAGTTGAATCTTGAGTAGTCTTGTACTAGTCTCTCCAAACTAAACCCGTGACAAGTAGACATCCCTTACTGTTATGTAGAAAGTAGCTATTCACCAGCCTCTCCAAGCTGAACCAAGTAGTATTTTACCAGCCTCTCCAAGTTGAACCGTGACCAGTAAAAATTTACATGAATATCCTAGGATAACTTAAATGATTTCTTTCTATCATTTCTTCCTAGGAAGAACATATATCTATTCAAGAACATAGAAAGAATATTTTTACAAGCAAGGAATCTAATAACATGATGTGATGAATCTTCAGGATGTGAGGAGAGATTTTCAGAGTTTCCATTCTTGCACAATGTCAATCTCTTAATCGCTTGAGCACAATATCTCTATTTATAGATGGTCTTCCTTATGATAGTTGCCTTTGATCAGATCTCCAAGTGACATGTGTTGATCATTTATTTGTGTCTTGGAAAGGTCTAGAAGAGTAGCCTGTCTATTTGTCAGAGCTATTGTAGAAGTCATTGCAAGATTGAGGTTTCTAATGCTACTTTACAAACTACTCTTACTTTCTAAACGTGGTTTCTGAACTCTTTCTTCTAGAAGCTGAGGTTGTTGACCAAGTTGGCAAAAGAGATGACTCACTAGTTTAAACTGGGTTTGACTTTAAATTTGAATTTCAAAAATTCAAATTTTCCTCATTTTCTAGTAATGTTCAACGCTCCACATTGAAGTGAGCTTTCTGACATGTGGTATCAGTTCCTTGATAAATCTTTAGACTTTTGATCTTTAATCCAAGCTTTATGATGATGAGAAATTTGCGATCTTGATATTGAAGATTGTGTAACATGTTGTTATCAGAGTTTGCTTGATATCTTCATTTTGAGCATACTTTCTAATGTCCAGTGCTATTTTCTGAAGTCCCGTGTATTGGTTTCTTGCCCTTGTTTTGATTTCTTTTCATCTAAGGAATGTATGCGTACTTTGCATGATATAATATTCACTTCTATTAGGTTTAATCTCTTTATATGAGATAAATCATGTTTGCACATGCAAAGTGAAATTATTCTCGCTTCAATATGTTATGCAATTCAAAAATACCTGTATGCTATGTCAAGAAACTCAAGGTAGACATTAGCCATTCTTCAAAGTGTTTTCTTTAAATTGGTTGTGTTGTCATCCAAAACATATTTCCTTAAAGCTTTCTGAAGGCTTCTCAAGCTAATAATCTCCCATTTTTTTATGATGACAAACCAATTTGAAGAAAATCTTTTGACGAGATGTTGAAAGAAATAGAATTGAATATGTCATGATAATAGCTATTTTTTCAGAATGGCATAGGTTGTAACTTTCAGGAAGTTCTTTTCTTAAAGCATGATATGAATAGGTTCAAAAATGTTTTAACCTTAAGTGACTTAAATTAGAGCTGTTTGGTTGCAAAGCAACCTTATCAACTTACTCATAATTTTGTCTAAGATGTATCAGAGTGATATTGAAATGGATTTCATCGTTTAATTCCTTTTTACACAACCAGCTTGATTTTTAGTCATAAAACAACTTTCTAAATATTCACATGCTTGAATAGCTAACAAGTAATACTTGTGATATTTTCTCTTGATTTGTTTCTTTATTCAAGACAACTTTGTCAAGCCAATTTTTGAAGCAAAAAGCTAATGTATACATGATAGACATAATAGAGCATGCATGAGAAAATAAAAGAGAACATACTAATGCTTATGTAGTTTTTGATGCTTAAAGAAACCTTGATACAGAATTATCAACATATTGCTATGCATGGTTTCTGAAGCTCATCAGGGATTAATCCCAGATTTTATCACAATAAAGAATACATGAGCTTTTTATTTATGAGCTGTGAAACTTTCCTTATAAGTATCAGAGCATAAAAAGAAATTTTCAAAACAAAAACATGAAACACATGTTCATGCTTTTCTTTTAAGCTAGCTCATAGAAACATATATGAAATAGAACATAACATATTATATGCCATATAAGCACAACACACTTTAGAAAGTTTTGAAGCTCACAAACAGATCTTAGTTGTATCAAAGCATGTAGAAACAAGTTTCTGAAGTCCGTCAGAAACTATATACAACTATATTTTGATCAAGTTATACAAAGCTTTTTGAGACCTTCTCATATGTATGTCAGAAAATGTCTTTTATAAAAAAAAAATTTAAACATGGCATACATAATCACAAATACACATGTAAGCTAAATATCCTAGCGTGCTAACAAATAAGCAGATGACAACACACGCATGAGAGATAAGAAGCAAACATCTACCAGCATGATATATGATTAGCTAAGCATAAGAGGCATTAATATGTATCAGGGCTTAAAAGAAACATAGCATATGGTAGATATGTATCAGAGCCAAAAGGATAGCATAAACATGATAAATTGAACAATAAAACGAATTGCATAAAACAAGATAAAAAGCTTGTCAAAAACAAAAAAAAATGTTCAAAATAGCAAAAGAATATGCATGCTAAAAAGAAATTCTCTAAGCTTCCCTCAGCATAGGCTCCCCCTGAAATTTCATAGCATGAATTCCCTGAATACCATAGCACTTGATTTTCTTCAAGTCTTTTCTACTCCCCCTTTAGTCATTAGCAGAAAGAAGGTGTGCTGGAATTAGAAACATCATATTTAGCCTCGGCATCTCAGCTCCTATAGAATCTCTTAATTTGTTTGAAGAATCTAAGATGAGTTCTTCATTATGTCCAAGTTGAGGGCTGTGCTCTATGATTATTGCCTCAAGCTGATCCTAAAGGTAATCTCTCAGATGCCTAGGATAATATGATTGAACTGAGAGCTTGCCAAAGACTCAATTGAAGATGGAGGTGGTAAGTTGATGGGTGCAAGAACAGCTTTCAGAGATGACTCAGGAATGTCTAGAGGTACAGTCCCCTAGACTTAGACTATTCAGCCTGTGTTTCAGCATGTACATCAGTAGGAGGTGGAGAGGATGAAGCATGATCTATCAAAGGCAGGAGAATAGAAGTAGACTCAGGGATAGGAGTAGCAACAGTTTAACCATTTGAGCCAAAGCAGAAGCAGTAGCTTCTTCACCAAGAGGAGATCGAGCTTTTGGTGCTCTGTCCTCTTCTTTTTCTATTTGAGTGATGCGGATGGAAGGAGGAGGTTGAGGCACTAACAAGATGATTGCAGGATCTTGATCATGATCCTCTTTGGTTGGCTCTTCAATGATGGGCTCTAGGGATGGCTCTTCATAGATAGGCTCCAAAGTCGAGAAAAGTTCATTGACAAAGAAATTTAGTTCATCCACTCCTTTTCTTTAGGTTGTGCTTTTGAGGTAATGGACTTCGTCATGGATTTCATCAAATCACTTATTGTCATGAAGTAGTCATTGTCACTTGAAGAAGTTTCTTTGGGCTCCATGATTGTTATCTCTGAGGAGGGTTGCTTGTTCATGAAGAAACTTGATTCCAAAGCCATTTCCCCTTCGCAAGGTGCAGATGGGATATGGATAGAGGTAAAACCAAACTGCGAGTCATGGGCCTTGCTGATTGTTCTTCAATGGCAATAAAGGGCTCAGGAATAGTAGGTTTTCATCTACTTCTGAGACCCATGAATCCTTTTACCTAAGTTCTCTTGCTTCTTCAAGCTTCCACTTTCTGAAGAATTCTCCGCTCCTTGAGAATTCGTTCTTCCTCTTCTTCATCTTTAGTGGATTTTGATTCTCTATCGCACCTTCGTGTGAGCAGTATCACTCATGTCTTTCAAAATAATTACTGTTTACTCCCTTGGGCATATTTTTGAGTTTTGGCTTAGTGACCTTTCTTTGAAAAGGGAGTTTGTCAGGTTTACCCTAAGGTAACTCACTTTTTGAGGGCTCATCCCAATTTCTGATGCTTTAGAAGGCTTTGAAATCTCTGCTTGCTTTTGATTTTTGTTTGTCATTCTTTTGCCCTGTTGTTTGGTCCTGGAGGAGCTTCTTTTGATGTGGTTTTCTTGGAGAGCGTAGAACTGGTCACATGAATGACAGCCTTCCTTTTTTATCATCCATTTTTCTGCTCAATCTTTTTTGGTTGTCCTTAATAGTGGTCTTTTCGCTTCAATATCCCTGATCAGGAAGCTTTTTTTTTGGAGCTTGTTTTTACTGGAATAAATTGAGTCTTCTTTATTATTCTGAAGAAGTTTATGGAGAATTCTATCCTTGTAAAGTGTTCAAACCACTCTTTAGCGAGAGGGTATCTAACATGCTAGAATATTTTTGTCAGCAACATGCCATAGGGAACTCCAGTTGTTCTTCTTTTATCTTTGTGAACACCATATTTTGTCCCATAGTTATTTTATTTTATTCATTTGTTTGTCTATGTATTCATATTGGTTGTGTGTTGCATAAAAAAATCAAAGTTCATGAATAGTCCATTTTAATTTCTTCTAGCCGATTTGTTAGCCTATTCCGTTTCAGTTTTATTTGTTACAACCCATTTCAATTTTTTTTTAATTTTTCAGCCCAATCATTTTCAGCCGTTTTGTTTAGCCCGTTTTATTTCAGGAGCCCACATCTTTTGATAATCCATTTCAGCCAAAAAAAATAAAAAAAACATAAAAAAATAAAAATATATATAATAATAGTAAAAGGGGTGTATGTTGGCTGTAAGTTCTGAATCAGCCCATGATGCAACACAACAAACCGAAAAGAAAAAGGAAATAAAAAAATGGGAGTGGCAGCACCATCATCATGTTTTTCTTTGTCCTTGGCCAGAAGATAAATTTGCTTTCATGATGAGCTGGTTTTTGGGGGATGAAGGTGAACAGATCAAAATTTGGATCAAGAGGGAATGACTATATAAACGGAGAATTAATTAAAAAAAACGGGAACAATACCAAAAAAATCAGAATTTGATCAGTGAAGGTACAAATTTTTGTTCTGATAGCCTAGAGTGTTCTCAAGGAGCATCATGCATTTTGACATTTTGTTGTTCCATTTTAGTTGTGTAGACATGTAGTTCCCCCACTCAATCATCGTAGCCACCCAACCACCTGTAACCCAGTCAAAAATCCAAGCCAGAAATATATCAAAACCAAAACAAATAACAAAAAACCAATCCAAACTCAGAAAAATCAAAATAAAGAAGAAAGGGGAGAGGCCGCGGTTTCCTCTCTCCTAGCCGCGGCTTCATCATCATCATCGCTTCACTATCACCACAGCCACCTCCTTCCACCACCGCGCCTAGATTCCTGCTTTGCCATCACCGCCGCCCTTTTCCGATCTCAGCCTGCCAGGGAACCCACGCCACCTAGCCGCGCACCCTTCCCGATCTCACTGCCATGCCGCACCGTGAGCCAGCTTTCCCTTCGTGATGAGTTGCGATCTCACTCCAGGACATGGATCTTTCACCCGGAGCCACGCGAGCCTAGCCTCCATGAGCCCGAGCACCCCTCAACTCGCGAACCCAGTTGCCCCTCCTTCCGTGCGGACCACTCCTCCTCCCTCTCTCCGTCGAAACCGCCGCGGGTTCGGCCTCCCTTCATGCGCGCGCGCGCATATCCCACGAGCTGCTCCCTCTCGCTCTCTAGCTTGGCCTCTCTCTCTCATACACTCTGCTTTCTCTTATTTGTGTTCTGTGTGTGTGTGTGTTGGTAGTGGGGGGAAGGGAATTAAGGGTATTATTATTATTATTATTATTATTATTATTATTATTATTATTTTGTTATTTTGATGTGAGTGTGTGGGGGAGGGTAATAGAGTTAGGGAAAATATTATTATTGTTATCTTATTTGAGTATTTTATTTTATAAAAAAAAGGAGTTTGCGACATGTTAAACCATTCAAGCAGAATTAAATAAATTATTTTCATAAGTAATTTCATTATGTGAAAGAAAAAGAAAATAAAAATAGTGATTTAATTATTTCTTTGATTTTGAGTGAATCGAATTTAAAAAAAAATAATTAGTTTTTTTAGTTTAATCATTTTATATGTTTATGTGCTGTGTGTTTAAGTAAATTGTGTAATTATATCCTTTTTTTAGTTTAATTATTGTATATGCTTATGTGTTTTATTTAGCTTAATCATCTCATATGTTTATGTGTCTTGCTAAAATTAATTGAGTGATTGTGTTTATAAATTAATTTTGTCTTTCTAGTTTAATTATTTGTATGTGTTGTGTGTTTAAATAAATATTATCATTGTGTTCATTTTAATTTTTGATTTTTGTGTATGCTTATGTATTTTGCTCAAATTAAATTGTGTGTTTATATTTTTGAATTAATTTTATTAAAATTAGAGCTTGTCAAAATTAATAAATATTCGATCCACGCAACAACTTATGATTTTAATGTATGATTTATCATCCTCAAGTTTCATAAGAATGAAAGGGTTTATTATATAGTTCATATTATCCTAAATCCTGTGCAAAAGTAAGTTTTAATTTCTTCATAAAATCATTTTCACAATTAAAAAATAATCAACACATCTTTATTTTCTTTTAATTAAAATCTATCAACACAGACTCATTTTCTAGAATGACGTGGCTTTGAGTTCCTCATTGCACAGAGGATACGGCGTAGCAAACAACTATCAAGCCAAAATTAATTTTTCATTAAATTGTGTTCTCATTTATTTTTTATTTCTTTCTTTAATTCCATTTCATTTTATTTTATGTTTGTACATAATTGTGATCATTTAAGGGATAATTAAATATCATTAAAATTATAAACAAATTTGCATAATAAGCTCTAGTAATTTTATACGGATGTATTAGGGGTGCAGTGGAATTAAGTTTCCACCATTCCCTAATCATAATCATTCAAACCTCAAATCTTTTTTAAAAAAGACCAATTTACAAATTAAAAAGGTTTTTCCAATTTTTCCAGAATTAAAATTGGTGGCGACTCCCATTTTACATTTTATTTCAAAATCGGTCGACATCCGTCGCATGTCCCTTCGGGTACGTTGTGACAATCTTTGGTAATGGAACTGAGCATATAGTCCATTATCATTTTTGGAAGATTTACTTTTCTTTTGGATAACAAATAGAAAAGTAACATACAATCCATTCCTAGAAGAACATCAGGACTTCCCCACCTGGGAAGATAGTAAATTGAATAGCAGTAAAAGCTTTTCTCACCCTTGGGCTAAGCATAGAGTTTGTAATGTCACCTGGTTGATGCTTTGTTGAATCTGTGAGACACTTAGAGATTTCTTCAGCACTCACCCCAAGTGACATGAACCATTCTTCCTATGCTTAGCAATTTATTCCAGGAGTAGGAGCCCTAGTTAAGTGGATAGATCAGACAATCCTATCTCCATGTAGGTGTCCTGGATGGTAGTTTTGAGATTAGTTCAACTCTTTGCCCCAAGATAAGCATAAAAGGGAGTAACCATTCCTAGAAATACCCCATCAAAGATGTCTAGAAAGTGTTCCCAACCCTGGAAAGTAAACATTTCCCTTAGAATCTGGACCTGGTTTAGAAGATAGTTGTTTATCCTCTTTCTGGAAGCTATCGTCCTCTAGAGAAGCTTTCTTCGTATACATCCTGCATAAAGGGTTCATTAAACATGACAAAAGTTTGCCTTTTGTGGATGAACTGTCAAGCTCTTTTCCTTCAGCCATTGTCAAGATGCATATGAAAGGATTTCCTGGAAAGGTTAAACAAAAAAGGTTGAAGGTTGAAGCTTAAAGGATTTTGAGGGTGAAAGGTGAAGGTAGTAATTACAGATAAGAGAGATATGAGAAGATGAACCGGTTGAGGTAGCGTGTTTGAGGTTGAAGATGATGGTAACAAAAAGTTGATGTATGAGGAGAGGGGTTATTTAAGTGATGTGATGTTACTAACTGAAAGTGAGGCAACATGGTAGAGAGAAGACTAAAAGAGTGGGAATTATCCCATCTTTTTCATCTTGTTCAGAAAGAGTGATTTTTGACGCTTGGGATCACTTTCTAAAGGTTTTATTTTTTTGACCCATCGGAGTCTCACCATATTTCTTCCATACATTCATCTTCAAAAATTGGACTTCATGTGACCATGTTCTCCTATATTATGACCCCTTTTCACATCTATCTGATAGCCATATTTCATATGTGATCTTGCGACTTGACTTTCTGATATGCCAAAAGATTGACGTTTCTTGCAAATTGATGTCTTCTGAACTTCTAAACAGATGACTTTGCTAGGTGTTTAGTTTGGAACGATGAAGGAAGGATGCCCATAGATGTTTGTACATGAAAGCTTATGCAAATTTTACAAAAACTCAAGTTTAAAAGCTTTTTCAAGACACAAAAGTCTTCAGCTAATGGCTTATGAATCTATTTGACACTTGGTCTTTGGTATTCACAAATATTAACTCAACATCTCCTTTTTGAACATGATTATGGATAGAAGATGTTTTTCAACAAGAGCTTGAATTAAGAGTGCTGAGAAGGATTCTTAACAAGATTAATAGCACCTATACTACTACTAAGAGACAGGGATTATGAAGTACCTTAAGTGATAATCTTCCAGCTTGTTCCTTATCTGTAGCATCTTGGTGTAATAATTTACAGCAACTATATACTCAGCTTCAACTATAGAGAGAGAACCATTTTATTTTGCCTTTCTTGAATAATTATGTGATCAGCCTTTTTCAAAAGAAACGGCAATAACTATTAGCTCTTTTTCTCTTCAACATTATCTCAAGCAAAGTCAGCATCACAAGGACCTGCAATATCACAAGAAGTACCTTTTTCGTACCATAAATTGAGATTAGTAGTATCTTTCTTGAACCTATTCTTTAGCATAAAGGTACTCAGTCTATCATACCAAGCTTGAGGAGCTTGTTTCAGACCATAGAGAGCCTTCCTTAGCTTGAAGTCATGGTTGGGAAGGTCTTTATTCTCAAAACCAAGAGGGTGCTTCACATATGCTTCCTCAAAGATGAATCAATTTAGGAATGCAGACTTACCATCCATGAGATAGAGAGTGAATCCCTTTGAAGGCAACAACAAAAAGTAGCATTCTAATGATTTCAAACGTAGCTACCAGTGCAAAGGTTTCATCATAATCAATTTCCTCTTGTTGATTATAACCTTGTGTAACCAATTTTGCTTTGTTCTTGATAACTTTGCAAGCTTCATCAAATATGTTCTTGAATATCTCCTTTGTATTGATGATGATTTTTCAATTAGACATCTAGACTTTTCCTTTCTCAATCTTGGTCAGCTCCTTTGGTATAGCATCCACCCAACTTTGATCACTCAAAGCTTCTTTACCGCATTCAGGCTCAATGGTGAAGATGAAAGCATAGTTTGACATATTTTTGAGGGATGACCTGGTCGTCATACCCTTCGAAAAGTCTCCATGATTTTTGTCTTAAGAACCGTCTTTAAATTAAAAACTCCCTTGTAGTTTCTATATCATTGAGATTCCTTTGCTTCACTTTTATCTTCAGAATGCTCATCTTCATGTCTAGAAATGTTACTTTCTAATCGTTTTGGGGTTCTATGCATGCTTTCTGAAGAATTGAAGTTCTGGAGCTCACTTTCCTTGAGATTCATTTTCTCAAGACATTCCACCAGTTCTTCGAGATTATTTTCAAGATCCTTCTTAAGCTCTTTCATCATCGTACTTGAGATATTTTGACTTCTTAAACTTCAAACTCCTAATTAACTCTTAGGTTTATGATAGATATCTGGAATGGTCACCGTCCATTTGTTCCTTGGTACTCCATCCCATAGACTTTTTCAGGCATACCTGCAATATAAATAATTTTTTATTTTGGTGCCCAGACTTTCTTGGGTCCTTTTTGGTTAGTTTTCAATAGAGATGTTTCCCATCATTTCTAAAGAATTCTTTCTCAAAAATCATTTGTTAGGTGGGTGTTCCTTCCTAGGGCAGAAAAGAAAGAAAAAGAGATTTTGGATGATATTGCATTACTTTTTCTCTTAGATATCCTTTTCATATCTCAATCCGTTTTCTGATAATATAGCTTCTGATCTCCCATCAAAAGTTCAAGGACTTTGAGCCATTTCCTGTTTATTTTTTGTTAGATTTCAGAAGCCATGAAGTCTTTTAAAAGAAATAAACTTTTCTGACATCGTTTTCATTTCTTTTAAATACTTCATTTTCTAAGGTAACCTACTGAGTTCTTTTTACTGGTTTAGATTTTTAAAGGAATGAGCTTGAGAATCTTCTAGCAACTCATCATATAATGCAAGTACTAAGCAATATGAAATGTTGAGTTCAGATATTCTTCCTTTACATCCCTCTGTTGAAGTGTACACAGCCATGAAACATAGATATGCAACATCTTCTAGCCTGTCATGACTTTCTGACCCATCTTTTCTTCTTCAAAGTCGCTCCAGGTAGCCAGCATGCTCTTCTCCTTGAGGTTAGGACTTTTCTGTGATGCTCTGAGCTTGGAACTCTTGATTCAAGATGTTCCTTCTCACTATAGTTAGCAGGCCCGCAAGTCCCCTCGAGTCTGATGATTGAGCAAAAAGGTTTGGAAGCCATTGGGAGCCCGAAAGGTCGGCACCTATACTGACTAGCCCACAAGCCTCGGAAGCTCGAGTCTAAGCACCGTGTGAAGAGGCTTGGAAGACATTGCCAGCTCAAGAGGTCGGTGCCTATACCAGTCGATACGGTCCACATATTTTGTGATTGAATAAAAAAGAACCATTAAATAACCCAAACCTAACAGTGTATACTTACCCAAAATTCTAGATAGATATGTTTTATAAATAAACTTCTGAAAATTAGAAACTACTCACCTTAATTTATTCAAACGTTACTAGAAAAATGATAAGCAATAGGATATATAATGAACTTTTAAAGAAAATCAAAGCAAAGTTAAAAAGCCAACAAATTATCCATCGCAATAAATAATAATAATAATAATTATTATTATAATAATAGTTGAGTACTTATAACTTGTTGGTTTAATTAATCTTCATACCCTTAATCTTCGAGTAAAGGTTCACTTTAGTCTCTAAAATTATATGTGTGATTCACTTTAATTCCTAAAATTAAAAAAATATCACTTTAGTCTCTCAAATTTTAAAAAGTTATTCAACTTAGTCCTTGTGATTCAAGTTAGTCATTAGGAATAGTAGTATAAAGACTAATTTGAATCACTTTTTGAAATTTCAGGAACTAAAGTGGTACTTTCTTAATTTTTTGGACTAAAGTGAATCACACATATAATTTCAAGGACCAAAGTAAGCCTTTACTCCACAATCTTCATTTAGACAAGAATTACAAGAGACAAATTTTCACTCGCTCCTTGACTTAGCCTTATCATAAACTAAACCTGGCATTGCTCTAACACGGTTGCAGTTGTTTGCCCACAAATACTACGCTATATTGATTTAAGCCATAGCATGGAAAACTAATCACATGCATGCTAGGATAACACGATAATCTACAAATAAATATTAAAAATAAAGTTGAAAATCATGAGAATTTGAAACTTCCAACTTGAGCATTTATTCTTTTTCCCTTCCGCGTAGAACAGTCACTGGATAACTATTTTTTTAAATTTCAATGCTGTGAATTAGTCAACTAACAGTGGCATGCATGTGACATTTATCTGCATGCCGACGGTAATAGTAGTTGTAAATCCATTTTTTGATATTGAATACAATACCCTAAACCCTAAACCCTAAATCATAAAATAAAATCTGAAATTGATCCTAAATATTATGTGACTTTTGTTTGGAACTTGTCATGAAATCGCTTTGTCTCAAAAATTTAAATTGTTGGGTTGAGGCATATGAATTATTTTATATCTAATACAACATCTCATGTGAATGTTTTTTTGGGCTTGAAACGTAGACAATACACATTCCCACCTTTACCTTATGCTAAAATGTAATTATTTTTAATTTGAAGAATGGGGCAACAAGGATCAAACTAGACCATTTGATCATAGAAGCTCTAATATCATATCATGAAACTATTTGTTTCAAAAGTTTAAACTGTTGAGTTAAGGCATATGAATAGTTTCATATATAATAGAACTCCAAAGATTTGTGATATTTATATAAAAAAATTTTGATAAAAATAAATTTTCATTTCATTATAAGCATTTGCCTCTCTTAACAAATAGTCAACTACTATCTTGATGTCAAGTTATGTGAAGATACAGGGAGTGGCTATTGCCACTTTTTTTTTTTTGCTGCCATTGTCACTCGCCTTTTAATGCTTTTATTTTAGTATTCTTAAAATACTCTTAATTAAATGTTTTGTTAAATTATTTTTCAACTACTTTCATATTTTAAATTATATTTAGTAATTACACTAATTAATATTAAATATATGATTTAGCTAATTTTAATTTTCAATTTTAAAATATGATCAATCTATTATTCTTTGAGTGTTTTAAAATTTTTGTTAAAAAAAAAGAAGAAAAACCAATGTTCCTTTTATCCTTTAACACACATAAGATGAGAGATAACTTTGTGATTTTTTAAATTTGTAAAACTGAGCAATTCAATGACAAAATATAATAGTAAATTAAGTTTTAATAAAAAAAATTTAAATTTATTAATTATGAAATAAATAAGTTGCCATACTTATATTTGAAATTTAAAAAAACAAAATAGAGAAATGAATGCGTAGAACTATAGGTTTTTTTTTTTAGTGTGCATCGTAAAAGTATAGCTTTTCATAATACCCTAAATTCATAATACCGTAAACAATTTTTTTTTTTATCAAAACTTAGTTAAAAAATGTAAATAATTATTTCCGTCAAAAGATGTAAACAATTAAGGTACAAGATAACAGTAAAGTGAGCGTATTTATATTTAAAATATTTAAATTTATTATATTTTTCTCTTTCGTTTGTTTTTAGAAAAATGAATAATTTAGTTGTAAATTGAAAGTTATCTTTACATTGAATTTAATCTATCCCAAACAAATTTTAAAAAATAGTTCCCAAAATATTACAAAATATGTGTGTTTATCTCTTATCTTGCTTGCATCATATTGTAAAAGGGACATATTTTCCTTTTTGTCCAAAATATTAAAGCACTTAAAGAATAATATGTTGATTTTATATTCAAATTAATAAATAAAAAACATTTAATTTCTATGTGTAATATTAATTAGTGGAATTATTAAATATAATTTAAAATATTAGAGTAATAATAGACAAAAATTAAACACAATATTTAATTAAGGGCATTTTAGGAATGTTAAGTTAGAAGCAAAGGGGAGTGACAATAGCTAAAAAAAATGAGTGCCAATAGTTGCTCCCGAAGATATATTATGTTATGTGTGCAAGATAAACTAGGTCTCACAAATAGTATTGTCGAACAAATTTTTTGGTATCATTCCATAGAATCTTTTGGTATCAACTGTTGAACAAATTTAATAAATCAAATAAAAACACAAAATATCAAGAGAATAAAATTTATAGGATGACAATTGAGTATAAAAATACAAGAATTTATGTGGTTGAATAAATTAAATTCCATCTACATACATCCACACTAAAGAATTAATACTTTTACTATGAGAAGGGAAAATAATATAATAATATCACTTTGTTCTCAAACACAAAGTCCTTGCCACACACTTAAGCCATTGAATTTAGTTATAGCCCGTAGTCTCTAATAATAATAATAATATAAATAAGTTAGCCTACTGGACCCTATAGACTATATTCTGTGAGTGGAACTTAGTATATATAGCTAAAAGGATTTTTTTAAAAATCTTAACCTAGCTTATATATGTAGACAAAAAAAAAAAACTAACTTATTTATTAATTAGACTAGGTTAAATTGGATGGGAATATTCTATTATCAAATAGTATTTCATTTCAATTTTTTTCCAATCATTTAATTACATGTGAAAAATATATATTGTATATTTGATAGATTTTTAAATCTATTTTAATTATATTCTTTCTTATATATAGTAATAAATAACTAAGAGGCAGGAAATGTGACATAATGTGGGGACAAAAGATTTCTCATCCGATTAAACTTAGCTAAGTGTAGGTTAGGCCAAAGCAACACACATGCTTGCACTATATTATAGCCGTATGTTATTTTTCCAAATAGTATATTTTAAGGTCAATATACTTTCACTTGTGGCTATATATTAACTTTCTGCATTTGACTTTTCTTTCAAAATTAACAACGGTCCACTGTCACGCGCATAACTAAGCAGCAGCTAAGATTTCAAAATATTTTAAAAGAAAAAAAAACAAAAAAAACATGTTAAAGGTAATATTTTATTTTGGACTCTTTTAAAGTTATAATATATATATATATATATATATATATATATATATATATATATATATATATTTTAATCTAACACTATAATGGTTGCACTAGTACGATATCATATGTTTATTACTGTCACTGTTGAAGGAAATGAGTGAAGAAGGATTAATACAGTGTATTAAATTAAACAATAATGTAAATTGAAATTATCCAAAACACGAAATTCATTACATCAATCATCCATAGTTTCTTTCATACTTCTGTCAATAAATTGATATTGTTCTTGAAATTGATTTATTCCAAGGTAACTCAATTCAATCTTTTTAATTTAAGAAATATATTAGAGTTAATAAAATTAAAGATGTTTACTTTGGCACTTCTATTGAATGAATGGTACCAAAACATACCATAACGTGTCAAAATTTTATTGATCTCTTAATCTATGTTTAGTCAACATTTTAAATATTGAGACTTCTAATTTTTTTATTTCTAGTTTATCACAAGAATCATTTAAAGAAAATACAAACTTTCTAGATTTGACATATTTAGAAAAACACTTAAAATAATACTACTTTCTTTTTATTATGCCTGCCATAATCCTTTTTCATTTCTTTCTTTCTGTCCTTCTTTGTGTCAGTATTGTTGAGGGGAGTAATATTTTTTATTTTTTTGGTGGCCGCCATACCTTTTTCTTTCTGATTTATATGTTGCTTAGAGTTTGCGTTTTGTATTTTGCATTTGTTATCTATGTGGTTTTTTCATTGTCCCTTTGTGGTATTTTTGTCGTCCCGTTTATAGGTGTTTTGATTTTTCCTTGGGTGCATTTCTATTTGGATGGTCTTGCAAATATAGAGATATACTAATAACACAAGTGTTAAGGTTGGAATTACCAACAAATGATAGTACCTAATCATTGGAAAAATTAATTACGGATGAATTTTAGTCCCGTTTGAATCCAAGTAATTCAAATTATTCAAAGTAAATTTGTATTAATTGTTAAAAAAAAAAACTTTTGCATGTTCAAAATAGAGAATTTGATCGCTTGCACTTCATTATTTTCAGTTCTCTGATCTCATCAGCAATCATACATCTTTTTTATTCATAAAGTCTATGCCGCATCTTCCAATTGTTGAATCCAAACTAAAAAGGTAGACTTTTCCTCTCTAATTTCTTGATCTGATGAGAATAACATTAATTTGATCTAATCCTAATACGTAGTTATAGATTTGAATAAATTACCGTAAACAATATGGAGGCTTTTGAATGCTGAGTAAGCAGTGTCAGGTGCACGCATACAGGTAACGTTGAAGTGTCAATGATAAGGTGTTGAATACCGATTGAAGTTGATGTTAGAGACATTCCTCCTATTTTCCTTCGGAGGATGATATTCCTCGAAGAATTCCTCTTTTTTTGGTATTTAGTAACATTGTGTTCGCTGAAAAGAAATCCAATTTAATTTTGACGTATTGATACTATAAATAAATATCTTATATTATCATTTAGTTAAATATCATTACATGAGGAAATATAGTTGATTTTCATATTCACTTCTTGTAAGATCATATAAATGAAAAAAATTTAATTGAATTACACTATGAAAACATCTTAATGAAACTCAAAAGTTATTTTTATTTCATTTTTGAAAACATAAATGAAGTCGGTTTTCTATTGAAATGAATAATTCTCAATTGAGAAAAAGAAAAAAGCAGATAAATAAACATTAGATTCGCAAGAAGGTCCATACACAAGAACTTACGTTACAAGGTGGTCAAGCCAACCATTGCTCCTGCCACGGCAATGTTGAACGAATTCTTAATGTATGAAACTCTTAACTAAATGAACCTTTTTTTTATTAGAGATGATAAATCAAAGAGGGCCATTTACCTTGCCCGGGCCGTAAATCTTTAGGCTCATAAAACCTTCTCAGAAAAAAACTCTGGAAAAAAATCCGAGTAAGGAAAAAGAGTACCCTATCTTTATACTCATATTTGCTGGTTAAACATAAAATTTCCGGAGGTTCACGGCATTCATGACCTCGAAACAAGCTATCTAGACATCGTAGTCAGCTTGTACACCCTTTTCCAAGAACCTTAGAAACAAGGTAGGGGCTTTCCTAGTTACTCGCCAATTTTCCCTCACCCTATAGAGGTGGTTCGATGCCAGCTATTCGGAGAACTGTGTCACCTTTTAGGAAATGGCGTGGTATAACTCCTTCATTGTATCTTCTACCGATCATTCTTTTCAACTCTTCATCTTTAATATGAGCTACATCTCACACCTCTTCAATACAATCTAGCTCCAATCTCATGTTTTTGAGATTGGCATCTTCTGAACAAGATTCAACTAGGAGGTTTGGTTCACCCATGTCTGCTGGGATGATCGCATCTATACTGTGAGAGAAGTTGAACGATGTCTCACTGGTAGTTGATTGGGGTGTTGTTCTATAGGACCATAAAATGCTTCCTAGCTCATCGGACCAAGCCCTTTTGGCTTTATCAAGCCTCTTCTTTAGAACTTTCAAGATTACCTTGTTGGCGACTTTAACTTTCCCATTGGTTTGTGGATACTCTATAGAAGTGAAGTGGTGTTTTATCTTTAATCCTTCTAATGGTTTTCTGATTTTTTTTGCAAATTAGGTCCCATTATTCGTGACAAGAGAACTCGAAATCCTGAACCTCGTAATAATATTCTTCCAAATGAATTTTCGGCATTAAGCTACTGGAATGGTGGAAAGGGATTCAACCTTAGTCCACTTTGTAAAATAGTCGATGGCAACAATCAGGTACTTTACTTGGCCTGGAGCCATGGGGAACAATCCTAGGATGTCAATTCCCTATTTGTCAAATGGCCAAGGGGATGCAATCGAAACCATCTCCTCAGGCAGGGGTTGTGGAAGTGATCATGCTCTTGGCACTTCTCACAAGTTCTCACGTGCTCAGCTACATCTTTCCAGAGCATGGGCCAAAAATACCTTGCCCTTTGAAATTTTAAGGCTAGATTACAACCTCCGATGTAGCTTCCACCGGATCCTTCATGGATTTCTGCTAACACATACTTACCCTATTCCTCGACCAAGCACTTCAGCTAAACTTCTTTTGTATAAATTCCTATTGATCATCATGTAGAACTAGGTTCTCTACTAATCGTCTTGGCTTAGCTTTTGTCCTTTAGCACTTTATAAGAGATTATATATTCTTCAGCTGATGTTTTCCAACTGATAACCCTAATATTTGAGGTATGAGGTCATCTTCTGAGATAGATGGCTTCCAAAGTGTTTCCTGTATATGGCTCCTATTTAATCCTCCTGGCTTAGTACTAGCCAATTTTGATGGTATGTCAGCCTTTGCATTATGCTCCCAGGGCATGTACTTCATCATTTCAACATTTTCAAACTTATCAAACATACCTTGATCTTGAGCATATACTTCCATAGGACTTCCTCTCGGGCTTTGTAACTTCCTTTAATATGGAAATCACAACTTGAGAATCACTACATACAATTAATTTTAGTGACCCCATGTCTTTGGCTAAGCTTAGTCTTGCTACTATTGCCTCATACTCAGCTTGATTATTTGATGTAGGGAACTCAAATTTTATTAATAAACTCAACTCGAAAGTCATCGTCCTTTTCTAGGATGATTCCTGCACCACTGCCCTTTGGATTATAGGATCCATTGAGAAACAAAGTCCAGCCATGCATGGATTTCTTTATAGCTTTCTACGTTCATCGTCTCATGGAAAGTTAGCAAGTACCCGGGTTTGACCGCCCTTCTAGGTTTGTACTTGATGCCAAATTCAAGTAACTCAATGACCCAATCAACCATTTGTCTAGCATAGTCGGGTTTTTGAAGGATTTGTTTAATAGGCTGATCGGTGCATATGATAATTGGGTGTGCTGTGAATGCCATCTTCTCTAGCTTCTGTATTTTAACTTAGACCTTTGTAATGACTTGCTAGTAAAGTAGACTAGCCTTTGCCTTTCTTTATCTTTTTTTATGAGCAGAGTTCTGACGATGGCTTTTCCTATTGATAAGTATAGAAGTAGAGTTTCTACTTGTTGGGGCTTACTTAGGATCAATAGGCTGGAGAAACATGTTTTAAGGTTGGAGAATGCTTTTTCACACGCTCTGTCCATGAACTCCATCTTCTTTTGTAATAGCGAGAAGAAGGCATTGACTTGTGAGCTGATGGAGATAGGAAACGCGAAAGAGAGGCCAATATTCTTGTCAATTTTTATGATTCCTTAACCAATGTTGGACTTCTTATTTCGAGAATGGCTTTACATTTAGGATTGTTTTCAATTTCTCAATGTATTAACATGAAACCTAAAAATTTCCAACATTCACCGCAAAAGCACAATTCAGCTGGTTGGCAAAACCCTACTTCCTTATGCACACATCGGTCAGGCTCTAGATCAAATCTTTGACTTTCATAGTCTTTATTAGCATGTCATCATGTAGACTTCCATAAGGCCTTTGATATGTTGTGCAAATATCTTGTTCATTAACCTCTGGTATGTTGATCCTATATTCTTAAAGCTAATGGCATCACTCAGGAGTAATAATTAGCTATGAGAGTGATGAAGACTGTCATTTCTTCATCATCGGGTGTATAGGAATTTGGTTGACCCTAAATAAGCATCCATGAAGCTTAGAAATCGAAAGCCTAAGGCAGATTCAACCAGTTGATCAATGTGTGGAAGGGGATACAAATCTTTTAGGCATGTGTTAAAGCCACTTTTGCAGGTGCAGAGACCGTTGTCAAATATAGTTTCTGAATGAAGCTTCAAAACTACTTTTTTCTTAAATGTGGTTTCTAAACTCTTTCTTCTAAAAGATGGGACACTTAACCAAGGGCAAAAGTGATGTGTTACTATCAGTGCTTTTTGGGAGTTGACTTAATTTGAATTTTGAATTTTCCATCCTTTTCTGTAAAGTAAGTGCGATTTATGAATACACATGCTTTCTGATGTACTTGCTCAGCTTCTAATCTTCTTGTTGCTCTTATTTGCTTCAGTTTGAGCTTGATGGAGATCTTCTCATCATGATTGAAAACTATGATCATGACTTGCTTCAGGAAAAATTGCCTTAATTGATGTAGCACTTTCTGAATGCGTGAATCATTTTCTAAAGATCTGAATTTGGTTTCTGATGCTTGAAATTCCTTTCTCGTGTATCTAACATACTTAAGTTTGCTTTTAAGGACAAGTTTTCACATCATTAAGATTTTGAATCTCTTTGAATGAGATTATGATCTTGTTAAAAGATGACATTGTAAAAAAAAATTCATTGATTGAACTTCTATGTTACGAGAATGGTTCTGTTAAATGCTATAGAAACTCAAGTAAAACATTAGTCCATTCTTCAAAATATTTTAATAAAATTTGCTTTGTTGTCACATAAAACTTAAGCAATAAAGCTTTCTGAAAGGTTCTGGGGCTAACATGATTATGGGGTAAAAATTTTAGTATTGTTTTGTTGGAAGCAAGGGAGTAGGGGTCCTAGGAGTCAAATTGGTCTTCTTTTTTTATTTGGTTGCTGAGGGTAGTACGAGAGTTCGGCTTTACCCAGGAGTTGAATCAATGAATCCTTTACAATGAGTGCCTTTTTTTTGTTGAACAACCTATTTCTTACAGAAGCAACTTAATCCCAGACAAAAATATTACAAAGGAGCACAATTAGCAATTGGCTTAGGGCTCAATGTGTGCAAGCATCTTTACATTAGAGATTCGTCCAATGAACTAGAAAAATTACATAGACAAAGCTTCTAGTAGGAACTCTCTAAGTCCTTGATGTGAGTTATCACAACTCACAAATAAATTAAAATTTATAAAGTACCAATTTGCACAAAAAATATAGTCACAACTTAGGTCATCTTACATGGAAGTATTCTAGCCAATTCAAGGAATTAGGGGGTTCTTGAAATTGTTTGAGAATGGAAATTAATTTGGGAAAATTATATAAGAAGAGTTACTTGTGCAAGGAGTCAATCAGATCAAGAGTTGTTTAATCATCAATTCAAAAGATTAATTCGTGGCAGTGGTTACTCTCATTAATTATGTTTTCACAAATGATGATGCAATTCTACTTAGTAGTCATAGGAATGCACTCCCACTAAGGATTTGACTAACACATGAACTAGTGATCCACAATCGTGGTTCTATGAACCCATGCCAATTTAACTATAAATTACAGCAACCTAATCTCCAAATGGAGTTAATTTCAATCCCTTACCAATTGGATATAAATTAATCAATTGATCAAATACCCTAATGGAATCCTAATTATGCATGCAACTCATAACTTGGATGAACACACAATCAAACAACTCTCAAAAACACAATTGCAATAGTTTATACAATTAATATTAATGAGAGATAATAAAAAAGAAAGAAAAACCAACCATAAATTGCAATTAAAATAGGAACCTCAAGAGCAATCTCAATCCTCAATTGTTCTTGCATAAGGTAAAAGAAATTACTCGTCCATAGGTGGAGAATCACAATCAATATTGTAGAAAATACGATTATAATCCAAAACAGGAGCCAAAATAAGGATTGGAAGCTCCTAAAACCAAAGAGTGAGTAGAGAGATGAAGAGAAAGAGTAAAGAGAGCTGACGAGAATCCAAAAATTTGTTAACAAATGATGCATGTAATGTTTAACCTAACACTACTTATATTGTAGCATAAATACATAAGAAACGGGGTCCATTGGAGAAAAATAAAAGCCCGCTGACCTAAGTACCATGCACATATGACCATTGGGGCCATCATCACCGTTGTTGTAGCTACTATTGCTATTGTTAACTACTAAGGCAATAAATAATTGTTGTGGTGGTCATGTCTTCAGGATGCTCTCCTCCTCGCCTAGGTTATGGGCCACTTGCAGTCGCACTATTACTAAAGTGTGCCTAAAAATTGCTCTGAGTCCTTTTTGGTCCAATGTACTAATATGGGAAGTTCTTGTCACCAAATAATAGTCACACAAAAAGATTAAAAGTACATGTAACTCCAAAATATAATTATTCATTAGAAATAGTGTTAATAGCCATTTGTTTAATACAATGATGCATGATGAGGATGAAATACAAATCTACCATTTATCAATCAATTAAGCATAAACAAGATGCAAAATTCCTAAAGTTATATAGGAAAATGGGTGCATAAATGCAACCCATCAAACTCCTCCACACTTAAACAATTGCATGTCCTCATGTAAGAAACTCATATGTAAGTAGCAAAGACGGTGGACTCCTAACTCTGCTAACTCTAAACATGCACAAGACATAAAAATAATATACCAATCCAATAGACCTAAAGATACAAGCAGGTAAGCTTTTACACTAACAATCATAGAGGATCCCAATAAGGAAGGCATAAATAGGAACATAGCTTACAAGATACGATACGATCCACATAAATGATGCATGGACCAAGTACAAAAATCCTCCCAAGGTAAGCACTTACCACTCATTCACTCAAGTGTTTTAGGCTAAGAGCACACTCAATTACCTCAAATGAAAATGTATTACCATATGCTTGTCACGAGTCTCATTTTGCATTTGCCATACATACATGTATATCGAATCAAGAGGGCTTCCTTTGGATTATAATGGGCCTTAGGTGAAGGTGAGAGAATATATAGGTCAATAGAGTTAAACCTCTAGTCAAAGAAGAACAAATGCATATACCAAAAGCACAAGTGCCTAAGGGTACAATATGCAAGATTAGAAAGTCATTGCCAGGTTAGCGAGAAGGTCAGAAACTTAGGACAAGGTCAGAAAGTCATACAAGCTTAAGGTGTGGAAGATCTTTCATATATGAGGAAGCAGTGCAGTTGTGAATACTCACACAATGTTATTGATGGCTTAGAAAGTTGGTAAGGGTTCAGAAAGTAGTTCCAAGGTTTAGAAACCACTTTCTCTAGAAGACTTAAAATGTAGGATAATTCCTACTTTTTAAAAGTTTCTCTCTCCCATGTTGCTTCAACTTTAGACTTTATATCCCATCACATTTATAACTTCCTACTTCTCACACATCACTTTTAACCCATTCATCTTCAACCTCATATACTTTCACTAAAACAGTTTCCTTTCTTGGAAACCCCCTTCTCTGGAACCTTTACCAATTCCCAAAACCTCAATCTTTCTCTTTTAATCCTATCTAACCGTACCTAAAATGGCAGAAGGAAGGCAACTCAATAGAACCATTGCCAAGAGGGTCTATTCCTCATGTATAATGAGCCCCTGATGAGGAATACTATATGAACAACTTCTCCCAGAGAAAGGTTGCCTCTAGAAAAAGACTTAGCAACCACTTGATGAACCAAGTTCCCATTGTTAAGGAAGTTTTCACCTTCCAAGGCTTGGAAGAGTTCCTGGACATCTCTAGAGTGTTCCTAGGAATGATCACCGTCTTCTACTCTCATCTTGAAGTAAAGAATCATACCACCCTAAAGACCATTATCCGTGACACCTATGTGGAGATAGGGCTGTCTAAGCTATCTACAGTGGTTAGGGCTCTAGTTGTTGGAGTAACCTGTCTAGCTCAAAATGACTAGTTCAAATCTCTTAGAGTAAGTGTTGAAGAGGTCTCCAAGTGTCTCACTGATTCTCCTATACACAAACCTAGTGATATCACCACTGCTATGCTGAGCTCCAAGGTGACAAAGGTATTCACTGTTGTCCAGTTTACCATTCTCCCTAGGCTAGGCAATACTGATATATTGCTTGGGATAGACTACATGTTGCTATATTGCCTCATGGCGAAAAGAAAACTCAACCTGTGCATGTTGATAATGGATTTCATGCTAACTGCCATTACCAAAGAGAAAAGAAGAACTCAGGTGTCCCATATGGGATGTTGCTGACAAGGGTTTTCCAACGCATTGGACACCTTCTTGCTGAAGAATGGTTCGAGTTTATGATTGGAACAAAATACACAATGATCTCTTTCACGACGATGAAGAGAAATAAGTCCGTGCTTGTCAAAACAAGTTATAGAAGATAGAGTTCCCGAATCAAAGATACTAAAGTTGAGAAGGCTACTGCTAAAACATAAAAGAAAAAGAGGCAAGAAAAGGGAAAGGTAAAGAGAAAAATTGTTTTCCTTGAAAGAAGTTCTAAAAGATATGAGGACTCAAAATTAGAATACGAGAGGACCAAGTCTGGAGAGGTCCTCCATAATAGAATTGAGAAGTAAGAAGAAGTAGGACAAGAAGCAAAAGAAGGCTGCATCCTAAACCTTTAGAAATTGAGGCAGAGACCTTAGAAAGTGAGCTCCCCAAGGGAATGCCTAACAAAATTCCCATCAAAAGGCAAGATGTTGAGCACAAGTACAGAAACTTGCCCAAGAATGTGCCCAGGACTACTCTCATCTTGAAGGAAATGCATGAAGCTGAACAAGCTAGGGTTGCTATTAAAGATAAAGACTTTTCTGAAGAGGAAGATGAGGAGGAAGTAGAAAGGGTTCTCAAGGAGCAGAGAATTCTCCAAGAGAAAAGAAGATTAGAGGAAGCGAGGAAAATAGAAAAGGCTAAAGAGATTCAAGGCTCGAGCAAAAAAAGAATAAGATCTTCAATCCCTAAACTATTTGTAGTGATTGAAGAGTCATCTAAGATGCCTATGACTCACCAATTTAGGAACACCTCCTTACTAATCTTTGTTGCGCCCCAAGAAGCCAGATGCCTTCAATAACCAGCTCCACTACTAGATCAACAACTACTCCAAAAAGAACAGATGATGCTGAAGCCGAGGTATATCCCAAAGGCTCCGATGATGACTCCTAACTATACGGCAAACGAAATCTATGTCACAAGATCTAGAAAAGGAGTCACAACCTAAGAGGGAAGGACTTAAGGAACTCAAATTTTTCATGAGAAAGCTTTCTCAATACCTAGAGCCAATAGTAAAAGAATCTACTGAGGAAGCAGCTAAACTTGAAACCTTGTCATCCTGATGGTACCTCAACCTCTTCCTTTCATAAGAATAACTTTAGTAGGAGAGGAAGAAGACAAAGCCTTAGAAACTAACTCTCCTCATGCTGAGATTGCTCCCGCTACTCTTGCAACTACTGTTGTTTTTGATACTATTCCTAATTCCTTTCTGTCATTGCTCCTGATATTGTTTCTATTCTTGCGCTAATCCATCTATTGTACCAGTTCTAACTCACATTGATGCCTCCATCACTCCACCACCTGCCGCTCAAAATGCTGAAACTATTGAAGCTGACTCACTAAAGTCTAGGAACACCATTCCTGAACGCCTCAATTTCTGTGTACAAATGACCAAAATGCCCCTGAGGTCATTTTATCCGAAAATGAGGATCGCCAGCCCGGCCGTCCTCAAGGGGATGTTTTGATATTGATAGGGGATTATATGTGTTATGTGTAGTAATAGAGTAGAAGAATCTCATTTTTGAGTTTCGACGCGTGAAATTATCAAAACGCCCATGTGGTTGTTTATATTGATTTACGTGCCGTTGAGCCCTACTTCACCAAAAGGTTTTAAATGATGTTTTTAAGTAATATTTAATAACAGGTGAAGCCCGGGTAGCCCCGTAGTTTTGTAAAAAATTACCATTTTACCCCTAGCTGTGTGCATTTTGGTCCTAATGATGTGATTAGCAAAACCTAAGCAATATTAGGCTTTAATTAAAGATTAGTAAATTCTAATTACTAATATAGAGTCAAAATAATTAATTAAGATTAATTACAACCTAACATTGCTTAGAGAAACTCAAAATCCTTTTCTTTGATTTAAGACTTTATGTCATATTTTCATAAATAGTAAGATTTCAATCAATTTCCTTAAATCATGGAAGTTGTCACATGATGAGATTCCTCCCTAATAAAGGTGGATTTACATTAATCAAGCAAGACCACCCTTAAATCTTGTCTTGAACCACCTTAATTATCCATTATCTCACCTAAACACTTACAATTCCTAATTCATGTCCTAACCAAATCAACTCCTAAACACACACCTAAACCAACATTAAAATGAGATTTTCTTTCCCCCAAATGCTCCTAAACCAATCAGCCACCTCCCCCCAAAAAGCATCCATCACATGTTGAAACTTTAATTAAAGAATGCTCAAAAAAACATAGAAGCCCATACCTTTGCCCATACTTACCCATGCTTTCCACCATACCTCACCATGCCTCCATGAAACAAATTCTCTCACCTCATGGAACATGAGGTCAAGGCCTTCCTCCATTCATGCACCCTTGATGTTGTTTCTCTATAAATATCATGCTTGGAAGAACTTGGGCACATTTTTGAGCATTTGCTAAGTATAAGTTTCAAAGAGCATTCTTAAGTTTCTCTCATTTTCTCTCAAGACTCAAGAGTTCTTTCACTTCTTCTTCTTCATCCTCTCAAAGAATCATCATCATCCACCATTTCCCAAACACAAACCATCACACAAACACCATAGACCTTCCATTAAACACATAAGCTTTCCATTCCCAAGCTCAAAAATTCAAAGCAAACTTTTCTCCCTTTTCTTTTTCTCTTGGCCGAATTCCTTCAAGCATCAAGGAAGGATTTGTTCTTCTCATCTTGTTTCAAGATCTAGCTTCCATCTTTCAAAAAGAAAAATATCTTTGGTAGGGGTTTATTTTCAAAGTTTTCCTTGCTTTCTTTAAGAAAAGTTCTAGTTTTCTCTTGGTTTCAAGCTTTTCCTTTTCCTCCTTTTGCTTTCGGCCTTAGAGCCTTTGTTGAGAAACACTTTGGCTTGATAATGAGGTTTCAAGATAATGATATTGTGATGTCATGTGAGAAACCTCTAAAGCTTGAAAACTTGGTCTTGGACTATATATGCTTTTGGTTTCTTTCCTTTTTCCTTGCTCAAAGATTTCAGTTCTCTTTTCCTTTTTCCTTAAGGAGTTTCCACTTCCTTTATTTGAACAAAGTTTGTTAAAAATGTTAAGTAGATCACTGAAAGTTTTGTTAAGAAAATTAATCATATGTTTTCAAAGAGCTCTAAGCTTACCCTTGCCAACCTTAAAGTTAGCTAGCCATTCTAAGAGTTTACTCTAGATTAAAGCCCATGAGCAATAAAATAAAGAATATGAGTAGTTCTTTTTATGTTTGTTTTGATAAGTATTGTTATTTATCTCTTAGTCCATTTTCTTGAGCTTGATGATGAAGTTCAAAACTAAAGACTTCTTTGAAGACTTGGTGCTAAGAACTCTAAAGCTCACTTTATGTTGTTGAGATACATATTGGGTTAAGGCTATGATATTCCTCTAAAGTCTTGCAAGAGCTCTAGTTAAGACAAAATAAACTTGCACTCATGTTTAAGTTTATGTCTTGCATATCATGTTTACTTTTGATGTCATCACTAAGCTCTCAAGAATAAATAAATGAACTTGCATTATCATGTTTAAATTTCCAAGCTTGCATTTCATGTTTATATTTCAAGTCATCACTTAATCTTTAAAGATAATAATGAGGTTGCATCTCATATTTATTTTATGCTCTCACTTTACTTTATAATAAAGAGTAAAATAAGTGCATAGCATGTTTATGTTTATGTCATCACCTAAATGTTCTAGAGCTCAAATACTTGCCCAAGTATCCTATATAAATTTTTAGAAAATGGAGGCATCTCAAGAATGCCATTTCGGCCTTGTGATGATGATGATGGACTTGATATGAGTTCATCTAGTCATAAGTGCCCATAGCCTATGTCTTGGAATTTTTCTAAGCTTAGGTGAATTTAAAGAATATTATGAGCAAGATTTTATGTTTTAAATCTATTCCTTGAACAAAATAATTTAGCTACTAACCTAGCCCACATTTATATGATTTTAATGAGATAAATTAGTTTCTAAAAGAGTTTTAAGTTCCTAAAATTATTCCAAGAGAAAACTAGCAACTTATATGCATTTAAATCATGAAATTATGTGGTTATGTGAGTTATATCATTTCGGTTCTGCCTTGTTCCTTTGCCCACTATATTAATTCTGTTTTATGGTGTTAAAATGTGTAAAATTATGTTTGAGTGAAGCAAGGACCGATTTAGAAAAGTTAGGAAAGAATAAGTAACTAAAAAGGACTTAAAATGAGAATTCTAGAACTCTTAGACACAAGAAAAGTAAATTATGTTTCAGCATAATTGAACTTAAGGAAAATGGTTTATAATTAGTGGATATGTGTAGGAATCCCTAATATTTGGTTTAGGAATTGAATATAGAGCCTTAGGCGAAGACAGAACTTAGAAAGGGTCAAAGACGTAGAATCTAGAACCCCTAATTGAACTATAGTCATCCTGCTTGATTTTATGCAATGTTGTTTGGAAGAGTTAGAGAACATAAAAATTAGAGAGAATTATAAGTATTAATCATTTTGGTGTATCTAAGGTTCACAAATGGGCATTAGGATAATCAAACACAAGACTAAGACCCATAAGGGTCAAAGCATAAGACATTACAAGATAGGAGATACAATGTGAATAAGTGATCGAGTGAACGAGTGTATTTATGATATGTTGAGAGCATGTGGTAGTATTCATGCTATGTATGAGAATGTGTGAATTTATGACTTGATTGTTGTGATATGCGGCATGCTGTGATCGAAATACATATGGATGTAAGATGATGATGAAATGAATGAATATGTTTATATGGCTTTTAAAGATTTGATTGATTGAGACATTGAATGAGATGGCATGAGTTGATTAAGTTATGTAGCATGACTCAAATTTGAGGAAACTCATTGTACTGCCATTATGCGCGAATTTCCATCAAATTTGAAAAACTTAAAGAAGTTTTGAACATAAGATTTTAAAAGTGACATGCCAAGACGCATTTCTCTTACTACGTGAGGGAAAGTAAACCCATGGGGGTATGGACGTCGAGCCATACCGAAGCGAACAAAGTCACTGGTCCTAGCCAGTTGATGCGTTTCAAAGAAGGAAAAAGTCTCATGACGGGTGATCCTAGAAAGAGATATGGTTCCCTCTTTTTCCCCATGTAAATCTAATGACGACTAGTTAGGTTTGTGCTTATTCCTAGGCGATAGGTGATTCGGAGTTTTGGTGACCATGTTAAAATCAGGGATGTCATGTTAGGTGGATTTTCGGTGAAGAGTATGAGGGTGGGAAAAGTTAAGATAGGAACTTGAAGAGTTCGATTATGATAAAGTAAAATATGCATATGCATACATCACATCATTGTTCTGTTAATGGATTTTAACTAATTATGTGAGATGTGTTATTTATGCTATTAGGTATTGCCATGCATACATGAGATATCTGTTGCATTTATGTCATCAAGACCCATGCTAAAAGACACCCACTTTGGAATAAAAGGATTTGAGAAGTCTAAAATTGAATTTTATGCATGCACACCTCTTTCATAATAAAAAATCGAAGTGGCTGAGGATGATGACGATGACACTCATGTTAAAGTCGAGGAGCCTTACTGAGAATCTTGAATAAGTTTCTCACCCCCTTTGTTTTTTTTTCTTCCGTGTCGTCTCCAGATGGGAATGATGCGGATCGTTCGTGATCGTTCTTGAGGCACGGGTGTAAGAATCACCTTATCTAGTCGAATCAGAGGTCACAGGAGAAGCGTGAAGACTAGTCTAGCCTTGTTAAAGTCATGTTTTGCGCTAGTTAAACTTGCTTGATGTATTAGTATCTTAGGGTGTCCTTATATTTATAAGGACATCGCTGTCATGTTATGATTATGATATGATACTATAAGTTATGTTGTGACTACTCTACGATTTATTTGTGATTGCTATGATGAAGTGTATATGATTGCTATATCTTATGTGTATTAGTCGGTATCTATGCATACGCATGGCTCGCATTTTAAGTTTTAAGTTCAAAAGAAAAATTTAGTCATATTTTCCTTACTCGTATTTTAAAAGATAAATCAAGATCTAAAACAAAGGCGTAGCAACTAATAATTAACCGTAATGCGTCTCGAGTGTATAAGGTTAAAAGTTAGGGTGTTACAATTCCCCTAGACATTCCTAAGCTTACACCCAGGATTGACCTTTCAACACCAACCACAATCCATCTTTTCAGCCAGCCTCCACCTTAGTCTCCAACAAGTTTCATAGAGGTCCAACTTCTTTTGCATAATCAAAGGGACATGGCATCAAGGTTGGATAGGGTTGAAGCCTCCAACAAGGATATTAGAACCCAGCTCAAAAGACACGAAGAGCTGATTCAACCTTTTCAAGAACTAAGAAAGAGGGGCCAATAATAGTGTGGCTTGGTTTCCAGCACACTGTCTTTTTTTGCTCATGACAAAAAGGGGAGAAGAAAAGATGAAAAGGATGAAGTAAATATGAAGAAAATCTTTTGTACTAAGAAAATTAGGAGTCAAGCTAGGAGGAGTCCAGAGACTTGATGTTCATTTATGCATGTATAAACACTCATTTTGTTCATATTTTGATATTAAGCTCTAAACCTTTTTTTCTTATTGCTATGTTACCTTGATCTATTACTCTGGTACATATATGATAAGATTTATACTTCATCATATTTTAGGATTTTAAGTTTGTCCTAGTATATTTACACTTGCTTGAAAGTCTTATCATATAACTTAATGTGTGTTTTATAAGTTTTGAGTTTATGCTCTGATACTTATATACATCTATCATATGCTCTGATACATTTAATGTTTAGCTCTGATACATATATATTATCTGTTATGCTCTATATGTATGCTCTGATACACATGTTAAAGAGTTATGTCAAAATGTTGTACATTGCTCTCATATACAAAACCATAGTGATCTTTTTGAGCTTTAGAAACTTCCCTGTGTGCAAAGCTTATTCATTGCATATTTTATGCACTATGTCATTGTACTGTGTTTCAAAATAATTTGGATAAAGCTATGCTGCATATGGACTCAATATCAAGAATAAATATCACATTTATTATCCTCTTTATTCAAATATATCTAAGTTCGGAAAGTCAAATGACTTAAAATCAAGCTGTTTTTGTTCAAAAAGCTTAAATTGCTCCATCACATTTTAAAATGTTTGCGCTAATACTTCTCAGGAAGTGCTCTGACATACTTCAGAAACCTTCTTTCAAGTGAAACATCTTTGATTCTAGCCAATTAAGGTTGTTAAATGTCCTATTCACATCGACGTCATACCTTAAGAAAGAAACTTAAAACTCTATCAAATGTATTTTGAAAGAATATAGAAAATTGGGTTTGTCATTATAAAAAAGAGGGAGATTGTTAGCTCTAGAACCCTTAAGAAAGTATCAGTGCTTAATGTTTTGAATGATAACATAACAAATTTCATGAAAATATTTTGAAGAAGGACTAATAGTTTACTTGAGTTTCTTAAATATACAAACAAGATCATTCTCATCAACATAGAACTTCATGAACAAGTTTTATTTTAAAAAATCATGTGTAAATATGTTAAATCTCATTCAAACAGATTTAGAACTTAAACGAAGTGAAAAATAATCCTTGAAATGAATGTTGGTATGGTGAGTGCATGAAAGGAAATTCTCAAGAACAAGAAACCAAAACTCAGATCTTATGAAAGTATCATACAAGTGAATTTTTCAATCTAACTTTGAAGCAAAGTGTGGTCATCACCTTCAATCATCATGATCGTGATGTTTTCTTTACTAAAAGCAAAGTCCAGAAACTAAAACAGTGCTTCATAAAGAAAGTTTACTGTAAATGGTTCACTTTACAGAAATGGAAGGGCCAAACCACCCTAGCTTCTAGAAAAAGTTCAAAACCTCGTTAGAAAGTAAAAGGTTTTGAAGGTGGACTCAAAAACCTCTTATTAGACAACGGCTTCTACAACTGCAAAAGTAACTCTGGCACGCCAAGCTACTCTTCTAGACTACATTTTCAAGACACAAAAAGATGATCAATACATGTCATTAGGAAAATAGATCAAGGTCAACGGTCATAAATGAAAGATCAAGCATAAAAGGAGGTTATGTGCTTACAACAAAATGACTTTTTTTTTGTTGAATCATTTTGAAAAACTCTCAAGAACACGAGACTCTCCTTCATCTTTTATAAAGTTATTACAACTTGTGATCAATTTCATCCCTGTATAAATCTTCTTTCTAAGTTCTTATTAGATAATACTTTCTTCCTATGAAGAATAGCTAGAAAAAAGTCACCTAAGTTTTCAGCTCATACACTATTTCATTTAGAGAAAACTTGAGTGTTTGATTGTTGGAGTGAATCAACCCACAAACGTCATTGTACCCTGATCTAGTAGTGCTCATTATGAGTTAGCTTGAAGACGCTAGTCAAAGACTACTTGAATGTGATAGTAGAGTGAGCTACTGGTCACGTGAGATAGTTTGAGAAGGCTATGAAAGACTATCTAACTTTCTCAAGGTTGAGAAATGGTTATTTATTAGAATTCAACAGGTTGTTGAGAACTGGATGTAGGAGGTTGACCAAACTAGTATAAAAAGATCTTGTGAGTATCTTCTCCTTCCTCGAATCTCCTTTATATTTTGTTTTGTGCTTATTATAATTGCTTTCTAAAAGTTTCCTTAAATTTGGCTTTCATATTTCTATCTTAGTTCAAAAGGTAACTTTCTAACATATATTGACGTTATTTTTGTTACACTTCAAGTTCACACTTGATAGTTTGTGTTTAAAGTTTTTCATAAATGAAAAAGGAAAGAAAAGTGAAAGTACAATTCAACCCCCTTCTCGTGCACTTTTCAACCTATAGATGGTTAGGCACATGATACGATCTTTGTAGCTAACATCTCAATCATAGGATCTTCCTTTGTAGTATCAACAATATCATAATCATGGAAGTCCTCAAAAAAGAAGTTGAACTCTCCAAAGCAGGTGGCTTGGGGACTCTGAACATAGATCTTCAACATGTGCGAGGTGTTGAATTTCCCCAACTGAAATTTTTGAAGGGCCCGTGTTTAAGGTACAATCACTCTCATCATTGACATCAACCTATCTATATCTTTACGACAATTAGGATAAGCAAAACTAGCAAGTGGAGTGTAAGGAACATCAAATGTCCTCTCAACCAAATCCTCTTGTGGTATTTCATCCATATGTTTCATGCCTTGTTAAGATATATCACTACTCTACTCAAAACTTGGCACTACATCTAGAATCTAAGAAGAACTCAACTATTGGACTAGTGAGTTCAACTCAATTATTTCATTCATCATCTCATGCAAGACATCATATGTCTCTTTTGATGCTCTATCATTATTCTCATCATTTCTTGCCATGGAGATTCATAGTTGGCAAAAGGGATAGACAATGCTCGAGGTTGATGATATTGTAAGTCATAGACCTCCTGTTGTTGGAGTGGTTGCAACCTCTACCTAGAGAAGTGGTGGTGGTTGGAATTGCTGCTGGAAATACGAGGGTTGAGATGGCTCAACACCCTCATATCCTAGATCTATACAATCATATCAATCAGACTAGACATACTAGAGTAAGTATCATATCCATGTTGTGACTGATGAGCATGGCTCCTCATAAGATATTGCTCAAATATATATTTCATCTCATCTAGTTGGCATTCCATTCTTTGATATAGGCCATTATCAACAACCTTGGTACCCGTAACATTGAGAAAACCATATGACTGAAAACTAAAAAAGTGTTAGTGAACATGAAAAAATAAAAAGGAAGAAGAAAATATTAAAATAAAATAAATAAAACAAAAGTCTGATTTTTTAAAATAAAATAAAAATAAAAAGGAAATAGAAAAATAAAAATGAAAATTATTAACAAAAATTAACTAGCACCACTTCACTAGCAATGGCGCCAAAGTTTGATGCAAACTTCGCAACTCACAAACAAATTAAAATTTATAGTGTCAAGTTGCACTAAAAATGTAGCAAATGGCATAACTCAGGTTGTCTCACGTGGAAGTGGTCTAGCCAATTCAAGGAATTGAGGGGTTTTTGAAATTGTTTGAGAATGGAAATTAATTTGAAAAAATAATATAAAAATAATTACCTGGGCAAGGAGTTATTCAGATCAAGAGTTGTTCAATCATTGGTTCAAAAGATTAATTCATGGCGGTGGTTACTCTCATTAATTATGTTTTCATACAACAATTATGCAATTCTACTTAATAGTCACACGAGCGCACTCCCATTAAGGATTTGACTAATACATAAGCTAGTGATCCACAATTGTGGTTCAGTGAACCTAAGCTAGTTTAATTATCAATTACAGCAATCTAATCTACAAACAAAGTTAATTTCAATCCCTTACCAATTATATGTTAATTAATCAATTGACCAAATACCCCAACAGAATCCTAATTATGCATGCAACTCACAACGTGAATGAACACACAATCAGGCAACTCTCAGAAACACAATTGCAATAGTTCATACAATCAATATTAAAGAGAGATAACAAAAGGAGAAGAAAAACTAACCACAAATTGCAATTAAAATATAAATCTCAAGAACAATTCTCAATCCTCAGTTATAATTGAACAAGGTAAAAGAAATTACTCCTCCATAGGTGGAGAATCACAATCAATGTGGTAGAAAATATAATTGCAATACCAAACAGGAGCCAAAACAAGGATTGGAAGCTCCCAAAACCTAGAGAAAGTAAAGAGATGAAGAGAGAGAGAGAAGAGCTCGACAACAATCCTAAAATTTGTGAACAAATATGTCTGTAATGTTAATCTAATGCTACTTATATTGTAGCATAAATATATAAAAAACAGAGCCCATTGGAGAAAAATAAAAAGCTTGCTGATGCTAAGTACTATGTGTGCATGACCACTATGGTGTTCATCGTCATTCCTATAGTTGCGTTGTTGCTGTCAACCGTTGGGGTAGTAAATGGACGTTGTGGTGATCCTACCTTCAGTTTGCCTCTTTTATTAATGTTAGGGTGGTCATGGACTGTTGTGGTCCCATTATTACCAAAGTCAGCTTGAAAATTGCTTTGAGTTCTTTTTGGTCCAATGCACCAATCTGGAAGTTCCTATCACCAAATAATACTCACACAAAGATTGACAGCACATGTAACTCCAAAATGTAATTATTGATTAGAAACAATGTTAATAGCCATTTATTTATCCAATGATGTATGATGAGGATGAAATACAAATCCACCATTTATCAATCAATTAAGCACAAACAAGATGCAAAATGCTTAGAGTTATAGAGAAAAAGGGTCTATAAATACAATCCATTAGTCCTTCTAATGATTAACCCATTTGTTTTGAATTATAGATATATATGTAGCCTTAGCTTGCCCCAAGGATTAAACAAGATGTGATGAACATACAAATAAAAAAAGAAACAAGAGTGCCAAAAACACCACCATTAACATAAGTTATTAATTTATCACCAATCATGTCACAGTACTCTGATGCCACCAAAAGTGTGATAATAACAAGATGTGAACTTTATTGCACAATTCATGAATCAAACATTGACACTGTCAAAATAAACTCATTAGAAGGGAAACCAAATAAACTTATTACAATAAGGAGATGAAACAACATACACAAAAAAAAAAAAGAAAGGATAAAAAACAAAAATAGAAAAAAGAAGAAGGTTACCGAACCATCATGGAAAGAAACCCTATGAGGTCAGTTTCACCACACGATTTTATATTTCAGAGGTGAACACTAGTTTGAGAGATTTGCTATGGGACTAAATTTTCCTCATTAAGTGCACTTGTTGATACTAGGTTTAACCAATTTTACTATGCCTTATGGCGCTTTTGTTTGGTTGGAGTAACAAAAAAATGGGGAAAAAGTAGAAACCATGTGAAAAGCCCACAAATGTTCTTTTATTATTATTATTGTTATTTTGTTAATAGCCCAAAAGTTCATACCCACTTAGTTCATTTTCTAATGTGAAGGACTCAAGTTTTAGCCCACTAATATATATATATATATATATATAGAGAGAGAGAGAGAGAGAAAGAGATTAGGGATCTGTTTATATTGTATGTAAGTCTAAATATGCTTACACTATTTAATAACTTTTTGTGGGTATAAAATTTCATCAATTCAACCGTTAAATTCAAAGTTCTTACCAAATATATCAAATTTCATGCAATTTAATTTTTTTTTCATATTTCATCATGCCATTTTATTTTAAAAATGCAAGTAAATATCAATCATTAGATCACCTGACTATTGTTATCCAATTTTTTTAAAATTTGGCATGCTTGATCGTCAATAAAATATTGCATAATTTAACAGTCATATAAATCAAATTCAATTTTACGAAGAATTATTGAAGGGTGTAAGTATATAAGATTTACATAATCTAGTATAAATGGATCCCCATTTATATATATATATACACACACACACATTTCATACGCAATGCCCAAATTCGTCATTCTCATTTTCTTTTTATTTGGTGGATGTGGCATTACCCTAGTGAAAATTTTGCATATTATATTAAACCACAGAAATTAAGCTTACCAAGTGGGGGAACACAAATGGGGCAACATATCATCCAAAAAAAAAACCTGATAATTTTCTTTATTTTTTTCTAAAGTTAGAATAAGATTAGAATGAAGGCAACTTGTTTAATATTTAGATGATGATAGTAGAATATAGATTCAGTCATGTGCTGTGCTTGTTTAGCTTGCTTTCTTTGTTTGTTTCAATAAAGATACATAGTAATGGTTTGTTTGGATGTAGAGAGAAAATAAGAGGAAAGAAAATGAAAAGAAAAAAAGAGAGAGAGAGAGAAAGGAAAATGAAAAGAAAAGTAAGTTTTCTCTTTCATTATTTGGATAAAGAGGAAACATAAGAGAAAATGGAAAGAAAGAAAATGGGAAAAAACATAAAATGACATATATAACCTTGTTGTATATTTGATTTTTAAATAACTTCTATAAATTGCATGGCTATAATACAATAATATAATTCATTTAATAATGTAAATTATAAATATAAATTTTTAACATTAATAATTTATTAAAATTAAATTTATAAATGATTAATGATCAAATAATTATTCATAATTACTTTTCACAATCTATGGGATATAAGTCGTTTTCCATTTCAGAACTCAATCTCGCTTTCTTCGCACTAGAGAAAGTTTATAGTGTTATATTTTCTCTCTTTGTATACTATATAGGTATAGATAAGCATCCAAAGGAGAAAAAAGTACTTATTCCACCCTTTTTCTTTTTCTACATTTTCTATCGTTCGTTTTTCTGTAAAAGCAAACGGGGGCTAAGTATCAATTCTCCTCAGTCGCAATCTTATCTTGTGCATTTTTTAAAATAATATTCCTCCCGGGTTTATGTTATATGGATATCTGCTTAGCAACAACTTAAACTAGCTATTTATGGATATAATATGGCAAAATCGATCAGTTGAAGTTCCTTAACTTTTAACCTTTAATTTTTATCACTTTGAGATGATGGAGCATGAATAAGTGGAATCCTTCCATCACCTCATTATAAAAGTAGTTTATTAACGTTGTGATATTGAAAATTGAGAAAAATACACTCACCTCCCTTTAAATTTGATGAAATGCAACCCGCATCCTCGCTTCTTTTAAAATTTGCACACCAAGTTCCCAAGGTTAAACATCAACCTCCCCTATTAACATTAGTTTATTAGTGACTTTGACGTAATAATACACAAGTGAATAGCACATGATTTTTAATGACATTGTTATAAATATTAAAGACTGATATAACTATTGAATGACCATATTATTCTTTTAGTAAGTGATAAAAACACACCCTCTTTCCATACTAGAGAAAGAGCAGATGGGAATTGAAGATGTTGTGGGTTTATCATTTAATAAAAGGATAATATGGTTATTCAATAGTTATATCAGACAATAATGCCATTAAAAAGCATGTGTTATGCATATGTGTACCGTTCCATCAAAGTCACTTACTGACTAATGTTAATAGAGGAGGTCGGTGTTGGATTTTCCAAATCTCAGGATCTGACGGGAAAAGTTTGAAAATAGAGGAAATGCCAATTGCATTAGGGGAGGTGAATGTAATTTTTTCCTTGTAAAATAAAATAAAAGTCAAAAGCTACTGCCAAATGTTATTAAAGTAATTCGTGTTGGGAAATGTCATTTCCCCCTTATTGAAAATCACCTTAAACATAGAGAAATAAAACAAAAATGCAACCACAACATAAGAATTAATGTGGAAAACTCCAAAATCAGAGAAAAACCATGACTATTGTCTAAAGATAACTAAAAATAACACTATGTGAAAATTTTTATAATACATAGACTTCTCTCTTACATACCTCATGCCTGAGTACACCCACACTTTCCTTAATGAGTGTTCTTTAGGGTTTAGGACACTTGTTAGAAAAATAAAAAATATTACATAAGTATAATAGATCTAAGTCTTTTAGTTAGCAGATTAGCGAGCATTTCCTCAATAATAATTTTCTCTATAATTAAGTACTCTTCTTTTTAGACCATTTTCCTTGTTACAAAAGAATAACTAATTTTCATATGTTTTGTAGCAGTAGTAGTTCTAGTGTTCTTGGAGAAGAAGACAATAGAACTATTATCAAGATTAATCCTCAATGGTCTGGAAATTGTGTCAACAATCTGTAGTGTCAAAACAAAATTTCTCAACCATGGAGTATGTGAAGTGGTGCCATATATGGCAACAAACTCAATTTGCATAATAGAGAAAATTGTCAAAATTTGTTTCACACACTTTTTAGGATGTATTTCTCCTCTTGCCAACATAAAATACATCTAATGATTAGACATATGAAGTTGCCCCTGTAATGTCCCAATTTTCTTTTAGTCATAATTATGTGTTAATTAGAATTAATTGAGTTTAATTAGGGATTAATATCCTTAATTAATTAGATAATGAATAATTAGGTATTCCTCTCTTAGCAGTTTAAGTACATGTTTATGTTAGTTTTGGTGTCAAATTATTTAAAAATTAAAGATTAGAGTATTTTAAAAATTCAGAGCTCCTTCCTATCTAAAATTTTAAATTCCTCCCAAAATTCAAATTTCAAGACACTAGAGTATAATGATATTTGTTTGAATTAAAATGTTTGTGAAATTGCTATTTTATTTTTATTTAGTATTATTTTAATTTATCTTTTATTGTGAAATTCCTGAACTACCCCTCACTATATTACACTTAATTACACCCCCTCCAAGCTACTAAAAGAAAGGAGACCTTACCCCCCTTGGCACTATGAAACCAACACCTCCCTCCACTCTCTTCACTCTTTTTTTCTCATTTTCAAACACACATATCCACCCTCACTTTCTTCTACACTCTCTTCTACCTCCAACCACCACCATGACCTCCATCCGCTCCATCTCTACAACAAGACCCCTCTCATTTTCGCTTTGGTTCAAGAACCCAAGCTACTCATCTCACTCTCTGTGGGCTGTGGCTCTCCTTGTTGGGAAAGAAGAGGATTTTTCTTCTCCTCACACTTTAGGATCTTCATGGACATGTTATCTTCAAGGGCCTTTGTGTTGGTAAGGGTTTCTATGTCATTTGTCTTTGTTGAATTTTGGGGCTCTAATGCTCATGTTGGTTATGAATGTTGCTAGGTTGTTGTGACTCTTGATAAATGCTTGAAGTAAATCCTATGATTGATATGTCAAATGTTGGAATGTTGTTGGAAAATAACTCTTGGTTCCCTCCCCATGATACATTCTTGGTTTGGTACTTGGGGGTTATTTTACATAATGTCTTTGTGAAGTTTTGGGTGGGATTATGAGGAAATTTGAATATTGGATGTATATATATGTGTATACCTTTGTTTTTAATGCGTGAGAGCTTGAAAATATGACTTTAAGTGGGGCGTTTGGAGGTGTAAAGTATGATGCATGAAATTTGAGTAAGTATGCATGCCACATGTTTGATAAAACTTCTACATGAAAGTAAAGGTTGTTTGGGGTTGAGATTTATATATTTGTTAGATGGATAGTTAGTTCGATGCAAAGCTAATGTTTATAAAAGTGTAAATCTAGTTAATGAGGTAGTCTTGAAAGTTATATGCATAAACATGTAAAATTCGGTTATGTGTGGAATATGTCCACTTTACCATGTTTTATATGACTATTGGTGATGTCTTGGGTGGTAAGCAACCTTATGCACAAAAATTACTCATTATGCATGCTAATTGTTTGACAAAACGTCTAAACGAAACTAAGAATTGGTTTATGTTGTGTGTTTTTTTTTTATGAATTTATGATTCTTGAATAATAAAGCTATAGTTAAAACAATATTTTTGGTAGTGAAAAGGGAAGTTTGAATGAGTTTTGATTTATCATATGGTGCATCTTAGTGTTGGCATAATGGATGATGCTTTATTTCGATTACTAATGTTTGTGCTTACTCATTGAGTTGTTGTTGCAATCTTTCTTACTTTTAAGAAAAAGATTTTCGAATTCATTATTGAAACTTATGTTTGCATTGTTTATGAAGAAAGCAATAACTTTGAGGAAAGAGGGAAAAGAGGAAGAACTAAGGAACAATGAATCAGAATTAAGATTAAAATATTAAGGGTCATTTTGAGGACCAACGACTGGATATTGACTTTCTTGATAATGCACATGAGGGTTTCATGTTGATTCATATTAAGGATCCGGTGACGAATGGTTAAGCATGGGCTCATAGCATTTAAAGTATCTAAACCAATATCAAACGAGAGGAAAGAACAGTGAGGTCAATACAAACGAATAGAAACATGAAGTTATGAGGCAGATAGGTGACCAAAGAAAGGACCTAAACTATGATGTTTTTGATGACTTGCATTAGGATTGCCATTTACACATGCTTATGACATTTAATGAATAAGCCTAATCCTTTTTCCATGCTACATGTCTCTTTAGTTATACTAGTATACACCTTTCATGCATGCATGTACATCTCCTACTAAGACCATACTAAAAGGCACTTCTATCTTGGTAAAGAATGGCTGCGAAATCTTAAAATTGAAGCTCATGATTGTATACTAATGATTTCAAAGGAAACCAATGTAGACTAGAGATGATAATGATGTCATGTTAATTGCATATGCCCCTATTGAGATTTCAATTAATTTTTCACCATTTTCCCCTTTTCCATATCATCTCTAGGTGAAGGGTAGATCCTAATCCAGAGAGTTAGCTTGCTGGAGTATTGTTGCTTTTGCTCTATGCTTATGGAATTATATGTCTCATTTTTTGGGAGTTTGGAACCTTGGATCTTTTTGTATTTGGGTTACCAGACCCTTGTTTCTTCTATGTTTTGTATTTTTTGGCTCAAGGCCATGACTTAGTTTTCTCTTAGCTATTTTGACCCATGAGCCAGCCTATTTTCTTATATTACATCATTAGGTATTATGTCATGGATTGGGTGGCGCTATGTGCCTCATGATGATGATATATGAGTTATTGGAATGTTGTAATTTGAACTACAAATTGAGCTATGGATGATTGGTTATTCTATTTATGATTTTCTGTATTATAGGAGGCATGTTACCTATGTCGTCCGTGCTGAATTTTCGTTGGAATATTTAGCAACGTTTATGTCTAGTATGCGAGGCTCTCACTTTGTTTTCTATTTTTTTTTAAGGAGAGAAAGGAAAATACTGGTGTTATCTTTGATAGAAATTATGTTTAATATTGAAAAGCTCATGAAACAAGGCATGATTCCTTAGTATTAACTTTTATATGACTCAAGCACATAGAAATGAGTACTAGCGAGTTATAGCACCCACAAGGCAACAAACTCACAAAGTTTGTTTCACACTTTTTTAAGATATCCCTTCTCGCCATCATAAAATATATCTAGAAGTATGCCAAATTAATTTGGTAAGCTTAATTTAGTTGTTATATACCCTATTTAAACTTTTCTTTTCCAAATGTAAAGCCAAGCACACAATTAGTTTTTTTCTTTTGTCCCCTTCATATTTGCTTTCCTTTTTCTTTTTCTTACTTGCTTGATTTTAAACTAGTTGTTACTTTCAACCATAGTTTTCAAACTCGATCCACATTCGACTAACCAAGGCATCGAGTCAATGAGTTATTGGTTTAACCAATGTATCATTGGTTCAACTGGTTGAACTAAATATAATTAAATAAGTATAAAAATTATATAATATTACCTAACTCAATTATACATATACAATATAAAATATAATTAATATTTATACTGGTGCATATGCATCACTAAGTGATGCATATATACTTTAATAAATGTTTATATATTATTTATATTATATATAATACAATAATATTTGTATATGCCTCACAATGATCTCAGCTCTAGTTGCTTGAGGGGTTTGCAGAGTGCAAGCAATTTAGTATGACCAAACATAATGAAGGATCAGCAATGGAAAACCGCATAGTTGCTGGACAAGCTGCGTTTGGTATTGCCGTGTGTGTTGCCCTCAGACTAGAGACCAACACCAAAATCAATTCATGAGAATATATTCTATAAATATACTTTGCTTGCTTATGTAAATGTCCAACTAGGATTTCCTTTCATTATTATTTAATTTAGTAATTTAGTTCTTTTGGTTTTATATTTTAAGGAAATGTCCATTGAAAAAAGAAACAAAAGGGATAACTTTTTTCTTAATTAAAATGACAATTTTTTTTTCAAAAGAACTACTAGCTTGAAATTTTCTATTACACTTAAGAATAAAGAACAAAACTTGTTATCAAGTCAAACCTGTTAATTTTGTAATTTAGTGTTTGACCACTGGTGCAATTTTGAAAACTATATTACTACTTTTACAACTAATCAGAACATGATACATATTTAAATTATAAGTGTGGGGCAACCTCTAATAAAACCAAAAAAAAAAAAAAAGAGTGTGGGGCAACCCAAGCCTGCATCTAACTTGGAAGTTTGGATGAGATTGTTAAGCCTAGCTACCTGCAAGATTTTGGAATACGTAACCATTTATATTGGCGAAGGAACCTATTATAGTATTTATCTTTTTCATGTTTCAAAATACAAAATGAATCAAACCTCAGGGAGGTACAGGAGTAGATTGTTTAACTAGGTTTGATTTATTATACTTTGACATAAAAATACAAAAAGAAAAATTAATACAAATTGCCGTTGCCTGAAATTGATGACTTCATATGCTATGCAATGGAGGCATATAAATTTCTACATACATTTGGGTTGCATTTGCAAAATTAGCCTTATTTGGTTTTCATGAGTGACATGAATAAAAAATGGATTAGCATTCATGGAAAAAAAAGAGATATCTTTTTGGTTGATCTATTTTGCCAGCATTATATATATATATAAAGGTTTATCCAGATAAGGAAATCTGACATGGCAATTTCTCATTCATTCAATTTGATTAAAAGGAAGTTAATTATTCAAATAAATGATTAAAAAAATAAAAAATATATATTTAATGCATGATTTCAATATACATTTCAAATATTACGTTATTTGAACATTTATTTGATCAATCATTTATTACATTTATTTGAACATTTAGTGCATGATCTAAACATATAAACATACTTGATTTCAATTTCCATTCTTATAATGTCAATCATTACATTTCAATCATTTCAATAAAAAAAAATTGTCTTCTCATAAATGATTAAACAATGTAACAAATATTATTATTAGATCAATCATAAACAAATATTATTAGATCAATAAGAAATCAATTAAAAAACATAGCATATTATCTCAATTAATGCATGAATCAATTAAATTATAAATATATGATTAAAAATACAAGGAATATTTCATCAATCAGAAATCAATTAAACCATAAATATGTTTGCAAAATATATATATATATATATATATATATATATATATATATATGTGTGTGTGTGTGTGTGTGTGTGTGTGTGTGTGTGTTGTTTTGTAGATCATGAACCATTTTGTATCAATATTTTTTTGTTCAACTCACTCTTCTTAGCCTAACCTATTTCACGATTTGTTTTTCTAAATGCAATTACAATGGAGTTTTCGTGACTCTCGGAACGGTGGAAGCAATTGAGGCATAATACAATTGGTGGTACCATTCATGTAAAGGTGTTTTAGTGGATTGCAATAGGAGGATCATAAATTGTACTAAAAAGTGTGAAATTGATTGCTCTACATTTGCACCAAGGTAATGAATTAAAATACGGCCTCCATTGATTTGAAATTTACTAATCAACTATGCTCTCTTTTGTCTAAGTAAGTGAAGTGATATGATCAATTTATCTTTAGGTATAGCATCCATCTAAGAGTGGTAGATGAAACAGAATCAGTCTCTTTTTTATTGTTCGATCGTCAAGGTTCAAAGCTCTTGAACATAAGTAGTTCTGATTTGAGGCTTTCTTCAATTGCCAAAGTATACCATCATTACTTTTCATTTTGTCTCCTTTACACTTGCTTTCCTATCTATGTATTATTAAATACATGTAACATTCTATACTCTACATGTAGGGTGATAACAAGCGTTCTTACCCTAAAGATATTTATTGATTCAAAGAAAAGCATTTTCTTTTCAAGATTCAAGTCAAAATTCAAAATTTCAATTCACTTAAACCTTGCATGATCCATGTTTTGAAGCTATACAATGACGAGTCGATAATCACTGCATTCTAGAAAAAATAAAATCTTGACTCTATGGTAAGTCATATTATACGCATATACATACTAATTGTGAACAAAATATTTTTTAAAAAAGAATGTTCCCTAATTATGCCAAATAATTAAATAATTTTTTCTCCAACAAGCAGTTACCATTAATGAATAATAATATTATTTTTCTTAAAAAATGTTCCTTAATTATGTCTAATAATAAAATAATTTTTTGGCTATGATGCGACTACCATTGATGAACAATAATTGTGGAATAGTGACTCAAAATAGTGAACAAGGCAAAAATTTCTCAAACGTTGGAACTCCATCTTTGAAATATCATAAAGAGAAACAGATTGCCAAGCTTGAGGATACTCTAAGAGATGAATTGTCAATTCAACAAACAAGATCAGGATAATCTTCAAAGAAGAATAATTGATGATCCAAGGCTTAGGAAAATCTCCATTTTTTATTTTTGTGCTTTGCCTAATATTGTCAGTTTTGATTGGTGTTTATTGGTAGACGTTTGTTTCATTTTACATTTGTGTAGATGCCAAAAATTTATCCATTAGACTAATTTTAGATTTTAGATATACTTAGGTTGGCCAAGTATTATTTTATGGTTCATTATGTTATTTTTTTCGCAATTAAAATGTTTGACTTAAGGGGCATTAATTTAATTAATATTTTGTTTTGTTTTTCTTTAACATATTTTTTTTATATTCACTTCTGATATATATTCTATATTTATAACCAAAAAAATTAATTTATATTATATATGATATCACATTTAAATCAGTTTGTATATCATTTGAAAATATCAATTTTTATTTGTAAATATTTGATTTAATACACATAAATCTGAAAATATTTTTAAATGACATTTTGAGGGCTAATTAAAGGCTAATAAATAAACAGATAGTTTAGTAGCAATAATTTCTAAAAAAAATTCATTGATAAAATTTAAAAAGTATTTCAAATGTGACAAGATACAAATCACAACGATTTCTCAAGAATTATGAAATCAAATAACCAAAAAGTATAATAAAAGATAAAACATTTATGTTTATCAAAATTTTCATAATTGATATTTTTTTTACTCATATCGATTCTTAATACTATGCTTTAATGATATCAATTTCATGAATCTGATATAAATTCCAATTTTTATGAACCAAAATTAGACAATGATATCAATTGCTCTATCATTCTTATTTGACATTAATTTTTTGATCTTATTTAATATTAATGTTTTTTTATTACCGTTACTTAATATATCATATTAATATGATATAAAATTTCAATTTATATCCCAAAAATTAAGATTGTCATTATTGTTATATTCCAATTTCTATTTTTTCTATAAATTTTACATATGGGCTCTTGAACTTGGTTGTGGATATATTTCTATGTTGCTTTCACAGACCATGGTCTACGAACTTGGTATTCTTTGTTCATCTTGAAATATTGGAGCAGGTGATCTTTTGGCACAAGCATTGACTGATTTAGAAGGTGTTTGTCATTAAATGAGATAGGATATGACTACAATTGTTGTTGATTTTACTCTCCAACAGTCAAGCTAATGCCTTGGCATATATGGATTATATGCTAGTCCAAAATGAGGGCAAATGACTTAATTATAGGGGGAGTTTAAGTTTGATTTAATAACTGATATGCATGAAATTCTGTATCTATTGAGAAAGGAGTTGATGGATATTAATTGTGGATGTATCGCTTCATTCCTTCCCAATTTGAAGGATTGATTTTTATGAATAAATATTAAAAAATCATTGTTGTGTAACTCTAATGCTCATTGTCCATGTTATTATCATGTAATATGTTTTTGTTAATTTCATTCCATTATTTGTATTTGTTTAATTATTAATCTATATATATATATATATATATGACTTTTTTACTAATTACAACACATTAATTATAACATATATCTTAAAATTGATATTTTAATTTACTAGAAGGATGTATAAGGAAAATGGGTGTAATTGAAATTATATAAATTAAATTTAATCATTATTTTTTATTAATTAGAAAATACATTTTTATATTTTAAAAAGTAAATATTTTAATTTACTTAAAAAACATAAATGGCTTGGGATGACCAAAAAAACCTTTGAAGTGGGTACCATGGGATTACCTGCAATGGAGGTGGGAATGGAGATAAGTTTAGTCTTCATGGGGATGGGAGTGAAATCTCATTTGTTAAATGAGGTAGGGACGAGGCACAAAGTTCATGTCCTATGAGACCCTAGTTCCTATTTATATAAATGATTTAAATGTCCACTTATATATATATATATATATATTAAGAAAATCTTACCACACCTTTATTTTTTAAATTATCTTTGTTAGATTTGCATTATGTATGTATTTTTATTTTTAATTTGGATTATGTTGCATTAGTAATATTTATTATTATGGCTATTTATATTTTGAATTTTAAAGTATTTTAAAAATTCTCTTTGGATTTTTTTAATAAACTCACGAATTCTCATGAGGATTCCCCTAGGAATGGGAAATGAGGACTCGCAATAGGGATGGGATGAGAGGTAAAATTCTAAAAGAGATGGAAGGGAGGCATGTCACCTCTTTCATGGATACCCATTAGCATCCGTATAAGTGACTCATAATATAGTAAAATTGTCTACGTATTCTCTTTCATTATTCAACAATTTCAACTTTCAAAACATGTAAAATTTTCATAAGGTAGGCTATTTATTATTAATCACAAGTCATCTATCGAGTTTTTTAAACCTTATTAATATGATATTCAAAATAAGATATAAAAAAGAATGACACATTTATATTTTATTCATTTATTTAATTATTTATTTATTAACTTATTTTTAAAATAAATTTATATACTTAATTTTCTATAATAACTAATAAACTATTTCTTTTTATTATCTCGTTCATCGCACATGTCAAATGACTAGTAGTATAATATTTTAAGTAATTGTTGAGCAATTGAGGTGCTATATTGGAGGTTAAGGTGTTTCATATTGTGCTAAGTTTCTTTCTTTTATGTGTAGTGTATTGGTAGCCCCAATTGTTTTATTGCTTTAGCCCTCATGATCAAATTAAGGTGTTGCATATTGAGATGTTATATTTGTTATTATTGGAATTTAGAATAAAATAAATTTACAAGGATAACATTAGATTTTGTCATTGTTGTCTACAGCTAGCTTATTGTTTTACATGGGATTAAAGGTTTCCACAAAATGATTTAAATTAAGAAGCATTTAGAATTTAAAAATATATATTTACAAGGATAATGTTAGATATCTAGTTTATTATAGATTAGTCATTTGGCCGCCAATACATGAAATGTTAATAAAAAAATAATTTGTTGACCTGTACCAAAAATAAAAATAATTTATTTAAATATTTTTTTGTAGAAAATTGATTATATAAATGTGTCATTCTATTTTATATCTAATTTTGAATATAATGTATACAAGGTTGAAAAAATCTCGATAGATAACCCTTAACTACAATATTTTATAAAAAATTTGCACGTTTTGAAAGTTAAAATTGTTGAATAATGAAAAAGAATAAATAGATAATTTTACAATGTCATGAGTCATTTATAGTGTTGACAATGTGTATCCATGAGAGAGGAGACATACCCATTTTAAGTTTTGCCTCATATCTCCATCCTTGTCACATATCCCTATTACCCATTTCCTATGAGGATTTGAATCCTAATGAATATTCACAATTTTATTGAAAAAATTTTAAAAAGAGGAAAAATTTTAAAATAAATTTGAAATTCGGAACATAAATATCCACAATAACAAAAACAACTAATGAACATTTTAAATTAAAAATGAAAATACATACATAATATAAATCCAATATCTATATGTGTGTGTGAGTATGTGTATGTGTATATAAGTGGCTGTTTAAACAAGTTATATAAATGGGAAATTGACGGGTCTTCATGGGTGGGGACCACATTCCCCATCTCTGCCCATTTAACATACGGAACTCTGCCTTCATCTACAAACCTCATGAAGACTAAACATGTCCCCATTCTTATCCCATTGCAAGTAATCTCTGTGGGTACTTGCTTCAGCTTTTTTTTTTTTTTTGTCATCCTAAGTCATTTACATCTTTTTAGTAAATTAAAATATCTAATTTATAAAAATATAAAAATATATTTTCTAATTAATAAAAAATGAATAAATTTAATTTATGTGATTTTCATTACACCTCATTTTCATATACATCTTTTCAGTAAATTAAAATGTCAATTTTAAAATATAAGTTATAATTAATGTGTTATGATTAGTAAAAAAAGTCATACATAATCTCAATTATTAGAGTAGTGCATCAATTACACAATTATGGAATGACTTCAAAATTTAGAAATCGATAATGAAATATACCATAGCTTCGAAGAATATTTTGTCCTAAGAAGCTATCAAAATAAAAATAAATGAAAAATTAGCTCGAATAATAAAATATTTATATGAACAAACTTAAAAATAAAGAAAATAACAAAGAAGAAGAATAAGAACACAAAAGACAGAGAAAGAAACAAAAAACACACAAAATAAAAGAGAAGAAGGGGATAGTAGATACTTAATTTGGATCAAAATAATTTTCTTTTGATTTTGGGTATAAATTTATGATTGATATATAATTGATATTTTCAATCAATTATTATTTATAATTAATATCTCATAATTAGTTTCGATTGATGTGATTATTTTTGTCAATTAAGTGTGATGAATATAAATGATATCTCATAATTATTTATGCTTGATATAATTGATTGACATAATTTATACATAATTTGTATTTTATAATAAATATACCTAATTTTAAATTAACTTCATAGCATAACATTCATTCTTGAATGGTCCTAAATATTATAGATAGAGATTAAAGTCTTTTAAATATTTTAATTTTATACTATTCCAGTAGTATAGGACCATGCTTCATTTGTAATGTTCTGATTTTATTTTATTTGTATTAATTTATAATTTTATAAGTTTACTTTCATTGTAATCATCATTTTTTTTTTTGCATGGATTGTAATCTTTAATTTTATTTCATATGAAAAATAATTAATAGTTAAAATGTAAATTAAATTTAGAATATTACTTTCAATATAAAGATTGAAAAATTGTGAGGTCTAAATAGCTCTATGAATGATACGTATAAGTTTCCTTTAAATGAGTTTGAATTATTAATATAGTAGTTTGTATTAATTTTTAATTTTATAATATTATTTTCATTGTAATCTTTATTTATTTGGCACAGATTGTAATAATCTTTAATGATTATAGTCTTTAATTTTATGTCATATAAAAATAATTAATGATTAAAATGTGAATTAAATTCAAATTATTACTTTAAATATAAAGAAGAAAGGTGAGGCCTAAATAGCTCTTTGAATGACATGTGTAAAAGTTTTCCTTAAATGAGCTTGAATTATTAGTATAGTATATGGGATTAAAGGGTTTCACAAATTTTTTTTTTTGTTTGTTTAAGTTCCACAAAATAATATTGAATTAAGAAGTATACATTAACAATAAAAAAAAAACTCAGTGCAATGAGATCATATTATTGAATTGTTACAAAATAATGTTAAAATTAATATTGATATTATGGGTATGTTATAGTTTATAAAGATGAATGATGTAATATCCCGATCTTTCTTTTAGTTATAATTATGTATTCATTAGAAATAACTGAGTTTAATTAGGGATTATTTCCTTAATTAACTAGATGATGAATAATTAGATATTCCTTTCTTAGGTTTGAGTGCATGTTTATGTTAGTTGTTGTGTTGAATTATTTTAAAATTAAAGGTTAGAGTGTTTTAAAAATTTAGAGCTTCCTCCCATCTAAAATTTCATATTCTCTCCCAAAAGTTTAAAGTTTCAAGACACCCACTATTATGTAAATCATTTGAATTCATAGTGCAAAGAAATGCTATTTATTTATTGTCTTGCATTTATTTTTATCATTTCACGAGCTTGGGAGCAAATTATACTAGTACCCCTTAAGCCCCATTTAATACCCACACTACCCTTAATGAAACATGACAAAATGCAACCCTAACCCCCTTTGAAAACATAATCCACGGCCTCCCTCCATCCTCCCCCACCATTTCACATTTTCTTCATCTTCTTCCTCTTATTTTCACTTCCAATCACCACCACCACAACATGAACCTTTAGCCCACTTCTTCCCCAACACCTCCCTAACATCCAAACACTAAACCTCAACCTCATTGGGAAAGAAAAGCTCATTCCTTCCCTATATTACAGAGTTGGCCACAAATTTCCCAAGCTCAAGAGAGGAGATTTTCGGCCTTTATTTCACCTCTTCAAGCTCCAAACATTCCTTTCCTTGGACTCCTTCAAGTTGGTAAGGGATTGTTTGTGAAAACCTACCATTTTTGTGTAATATTGAGCTTTAAAACTTATTTGTTTGATGTGACAATGATGTTGGAAAAATGTTCTTTGATTTATATTGATGATAAATGAGGATTTGAGCTTTTGTTTCTTTTTTTAATCCTAGGATATATGTTGTGGATGTGTAGTTGGGAGTTGTTTGGCTTGCTGATGTAGGTGATAATGCATAAATAAGACTTGTGACTCATGAATATTGATGTTGGGTTGCTAGATTTCAAGCTAAGAGCCATTTTATGCTTCTGTTACTGTTTTTCTATTGTTGTTGTTTTTCTATGCTTGGGGGCTGTTTTATGAAGAAAAATTGAAGGAATTATGCCGTTGTAAGTGTAGGAAAATTTTCCAACTCTTTACCTTTATAGTTCATGTAAGTTTCCAACACTTTGCTAGCTAATTTAGGCTATTATATGTCCCTCTTCTTTTTTTTTTTGTACATTTCTACTGCTACACTTTCTAGTTTGGGTGGGATAAAAAGAGGGAAAACATGAGTGTTTTATGTTGGTTTTGGTAACCACAAGTGCAGAAATTTTTTTATCACTTTAGCCTTGTGATTCTTGAAAAATATCCAGTACTTTGCTAGCTATTTTGGGTTGCTATATGCGCGAAATGCAGCGGTTTAAGGGCTGATTTTATGCAAAAAAAAATTATGTATAAGGGTGGGAATTAGGTGCTCAAGTGTAGAAATTTAATTGTGTGTTGCGGTTCTTTGAGTATGTGCTTAAGAGTTATGTTTTCTTTTCATGACATTGGAATAACAAAGTGCTGAAAATTTTCCAGCAACATAGTTTAAAGTTAGATGATGTTTTGCTGATTTTATGCAGAAAAAAATTATGTATGAAGGTGGGAATTAAGTGCTCAAGTGTAGGTATTTAATTGTATGTTGTGGTTCTTTAGTTATATGCTCAAGAGTTGTGTTTTCTTTCATGATATTTGAGGAACAAGTGCTGGAAAATTTCCATAAACTATGGTTCAAGGTTATGTGATGTTTTGTGATTCTAGATGAGGAGCTTTGGCTATCTTTGAGTACTCTAGTTATTGGGTGCTTGGATGAGTTCTTTTGATTATGAAATATTTAATGAAATAGTGTTAGATTGCAGAAATTTCAGTATGTGTGTTCCTCCCATAAAGTGGCAATGTGAACTTGATTTCTTGCATCATTGACTTTGGTTTTGTGTACAAGTATTATGGTGTAATAAGAATACATTTGGATTGAGAATTTAGAGTCTTTGAACCACTTTATTTGACTTGAAAGATAAAATTCTGGTTTGGGGTTGAATATCTTAATCTAAATTTGATATTATTTTAATGTTGTGAGTTTGAGATATTTATATGTGAATGATATTTAGAAATGTCATTGTTGTCTATTACTGGAATATGTGACTGGATGAACACTAGTTGGGTCCCGTCCTCTTTCCAGCAATTGGTTTAGGCACGTTTATGTTATGCATTGAGTGACTTTCAAATTGAAATGTTAAATCATTGGAAATTGTATGCTTAGATTATGCGCATGGGGAGCATCTCACAGACTACATGACATAGCCTAACTCATGCTAACATGAAGTGTAGGTCGAAAAGTTAGCATGAGTTAGTATTATGTTCCATAGGCCTTGGGATGCAAACTGAAGTATGTTGAGTAGAAATTCTAAGCTTGTCATTCAAATGCATAAAGGTTGCGCCTATGTTTCCTAATGACTTATAAGATGTTCCATCATGTATGTTGAGTGGTAATTCTAAACTTGTCATTTAAATACATAAAGGTTGTGCTTATGTCTCCTAATAAATGATGAGACTTTTCCATTATGTTGCAAAGTAAGATGTGAGGAAGTTAAATTTAAAGTTTAAGCGAAGTTCCCACTTTATTCCCCATTTAAATCTAGCGACGGCTAGTTAGGTTGAGCTCATCCTAGGCGATAGGTGAATCGAAGGGTAGGCGATAGTTCAATCACCGTGGCAGTGATGTGGTTGGTCTAGGCGACAAGGGAGAAAGTTCTTCTTCTATCCCCTTTTGAATTTATCGATAGCTAATAAGGTTGAGCATATCCTAGGCAATAGGTTTTCAGAGTGTAGCGAGTTAAATAAGGGTGGTGACGTAGCTAGTTTAGGCAACACAGAGATGGTGGTATGTTTAAGGAACTAAAGTTCAAGTACATGAAAGTGCTAAAGATGTGAAATGATTTGTTTCATTACATTTCCATACATGCCTCATTTTGTATGATTTTGATTATGCTAGTTACGTCATGTATTCTAATTCATTCCCTAACCAAGAGATTTTCTTAAGTCTTAAAATATGTGTCATTTCGGAATTCTAGTTTACGAACTAATTAAATGAACTAAAACATGCCCACTTATTTTATAATTAAACCGAAGTGACTGGTAACGACAATGATAACACTTAACTGTTTTATTTAATTCCGAGATTCCTTTGGATTCTTACCCTTTTTCTTTTTTTTCGTGTCATATTTAGACAAGCTAGTAGACCAGGATACCTGGAGTCTCTTGAGTTCATGACCTTGGAGATAGCCCATGCTTAGCGACTTAATTATTATCTTCTACATATTTTGAATAAATCTCTTGAGCATGTAGACTATTGATCCTTATTTATGTTTTTGCTTATTTCGAGATGTCTATGCCTTATGGATGTTGAGACCTAGTCTTATTATTGGCTCTTAGCTATAATTTATTTATGCTATGATTCCTGTGACTTGCATTAGTTGTGGTTGTCTTTCATAGACTCATGCTCCTTTATGATATATCAGTATCTTATTTATGTATTGATGTGATGACATGTGTTGTTAAATGTTTATGAAATCCAGGATTAGTTCTATTATATGTTTATTTTTATGGGATTATTATTTCACTCACAAGTTGTATTAGTTCTAGTTACGTGTTGACAAATGAGGTTGCCTTTTTAAGTTTTCAAAAAGAAAAAAATTTATTCGCTATTTCTCTAAAGTATTTTTGAGTAAACTAAACACTCAAAATCAAAATGTAAGAAATTTAATAATTGGCTAATTATGATATACGCATAAAAGGTTAATAATTAGGATGTTATAGATGAGGTGAAAAAATAAATAAATTTTTTTACTTATTCAATATTTACAAAAATTTAATATTAGCATATCTTAAATTAAATTTTAGTTTTTATAATTAATATAAGTTTTCACAAATTAGTTTTGATAAATTGAAATTAAGGGCGAATCCAGAATGGTAAAGAGAAATGAAGACTTTGAGAGAATAATAATGATTTTTTCTTTAATTTATAAAGTTTTATTTAAAACTTTACGTAATTATTATGCAATATTTTATATAGATGTATTGAATATGAATTAATTAGTTATATTAAATATGTATTGCACAACTCATGTTCGTGCATCGCATGGGCTCATACACTAGGTAATATCCTTTTACTGTTTTATTTGCTATGAGCATTAACAAAGGTCAGAGGCAATCATTATTACATTGGGTTGTTTTTGAAGAAATTGATGTTCATTCATGGCCTGAAAGTTGTATGTTGCATGTTCAATGGTGACGAATAGAGAAGGATTGAAAGTTTTAACATACTCCAAGGATAGAAATATAAGTAATGAAATATCAAATGTAGTCTATAAAAAAATGTTCAGAAATTTAACTTCAAAAATCCCATAACACTCTGTTTGTTTCTGATTCATCCATCATTTGCATTAAAGATTTTTTGAATATATCTCTTGGACACAATTTCCATATGTTTTGAGAAAATAAACTACGTAATAAAATAATTTTTCAATATTATACTTAAAAAAAATTAATCTCCCGCGTCGCACGGGTCGTCATACCAATTTTTATAATGCATCTATCTTAGGTCAATACATGAGCATTTCAATATTCACTTCCAATCACATTAATATAAGATTTTCATATGAAATAGTTCATACTATATATCAACCATCGCCGTAGCCAACATATTGTTCTATTAACTTTTTTGGGCTTCACTAGTACCTAAAGTCCACTGGACTTTAACTAATTCAGCTAGAGCCGAGTAGATCCACTATAAGTGTAATACTCTCTCCAAGCTAATTTTATTCATTCATAAGATTCAAGTCCAAAACCTTACTTAAAGAAACCAAGCATGGAACCACTTGAACCAACCAAGTGTTGATTAATTATTTAATAACTTGATGACTAAAATAGACTAACGATCAAAGAAAATCCCTTTCCTTGCAGCAGTGAATTGCATCCTGAAACGTTTCCTCAAGGCTATACTTGAACTCGAATCCAGCATCTCTAAGTTTGTTTGAGATTAAATGAGGCAGCATGACCCCTTTAATTTCCTTCAGCTCGCTACAACAAATCAAGTCAAATATTAGTTAAAAATGAGGTCAAAGAGAGATAGTGTATAGCATGTGACAATTAAACAATTTTGATTCACTCACAATGATAATGTATAGTTACCTTTACATTGTGATTTAATCAAAAACCTTTTATTTATTTGAATTTTCAAGTAATAGGTAAAAAAGTTAATTATCATGTTTAATATAATAATATATAATTGGATGTTGTTTCTTACACTATCAGTGTATATAAATTAAATTTTATATATACGTATAGGGTGATGATGATTCATTTACTCCAAGAATAAGTTGTGGTATACTTACTCTATTCAATATTTTATTATGGGTATGAAATCTCATAATCCATCTATTGAATTTAAAATTCCTAAGTAAATCAAGTATATAAAACTGTATATAATTTTAAAATAACTTGATACTCTTTTATTATGTAATTTAATTTTATTTTAACAGATAATATATTTTTAAAAATATTAAGAAATATCAATCATTAAAATACATGTTCATTATTGTTGTCCAACAATTTTTCTAAAATTTGACATACTTGATCATTAATATAGTATCACATAATTCAATGGTCCTATCAATTAAATTTAATAATTATAAAAAGTTATTGAATGAAGTAATAAGATTACCACATCTTATTACTTCATTTGACTCATTCTATATATAATAATTATAAACCACCCATCTCATTAGACTCGTTTATTGTAAGAGTAAGAGGAATAAATTTAGATCGTTAGATTTTATATAAAATGTTAAGATTAAAATATAAAAAGTTTTATACCGTATTAAATTTTTTTTTAAGTGTACTAGTGTATTAAAGTTATGTACATATATACAATATATAGACATGCACATCAAATTAAATAAAACATCATTTTGCATTAAGGGGAATATAACTCACTCTACTGTTGGTATTTGATATTCCGGGTATTTGGCTGAAAGAAGTTCAGAAACCTCTTCAATAGATACAATGAACGGTGAGCAATTATATCTCCCTTTTGGACGAGGATGTTCAAGCAGGAATATGTGTGCTCGAGCCACATCATCCACATGCACCATATGGAAACGAGTGACACCAATTTGATCCTTGTTGCCTGCAGTATTAATTTCTTTTTACTAAGAAACTTACAAAGCACTAAAAGTATTGATTAATCTCAATATGTTGGTAACAGGCAATAAGGTCATAAAAAGTTTCTACTTCCTCCATTTAAGCTGGCCTTTTAAGAAGACATACTGAATACTGATCTAATAAGCAAAGTATTTCAAAATATTTTAAACTATTCAGTTGATCATATCAATTCAATAGATCAAGTAGATCTTCAAAATAAGCTTGAGACAATTGAAAAACAACAATGGTGATTATTTTTATAAGGATTAGCCAAATGATATGTGTGATCTCATAGTTATAAAATATAACTTGTGTAGTGATGATAGTTTTACGATGGCAGTTATGGTTGTATAACAATGCAATGCAGTTCCGAGGATATCACAATAGTAATATTGTGACTACAGATACAATTGCGAACCACAATTTATGATAGTGATTGATCATAGAACTAATATATAATGCTTGAGACATATTGAAAAACATTGGTATGATATTAGAAAAGACTAGCAAAATGACATGATCTCACAATTGTTAAATATATATAACTGGTGTAGTGATTTATCTTCAGGTGATTCAAAATTCATGCCAAACTCGATATATTAGGGTTATAATCAGTTTGGGTTTAGGGAAAAAAAGAAAATTTGAACTAATCAATTTTGATTGGTTTGGTTTGGTTCTGGTCCAATGATTTTTTGTGACGAAATTTGAATTGAACCGAATAAAGTTGAGTTGGTTCATTTTGTGATTGGATTACCCGATTAGTATTATTTTGTGTTTATTTCAATAAAAATAGAAAAAAAATCACAAACTATAAATCTCCTACAATTTTATCAATTTCATATATATATATATATATATATATATATAATTTAATAATGTCAATAGATATAACTAAAGTATGATTTATTAACTAAAAACATTATATATAGAAAAATAAAAAATATTATATATAATATATGATCAGTTTGGTTATCAGGTTGAAGTTTATGAAATTCAATACCTGAGCCGATTATTATTGGGTTTAATTAATTATTACTCGATGCAAATAACCTAACTGAGCCGATTTAATTGGTTCAGTTTAGATGGCTGACTTCATTGGGTTGATCATGTCCCCTACAATATATATGAACAAAAAGGAAAACAGGAAGACATAAGGGTAGGAATAGAATAAGCTGTAGGATTATATATACCTAATACCAAAACCAGTGCCTTGTCAACTGAGTCAGGAAGCTTAGGACAAATGAAGGATCCAACAACAAAAGGGGTATTAGAGTCACAACATCCAATCCATGTTGTTCACCAAATTCAAGCACTGCTTTCTCTGTCAAGGTCTTGGAAACTGCATATGACCAACCATATGGTTTCAAACTTCTAAGGAGATCCACATCACTCCAGCTACTCTCATCCAATACATCTTCTTCGCCAGCGAAGGCAACAGCAGAGGCACTAGAAGTGTAAACAACCCTCTTCACTGTCTTTGAATTTACGCATGCTTTCAAAATTCCTAGTGCCCCATCAATGGTCCTTTTGGTCACTATCTCCTCAGGTTCACTCACTGCAAAATCAATTGGAGAAGCAGTGTGGAACACCCCAACACACCCTTCAATTGCTTCACTGAAACTTTCTGGATTTTTCAGATCAGCATTGAAGATTTTTAGCTTTTGGGACGCAGCAGGTAGCTTTGTGAGGAAGGTAATGTCTCTCTTTCTTTCTGCTAATGTCGAAATATATCACAAGTATATTAGCATGTTTGGAAAAGTTGTGACATTAAAATTATTTTAATAATTGATTATATTTAGAATTATTTTTTCATGTAACCGATAATATAAAAATCAATTTATCTTTGAATATATTAATTAAAAGAAAATTTAAAGTTATGTATTTTTTACCTGTGCAAAAAAAATCTTGTGTGTAATGTATTACTAAAAGAGTACAAAATAATTTATTTATATTATATAATAATTCAATACTTAAGATTGACTTTGGAAAAATATTTTTTGATTAGCCAAGGATATTCACTGTCAAAATAGTGACAAAACCTATAAGAAGTAGATTTCACATATAAGAGCAACTTCTAGTGTGTGGGAAACCCCTCCCCCCTCCCCAAAACCAATTTTTTTTTTATGTTTTTACCAAATATAATAGATTTTTGAAAAGAAGTTTTCTTTTTCTTTCCTTTAAATTAAAAATGCGTTGTCTGGGTATCTAAACATGCTCTAAGCTAGCTTAACGTTGGTACATAATCATAGAGGCATGGAAATTTTGTATAAATTTTATCATAAAAATAATGACTTACGTGGGTCAGATCTAATAGTGGTGTTAACACTGTAACCATCTTCAAGAAGCCTCTTGATGATCCATGAACCAAGAAAACCTGTACCTCCAGTGACACAAACTCTACTCTTCCTCTCTGCCATTTGGACACTTTTTATTGTGGCAGTGTTTCTTTTTTCAATTCGTGTTCTGTCCTCTGCTTCCATTCAGTTAGTGTGCTTGTGATGGCTATATATAGGCCGCAAATTAAGGAAGAGGGTTTATTTGAGTGACAGATAAAAGTCTCATGAATCATGTCTCTTCTAATAACTCACTTACTTTTTTACATTTGAAGTGTGAATAATTATCACAATAAAAGATAATAAGAATTGAATAACAAATCACTTAGTCATCAAGACTATAATAATATCATATCATGAATTATTTCTCCGAAGAGGTCTACACTAAGTTATTGGGTGGAGTTCCATGTATGATTCAGACTACAGTAAATACACATGTTGTCACCTTGCGGCGTCACGTCTCATTTTCAAGTAGGTTTCGTCATTCAGAGTTACTTGGATAGGAAAAACTTGACTTGAAGAGTATTCAAGAAAAAACAGCATATGTTTATTTGGATTTTAAATTTGTTCACTTAAGTCGTTTTTTATATTTTCTTGTTGAAAAATATTATTTATACTCATGAGATGTAAAATACCATGTCAACCCACACTTCATTCATCATTAAATGAGATGTGAACCATATTTGAATGGGGTCCACTTCTCATTCAATGATAGATGATATCTCACACCCCATGAGTATAAATAACACAACTCTTTCTTATTTTACAAAGTTCCTCCATATGAAACTGAAAGTCTGTTGACATGTCTGATAGGTTGATGACTATATATAATATATAATATATATAGGAGTGTGTGTGTGTGTGTGTGTGTGTGTATGTGTGTGTACTTGAGGAATTCTTACCTGCTCCTAGAGCAAAAGCCACAATTTGCTCTGTATCATTTAAATTTTGCCATGTCAATATTGGGGGGCATGCAGTATGTTTCTTTAAATTATTTTTTCAAATCATTTATAAAAAAAACTAACTGAAGCCAAACAAGGGTTTGAGGTTAAGAGAAAAAAAAAAAGCAATTACCATTTCATTTAACTTAATCATGGTTAAACCCTTTAATAATTTAAAATTTGAAAAAAAAACACAGTTGGCCCATTATGTTTATGTGGCAAAAACTAATTGGAAAAGAGCACAAGAGGGATTTACTCTATGTGCCTATAAGATTTTCTCTGTATGCTTGGCCCCCTTAAAAAAAATGTATAAGTTATAAGGATTTATAGAATGTTATATTATTATTATTTTAAGAAGGAATTGAATAAGTTTAATATCTCAATAGTTGAATTTTATCATCTTCTTTTTTTTCTTTTTTTTGTTCATTTCTATGTAAATCAAAAAATGTAATTCAAATATTTGAGATAAATTCTTATAAACCTTTTACTTAATTAGATATTTAGACATTGTAATAAATAATATGTTGTGCTGTGCATATACGTGTTTAAAGAATTTTGAATTGAATGTGTATTTTCCTTTATAATCATAGTTAACATCAAACAAATTGATCCTTCAAGGAAAAAAATCACTTCATCATCCCTCATAAGTCATAATTAATGTTAAAGAGTAAGTTAGTATTTTCTTAGTATCTTCTAATGATTTATAGGACAAATTAATCTTTAATAATATGTAAATCATTCAAATTAATTGCCAATAAAAGTATAAATAGGATAAATAAGTTTATAAAAATATTGAGAATAAACTAACTTGTACTTTATTTTTAATTGTAAGGACCGCAAATATTTTTTTTCCTTGAAAAACAATTTTTAAGCACAATTTTTATGACACTATCTCTTAATGTTGGCCTTTCTTGAAAATTTGGCCTAGCTCCACCCTTTTTGATAGGATGAGATCTGATAAATTTTTAATATTATAAAATTTTTGGTGTAGCACTATAAAATATGTTATATTTTATATTTTATAATGTTATCATTTATTTAAAAATAATTATAATATTATAAGTAAATATCAAATAAAAATAACAATAATAATAACAAATTTTTATAAATTATTTAAATATAATTTTCAATTTTTATTTTTATATCAATATTTATTAATTAAAATTTAATTTATCTTAAATTTTATTATTTATTTTTTAATAAATTATATATTTATTATTTATCAATTATAATTATTTTTATTTTATTATATAATAGCTAAATCGGTATCATATATCATTTTTTAATGGTATTTATTTATTATGAAGTAATTTTATTAAGAATTATTTTTATTTATACAACTTTTACTTATTATTAATTTAAAAATTATTTTATTTTGATAAAAAATTTTAAAAATAAAAATGTCTTATATGTTAAAATACTAATCAGACCTAATCTGGACTCTCTATGCTGGATCTATACAACATTTCAATGTTTAAACAGATTTTGATAGATAAGTTTATACAATACGTTTCATGCACTAAACTTTGAATAAGAACATAACATATATTATTAGTTTATTATTTCACGCTTAATGCAGCATACGAAACATATGTATGGGCACACATAGTTGCCAATCTAATGTTTATTTATGTGCTTTATCTTTTCTTATCATCAAAATTATTCATTTCAATATAAAATCAACTCCATTTATGTTTTTGAAAATGAAATAAAATAACTTTTGACTTTCATTTAGATGTTTTTATACTGTCCTTTAATTAAATTATTCCATTTATATAACCAATCAACAACAGGTAGATGAAAATCAACTATATGTTCTCATGTCATAATATATAATTAAATGATGGTATATGATTTTTTACATATTATTACATCAAAATTAAATTCAAATTCTTTTCAAAACAATATTATAAAGGGTTAAATATATTTTACCTCCTGAATTTTAGGTCATATGCAATTTGTACACTAACTTTTCAAAATATGCATTGTGACACCTTAAATTACCAAATAGTGCAAAAACACTCATTTTGTTAAGTTGATATCTATTTCCACTATCTATTATGTGCAGCCTTGACATATTGGATGTTTCTATTGTGTGGACTTAACCCCAAGAGTTTTTATTTTGTGCAACACAACATCTTCTCTGTCTTAAAGGAAATGAATGTTAACCAAATGAGTGTTTTGTACTATTTGGTAACTTTAGAGTACGTGTCGTGATGCATGTTTTAAAAAATCACAATATAAATTGCACATGATCTAATTAAGGGGATAAAATACAATTAATCTTATTATAATATATATATATATATATATATATATATATATATATATAAAAGAGAAATTCTGCGAGGAATACCATCCTCCAATGGGAAAATAAGAGGAGTGTCTCCAACATCAACTTGAACTAGTATTCAACACTTACCATTGACACTTCAACGTAACCGGCCCTGTAGCTCTCATTGCTTGTATATGCATGCACTTGACACTACTCAGCATTCAAATGCCCCCATATTGTTTACGGTAATTTATTCAAACCTGTAACTATCAGATCAGTAAAATAGCGAAGAAAAGCTATCTGTTCAGTTTGGATTCAACAATCGGAAAATGCAGCAAAGACTTTATGAAAAAAAAACTGCTAATCAGTGACCTAGTGGGACTGAATGGTCAAGGATACTAAAATAACATGATTCAAAACTTTGTAATGGACCAGACGTTTGAGAATATCAAAACTATCTTCCCAATACCAAACCTTACACTGGTCAAATATAAACCTGAAAATATATAATGAAGTGCAAGTGATCAAATTCTCTATTTTGAAAATTCAATCTTTTTTACAATAAATACAAATGTACTTTGAATATTCTGAATTACTTGGGTTCAAAGAATATTATAACTCATGTTTATTTTAACGTATAATTCCTATATATCTATTTTAGAATATAAGATAAACATTACAATAGCAAAAAATAAAATAAAATTTCGTTTGAATACAATATCAAATGCCTGATCAAAGGAATTGTATATTCACTTTCTCTCTCTTTATATTAATTAATGGCAATGAGAGAAGTGATTAGTTGTGAGAATGAAAGTAGTAAATCTTAACTAGTAAATTTTGTATGATCAAGATTGAAATAGAAAATCATATGACTTTTCAAATGATCATTTGATGACCATTAATTAACTTTTAATTTTTATTATTGATGTATGATTATATGACCTAGATTTTCCCATCTAACTCTTATAATAAATTCTCCTTCTCACTTCATATGTCTTTTTAACTCAACAAGTTAATTTTATATAAAAGATAAAGAGTTAATTATGTTCATTAAACCATATGTTAATAACAGCCAAAATTAAAAGTTATTATAAATTTGTGCGATTACTTATAAAAGCCACCTAACATTATGTTTTAATCTTAATTATTTATATAAAATCTAATAGCCAAGATTTAATATTTTTACTTTCTCAATTAATGATTCACTCTTGATATCATCCCATACAAAATTTTTAATAAATATTTTTATAAAGAAATAGCATAACTATCATATTGTTCCTATATCAAGTAGGCCAGTGTATGCCTAGGAATCAATTTGTCATCCACCCTTCCTTGATAAGGGTAGAATACTGGGGCATTAAGTGAAAGGTGCTGAAATTGAGGGTGAGATTGGGGGGTGGAAATTATGATTTTGATGGGGGGTAATCATGGTCTTAAATAATTAATAGGTAATGGGAAGAGGAGGGGTACCCGAGGCAAAGGTCATAGCTAGGGTCGGGGTGGTCCCGAATCAGTCCATAAGCCCCTACCCTCAAATCTAGCATCGGGCAAAGATGCTTCGAAGCAATTGGTAGCTCGAGAAGTTGGCGCCTATCCTGACCAATTAGCCCCCAACCTCAAGTCTGAGCATTGAGAAAAAAATGAGCTTGAAACCCATTGGGAACCCGAGAGATCGGTGCCTATATATACCGATCGGTCCACAAGTTCCTCGACCTTGAGAGGCTAGGGGGTCTTGAGGATCGATGCTTAGGCCTAATTTGAGCATGCAGCAGTTACCCCTCAAAGGTTTGTCACCGTTGATCTCCTATGAGATTTGTAACTTTTGATCACATGCAGAGAGGGGGTCTTTAGGTTGAGATGGGCCTCCCACACCATCCCTACCATTTTTGTAACATTTATTTATTTGGAATATAGATTCCTTTCTGCTGTACTTCCCATTATTTTGATCAATTTTATGTAAATGATAAAACCATTATCATTAAATCTTGATAGTTCCTAAGTCTTGATTGATGCCAAAGATTTTATGTGTTTCAAGGGTAGGCCTCAAGTGTTGATTGATGCCAGGATGTTAAGTGTTTGATAGATTGCTGGTCGAGTACTCAACCTATCCAGGATTGAGTGCCCAACATGTTCGGGGCTATGCACCTTGCATGTCAGGACTAAGTGCTAAGAATGCTAAATGTTTGATACATAAGATAGCATGAAATGTTTGGGATTGAATGGTATTCATGTTTGGGACCTTGCACCCAACATGTCCTGGATCTCCTACCACATGTGAGGAAATTAATACACCTAGCATTTTTGGGTCCGTGCACCTGGATGTTCAAGGCCTCTTGTGAATTACTAAGAAAAATAGGCACCTCTAAATGTTCCAAATCAAGCATCCAGGTATGATAGGATTCCTGTGGCATGTCAGGGTAATTCCACCATTGGGCGAGCATGGTTAAAGGCTTTTAGGACATTAAGCTAGTATGGTAGGATTGTCCTACACTACTAGAAAAAGGCGAGATTCCGATGCATTTCACTGATGGGTATGTAAGTTCGGTAATTCTGCACTATTGATAGGTAAGCCAATAATTCGTATTAAAACAATTTACATAAATACCCGTCGGTATAGATGTCAATAAATGATGGCGCCAATCATCGCAATTGGCGTGCATAGTATCCAATGGGTATCCTGAGATTAACCGATGGGTGAGTTTTATATTTGATAGTGAATAGTTATTAAATCATTTACCGCAGAAACTAAGGGTACTCAAGATATTTAATATTTAATAATTTATTAATTGAATTAATGATCGTCTTACCTCCTGGTATTTACGGTTTTAAATATATATTATTTATGATAAAAATTACTAATAGGTAATAGGAAGTCTCAACATGATTAATATTTAATAATTTATAAATGAAATTACAACTTTATGAAGGTAGCTAAGATTTTAATATTAGATTATTGACCGGTCAACTGATGGATATTTGAAATTTCGTTTACACCGTACAAACCCTTGGCATGCCAATTATCCATTGGTAATACGTCGGTAATTACCTGAGTAATACACACCGTTTCATTTAATCGAGTACCTGTCGGTAATCCCATTGGTAAGCCACGGATATTACCCACACTGAAGCCCTTCTTCCTCCTCACTTTGAAACCTCTCTCTCTCTCTAAAACCCTCTCTACCCGCACTCGCCGTGGTTTTGGCTCGTTCACCACCACCAAAGCTCCGTTTGAGAAACGAAGGCGACCATTACGATCCTGAGGCTTTGGTAAGCATTTTAATTGATTTAGTTTTTTATTTGATTTACTTTGTCCATTCATTTATTGGTGCCCATAGTGTTGTGTGTGTGTTGCATTGGGGGATTAATTCCTGTTATTAATTTGTTAATGTAGGAGTTTTGCTTGAGGGTCAGCGATTATTGACGTTGGGATCGTTTGTTGTTGCTTTTGTATATGTTAATCTATGTTTTGTGCGTATATAATTGTAGTGATTAAAATTTATAATGTTGGATTTTCAGAATTGGATTTGGTTGAATGCCAGGAGCTTCCCTATATTTCATTTTTTTTTCTATAGAGGTTAGTAACTCATTCCTTATTATTTATATCGTTTAATGATTTTATATATATATATATACACTTATATTTTATAGAATAGAGTTATAGGAAATGGGGATTGCATGACTTGGGGGAAGGGCGTAGAGGTCCTTCCCCGACTTGTTTGATTTGTTTGCTATGGGATTCTTTATGTTTGGAGATTGCAGGATGCATATTGTGGAGTTATAAAGGGACACACAATAGAATGGTTTTTAGAATTATTTGAATTGTATGTAATTATTAATATGTAACTATTTAACTGTTCCTACTCTATTGTTGATTTTTATAATAATATCTATAATTGTTGAATTGACTAAAATATCCGGTATGGAAGCTCCTAATTTAAGGGAGACGCTCAAAATTTTGTTAAAATCTTTTTAGGGATAAAAGATTAAAATTAACCGTATGAAAAAAAACTTAAAGACCAATTAAAAGAAATATCCGATGATGAAAGCTCCTAATTAACAAAATTTTGTTAAATTTTGTTTTAGGGAAAAAAGTTTTAAAAAGAATTGTGTGCGAGGAAATAAGATTAAAAAAAAGCATTAAAAATAACTATATTAAAAAAAAAAACCAATTCAATATGTTTTAAGGTAGTAATTTGAGCCTCCATTAAAAAATTATATAGCAATGGTTGTATTGATTGAAATATATGGCTGGAAGAAATTTATAAAGCGTTCTTGTTTAGGACATGAGTATTTGTTATTTTTTAAATATGAAGGAGGCTTCTATTTTAAAATCAAGTGTATAACCATAGTGCTTTAGAAATGACTTATTCAAGATATAACGAAGACACTATTGAAGCCAAAGCCTGTAGCATTGAGGATCATGTACGTTTCTTGAAAGTTGCGGTGCATCTTAAACAAACGTACGTAGTCCTCAGGTGCTACATGCCTTTCAGTGTAATCATTGCCAACTTCACAATCTTGGATAGTCTCTTTGTCATATCTTGAATAATCCATTTCTGAAGCAATATGGTTACATACTTTGACCTTAAAATAGAAGCCTCTTTCATATTTAAAAAATAACAAATATTCATGTCCCAAACAAGAACGCTTTGTAAATTTCTTCCAGCCATATATTTCAGTACAACCATAGCTATATAATTTTTCAACGAAGGCTCAAATTCCGTTTCACTATATTTATTTTGTTGCTGATCTTTACAATAATATTTATAATTATTGTATGGACTGAAATATGTAACGATGGAAGCTCATAATTTATTTGAAATTTCCTAATTTAATTAATTTTTTATTGTTTATTATTTTTTAATTGTTTCAGGTATGGCTGGTAAAAGAGGCCGATCTCGAAGGTCGATCTACCCACCACCACCACCTCAGCCACCACCCTTCCCACCACCTCAGCCACCGTCCCTCCCACCACCTTAGCCACCGTCCCTTCCACCACCTCTATCTCCTGACCATCAGCACCCTAGGCTTTCGGATTATGCCCACTCTGGGTATGCTGGGCCTACTCTCTTGTATTCACACTCAGCCCACTAGCATTCCAACCCCTCCCCTAGCACTACCACTGCCCCTAGCCCTATCACTGCCCTGACTCCCAGCCGCATCTAATCAGACTCCTCCTTCCTTGATAGGGTCATAGGCACGGGATGCCAATGGGAGGCCTCTCAACCTAATAAGGCCGCTTGGGCCTGATAGTAGACCGCTCAGATTAGGCTGGAGGTAAGGACAGGTAAGTTTAAACATGTTTTTTTATTACATTTTAACTTTACATTGCTTATGATATTTGAGTAATTTTGATTGGTTTTTGATTTTTTTCATTTATGTAATAGTTTTCTTCCATTTGTGTGGCTCACAGGGATCACGGAGGTTATACAGAGTCAATATAACCATTTGTGGTCCACATGGACTGACATCCCTGCTAATGTTAATGAGTCGTGGTGGAAGGAATGGAAGGTAATTATATGATTGCTTCGCTTTTGTTAAAATATATGTTTACGTTATTTAATTATATGTCTAATATACAATCACTAATGTGTTGTAGATTTGTTTATGCAGAAAAATTCTACATTGAGCCCAAGCATGAGCGGTAGTAGAGGGCTTGGAGGATTAGGTCCTCCAAGCGAATGTGGGATATGTTTCATGATGTTCGTAAGGGACACATGAACGCTCGTGGCTGAATGATGCCACCTTGGCTGAGTTCCAGCGCCACTAGGCCAGCGACTTGACCTTCAAGGATAGGTCAGGTAAGGGAAAGACAAACCGAGCCTCACAAAAGGAGGTCGCCACGCGGGTGGGTTGAGCACCCAGGAGGACCTGGATACGCTTGGTAATTCTTTACCCTTTCTACATTTTATAATAATATTTACTATATTTGAATTGTGACAAATACTATATTTTGATGACTTTATTGTGCTTATTTGTGCAGGCGAGGGAGTTGAGCCGCCCTTCGACACAGGGTGAGCTATTTGGAGACTCACACCAAATGGTGAGCAGACGGGGAGCCTGGAGAGGTCTGGGTAGACTCGCTCCAAGGCGACCTATGTAAGTTTAAATTTAGACATATCTTTACTTAATTTGTATTATTATTTTCATTTATGTCATAATCATTACTTACAACTTGTTTTTTCTTTTTTCCTTTACAGTGTAGTTTCCAGACCTCTAGAAGGCCAGACCCAGGACCAAACATAGATGGCTGAGGCTGGGCCCGATGCTGACATTTCTCCTCTTCCCAATGAGGAGGATGTGTGGGCCCAGGTGGTTGGTGGCCCTTACAAGGGTCGCATATATGGGATGGGATACTATCCAGAGAGTATATCCCTATCCTCCGCACTGGGTCAGCTGGGGAAAATGCCCTGAGGGAGCATGTCCATGCCCTCAACCATGAGCTGGGGGCCCAGTTGATTGCGGAGCAGAGGAGCCGGCAGGCGAGCGTGGAGGAGGAGCTGAGAGAGATCCGAGAGCTTAAGCTCTCCTGAGGAGCGGCAGGAGAATGCAAAGAAGGAGCATGAGAACGCAAAGAAGAAGTAGGAGAAAGCAAAGAAGGTGAAGGCTAAGCTCTGGAAGATGTAGCAAAAGATCACTCAGATGTCATGACATTCTTCAGGGATATGCAGGCTTCAGGATCCTCCAGCTCAGGACGTTCCCCTATATCCCATTCCCCATATCCCACTCCCCTCCATCTCGAGGGCCAATCAGGAACGACGCAGATGATGATGATGGTCCAGATGATGCTGATGATGATGATGCAGCCGACGTCGCTACGATCCTGACGCTCAAGACTTCAGCTAGTTTTTATCTAGCTTTTTCATTTTTACTTTCTGGATATTTTTTACATTTACTGTAGTTTGTATATATTTTATTGTTATAATTTACTATTTTATTTATTTAGTTTATTTTATTCATTTTATTATTTTTCTTATTTAATATCAGTTTGATTGATAATTAGGTTATTATATAAATAAATAATTAAATAATAAATCATTAAAGATAAATTATAACTTAACCCATGGGTTACCAGAAGTTTATTTCGGTAAAAGACAATATTAATTAAATAAAATTATATTTTCAAAAATATCTACCCATCGATAAACTCATCAGTAAAAGGGAAAAATTGTTTAAATACCCGTCGGTAAAAAAATAAAAAACCATCGGTATAAATATGTCTCTGACGGCTTTGATGCCTTTTTATATAATTGTACCAACCTTTGTATTTTATTACCCGTCTGTAATACTCATTGATGGCCAAAAAACTGATGCCACGACCGTTGGTATACTCGTCGGTATAATTACTAGCCGTCGAAAATCCGTCGGTAATAGGGACAGTATCCCGCGCTTTTCTTGTAGTGCTAACATGTCCAAGGGCTTTCCGCCATTGGGTGGTTATGGTAGGATTGCCCTGGCATGTACAAGTGCTTTCCACTATCAAGTAGGCATCCATTGTTGGACAGGCATACATCATTGGGTGGTGCATGGTTAGAGGTTTTCCACCATTGGGTGGGTCGATAGGATTGCCCTAGCATAATTAAGGGTCTTTTGCTGTTAGGTGGGTACGATTAGATTATTCAGCTAGGTTTTTATTGATCTCCTTCTTTACTTTTGAAAACATAACAACACAATTAGGAATAGAAATTGTACAATATACTAATAGGAATATTAATGTTAATGAATGTTAATTAAAAAAAAAAAAGAAAAGCAATATTCCCTTTGTATTAAGTCTAATGGGTAGTGTCAAATGTCGTACATGGAGTAAGCAATAATGTTGATTTTACCAATGATTAATCACCTAAGAAAATGAGTTTGTGGTGCTACATTTTTTTTCACCATGGCAATGGTGATTTGCATTATGCAATGCAGTAATAATTTTCGCGGTAAAAGTTTTACCAGTTCCTACAAACGGCAACAAAATGTTCTTGTATCAGGTAGGCCAATGTATGGCTAGGAATCAAGTTGTCTAGCTCCCTTCGCTCATGGAAGTATAAATAGTCGAGGCATTAGGCGAAGGAGCTAGAGTTGACGGCAAGGATCGAGGGATTGGGCGGGAATTATGATCATGATTAGGGGTAGTAATCATGGTCTTAATTAAAAGGTGATAGGAAAGGGATGGGTGCCTAGGGCGAAGGTCATAGCCAAGTTTGAGGTGGTTTTCCCAACTTGTCTACAAACCTCTTGGCCTTGAGTCTTAGCATCAGGCAAAGAGGCTTTGAAGCCATTGGGAGCTCGAAAAGTTGGCACCTACATCGACCAGTCCACAAGCCCCTTAGTCTCAAGTCAGAATCAGGTGAAAAGGCTTTCAAGCCACTAGGAGCTCGAAGAGATCAAAACTTATACCAGAGGCCCACAAGTCCCCTAAGTCTGAGCATTAAGCAAAAAGGTTTGGAAGCCATTGAGAACCCGATAGGTAGGCACCTATACTAACTAGCCCACAAGTCCGGGAAGCTCAAGTGGAGCATCATGTGAAGATGTAATACCTAATGTACATGTGTCAGGAGACAAGTTTCGCATGGCCCTTGGGTCCCCGGAACCAGCCGTGTTGTTGGGAAGGCTCGGATGCATATAGGGCCAAGGATGTAGTTTGGATGCTGTTGTTGCAAAATTCTCCAGAACATGTGATACCCCAGGTACACATGTCAGTGAATAAGTTTCATCCTGCCCTAGGGTCCCCTAAGACCCACCCATATTGTCGGGAAGGCCCAAGATACATGAAAGACCCTTGAACCTACATTTTTTATGAACTGTCACTGCCATAGCGGTCAGGACCACTATAGCGGTCACAATGTATGGTCGAGTGTGTTTGGGGGTTCTGGAGACTGCTATAGCGATCCTAGACTGCTATAGCGGTCATAAGTGGTTCTGAGGGAGCGCGGGCAAGCTAGACTGCTATAGCGATCAGTGAGGCAGAAAGGCGAAAACGCGGCATTTCGTATAAGTGAGCCTCCTCACCTTTTAAACCCCAAACTCGGAATTTTTTCCCCAAAATTGAAAACTCTTTTTCTCAAACCCTTCCCATTCTCTTCCTCTAATCTAACCCCAATTCTTCTTCCTCCAAGAGATTAAAGGTGAGATTTTATGGGTTTTTGTTGTCCCTTTCCTTCCTATTTCATATCTTGGTGAATGGGTTATTGTTTGTCTCCATTGTTGTTAAGTGGGGGTTCTCTCCCAATGTCTAATCTTGAGTTTTGTGACTTAATGGCAGACATTGGTACAATTTCCACTCCTTGGAACGTTGTGGGTGTTAACGTCACTCCTTCCTTCCCTCTAGGTGAATGGGTTCATATCCTATGATCCTTATATTAATCATTAGAGTTATTTTCCTTGATTGGGAATTTGTTTGCATGATTTTAGAGAATATTAGAGATTTCAAATAGTTTTACATATTTGTGAAAATAGTTGTTTTCAACTAAAACATCAAATACTTGTTTTAATGGAAACTCATGGGACCATTATTGCTAAATGATTTATTAAAGAGCTAGAATATGATTATGATTTGATTTAGAGATTTTAGAAATTTCCATGATGATTTCAAGATTAGAGTATCTATGTATTATAGAGTTTTATACCCAAAGCATAGTTTTAGAGAAATGATATGATTTCATGAATTAGAGACTTGATGGTAGTCATAGAGAAATAGTCAGTGAGTTAAAGTTGGAACCCAATCATTAACCTTACCAAGTTGTCCCGAGAGGACAATCTCATAGAGCAGAGAACGAAACCTAGTTAGATGTCTAATTTAGATCCTAAGGGATCATAGAGCAGAGAACTCGTTATGATATGGTTGATATGCCTAACCAGAAAATTTATATTTTGTTATGCAAGACATAACCAAATATCCTGTTTCTCTAGTAAAGTACTATTTATGTTTTTCAGGAATTTCTGTTTAGAGCTATTTCATATTTATATATGAACATGATTTCAGAGTTATTGCATTAACCAGTTTGATAATTATATATGATGATTTCTTAGTTATCCCATGAGAAGGTTATGGGTGAGGGCCTGATTAAGTTTTAAATGAAACTCACCCTTTTCCCTTTTCCATTCCAGATACGTTAGCAACTCTGGGTCCTTCTCATCCATCTCCTCCCCAACGGTAGAGAGTTCCAGGTTAGTAAGCTTCACTTTGAAGTGAAGTACTTTTTTTTTTTTGCATTTTGATTAGAGATAAAGTGCTCCAGTGCATATGACGGGCAGGTTCCAGACCATAGATCCAGTACATTGATTTATCATGACTATTTTATATTTACACGATGCTAGTTTTCATATATATTTTATATAGAGAGCAACTCATATATTTTGAATCATAGAGATATGTTTAAAGTTTGAGAAATGATTTGTTTTCTAACTTCAAAAAACTATTCTAGAGTTGATTATGATATGTAATTGATGACGATTATGTTTTCAAAGAGTTAAAGGTTTATTAGAGATGGAAATGATGTTTAATGATCAGATTTAATATTAAAAATATGCATATAGAAAGACTCAGAGGTCACGAGACTTACGTGGAAATGAGGATTTCCACACGTGCCAATCACATGCCCAAGTAAGGTTGTGATAGAACAACCTTGTTAAGCAAGTTATGCTCATTGCAGTAAGTGAGCCCGATGTAACAATGCGAAATAACATAGTTTCGTTTAATGAGCCCAACCTTTTTTAAACCCATATACTCGGCTTTCCTTTCATCAAACCAAAACCTTTCCCTTCCAAACCTTCTCCACTCTCTTCCACTCAATCCAACCATAATCCTTCTCCTTCCAAGATCAAGGTAAGAGATTTTTGTTGTCTCCTTCTTCTCCATCTTACATCCTAGAGTATGGGCTTTGTTGTTTCTCTCATTGTTATCAAGTACGGGTGCTCTCCCAATGTTGTTAAAGTTGATCTAGAGCTAACTAGAGAGTACGTATTAGAGTTTAATCTAGAGTTTATGGTTGTTATGACAGACATTGGTGACATCTCTCCCTCTAGAGTTTCGTTGGTGTTGACATTATCCTTTCCTCCCCTCTAGGTGAGTGGGTTCAAATCCTATGATCCTTATGTTGATCATTATAGCTATTTTCTTTATAATATGGCATGATTTCATGATTTTAGAGAATATTTTAAGAGGTTAGAGATTATGGATGGTTTTACCAAGTTTATGAAATTTATGATTTTCAACAGAGCATGAAATAATTGTTTAAATATAAACTCATGGGACCATTATTGCTAAAATGATTTTATAAAGAGCTAAAATATGATTATGATTTGATTTAGAGCTTTTATGAATTATCAGGATGATTTCCAGAGTAAAGTATTTATGTATAATAGAGTTTTATGCAGAGAAAAGCCTAGAGTAGAGTTTTAGAGAAAATAAGTATTTCTATGATTTCCAGACTAGACGGTAGCTATAGAGAAACGGGAGTAAGTTAACGACTTAAAAATGATCGCTAACCTTGGTACCAAGTTGTCCTTAGGGGCAATCTTCAGAGAGAAAATAGAACCTAGTTAAGTGTCCAATTTAGATCCCAAAGGGATCATAGAGTAGATAATTTGTTATACCATGGTTGACATGCATAACCAGATAATGTATATATATATTGTTATGAAAAGCATAAGGAGATTTTATTTCTCTAGTAGAGTCCTGTTATTTATGTTTTGCAAAGAATCTAGTTTTAGAGCCATTATGTTTATATATATATGAATATGATTTAGAGTTATAGCATTAACCAATTTTGATGATTATATATGTATGTATATCTTGTTGTTATCCCATGAGAGGGTTATGAGTAAGGACCTACTCACTGAGTTTTAGATGAAACTCATCCCTCTCCCCTTTCCATTATAAACACAGTAGTTGTTGCCGGTTCTTCTCATCCACCTCCTCCCTAGCAGGTAGAGCCTTCATTGGTAAGCTTCACTTGGGAGTGAAGTACTTTTCCATTTTGTCCAAGAGATAGAGTACTTCAATGTACATTACGGACAAGGTTCCGGACCATAGAGATAGAATTGCATTGTTTATCATAATTATTTTGTATAGATAAACTTATTATATTTTGTATTACAAAGATATATTTAGAGTTTGATTATGAAATTATTTGTGAGGAATTTGATTTCAAAGAGCTAGAGATTTATATTAGAGATGAAATAATGTTTTAAAGATGGATTTTATTATTATTATATACATATAAAGAGACTTAGAGGTCACGAAATTTATGTGGGGATGAGATTTACGTGCCGGTTATGGTCCAAAATCGGGTTATGACAAAAGAGGCTTGGAAGCCATTGCCAGCTCAAGAGGTTAGGGCCTTTACTGATCGGTCCACATATTTTGTGATTGAATAAAAAGAGCCATTAAATAAACCAAGCCTAGCAGTGTATACTTACCCAAAATTCTAGATAGGCATGTTTTATAAATAAAATTTTGAAAATTAGAAACCACTCACCTTGCTTTATTCAAGCGTTGCTAGATGAATGATAAGCAATAGGATATATAAAAATCAAAGCAAAGTTAAAAAGTTGACAACTTATCCATCGCAATAATAATAATAATAATAATAATAATAATAATAGTTGAGTACTTATAATTTGTTGGTTTAATTAATCTTCATACCCTTAATCTTCATTTAGACAAGAATTATAAGAGACAAATTTTCACTCACTCCTCGACTTAGCCTTTTCATAAACTAAACCTGGCATTGCTCTAACACGGTTGTAGTTGTTTGCCCACAAATACTACGCTTTATTTATTTAAGCTAGAACATGGAAAACTAATCAAATGCATCCTAGGACAACACGATAATCTACAAATAAATATTAAAAATAAAGTTGAAAGTCATCAGAATTTGAAACTTCAAACTTGACCATTTATTCTTTTTCCCATCCGCGTCGAACAGTCACTGGATAACTATTTTTTTATATTTCAATGCTGTGAATTAGTCAACCAACAGTGGCATCCATGTGACAGTTAATTTTTCTGCCGACGGTAATAGTACGTAGCTGTATATCATTTTTTGATATTGAATATAATATCTCTTGTATAAATATCTATAAAAATAAAACCTGAAATTGATCCTAAATATTATGTGACTTATGTTCGGAACTTTTCATGCAATTACTAATTCCAAAAGCTTAAACTATTAGGTTGAGACATATGAATTATTTTATATCTAATAAGTCATATCATATAAATACCTCTTTTGGGGTTGAAACATTGACAATACACATATCCACATTTACCTTATGCTGAAATATAATTATTTTTAATTAGAGGAATGGAGCAACAAGGATTGAACTAGACTACTTGATCATAGAAGCTCTAATATTATGTCATAAAACTATTTGTCCCAAAAGTTTAAACTATTGAGTTAAGGCATATGAATAGTTTCATATCTAAAAGAACTCCACAGATTTGTGATATTTATATAAAAAAATTGTCAAAAAAATTAATTTTCATTTCATTATAAACATTGGACTCCCTTAACAAATAGTCAACTACTATCTTGATGTCAAGTTATGTGAAGATTCAGGAATCGGCTATTGTCACTCCTCTTTTAATACTTTTATTTTAGTATTACTAAAATATCCTTAATTAAATGTTTTATTAAATTATTTTTCAACTACTTTCATATTTTAAATTATATTTAACAATTACACTAATTAATATTAAATATATGATTTAGCTAATTTTAGTTTTCAATTTCAAAATAAGATCAGTCTATTATTCTTTGAGTGTTTTAAGATTTTTGTTAAAAAAAGAAGAAAAACCAATGTTCCTTTTATCCTTTAACACAACACATAAGATAAGAGGTAACTTTGCGATTTTTCAAATTTGTAAAACTGAGCAATTCAATGACAAAATATAATAGTAAATTAAATTTTAATAAAAAATATTTAATTTTATCAATTATGAAATAAATAAGTTGACCATATTTATATTTGAAATAAAAATAAAACAAAATAGAGAAATGAATGCGTAAAACTATAGTTTTTTTTTTGTGCATCGTAAAAATATAGTTTATCATAATACCCTAAATTCATTATACCGTAAACAAATTTTTATCAAAACTTAGTTAACAAAATGTAAATAATTATGGTACAAGATAACAGTAAAGTGAGCGTATTTATATTTAAAATATTTAAATTTATTATATTTTCCTCTTTCGTTTGTTTTTAGAAAAATGAATAATTTAGTTGTAAATTGAAATTTATCTTTACATTGAATTTAATCTATCCCAAAAAAATTTTAAAAAGAGTTCCCAAAATATTACAAAATATGTGTGTTTATCTCTTATCTTGCTTGCATCATATTGTAAAAGGGACATATTTTCCTTTTTGTCCAAAATATTAAAGCACTTAAAGAATAATATGTTAATTTTCTATTCAAATTAATAAATAAAAAATAGTTAATTTCTATGTGTAATATTAATTAGTGCAATTATTAAATGTAATTTAAAATATAAGAGTGAGAATAGACAAAAAATTAAACACAATATTTAACTAAGGACATTTTAGGAATGTTAAGTTAGAAGCATTAAAAGGGGAGTGACAATAGTAAAAATAGGAGTAGCAATAGCTATTCCCAAAGATATATTATGTTATGTGTGCAAGATAAGCTAGGTCTCATAAATAGTATTGTCAAACAAATTTAATAAATCAAATAAAAACACAAAATATCAAGAGAATAAGATTTACATGATGACAATGAGTATAAAAATACAAGAATTTATGTGATTGAATAAATTAAATTCCATCTACATACATCCACACTAAAGAATTAATACTTTTACTGTGAGAAGAAAAAATAATATAATAATATCACTTTGTTCTCAAATACAAAGTTATTGTCACACACTTAAGCCACTGAATTTAGTTATAGTCCTTACTCTATATAATACAGTTTACTAAGTTCTATAGACTATATTCTTTGAGTGAAACTTAGTATATATAGCTAAAAAGACTCTTTTAAAAGTTTTAACCTAACTTATTTTTAAGACAAAAAATAAACTTATTTATTAAATAGATTAGGATAAATTGGATAGGAATCTTTTTTGAAATAGTGTCTCATTTCATATTTTTTTAATTATTTATTTATACGTGAAAAATATGTATTGTATATTTAGTAATTTATAAATTTTTAAATCTATTTTGATTATTATTTTTTCATATAGTAATAAATGACTGAAAAATAAGAAATAAGATATCATTTGAGAACAAAAGATTTCTTATCTAGTTAAACTAAGTTAAGTATAGGGTAGGCCAAAGCAACACACATGCTTGGACTATATTATAGCCGTATGTTACTTTTCCAAATAGTATATTTAAGGTCAATATACCGTCACTTGTGGCTATATATTAACTTTCTGCATTCGACGGTCAATATATTTTTCTTTAAAAATTAACAACGGCCCAATGTCACGCGCATAACTGAGCAGCAGCTAAGATTTCAAAATATTTTAAAAGAAAAAAAAACAAAAAACATGTTGAAGGTAATATTTTTGTCTTTTAAAGTTGCAAGGATCTAACTTAGTATATATATTTTTGAGAAAATTACACTAACCTGATTCAAGATTTAGTGAAATTACACTCAATATTTCTCTATTTATAAAACTATCATTTACTTTTCCTAAAGTTTATTAAAATTACACTGACCACCCCTATATATATGTGTTTGTTAATTTAAGTGATAAAGAAAGATAATATATGATATATATATATATATATAATTATTAATGATAAAATTATAATATTTTAATAATATTTGGTATATATATTAACTAGAATATCTTTTTTTATTTATATCATAAGTTATAATTATAAGTTTTTCACATGTGATTAAAAAAGTACTTTATTCAACTAATATGTTAAATATTATTAAAATATTATAATTTTTCATTAATAAATATGTATGTATTCTATGTTATCTTTTTTTTCACTTAAATTAATGAAATAGTATTGCAAGAAATATCAATATAATTTTAGTGAACATCAGGGAGGTCAATAATAATTTTATAAAATATAAGTATACTGAGTGTGATTATACTAAATCTAGGCGAGTGAAGGTAAATTATCTATATTGTCTTAATCTAACACTATAATGGTTGTACTAGTACGATATCATATGTTTATTACTGTCACTGTTGAAGGAAATGAGTGAAGAAGGATAATACAGTATATTAAATTAAACAATAATGTAAATTGAAATTATCCAAAACACGAAATTCATTACATCAATCATCTGTAGTTTCTTTCGTACTTCTGTCAATAAATTGATATTGTTCTTGAAATTGATTTATTCCAAAGTAACTCAATTCAATCTTTTTAATTTAAGAAATATATTAGAGTTAATAAAATTAAAGATGTTTACTTTGGTACTTCTATTGAATGAATGGGACCAAAACATACCATAACGTGTCAAAATTGTATTGATCTTTTAATCTATGTTTAGTCAACATTTTAAATATTGAGAGATCTAATTTTTTTATTTCTAGTTTATCCCAATAATCATTTAAAGAAAATACAAACTTTCTTGTTTTGGCATATTTAGAAAAACAATTAAAATAATACTAGTTTTATATTAAGCCTGCCATAATCTTTTTTTCATTTCTTTCTTTCTGTCCTTCTTTATGTAAGTATTGTTGAGGGGAGTAATATTTTTTATTTTTTTGGTGGCCGCCACACCTTTTTCTTTCTGATTTATATGTTGCTTAGAGTTTGTGTTTTGTATTTTGCATTTGTTATCCATGTGGTTTTTTCATTGTACCTTTGTGGTATTTTTGTCGTCCCGTGTTTATAGGTGTTTTGATTTTTCCTTGGGTGCATTTCTATTTGGATGGTCTTGCAAATATAGAGATATACTAATAACACAAGTGTTAAGGTTGGAATTACCAACAAATGATAGTACCTAATCATTGGAAAAATTAATTACGGATGAATTTTAGTCCCGTTTGAATCCGAGTAATTCAAATTAATCAAAGTAAATTTGTATTAATTGTTAAAAACAAAAAAAACAAAACTATTTGAATGTTCAAAATAGAGAATTTGATCGCTTGCACTTCATTATTTTCAGTTCTCTGATCTCATCAGCAATCATACATTGTTTTTTTATTCATAAAGTCTATGCTGCATCTTCCGATTCTTGAATCCAACTAAATGGGTAGACTTTTCCTCGCTAATTTCTTGATCTGATGAGAATAACATTAATTTGATCTAATCCTAATACGTAGTTATAGATTTGAATAAATTACCGTAAACAATATGGAGGCTTTTGAATGCTGAGTAAGTAGTGTCAAGTGCATGCATACAGGTAACGTTGAAGTGTCAACGGTAAGGTGTTGAATACCGATTGAAGTTGATGTTAGAGACACTCCTCCTATTTTCCTTCGGAGGATGATATTCCTCGAAGAATTCCTCTTATTTTGATATTTAATAACATTGTGTTGCCTGAAAAGAAATCCAATTTAATTTTAACGTATTGATAAATAAAAATCTTATATTATCATTTAGTTAGATATCATTACATGAGAAAATATAGTTGATTTTCATATTCACTTCTTGTAAGATCATATAAATGAAAAAAAATTTAATTGAATTATACTATGAAAACATCTTAATGAAACTCAAAAGTTATTTTTATTTCATTTTCGAAAGCATAAATGAAGTCGATTTTCTATTGAAATGAATAATTCTCAATTGAGAAAAAAGAAAAAAGCACATAAATAAACATTAGATTGACAAGGAGGTCCATACACACGAACTAGGTTACAAGGTGGTCAAGCCAACCATTGCGTTCCTGCCACTGCAATGTTGAACGAATTCTTAATGTATGAAACTCTTAACTAAATGAACTTTTTTTTATTAGAGATGATAAATTAAAGGGGGCCATTTACCTTGCTCGGGTTGTAAATCTTTAGCCTCATAAAACCTTCTTAGAAAAACAAAACAGTGGGAAAAAAATCAGAGTAAGGAAAAAGAGTACCCTATCTTTATAATCATATTTGCTGGTTAAACATAAAATTTCGGAGGTTCACGGCATTCCATGACCTCAAAACAAGCTGTCTAGACATCGTAGTCAGCTGCACGCCCCTTTTCAAGTACCTTAGAAACAAGGTAGGGCTTTCCTAGTTACCCGCCAATTTTCCCTTACTCGGAGGTGTTCAATGCTCTTCAGAGAACCGTGTCACCTTTTAGGAAATGGCGTGGTATAACTCATTCATTGTATCTTCTACCGATCATTCTTTTCAACTCTTCATCTTCAATACAATCTAGCTCCAATCTCATGTTTTTGAGATTAGCATCTTCGAACAAGATTCAACTAGGAGGTTTGGTTCACCCATGTGTCCTGGGATGATCGCATCTATACCGTGAGAGAAGTTGAACTATGTCTCACTGGTAGCTGATTGGGGTGTTGTTCTATAAGACCATAAAATGCTTCCTAGCTCGGACCAAGCACTTTTGGCTTTATCAAGCCTCTTCTTTAGAACTTTCAAGATTACCTTGTTGGCAACTTTGACTTTCCCATTGGTTTGTGGATGCTCTAGAAGCGAAGTGGTGTTTTATCTTTAATCCTTCTAATAGTTTTCTAACTTTTTTTCTGCAAATTAGGTCCCATTATTCGTGACAATAGAAGTGAAATCCTGAACCTTGTAATAATATTCTTCCAAATGAATTTTCGGCATTATGCTACTATAATGGTGGAAGGGATTCAGCCTTAGTCCACTTTGTAAAATAGTCGATGGCAACAATTAGGTACTTTACTTGGCCTAGAGCCATGGGGAAAGGTCCTAGGATGTCAATTCCCTATTTGTCAAATGGCTAAGGGATGCAATCAGAACCATCTCCTCAGGGGTTGTGGAAGTGATCATGCTCTTGGCACTTCTCACAAGTTCTCACATGCTCATCTACATCTTTCCAAAGCATGGCCCAAAAATGCCTTGCCCTTTGAAATTTTAAGGCTAGATTACGACCTCCTATGTAACTTCCATTGGATCCTTCATGGATTTCTGCTAACACATACTTTGCCTATTCCTCGACCAAGCACTTCAGCTAAACTTCTTTTGTATAAATTCCTATTGATCATCATGTTGAACAGGGTTCTCTACCAATCTTCTTGGCTTGGCTTTTGTCCTCTAGGTTTACAAGAGATCATATATTCTTCAATTGATGTTTTCCAACTGACAACCCCTAATATCTGAGGTATGAGGTCATCTTCTAAGATAGATGGCTTCCAAAGTGTTTCCTGTATATGGCTCCTATTTAAACCTCTTGGCTTAGTACTAGCCAATTTTGATAGTATGTCTGCCTTTGCATTATGCTCCTGGGGGATGTGCTTTATTTCAACATTTTCAAACTTATCGAACATAACTTGATCTTGAGCATATACTTCCATAGGACTTCCTCCCAGGCTTTGTAACTTCCTTTAATCTAGAAATCACAACTTGAGAATCACTATGTACAGTTAATTTTCATAGCCCCATGTCTTTGGCTAAGCTTAGTCTTGCTACTATTGCCTTATACTCAGCTTGATTGTTTGATTTAGGGAACTTGAATTTTATCAATAAACTTAAACTTGAAAGTCATCATCCTTTTCTAGGATGATTCCTACACCACTGCCCTTTGGATTGTAGGATCCATTGACAAGCAAAGTCCAGCCATGGGTTTCTTCATAACTTTCTACGTTCGTCATCTCTGGAAAGTTAGCAAGTACTTGGGCTTTGATTGCCCTTCTAGGTTTGTACTTGATGCCAAATTCAAGTAACTCAATGACCCAAGCAACCATTTGTCTAGCATAGTTGGGTTTTTGAAGGTTTTGTTTGATAGGCTCATCAATGCATATGATAATTAGGTGTGCTTGAACATACTACCTTAAGCACTATGTGGCCAAAACATGTGAATGCCATCTTCTCCAGCTTCTGTATTTTAACTCAGACCTCTGCAATGACTTGCTAGTAAAGTAGACTGGCCTTTGGCTTTCTCTATCTTTTTTTATGAGCACAGCTCTAACGATGGCTTTTCCCATTGATAAGTATAGAATTAGAGTTTCTACTTGTTAGGGCTTACTTAGGATCAATGGGTTGGAGAAACATGTTTTAAGCTTGGAGAATGCTTTTTCACACGCTCTATCCATCTAAACTCCATTTTCTTTTGTAATAGCGAGAAGAGGGTATTGACTTGTAAGTGATGGAGATAGGAAATGCAAAGGAAAGCCAGTATTCTTGTCAATTTCTGTGCCTCCTTAACCGATGTTGGACTTTTCATTTCAATAATGGCTTTGTACTTAGGATTTTTTTCAATTTCTCTATGTATTAACATGAAACCTAAAAATTTTCCAACATTCACCACAAAAGCACAATTCAGCGAATTGGCACAACCTGGACTTCCTTATGCACACATTAGTTAGGCTCTAGATCAAATCTTTGGCTTCCGTAGTCTTTATTAGCATGTCGTCATGTAGACTTCCATGAGGCCTCCGATATGTTGTGCAAATATCTTGTTCATTAACCTCTAATATATTGATCCTATATTGTTAAAGCCAACGGCATTACTCGGTAGTAATAATTAGCTATGAGAGTGATGAAGGCTGTCATTTCTTCATCATCGGGGTGTATGGGAATTTGGTTGTACCCTGAATAAGTATCCACGAAGCTTAGAAATCGAAAGCCTTAGGGAGATTCAACCAGTTGATCAAAGTATGAAGGGGGATAAAGATCCTTTGGGCACGCTTTGTTGAGGTCTATGTAGTAAACACACATTCTCAACTTCCTATTTGCTCTGGAACCAAAACTATGTTAGACAACCACTTCGGGTATTTAGCATCTCTTATAAATATGACTTGTAGAAGTGCTTCAACTTGCTCTTAAGCCACCTTGGATTTTTCTTGTGACATGTGACATCTTTTTTGGATGATTGGCTTCGCCCTAGGTAATTTGATAGCTGATGACTCATAACTCTGGATTTCTTCTTGGCATATCTCAATTTACCAAGCAAACAGTTGGCACTCTGATGTAGAAACTGAATCAGATTAATCTTCACTTCTAGTGGGAAATAAGAATTAATAGTGGTAGCTAGTTTGACCTGCATTTTCAATTTGCACTTCTTCCAAGAAGCCCCCTAGCTTCGGCCTCGATGAGGTTTCTTACTTCTAACTTCCAGATCTACAAACATGACCTTGGTACCACTATCAGATTGCTCCTTCTTGTTGATTTATAGGCTAGCATTATAGCATTTTTGAGTTGCATATTAATCTCCTTTGCAGTTATAGCCTTTTCTTTCTTATCAAGGAATTTCATCACTAATCATTTGGTAGGCACTATTGCCCCCAACTTGTTTAAGGTAGGTCTTCCAAGAATAACATTGTAAGCAGAAGGATAATCCATGACCAGGAAGGAGGCAGAAATATTATGGCAGAGGATTCTGGACCAATGATTATATATAGTTCAATAAACCCTAAAGGACTTACCTTCTACCCCAAGAAGCTGACCAAGTATTGATCGTATTGTCATTGGTCAAAAGTCATAAGACCCATCTTATCAAAAACTTGTTTGAATATTATTTCAGCATAACTCCCTTGTTCTACTAGATGTAGGTATAAAAGTGCATGAGAAGGGGGATTGAATTGTGCTTTGCTTCTTTTTATATCTGAAATATTTAACAACAAAAAACTATCAAGCGTTAAGCTTAAAGTGAAACGAAAATGAGATTAGTTGTTTTAGAAAGTAGATCTTTGAAGCATACAATATGTAACAAAACCGCTAAATCGATATTTCAGGTGTTTAATGAGCATAACAGAGAAAGTAAAAGAGATCAGGAAGAAGAAAATATGACACAAACATTTTATACTGGTTCGGCCAAATCTGCCTACATCTAGTACTCAATACACGTTGAGGTTCCACTAAACATCTTTCTCAAACTAGAGAAAAAGCATAGATAGTCTTTCCATTAGCCTTCCCAAGCTCTCATGTGTGACCAGGAGACAACCCTTACGTCCAGTAATTATTCATCGGCTTTGCAAGCTAAATCTAGTAGTTATTCATTAGCCTCTCCAAGCTGAACCTTGAATAGTCTTGTACTAGCCTCTCCAAGCTGAACCTTGAGTAGTCTTGTACTAGCTTCTCTAAGCTAAACCCGTGACAAGTAGACATCCCTTACCTGTCACATAGAAAGTAGTTATTCACCAGTCTCCAAGCTAACGAGTTTTCTTTCACCAGTCTCTCCAAGTTGAACCGTAAGAACACCTTTCTATCGCATTGCAAGTAGTTTTACATTAGCCTTTCCAAGCTATCTCACACTAATCACTACTGAATCAAGGGTACTGAGGTTTGTGTTTGGGTTGCCACTCAAACTAACCCGTATTCAAGTTTTCTTAAAATATTACATGAATATCCTAGGATAACTTGAATGACCTCTTTCTATCATTTCTTCCTAGGAAGAACATATATCTATTTAAGAACGTAGAAAGAAGATTTTTACAAGTAAGGAATCTGATAACATGATATAATGAACCTTACAGGATGTGAGGAAAGATTTTTGCAAAGTTTCCACTCTTACACAATGTCAATCTCTTAATCGCTTGAGCACAACATCTCTATTTATAGATGGTCTTCCTTGTGAAGTTGCCTTTGATCAGATCTCCAAGTGACACGTGTTGATTATCCATTTGTATCTTGGAAAGGCAGTCTAGAAGAGTAGCTTGTCTTTTGTTAGAGCTATTCAGGAACTATTGCAAGATTGAGGTTTCTAATGCTACTTTAGAAACTACTCTTACTTTCTAACGTGGTTTCTGAACTCTTTCTTCTAGAAGCTGAGGTTGTTGACCAAGTTAGCAAGAGATGACTCACCAGTTTGAAATTAGATTTGACTTTAAATTTGAATTTCAAAAATTCAAATTTCCCTCTTTTTCTAGTAACGTTCATGCTCCACATTGAAGTGAAATTTCTGACATGCGGTATCAGTTCCATGATGAATCTTTAGACTTTTGATCTTTAATCCAAGCTTTATGATGATGAAAGATTTGCGATCTTGAAGATTGAAGATTGTGTAACACTTTTTTATCAGAGTTTGCTTGATATCTTCATTTTGAGCGTACTTTTTGATGTCCAGTGCTACTTTTTGAAGTCCCATGTCTTGGTTTTTTGCCCTTGTTTTGATTTCCTTTCATCTCTAAGGCATGTATGCGTACTTTGCACGATATAATATTCACTTCTATTAAGTTAAATCTCTTTATATGAGATAAATCATATTTGCACATGCAAAGTGAAATTATTCTCTCTTCAAGTCCATGTTTTACAATTCAAAAATACCTGTATGCTATGTCAAGAAACTCAAGGTAGACATTAGCCATTCTTCAAAGTGTTTTCTTTAAATTGGTTATGTTGTCATTCAAAACATATTTCCTTAAAGCTTTCTGAAGGGTTCTGGAGCTAACAATCTCCCCCTTTTTTATGATGACAAACCAATTTGAAGAAAATCTTTTGAAGAGATGTTGAAAGAAATAGAATTGAATATGTCATGATAATAGCTATTCTTTCAGAATAGCATAGGCTATAACTTTTAGGAAGTTCTTTTCTTAAGGCATGATATGAATAGGTTCAAAAACATTTTAGCCTTAAGTGACTTAAATCAAAGCTATTTTGGTTGCAAACGAACCTTCTGAACTTACTCTAATTTTGTCTAGATATATCAGAGTGATATTGAAATAGATTTCATCGTTTAAGTCCTTTTTACACAACCAGCTTGATTTTTAGTAATAAAATAACTTTCTGAAGATTCACGTGCTTGAATAACTAACAAGTAATACTTATGATATTTTCTCTTGATTTGTTTCCTTATTCAACAAAACACATTATATACCATATAAGCACAACACACTTGAGAAAGTTCTGAAGCTCACAAATGGATCTTAGTTGTATCAAAGCATGTAGAAACAAATTTCCGAAGTCCATCAGAACTATACACAACTATATTTTGATCAAGTTATACAAAGCTTTTTGAGACATTCTCATATGCGTGTCAGGAAAATGTGCTTTATAAAAACAAAAAATTTAAACATGTCATACATGTCGAAGTACATCAGATAGATACAAGTATTAGAGCCACCATAGAAAGGTTTTGTGCTTTAAAAGATACTTCTCAATGCTAATCAAAAATACACATGTGAGCTAAATATCCTAGTGTGCTAACAAATAAGCAGATCAAAACACACGCATAAGAGATAAGAAGCAAATATCTACCACATGATATATGATTAGCTAAGCATAAGAGGCATCATATGTATTAGGGCTTAAAAGAAACATAGCTTAAGGTAAATATGTATCAAAGCCAAAAGGATAACATAAGCATGATAAATTGAATAGATAAAATGAATTGTATAAAACAAGACAAAAAGCTTGTCAAAAACAAAAAAATGTTCAAAACAACAAAAGAATATGCATGCTAAAAAGAAATTTCCCGAGCTCCCCCTCATAGGCTCCCCCTGAAATTTCATAGCATGACTCTCCTTGAATACCATAGCACTTGATTTTATTCAAGTCTTTTTTCTCCCCTTTTGTCATCAGCAAAAAGGAGGTGTATTGGGAATAGAAACACTATCTTTAGCCTCGACATCTCAACTCTTGTAGAATCTCTTAATTTGTTTGAAGAATCTAAAGCTTAAGTTCTTCATTATGTCTGAGTTGGGCATTGTGCTCTATGATTGTTGCCTCAGCCGATCCTACCTAGAGGCAATCTCTCTTAAATGCTAGGATAATATAATTGAACTAGAGCTTCCTGAAGACTCATTGAAGATGGAGGTGGTAAGTTGATAGGTGCAGGAGGTTTTGGAGATGGCTCAGGAATGTCTAGGGGTAAGTCTCCCAAACTTAGGTGATTCAGCCTGTGTTTTAGCACATACATCAGTAGAAGGTGGAGAGGATGGAGCATGATCAGGATTATAGGTGGTAGGAGCAGAAGTAGACTAAGGGATAGGAGCAGGTGCAGTTTAACCATTGAGCCAAAGAAGCAGCAGCTTCTTCACTAAGGGAACACTAGCTTTTGATGCTCTATCCTTTTCTTCTTCTTCTTCTATTGAGTGATGTAGATGGAAGGAGGAGGTTGAGGCACCAATAGGATGATTATAGTATCTTGATCATGATCCTCTTTGGCTGGCTCTTCAATGGTGGGCTCTAGTGATGGCTCTTCATAGATAGGCTCCAGAGTGGAGAAAAGTTCATTGACAAAGAAATTTAGTTCATCCACTCCTTCTTCTTCAAGTTGTACTTCTGAGGCAATGGACTTCATCATGGATTTCATCAAATCACTTATTGTCATGAAGTAGTCTTTATCACCTTGAAGAAGTTTCTTTAGGCTCCATGATTGTTATCCCTATAGGGGCGTTGCTGGTTCAATGAAAAAACTTGATTCGAAGTCATTTCCCTACGCGAGGCGCAGCTGGATAGGGATAGAGGTAAAACCAAACTGCGAGTCATGGGCCTTGCTAATTGTTCTTCAATGACAATAAAGGGCTCAGGAATAGTAGGTTTTTGTCTACTTCTCTGGACCCATGAATCCCTTTTACCTTGGAATTCTCTTGCTTTTCAATTATCCATTTTTCTTGAAGAATTCTTGCTCTTTGAGAATTTGTTCTTCCTTTTCTTTATCTTCAAAGGATTCAAATTCTCTATGACACCTTTTGTGTGAGCAACATCACTTATGTCTTTCAAAATAAGTCTGCCTGTTTACTCTCTTCGGCATATTTTTGAGTTTTGGCTCAATGATCTTTCTTGAAAAGGGAGTTTGCCAAGTTTTCCCTGAGGTAACTCACTTTCTGAAGGCTCATCCCAAGTTTTGATGCTTCAGAAGGCTTCGAAATCTCTACTTGCTTCTACTTTTTGTTTGTCATTCTTTTGCCCTGTTCTTTGGTCCTGAAGGAGCTTCTTCTAATGTGGTTTTCTCAGGAAATGTTCAAACTGGTCACATGGATGACAACTTTCCTTTTTATTGTCTCTTTTTCTGCTCAATCTTTTTTACTTGTCCTTAGCAATGGTCTTTTCGCTTTAGTACCCCTGATTAGGAAGCTTTTCTTTTTGGAGCTCATCTTTACTGGAATAGATTGAGTCTTCTTTATTGTTCTGAAGGAGTTTATGGAGAATTTTATCCTAGTAAGGTGCTCAAACCACTCTTTAACGAGAGGATATCTAACATGCTAGAATATTTTTGTCAGCAACATGCTATAAGGAACTCTAACCGTTCTTCTTTTATCTTTGTTAATGGCATTGGGCATATAGTCCATTATCATTTTCGAAAGATTTACTTTTCTTTTGGACAGCAAATAGAAAAATAACATATAATCCATTCCTAGAAGAACGTCAATACTTCCCCGCTTAGGAAGAATAGTAAATTGAACAACAGGTAAAAAACTTTTCTCGCCCTTGGGCTAAGCATGGAGGTTGTAATGTCACCTGGTTGATGCTTTGTTAAATCTGTGAGACACTTTGAAACTTCTTCAGCACTCACCCCAAGTGACTTGAACCATTATTCCTATGCTAAGCAATTTATTCAGGAGCAGGAGCCCTGGTTAGTGGACAGACCAGATAGCCCTATCTCTAGGTAGGCGTTCTGGATAGTGGCTTTGAGAGTAGTTCAATTCTTTGCCCCAAGATAAGCGTAAAGGCAGTAACCATTCCTAGAAACACCTTGTCATAGATGTCTAAAAAGTGTTCCCAACCCTATAAAGTAAACACTTCCCTTAGAATTTGGATCTGGTTTAGAAGATAGTTGTTTATCCTCTTTCTAGAATCTATCATCCTCTAAGAGAAGCTTTCTTCATAAACATCCTCCATAAGGGGTTCATTAAACATGACAAAAGCTCCCTTTTGTGGATGAACCATCAAGCTCTTTTCCTTTAGCCATAGTCAAGATTCATATGGAAGGATTTCCTGGAAAGGTTAAACAGAAAAGGTTGAAGCTTGAAGGATTTTGAGGGTGAAATGTGAAGGTAATGGTTACAGGAAGAGATATGAGAAGATGAACCAGTTGAGGTAGTGTGTTTAAGGTTGAAGATGATGGTAACAAAAGGTTGATGTATGAGGAGAGGGGGTTATTTAAGTGATGTGATGTTACTGACTGAAGGTGAGGTGACATGGGAGAGAAAACCCAAAATAATGGGAATTATCCCTCCTTTTTTTATCTTGTTTAGAAAGAGTGATTTTTTATGCTTGGGATCACTTTCTAAAGGTTTTACTTTCTACCATAGGTCTCACTATATTTCCGCCATACATTCATCTTCAAAACTGGACTTCATGTAACCATGATCTCCTATATTTGACCCTTTTTTCACATCTCTCTGATAGCCATATTTCATATGTGATCTTGCAACCTGACTTTTTGATATGCCAAAAGATTGACGTTTCTTGCAAATTGATGTCTTCTGAACTTATGACTTTGCTAGGTGTTCAGTTTGGAATGATGAAGGGAGGATGCCCAGATGTTTGTGCATGAAAGCTTATGCAGATTTTACAAAAACTTTAGTTTAAAAGCTTTTTCAAGACACACAAAAGATCTTTAGCTAATGGCTTGTGAATCTATCAATTGGTCTTTAGTATTCACAAATATTAACTCAACATCTCCTTTTTGAACATGATTATGGATAAAAGATGTTTTTCAACAAGATATTGAATTAAGAGTGCTACAAAAGATTCTTAACAAGATTAATAGCACCTATTACCAAGAGACAGGGATTTTGAAGTACCTTAAGTGATAATCTTCCAGCTTGTTCCTTATCTAGCATTTGGTGTAATAATTTCAGCGCTATACTCAACTTCAACAATAGAAAGAGAGCCATTTTATTCTGCCTTTCTTGAATAATTATGTGATCAGCCTTTTTCAATAGAAACAGCAACAACTATTGGTTCTTTTTCTCTTCAACATTATCTCAGCAAAGTCAGCATCACAAGGACCTATATCGAAGTACCTTTTCGTACCATAAATCGAGATTAGTAGTACATTTCTTGAACCCATTCTTTGCATAAAGGTATTCAGTCTATCATACCAAGTTTGAGGAGCTTGTTTTAGACCATAAAGAACCTTTATTAGCTTGAAGTCATGGTTAGGAAGGTCTTTATTCTCAAAACCAGGAGGTGCTTCACATATGCTTCCTCAAAGAGGAATCAATTTAGGAATATAGACTTATCATCCATGAGAAAGAGAGTGAATCCCTTTGAAGGCGGCAACAACAAGTAGCATTCTAATGACTTCAAGCCTAGCTACTGGTGCAAAGGTTTCATCATAATCAATTCCCTCTTGTTGATTATAACCTTGTGCAACCAATTTTGCTTTGTTCATGATAACTTTGCCAGCTTCATCAAATATGTTCTTGAATATCTCCTTTGTACTGATGATGATTTTTCAATTAAACATTCAGACTTTGCCTTTCTTAATCTTGGTCAGCTCTTTTTGTATAACATTCACCAAACTTTGATCACTCAAAGCTTCTTTCCTGCATTCATGCTCAATGGTGGAGATGAAAGCATAGTTTGACATATTTCTGAGGGATGACCTAGTCCTCATACCCTTGGAAAAGTCTCCATGAACTTTGTCTTAAAACTGTCTTTAAATCAAAAACTCCCTTGTAGTTTCTATATCATTGAGATTCCTTTGCTTCTCTTTTATCTTCAGATTGCTCATCTTCATGTCTAGAAATGTTACTTTCTAATCGTTTTGGGGTTTTGTGCATGCTTTCTAAAGAATTGGTGTTCTGGAGCTCACTTTCCTTGAAACTCATTTTCTAGGACATTTCACCAATTCTTCAAGATTATCAGAAAGATCCTTCTTAAGCTCTTTTATCATCGTACTTGAGATATTTTGAGTTATTAGACATTAAATTCCTGATTAACTCTAAGGTTCAAGATACATATTTGGAATGATCATCGTCCGTTTGTTCCTTGGTACTCCAGCTTTTCAGGCATTCTTGCAATATGAATAATTTTTTATTTTGGCACCCATACTTTCTTGGGTCCTTTTTGGTTAGTTTTCAATAGAGAGGCTTCCCATCCTTTCTAAAAAATTCCTTTCTCAAGAATCATTTGTCAAGTGGGTGTTCCTTCCTATCAGAGAAAACAAAGAAAAAGAGATTTTGGATGATGTTGCATTGCTTCTTCTCTTAAATATCCTTTTCATATCTCAACCCTGTTTTATGATAATATAGCTTCTGATCTCCCATCATAAGTTCAAGGATTTTGAACTATTTCCTGTTTGTTTTCAATTATATTTTAGAAGCCATGAAGTCTTTTAAAAGAAATAAACTTTTCTGACATATTTTTCATTTCTTTTGAAGACTTCATTTTCTAAGGTAACCTCTGAGTTTTTTCCTGGTTGAGATTTTTAAAGGAATGAGCTTGAAAATCTTCTAGCAACTCATTATACAATGCAAGTACTAAGTAATATGAAAGGTTGAGTTCAGATATTCTTCCCTTATATCCCTCTATTAAAGGGTACATAGCCATGAAACATAAATATGCAACATCTTCTAGCCTGTCATGACTTTCTGGCCCATCTTTTCTTCTTAAGAGTCGCTCCAGGTAGCCAGCATGCTCTTCTCCTTGAGGTTAGGACTTTTCTTTGATGCTCTGAGCTTGGAACTCTTGATTCAAGATGTTCCTTCTACTACAGTTAGAGGCCCACAAGTCCCCTCGAGTCTGATCATTGAACAAAAGGGTTTGGAAGCCATTGGGAGCCCAAGATGTCGGCACCTATACCAACTAGCCCACAAGCCTCAAGAAGCTCGAGTCTGAGCATCATGTGAAAAGGCTTGGAAGGCATTGCCAGCTCAAGAGGTCAATGCCTATACCGATGGGTATAGTCCAGGTATTTTGCAATTGAATAAAAAAGAACCATTAAATAAACCAAACCTAACAATGTATACTTACCCAAAATTCTAGATAGATATGTTTTATAAACAAACTTCTGAAAATTAGAAACTACTCACCTTACTTTATTCAATCGTTGCTAGATGAATGATAAGCAATAGGATATATAATGAACTTTTAAAGAAAATCAAAGCAAAGTTTAAAAGCCAACAACTTATCCATCACAATATAATAATAATAATAATAATAATAATAGTTGAGTACTTATAATTTGTTGGTTTAATTAATCTCCATACACCTAATCTTCGAATAAAAGTTTATTTTAGTCCTTAAAATTATATGTGTGATTCACTTTAGTCCTAAAAATAAGAAAATATCACTTTAGTCCCTGAAATTTTAAAAAGTTATTCAACTTAGTCATTTTGATAATTTAAGTTAGTCATTAGGAATAATAGTATAAGGACTAATTTGAATCACTTTTTAAAATTTCAGGGACTAAAGTGATATTTTCTTAATTTTATGGACTAAAGTGAATCACGCATACAATTTCAAGGACCGAAGTGAGTCTTTACTCCTTAATCTTCATTTAGACAAGAATTATAAGAGACAAATTTTCACTCACTCCTTGACTTAGCCTTTTCATAAACTAAACCTGGCATTGCTCTAACACGGTTGCAGTTGTTTGCCCACAAATACTACGCTATATTTAAGCTATAGCATGGAAAACTAATCAAATGCATGCTAGGACAACACGATAATCTACAAATAAATATTAAAAATAAAGTTGAAAATCATGAGAATTTGAAACTTCCAACTTGACCATTTATTTTTTTTTCCCTTCCGCGTAGAACAGTCACTGGATAACTATTTTTTTTAATATTTCAACGCTGTGAATTCGTCAACTAACAGTGGCATGCATGTGACATTTATCTGCATGCCGACGGTAATAGTAGTTGTATATCACTTTTTTGATATTGAATATAATATCTCTTATATAAATATCTATAAAAACAAAACCTGAAATTGATCCTAAATATTATGTGACTATTGTTCGGAGCTATCATGAAATCGCTTGTCTCAAAAATTTAAACTGTTGAGTTGAGACATATGAATTGTTTTATATCTAATATAACATCTTATGTGAATGCCTCTTTTGGGCTTAAAACGTAAACAATACACATGCTCACATTTACCTTATGGTAAAATGTAATTATTTTTAGCTAAAAGAATGGGCTAACAAGGATCAAACTAGACCCTCAATCATAGAAACTCTAATATCATATTATGAAATTATTTGTTTCAAAAGTTTTTGTTGAGTTGAGGTACATGAATAGTTTTATATCTAATAGAGCTCCAAAGATTTGTGATATTTATATAAAAAATTTTTGATGAAATTAATTTTCATTTCACTATAAGCATTCGCTTCCCTTAACAAATAGTCAACTACTATCTTGATGTCAAGTTATGTGAAGATACATGGAGTGGGTATTGTCACTCTTTTTTGTGCTATTGTCACTCTCCTTTTAATGCTTTTATTTTGGTATTCCTAAAATACCCTTAATTAAATGTTTTGTTAAATTATTTTTCAACTACTTTCATATTTTAAATTATATTTAGTAATTACACTAATTAATATTAAATATATGATTTAGCTAATTTTAATTTTCAATTTTAAAATATGATCAATCTACTGTTCTGAGTGTTTTGAAATTTTTGTTAAAAACAAGAAGAAGAAAAACCAATGTTCCTCTTATCCTTTAACACACATAAGATGAGAGGTAACTTTGTGATTTTCCAAATTTGTAAAACTGAGCAATTCAATGACAAAATATAATAGTAAATTAATTTTTAATAAAAAAAATTTAAATTTATTAATTATGAAATAAATAAGTTGCCATATTTATATTTGAAATAAAAATAAAACAAAAAAGAGAAATTAATGCGTAGAACTATAGGTTTTTTTGGGTGCATCGTAAAAAATAGTTTATCATAATACCCTAAATTCATAATACCGTAAACAAATTTTTTTTTAATCAAAACTTAGTTAAAAAATGTAAATAATTATGGTACAAGATAACAGTAAAGTGAGCGTATTTATATTTAAAATATTTAAATTTATTATATTTTCCTCTTTCGTTTGTTTTTAGAGAAATGAATAATTTAGTTGTAAATTGACAGTTATCTTTACATTGAATTTAATCTATCCCAAACAAATTTTAAAAAGAGTTCCCAAAATATTACAAAATATGTATGTTTATCTCTTATCTTGCTTGCATCATATTGTAAAAGGGACATATTTTCCTTTTTGTCCAAAATATTAAAGCACTTAAAGAATATGTTGATCTTATATTCAAATTAATAAATAAAAAATATTAATTTCTATGTGTAGTGGAATTATTAAATATAATTTAAAATATTACAGTAATAATAGACAAAAATTAAACACAATATTTAACTAAGAGTATTTTAGGAATGTTAAGTTAGAAGCATTAAAAGGGGAGTGGAATAGCAAAAAAATGAGTGCCAATAGTTGCCCCTGAAGATATATTATGTTATGTATGAAAGATAAACTAGGTCTCACAAATAGTACTGTCAAACAAATTTAATAAATCAAATAAAAACACAAAATATCAAGAGAATAAAATTTACAGGATGACAATGAGTATAAAAATATAAGAATTTATGTGGTTGAATACATCCACACTAAAGAATTAATACTTTTACTATGAGAAGAAAAAATAATATAGTAATATCACTTTGTTCTCAAACACAAAGTCCTTGTCACACACTTAAGCCATTGAATTTAGTTATAGTCCTTAGTAATAATAATAATAATAATAATAATAATACAAATAAGTTAGCCTGCTAGGTTTTATAGACTATATTCTTTGAGTGGAACTTAATATATATAGCTTAAAAGACTTTTTTAAAACTCTTAACTCAACTTATTTATTTAGACAAAAAAAACTAACTTATTTATTAAATAGACTAGGTTAAATTGGATGGGAATCTTCTATTATCAAATAGTGTTTCATTTTATGTTTTTCCAATCATTTATTTATATGTGAAAAATATGCATTGTATATTTGATAGATTTTAAATGTATTTTGATTGTTATCTTTCCATATAGTAATAAACAACTAAGAAACAAGAAATGAGATATCATTTGGGGATAGAAAATTTTTTATCCAATTAAACTAAGCTAAGTGTAGGTTAGGCAAAAGCAACACACATGCTTGAACTATATTATAGCCGTATGTTATTTTTCCAAATAGTATATTTTAAGGTCAATATACTTTCACTTGTGGCTCTATATTAACTTTCTGTATTTGACGGTCAATATGTTTTTCTTTAAAAATTAACAACGGTCCAATGTCACGCGCATAACTAAGCAGCAGCTAAGATTTCAAAATATTTTAAAAGAAAAAAAAAAACCAAAAAACATGTTTAAGGTAATATTTTGGACTCTTTTAAAGTTGAGGAGTGACTATTGCTACTCTCATATGTCTATTGATACTCTATATTTATTATCTTTTTTGCACTATCCCTAAAACACCCTTAAGCTTATTTTAATAGTTAGAGCTTTTTTATTTTTAAAACTAAATTGAGAATTGTGTATTAAAATCTCAATTATTTATTAATATCATTCCATATTTATTATTTTTATATGTGATATTTCTAAAAGTCTTTAATTAAAAACTTATTTTATATGTATAATATATTTCTAATGTGATATTTTTAATTTATATTTAATCAATTTACTAATTAATATTAAACATAAAAGCCAAATATAATCAAACTATAGCATAACACGAAAAAAGTTCCTAACTTAAATATGATGTTTAACTTTAATTAAAAAGCATAGTAATATCAAATTCAAATAACTTGCAAATTTAATCAAATACAAAATATAACACCTGATTTTTCAAGTTATACTTCTGCACAAATACTACATGACAAATCTTATAATATTACAATTTCATAAAAAAAATAATTCATAACAAATCTTCAAACAATATCTACCATGATGACAGCATAAAAAAACCTTTTACTGAGCAGTACAAATAGTATTAAAATCCAACAATAAATACTATACATACACTATAGAATTAAAACCAAACCGCATCACAATTTGGAATTCTCTATTATGTGCCTCGGCTTTTGAAACTAACAGATGACAGCTTTCACACATCTAAGTGTTTTTTATAATTATATTTAGTTCAATTTGAAAGTTATTTCGATTTTATTTTATTACACCTCTTAGTTCAATTTAAACTCTATATTTAAGTTAGGAAATTTTTATATTATTCTAAAAGTTGAATTATAATTAATTTTTACATTTAATATTAATTAATAAAATTATTAAATATAAATTTAAAATATTTATTCAAATATCTGTTAACATTACGATACTAAGAGAAGCAATGCGTGATTATTGCTATATGATACTCCTGATCATTTGGTGTTTTTTCTCTATGTTCAGGATCTGATAGTGGTACTTGGTAGACTTTTTCTTGTAATGTTTTTGCTTTACTTGCATGTTTTGGATCCATCAGGTTTGACCTCTATTAATTATTAAAAAATTAAAATATCATCATAGTAATATATTATAAATATAAAATAAGTTTTTAATTAAAGACATTTAAAAATATCATAAATAAAAATAATAAATAAGAAATGATAATAATACAGAATTCTCATTTTAGTTTTGAAAATAAAAAAGACTCTAACAATCAAAATAAGCTTAAGGATGTATTAAAATTAGTGCAAATAGAGATAATATAAAGTGGCAATATGCCACTCCCTTAAAGTTGCAAGGATCTAACTTAGTGTGTGTGTATATATATATATATATATTATGTTGGTTACTGTCACTGTTGAAGGAAGTGAGTGAAGAAAGATTAATACAGGGTATTAATTTAAACAATAATGTAATATCAATTGAAGTTATCCAAAACACGAAATTCATTACATCAGTCATCTATAGTTTCTTTCATACTTTTGTAAATAAATTGATATTGTTCTTGAAATTGATATACCAAGGTAACTCAATTCAATCTTTTTAATTTAAGAAATATATTAGAGTTAATAAAATTAAAGATGTTTACTTTAGTACTTCAATTGAATGGATGGTACCAAAACATACCATATCATCGTGTCAAAATTTTATTGATCTTTTAATCTATGTCAGTGTCTAGTTAATATTTAGTCAACATTTTTAAATATAGAGACTTCTAATTTTTTTTATTTCTAGTTTATCCCAAGAATCATTTAAAGAAAATACAAACTTTCTTGTTTTCGCATATTTAGAAAAACACTTGAAATAATTCTACCTTTATACTAAGCCTGCCATAATCTTTTTTTCATTTCTTTCTTTCGGTCCTTCTTTGTGTAAGTATTGTTGAGGGGACTAATATTTCTTATTTTTTGGTGGCCGCCATACTTTTTTCTTTCTACTTTTATATGTTGCTTAGAGTTTGTGTTTCGTATTTTGTATTTGTTATTCATGTGGTTTTTTCATTGTCTCTTTGTGGCATTTTTGTCTTCCCGCTTATAGATATTTTGATTTTTCCTTGTGTACATTTCTATTTGGAAGGTCTTGTAAATATGGAGATATATTAATAACACAAGTGTTACGGTCAGAATTACCGACAAATGATAGTACCTAATCATTGGAAAAATTAATTACGGATGAATTTTAGTCCAGTTTGAATCCAAGCAATTCAAATTATTCAAAGTAAATTTGTATTAATTGTTAAAAACAAAAACAAAAAAACTTTTTGAATGTTCAAAATAGAGAATTTGATCGCTTGCACTTCATTATTTTCAGTTCTCTGATCTCATCAGCAATCATACATTTTTTTATTCATAAAGTCTATGCTGCATCTTTCCGATTGTTGAATCCAAACTAAATAGGTGGACTTTTCCTCTCTAATTTATTGATCTGATGAGAATAACATTAATTTCATCTAATCCTGATACGTAGTTATAGATTTGAATAAATTACCGTAAACAATATGGAGGCTTTTGAATGCTGAGTAAGTAGTGTCAGGTGCATGCATACAGGTAACGTTGAAGTGTCAACGATAAGGTGCTGAATACCGATTGAAGTTGATGTTAGAGACACTCCTCCTATTTTCCTTCGGAGGATGATATTCCTCGAAGAATTGCTCTTATTTTGGTATTTAATAACATTGTGTTGGCTGAAAAGAAATCCAATTTAATTTTGACGTATTGATACTATAAATAAAAATCTTATATTATCATTTAGTTAAATATCATTACATGAGAAAATATAGTTGATTTTTATATTCACTTTTTGTAAGATCATATAAATGAAAAAAATTTAATTGAATTAAACTATGAAAACATCTTAATAAAACTCAAAAGTTATTTTTATTTCATTTTCGAAAGCATAAATGAAGTCTATTTCTATTGAGAAAAAGAAAAAGCACATAAATAAACATTAGATTGACAAGGAGGCCCATACACGAGAACTAGGTTACAAGGTGGTCAGGCCAACCATTGCGTTCCTGCCACGGCAATGTTGAACGAATTCTTAATGTATGAAACTCTTAACTAAATGAACTTAATGAACTTTTTTTATTAGAGATGATATATAAGAGGGGCCATTTACCGTGCTCGGGCGATGAATCTTTAGCCTCATTAAAACCTTCTCAGAAAAAAAAAAAAAAAAGAACTGAGTGGGAAAAAATCGAAGGAAAAAGAGTGCCCTATCTTTATAGTCATATTTGCTGGTAAAACATAAAATTTTTGAAGGTTCACGGCATTTCATGACCTCGAAACAAGCTGTCTAGACATCGTACGGCTTGTACGCGCTTTCCAAGCACCTCAAAAACAAGGTTAGGGCCTTACTAGTTACCCACCAATTTTCCCTCACTCGGCAAAGGTGGTCCGATGCCAGCTCTTTGGAGAACCGTGTTGCCTTTTAGGAAATGGCGTATAACTCCTTCATTGTATATTTTACCGATCCTTCTTTTCGACTCTTCCTCTTTAATACGAGCTACTTCTCGCACATCTTCAATACGATCGAACTCTAATCTTATGTTTTCGAGATTGGCATCTTGTGAATAAGATTCAACCCGGAGGTTTGGTTCGCCCATTTCTCCTGGGATAACCACATCTACACTATGAGAGAGTTTGAACTATGTCTCATCGGTAGTTGAGGAGTGTTGTTCTATAGGACCATAAAATGCTTCCTAGCTCATCGGACCAAGCACCTTTGGCTTTATCAAGCCTCTTTTTTAGAACTTTCAAGATTATCTTGTTGGAGACTTCAACTTTCCCATTGGCTTGTGGATTCTCTACAGAAGTAAAGTGGTGTTTTATCTTTAATCCTTCCAGTAATTTTCTAAATTTTTTATTTGCAAATTAGGTCCCATTATTCGTGACAATAGAATTCAAAATCCTGAATCTCATAATAATATTCTTCCAAACAAATTTTTGGCACTAAGCTGCTATAATGGTGGAAAGGGATTCAACCTTAATCCACTTAGTAAAATAGTCGATGGCAACAACCAAGTACTTTACTTGGCCTGGAGCTATAGGGAACAGTCCTAGGATGTCAATTCCCTATTTGTCAAATGGCCAGGGGATGTAATTGGAACCATCTCCTCAGGTGGGAGGGTGTGCAAGTGATCATGCTCCTGGCACTTCTCACAAGTTCTCACATGCTCAGCCACATCTTTCCAGAGCGTAGGCCAAAAGCACCTTGCCCTTTGAACTTTTAAGGCTAGGTTATGACCTCCAATTGGCTTCCACCCGATCCTTCATGGATTTTTGCTAACATATACTTAGCTTGTTCCTCGTCCAAGCACTTCAACAAGAACTATGATAAACTTCTTTTGTATAAATTCCTATTCATTATCATGCAAAACAGGGTTTTCTACTAATCTTATTAGCTTGGCTTTTGTCCTCTAGGTTTACACGAGATCAATATTCTTTGACTCGTGTTTTCTCACTGACAACCCCTAACATCTAAGCTATGAGATCATCTTTTGAGATAGATGGCTTCCAAAGTGTTTCCTATATAAGGCTCCTGTTTAAACCTAGTGGCTTAGTACTAGCCAATTTTGATAGTATGTCTTCCTTTGCATTTTGCTCCCGAGGGATGTGCTTCATTTCAACATTTTCAAACTTATCGCACATACCTTGATCTTGAGCATATGCTTGTAGGACTTACTACCAGGCTTTGTAACTTCCGTTAATCTAGGAAATCGCAACTTGAGAATCATTACGTATGGTCAATTTTCGTACTCCCATGTCTTTGGCTAAGCGTAGTCTTGGTATTATTGCCTCATACTCAGCTTGATTGTTTGATGTAGGGAACTCAAATTTTATCAATAACTCAACTCAAAAGTCATCATCCCTCTTTCCAAGATGATTCCTACACCACTGCTCTTTGGATTGTAGGATCCATTGACAAGCAAAGTCTAGCCAGGGGTTTATTTGGCTTTCTACGTTCGTTATCTCCTAGACAACAAGTGCCTAGGCTTTGATTGCCCTTCTATGCTCGTACCTGATGCCAAATTCATGTAACTCAACAACCTAAGCAACCATTTGTCTAGCTAAGTCGGGTTTTTGAAGGATTTGTTTGATGGGCTAATCGTGTATGATAATTGGGTGCACTTAGAAATCCTGCCTTAAGCGCTATGCAGCCAAACTGTTATGAATGCCATCTTCTTTAGCTTCTGGTATTTTAACTCGACCCCTGCAATGACTTGCTATAAAGTAGACCGGCATTTGCCCTTACCTATCTTCTTTTATGAGCACAACTCGATGGCTTTTCCCACTAATAAGTATAGAATTAGAGTTTCTACTTGTTGGGGCTTACTAGGATCGATGGGCTAGAGAGACGTGGTTTAAGGTCAGAATGCTTTTTCATCCTCTCTATCCATCTAAACTCCATTTCTTTCATAATAGCAAGAAAAGGGCATTGACTTGTGAGCTGATAGAGATAGGAAATGTGAAAGAGAGGCCAGTATTCTTGTCAATTTCTGTGCCTCCTTAACCAAGGTAGGACTTCTCATTTCAAGAATGACTTTGCACTTCTTAGGATTTATTGCAATTTCTTGATATGCTAGCATGAAACCTAAAAATTTTCCAACATCCACAGCAAAAGCACAATTCTCGGGTTGGCACAACCCTACTTCCTTATGTACACATCGGTCAGGTTCTAAATCAAATCTTTGACATCGTAGTCTTTACTAGCATGCCATCATGTAGACTTCCATAAGGCCACCGATATGTTGTGCAAATATCTTTTTCATTAACCTTTAGTATGTTGATCCTATTCTTGAAGCCAATGAGCATTACCAGTAGCAAAAATTAGCTACAAGAGTGATGAAGGCTGTCATTTCTTCATCATCGAGGTGCATGGGAATTTGGTTGTACCCTGAATAAGCATCCATGAAGCTCAGAAATGGAAAGTCTGAGCTAGATTCAACTAGCTGATCAATGTATGGAAGGGGATATGGATCCTTTGGGCACGCTTTGTTGAGGTCTGCATAGTAAATGCACATTCACAACTTCCCATTTGCTCCAAGAACCAAAACTACGTTAGACATCCACTTTGGTATTTAGCATATCTTATAAATCTAACTTGTAGAAGTGCTTCAACTTGCTATTGAACCACCTTGGATTTTTCCTGACATCTGACATCTTTTTTGGATGACTAGCTTTGCCCCTGGGTAAATTGATAACTAATGGTTCATAACTGGATCTATTCATGGCATATTTGTGGCTAACCAAGCAAATAGGTCAACACTCTGATGTAGTAACTAAATTAGATTAATCTTCACCTTTGGTGAGAGCTTAGAATTAATAGTGGTAGTTTGACCCCAACTTCAAGTTGTACTTGTTCAAGGGGCTCCTGGCTTCAGCCTGCAATGAGGTTTCTTACTTCTAACTTCTAGATCTCCAGACATGACCTTTGCACCACTATTAGATTACTCCTTATTGTTGATTTATAGGCTAGCGTTATAGCATTTTCAAGCTGCATATTAATCTCTTTTGCAGTTGTAGCCTTTCCTTTCTCATCAAGGAATTTCATTACTAACTATTTGGCAAACACCACTGCCCCCAACTTGTTTAAGGTAGGTATTCCAAGAATAACATTATAGGCAGAAGGACAATCCATGACGAGGAAGGAGGCAAAAATAGTATGGGTAGAGGATTATGTACCAATGATTATATATAGTTTAATAAACCCTAACGGACATACCTTCTAGAGAAGCTAACCAAGTCTTGATCGTTATGTCATAGGTCAAAAGTCATAAGACCCATCTTATTGAAAATTTGTTTGAATATTATTTTAGCTAAACTCCCTTGTTTTAGCATAACTCTTCTGATTTCCACATTTGCGATGATGATAGAGATTACCACCTGGTTACATGTATGGGAATAACTACAAGGTTGTCAGAGGCTTAGAAAATAATGTTCGATGTCGGCTCTCTCATCCATTTGGTGTGCATTTTGACAAGATGCTACATGCTTTAGAGGTCTTATGGCTTGACTTTGAGAACCCAATGGATATGGTGTTTATATTGCAAGTATCGATTTCTCGTCCCTTATCTCGTTCTTTGTAGTCCTTGTCTGGTGATCTCTTAGCCTTGGTAGTGCGTTTGTCATCGTTTTGGGGAAAGGAAATCTTTCTTTTCCTAGGGTTTCGCTGCAAAGCCACATATTTTGCCAACTTTCCATCACGGATAAGCCTCCATCGCATCCTAGAGGTCTAACTATCCTTAATTCGATGGTCATAGCACCCATGATGTTCACATAACACTAATTGTCAACATTCGATCTAGGCTTCTGTAATACCTGGTGTACACATGTCAGTGGACAAGTTCCGTAAGTTCTAAGGTCCCCAGGACCTACCCATGTTGGGTCCTAAATTTCACTAAGTTTGGATCATACACCTCCTTGGAGGGCTATATGATATAATCACTTTCTTGGGACCAAAAGTCCCGGTAATTGTTCCCAAGAGGAAAAAAGGTTAAAGAGCAATTTTTAATGAGTTTTATGAAACCTTTAAATGCTTCGTTTTAGCCCACAAGTTTAGAAAATCTTGAAAATTCCCAGATTTGAACTAAAACTCAAAATTTGGATTTTGATTTGTTGGGATTTTGATTTTATGATATTTTATTTGAATCCAAATGAGGGGTATTTCCTTACTTAAAATTTAGAAATATAAATAAGTGAGTGTTGAAGTGACCCAGATGTCAAGATGACAGAAGAATGCAGAAGTTGGGGTTATTGCCACCACTATGGCAGTCTAGGACCGCTATAGCGGTCACAAGGGTGAGTTTTAGTGTTTTTGGAGGTCACCGCTATGGCGGTCCCCTGGAGTATGAACAGTGCATAACAACGTTGTTTTGCTTCAGGACACCCCGCCCTTATAAAACCCTTCCTTCAAATTCTTCCCCAAAATCTCGATTTCCCTTCACTCTCAAACCCTCCTCCCACCTCTTTTCTCAATCCCATTCAAGTTTAGCTCCCCCCAATCATCAAGACATTGCTGCCATCCTCCAGAACTCTACCAAAGTTGGTCCTTCACGTTCCACCCCTCCAAGTGAGTGGGTTCAATCCTGTGACCTTTATTTTGGTCATTAGAGTTATTTTCCTTACATTGTAGCACCATTGCATGTTTTTAGAGATTATATTAAGGAGATATAAATTATTATTGGTTTTGTTAAAGTTATGAGATTATGATCATGATTATATTAGAGATTATGGATGATGTTACTAAGTTATGAAAATGATGATTTTCAACTAGAGCATGAAATATATGTTTAAGGTAAACTCATTGGGCCATTATTGTTAAAATGATTTTTATTAAAGAGATAGAGTATAGTCAAGACTTGATTTAGAAATTTTATAAATTTCCATAATGACTTCCAAGAGAAAAGCTTAGTAGAGTTTTAGCGAAAACAAACATATATATATAGCAAAGTATGATTTAGCGTCTGAAAGCCTATGTTATTATGATCTCAGAGTTATCATGATTTAGAACTCTATTGGTTGTGAAGTATGATATTAGAGTTATCTAGACTATGAAAATTATGTTAGCCTAAATACGAATTTAGAACTTCAATTTTATGATATCAAGAAATACGAAATTCAATATGATTCATAGCAAGCTAGCTACATATTCTGTGGGCTTGAAATAGAATGGCTACAAGTGGGTGATCCCTTGGCCATGATTTCACAGCCATAGTTATGCTAAAGTCAGATTGTTAGAGTTGTATGAATCCAAAACTCTCAGAGTACTAAGAATTTCAAGGCTCTTGTCCATGGTGGACTGAGTACTCACCCTTTAGTTACGAATTTCAGTTATGTTGATTTTATTTATTTTTGTTGAGTTATGTATGACGAGATTCATTAAATAGCCATGGAGGCAAACATAGTAAACAGCCATGGAGACAAACCCAGTAAATAACCATGGAGGCAAACCCTTTAAATGGCCATGGCAGAGCTTTTAAAGAACGGAACAAATTGGGACCTAGTGAAGTGCCCATAGAGAACAGAGATAATTATAGAAAACAGGACCATTCATGCATGTATGTATACGGGATTACTTGAAATTGTTTAGAGTTGTTTCCTTATTACTATTATTGTTATTATTATTATTATTATTGTTAACTTGATTTTCATGCATCCTGTTGTTGTTGTTGTCCCATGAAGAGGGTTCCAAGTGAGAATTTACTCATTGAGTTTTAGATGAAACTCACCCTCTCCTTTCTCCCATTCCAGATATAGCAGCTGTTGTAGGTCTTTTGACCACCCCTCTCCAGTCGAGAATGCCAGTTGGTGAGCCTCACTTCGGAGTGAAGTGCCCTTTTTGTTGTTCTTAGAGTGCTCAAGTGTCAATGCAGGAAAGGTCCCAATTACCATAGAGTTAATTGCATGTTTTGCATCATGTTTTAGACTTATATGGTATTTGCATGATTATAGCTTTCATGGTTTTTAAATTGTATAGAGAGTAATTCAGTATATATTGTATTATGACTATAGATTCAGAGTTTGATTATGAAACTAATTATGATGATTTAGATTTCAAAGAGAAAATGATTTATTTTAGATATGATATTATGTTTGAAAATGGATTTTATGATTTAAGCTTTGCATCCAGAGAAGCTCAGAGATCATGAGGCTTATGTGGAGATAGGATTCCTCATGTGGTCACGTTCCCAAGTCAGTCATGAAAGGCTTCAGAGGTCGAGGTCTTGGAAGGTGCTTTGTGTTGTGGATTTCTTTAAAGACCCACCAAAGAGACCCACAAGGCTGGAGATAGACTTTAGTTTGCTTTTACTTACTATCAATTAAGCTAGAAAATGAGATGTGGTTTTGGCAAAATGAGTTATTGATCCTCGGGGGAGGTGATTGAACCATTGGAGGGCCGCTTTCTCCAAAGTACATGGAAATGTCCAACATCTGATAGGGTCAGGGACACCTTCTAGATACATTCACATCCTAAAAAAAACATTGAAGTGATCTTGTAGGTCGTGTAATAGGCATGTTTGCCATTTATCTTGCTACCAAACCTTAGCTTTTTGCATGAGTTTTATTGTGCTATTGGTGTAATTAATTAGGATTTTGATTTATTCCTCATTGTATAATTTTGGAAGAATTCCTGGCTTTTACACTGATTTTGAAATAATTTGTAATTACACTCTGTTGTGTTTGACTTATCTCTTTAAGTATAGTTTTGTACACAGAAGCTATGGATCAAGTGCAAAGTGTCAAGAACAAGGGTAGGAACTCTCTGGAAGAAGCTTGAAGCCAAGAGATTACAAAAAAGGACCACAGCTGTGAAAGCTTGCCTTCGAGTGAGTACTTCAACGCTTGGCAGAGTGACAACCATTGATTTTTTGACCTCATCATTTGGTGAGCGTTGTAGCACTCGTGCGATCAGGGCATTAGTTTAGTCATATGTTTTTAGGCCCACTTTGGCCCATTTTTAAAGAACAATATGTATAGGAATGTTACAGACTTTTACCTTAGCTTTAAACTCACTTTAGGCTGTCACTTTTTGTTGCTATTATTCTCTTTCTCCATCTTCTCACTACATCTTCTTTGCTATTCTTTTCTCTCTTAGGGATTCAATTAGTGAAGGTGCTTTATCTTGGAGATTGTGGCAAAGATCATTGCTAGTATTTTCAAGTTCTCTTCTATCTTCATTATTGTAATCCTTCAGAGATGGAGGAGTAGATTTCTTTACTAGTGTAAGGATTTCCAGATGGATTGAGATGATGTTTGAGACCCTTTGTTCATATTAAATGCATTGGTTTTCTTAATGTTCTCAGTTTCTATTCTTATAATTATTGTGGTAATTGCTATAATCTTTATTGGAATAACTAAATTGGCAATCATCGTTTAAGGAAACCCTTTGAGTATAAATTGATAGATATATTAGTTTATGTTTGAGGGAGAACATTAGAATTAACTTTTCGATTGGCAGTTAGGCTATAGCAATTGATTCATTAAATCAATATGGTTTCTAAATAAATTGAAATCTCGTTTATTAGTTATTTATATTAGTCAAATTCTAGAGGTCGATCGATCAATAGTATGATTACCAATAATTTATTACTAATAGTCACCAATGGGTTCAATATTTGGTCAATAATAACTAGTTCCAATCCTAGGAATACTTTACACTAGTGTCTTCTCTATTATTGTTATTATCTTGTTGCTATTATCTTTCAATTTAAATTATTTACTTTAATTCTCAAAATTCCCATCTTCTTAACTAAGTATTGAAACCTCCTTGAAAGACGACCTAGGTTGTACCCTTTACTACATTTTTTGTGTAACTTAGCACTTTATAAATTTTAATTTGTTTGTAGCCGTAACAGCTCGCATCAAATTTTACGCTATTAGGGGAAGCATTAAAACTTAGTTGTTTAATTTTTCTGTTTTATTTTATTCCAGTTTTTAATTTATTTCATTTTTCTTTATTTATTGTTCTTTATTTCTTACTATTATTCTATTTGCAAAAAAAATGAAAAAAAAATATTTTCTATTCCTTTGTATGAGGCATTCCTTCTGCTAGAAATTTGATACTTCTTGATTCTGAAATTGAGAAAACTTTGAGAAAATGGACAAGCAAAGCGTCAACAAATAGAAGCATCTGAGCATTCTAATCCTCTATTTAGTGTTTCAAGTAATCCAGGTAACATGGGAGATCAGAATAGAACACTTCGGAGCCCATTGCTCCTGACTTTACCCAACAACCCTTGGCCATTACTTACCCCAGACTTGACAATGATTTTGAGCTTCAAGGGTATATGCTTCATGCTCTCCCAAGTTCCATGGGCTGTTTGGAGAAGACCCCCAGCACTTGAAGAAGCTTCATATGATGTGATCTGGTGTGAGACCCAATAGGGTGGAGGTGGATGATGTTAAGTTAAAAGCATTCCCTTTCTCCCTAGAGGGTGTAGCAAAAAATTGGTTTTTCAACCTTCCTGATGGGGTTATAAATAATTGGACTGGGATGAAAGGCTTTTCCTGGAGAGGTATTTCCCACCTCTAGAGTGGCTTCTCTCAGAAAAGAAATCTTCAAATCTCCGGGCTGATGAGACTTTATATGAATATTGAGAGCGCTTTAAGCTTCTTTGTGTAGCTGCCCTAACCATCAATTCCAAACAACTCCTTCAGTACTTTTATGAGGGGTTGATTCTGATAGATGTATGATAACTACTAGTAGAGGGCCTCTTGGATAAGACATGGAAGAAGCCCGTGCTTTGATTGAGAACATGGCTACCAATTTTCAGCAATTTGGTTCTAGGGCAATCACAACTACTATAGTGTAATACCCTTTAAATAAAAAGGTTAGAAAATTTTTCAAACTAAGAAGGGTGTTGGTTACCCTTTCTGTCATTAGGGTCCTAATTTCACCAAGTCTGGACAGTACACACCCTTGGAGGGCTATATGATAGAGCCATTTTCTTGGGACCAAAAGTCCGGTCATTGCTCCCTAGAGAAAAATGAGTTGAAGAGGGATTTTTAACGAATTTTATGAAACCCTCAAATACTTCATTTTTAGCCTCCAAGTTTATAAAGTCATAAGATTTTCCGAATTTGAACTAAAACCCAAAAATGAGATTTTGATTTGTTGGGATTTTGATTTTTCTAATATTTTATTTGAATCCAAATGGGGGGTATTTTCCTATTTACATTTATGTTTTAAAGTTAATGGAAAGAAAACAAATGATTAACTTTAAATAAGTGAGTAGTGGGATAGTCAGACCAATACATACCAGTATTGGGGCATCCTGGAGTTTCTGGAGGGTCCAGACGGTCCTATGGCAGGCGGTTGAGAGTAAAGTCGGTGTCTGGAGCTTCTAGAGTCGCCCAGGCGGTCATGTGACCGCAGGCGGTAAAGAAAGTAAGTCGATGTGTTAGAGTGGCGGGACCGCCCAGGGGCACGGCGAACATAAAAACACCATTTCGGGTCCAGAACACCCCAAAACGCATTTCTCTCCCCCAACCTCAGAACCTTCATTTTTTCTTCTTCTTTCACCCCCAAACTCCATTCCCAATTCCATTTTCTTCCATTATCTTTCAATTCTAACTTCAATCCTTCAATCCTAAGGCTCTAAGGTATGTAGCTCTCTCAATTTTGCTCTATTTTCTTCAGCTCTTCCTTGTCTTAGAGTGGTTTCTATGCCTATGAGGGTAAAGGGAGCTTTTCCTCCATGTTAGAGATAAACTTAAGGTTTTTTTGTGATTCTAGAGATTAATCAAAGGTTCTATCACTTCTATGATAGATCCTGGTGCCACCTCCACTCCAAGGAACCCTGTAATCCTAAGCCTTCAACTTCTACCACTCCAGGTGAGTGGGTTCTAGCCTATGACCTCTATGTTGGTCATTATAGTTACTTTCAACAAACCATAAAGAAGAACTATGATTCTATAGTTTATTTTGTAACAGTTGAGATTTCGTTGTCAAGAAACGTTGATTTTCGAAAACGCATAAAAGATGTTCTTGAAAAATGCATGGGACCATATTTGTTGAGATGGTTTTATTTAAAATTGTTGATAACTTGCAATGTTTGAGATATATGGTTTGTTAGCATGACTTTTATATTTAACCAATTATGAAATTGGTGACTATTGGAAATGCTGTTTGAGATTTGGAATTCCCAAGTCTATGAAGGTTTGATATTTGGAATGGATTTAGAAACTTAGATATAAAAGAGTTTTAGCATATGAGTCTGTGTATGACTTGAGACGTTGACGGCTACATATTCTGTGGATTGAAACCATAGTGTCTTCAACGGGTGATCCCTTGGGCCCGATTTCACAACCACTGGTATGCTAAGGTCAAACTTTAGGGTTACATGGATTCAGAGCTCTCAAAGTAATTAATGATTTTATGATTTTCAGAATTGTTTATTTCATGAGATTAGGATTTGAACCCTAGGATAGAGGACTTTATGAAACATTGTGAAAAGACTTGGTTAAGAATAAGGAATTTTGGAAAGGAAGAGGTTAACGAGGCTAAATCGTTAACCTTGGTACCAAGGCCCACGGGGCAATTTATCCGAGATAAATCAGTCCACGAGGGACACGGTTCACGAGGAACCATTAAGATCTCGGTTAGGGGCTCTTGTTCACGAGGACTGAGCACCCATTTTTCAGTTCCTGATAGTCTGTTCCTTTTGGTAATTCTTTGAGAATATTATGCTTCTATGGTTTTAGTAAACTTATGATTTTATTGCTATTATGTGAAATAAATATAAATGGTTTGTGAAGGCTGCATTAATGGTATTTATGTATTTTCCTTCCCTCCCATGTGTGGTTGTAGGTGAGGATCCACTCACGAGTTTTGGTTACAAAACTCACCCTCTCTTATTTCTCCTATTTACAGAGGAGAGTGCTGGAGATTTACCAACTCCTTCCTCTTCTCGCAACAATAGAGTTCAGTTGGTAAGCTTCACAAGGGTGAAGCCCTCTATATATAGAATAGGGTGCTCTAGTGTAGGTACAGGCAGGATCCTGGACCATAATGCATGATATATGTTATGTATATGTGATTATGTTGGACTATAATATATGATTTTATTACTTATAAAGTTTTTTGTATATGATAGACTTTCTTTATACTTGTTGACCCCATGAATTCAGACTTCAGAAAAACGGGATATGAGACTGGATTTTGGAAAATTATGACTATATGTTTTAAAGAAGGTGATTTGTATGTAAAAAAGATTTTATGATTTAAATAATTTGATAATTTGCTATGCATATAAAGGAATCCAGGTCACGAGGCTTACGTGGGAACTAGATTCTCACGAGGTCAATGCCCAGGAGGGTCGTGACATATAGGCCTTCATCAAGTGAGCTAGTTAGAGAACCCATGTTAACCCCAGACTCCACAAGCACTCTCTAGGTTGATGAAGCAATTGATAGTGAGCCAGGCAGCAACTCCAGATGGTCCTTATAGTCTGTGGCATTTGCACTTCCACTGAACATCACATAGATATGCAACCAGCCTTACAAGATGAATCAACCCTAGGGTATAGTAATAAGCTCATTCAGGAATCCACCTAGCATTAGAAGGCCAGTTCCCATTTGGGAACACATATAATTCTAGCTGGAAGTATCACCCAAATTTGAAGTGGGAAAATAACTCTCAACCATAGGGCCAACCTTTCCAAGCATAAATACTTGGCACCTCATTAGAGGCAACCAGCCCTTCCTCACTTCCATCCTCAAATCCTACTATGACTGAAATGATGAAGATGATGACGGAGCAAATGCAGGAAATAAGAAAAGAGAATGCCCAACTAAAAGAAGAAGTGACTCAAATAAAGCAAAACTAGAGTCAGCAACCCCAGCCCCCTAGTTACCTTCTTAGACTATGCCCAATCTAAGGGAAAATGTTTGTGCTATCACTCTAAGGTTTGGGACAAAAATCCTAGAGGTAACAAAGCCTACAGATGAAGAAAGACTAGAAAAAAATGGGCAAGAAGAGATTTCTATTGAGTGCTACAATGCTCAAAAAGTGCTAGCGCTCAGCCAACCATGATGATCTTCCTATTAGTGATTTGGAGATAGAAGACCCTCAGGTGCAATTCGGGAAGACCAAGAACTGAAGAACCTTCTATTGGGGCAGGAGCACTGCGCTCCATGGAACCCAAAAAGGTTCTAGAATTCACTCCCCCACTACCATTCCCACAAAGGATCCAACCTAGAAATCTCCTGCATCATAATTGGATTCTGAAACTTAGGAGACCTTTAAAAGGTGTAAGTAAACATACCCCTATTGGATGCAATCAAACAAATTCCCAAGTATGCAAAATTTTTGAAGGATTTGTGCACCAATAGAAGGAAGATTAAAGGCGTGAGGAGGATAAAATGACTATGGGGTAAATGCTTCCTCCATCATTAAGCAAATCAACCTCCCAACCAAGTTCAAGGACCCGGTCACATTCTATTTTCCTTATACCATTGGAAACTTGCATATCACGAGAGCCTAGCTGACCTTGGAGCTGGCATTAATGTTATGCCCAAATCAATCTACCAGTCCTTGTACTTTGGAGAGCTCAAGCTAACCAGGTTGCAAATTCAGCTGGCCAACCGTAGCATCACTAAGCCAAAAGAAGTATTGGAAAATGTTCTAGTACAGGTAAATGATTTAATATTCTCTGCTGATTTTTATGTGTTTGAGATGGAGAATAACACCAATGCCAGCCAACATACATTGATGTTGGGTAGACCATTTTTTAAAACTACTAGAACCATGATTGATATTTATGGCACATTATCCATAGAGTATAGGGACATGAAGGTCCAATTTAACTCATCTAATGCTATGAAACATCCCCATGATGAACACTCCATGTTTGGCATTGATGTCATTGACTCTTTAGTTAATGATGCTTGTGGTAATATGCTTTGTAAGGATCCAGATCCACCCTTCTCCACTTTCTCTTCTTCCATGGGATATGATGTGCCTGTTATCTTAGAATGTCCCAAGTTTTCAGATACAGGTACACCACCCAGGGCAGTCATCAATTTGCCAGGTGCTCCATAACCAGCCCATGATGGGTAAGAAGACATACAAAGGGCAACGGATCTTGTTGCATGAGCCCAGTCAAAACTGGTGGCTGGAAGGCTGAAGTCTAGATGGAAGGGACCATTATTAGTCACTAGTGTGCACCCAGATAGTGCAATTGAGTTAGAAAATTCTAGGATGACTTGATATGACATTGAGGGGCACTAGCTGATACACCTCCATGAGACCCCCAGATCTAAGGGCTTAGACAGCTTATCTTAGGGTTGAACCCCATACCCTCCATAAGGGTCCTGACCATCCAACTTAGGGATGTTAAAGCAAAGTGCTGGGTGGGAGACAATCCACCGTGAGGTTTTTCTTTACTCTTCCCTTTTATTTTTCAGCATTTTATTTATTTTAATTTTAGTTTTGAGTCTTGTATTATATTTATTTTTATTTGCATTCTACACCATTCCTTTGATACCTTAGAGATCACATGCATAGACTCACACCATATGCACTATTTTAACATGCTTGGCATTGACTTTATTTTATATTACATGCTTGATGGATTCACTGTATTGTTGGATTGAGTACATATACTTTTATCTGAGATTTTGAGCCTCTTGATGGGACTATCATGTGCCATACTTATTTGCTCATGTGTATTTCCCTCTTTGGATTTACATCTAGAACTTATTTAGGGTCTTGATTGAAAATATGTTTTTCATTTGCATGCTTGAATATGATTGAGGCATTTTTTTCTTGTTTTTAGCCACTTGCCTATATAGTCATCCTTTGCATGTTACCATTGTTAACCCCTTTGAGCCTTATTGCCCATTCTTTTGTTTTAGTACATCCTTAGTCAAAAGTGAAAAATCATGAAAAACCCCAACTTTTTAGGCTTAGGAGAGCAATTGTGCATTTTTTTTATATGTGCTTGAGCATAAGTATAGAGGAGAGCATGAGGACATGTCCTAATTTAAGTGTAGGGAAGGAACAATGTGTACACCACATTCAGCAAGTGGCACGCCAAGAAAAAAAGAGAGAAGCAAGGTTGATTGAAAAAAAAAGAAAAGAAAAATTTCTAGAAAAGTTTGGGTTGAAGGTGTGCTACATTGCAAAAGAAAGGCATGTGATTGTGTTAAGTTAGATAAAGTGTACCCTTAGGCACTTGTGCTCTTATATATTTGCTCTCCTTTGACTTGAGGTTTTGCTCATTGGCCTATATATTTATCCACCTTCAACTAAGCCCCATTACAGCCAAAGGTAAGTCCTCTTGATTCAGCATACATGTGTATGTGACAAAATAGAGAATGAGATCCGTGGCAAGCCTATGGTAATGCATTTTCATTTAAGGTGATTGAGTGTTCATCATAACCCCAAACACTTGAGTGAATGAGTGGCAAACACTAACCTTGGGAGGATTTTTGTACTTGGCCCATGCATCATATGTAGATTATACCATTTGTGCTATGTTCTTGTTTATGCCTTGTTTGTTGTAATTTTATTAATTATTGGTGTGAAAGCTTACTATTGAGTCTCTAGGTACATTGGATTAGTGTATTGTCATTTATTTTTATGCATCATGTATTTTTAGTTTTAGGAGTCCAGTGTAGTCCTTGTATACTATTTCTTATCCATGCCTTGGTTTGATCTTAGTTTCACATGAGGACATGTGAAAGCTTCAGTGTGGGGAGTTTGGTAATGGGCATTTATACCACTTATCTTGCTTCCAAACCTTAGCTTTTTGCATGATTTTTATTGTGCTATTGATGTAATTAATTAGGATTTTAATTTATTCTTCATTGTGTAATTTTGAAAGAATTATTGGATTTTGTACTGATTTTGGAATAATTTGTAATTACATCCTATTACATTTGACTTGTCTCTTTGAGTATAGTTTTATGCACAGGAGCTTTGGATCAAGTGCAAAGTGTCAAGAACAAGGGTAGGAACTCTCGGAAGAAGCTTGAAGCCAAGAGATTGCAAAAAGGGACCAGCCGTAAAAGCTTGCCTTTAGGTGAGCGTTGCAGTGTCTCGGCAAAGTGACAATCATTGATTTTTGACCTCATCATTCTAGTGAGCATTGCAGCGCTCGTGCAATCACTAGACATCAATTTAGTGATCTGTCTTTGGGCCAACTTTGGCCCATTTTTAGGGAGCAGGATATATAGGAATGTTAGACTTTTACCCTAACTTTGGACTCACTTTAGGCTGGCACTTTTAATTGCTTATTCTCTCTGCATCTTCTCTCTATCTTCTTCTCTATTCTTCTCTCTTAGGGATTCCATTAGTGAAAGTGCTTTGTCTTAGAGATTGTGGCAAGGATTATTACTATTATTTTCAGGTTCTCTTTTATCTTTATTGTCGTAATTCTCCAAAGATGGAAGAGTAGATTTCTTTACTAGTGTAGGGATTTTCTGGATGGATTGGGATGATGTTTGAGACCCTTTGTTTATATTGAATGCATTGGTTTTCTTAATGTTCTACAGTTTTTATTCCTATAATTATTGTGGTGATTAATATAATCTTTATTGGAATAACTAAATTGACAATCGTATTAAGGAAACCCTTTGGGCATAAATTGATATATCTATTGGTTTATGTTTGAGGGAGAACATTAGAAACTTTCTGATTGGCGGTTAGATTATAGCAATTGGTTCATTAAATCAATGTGGTTTCTAAATAAATTGAGATCTGTTTATTAGTTATTTACATTGGTCAAATTCTAGAAGTCAATCGATCAATAGTATAATTGCCAGGTAATTTATTACTAATAGCCACCAATGGGTTCAATATTTGGTCAATGATAACTAGTTCCAATCCTAGGAATATCTTGCACTAGTGCCTTCTCTATTATTGCTATTATCTTGTTGCTATTATCTTTCAATTTAAATTATTTGCTTTAATTCTTAAACCCCCATCTTCCCAACTAAGTATTGAAACCTCCTTGAGAAATGACCTAGGTTGTACCCTTTACTACATTTGTGGTGCAGCTTAGCACTTTATAAATTTTAATTTGTTTATGAGTCACAACTTCGCATCAGTAGTGCCATGGTAGAGGTGAATGTCCAGGCTCTGAGCCCTCTAGGCATGTCAAAGTCCATGATGTAGTCCGAGAATGAATGGTCTACGTCAAGATCACGATCTAACTGAAGGTTACAGGGGGAGATGACCTTTCTTATGCCAATGGGAAGGGAGATCTATGAGCTCCGTGCTGATGGTTTGGAGAATTAGGGTGTTCATTGTCTAGCCTCCATCGAGGCTGAGATTCGACTTCAGAATTATTTGGTCTTGAGTTATTAGCGTTGTGGTCAATCACTCCTTTTCATTGGCTTCAGATTACGCTATCGGAGGAGTTCCTTTGCGTTGCGGAGGGATCTTACAAAACTCGGGTCTGAGTCTCTCTTTCCCATAGTCTTTCTTCAGCTTCATGAACTCGGGCTCTTTCTTAATGAACGATGTCGTCATGCCTTTTTTAAATTCTTCGTTCTGAATTCTAAACCAGCATTGTATTAGTTTGTAGGAGTTGGAGGATGTCTTAATTAATAAGCTGAATCCCTTTCAAGCGAGATGTCAACTCGTGAAAACACTGGCTTCGTGGTAGTTCTCCGAGATTCAAGCTGAGGTTCTTTGTTTGGAGGGTTTCCTTCTTGACGGTTGTTCGGTGTGCTCCAATTCTTGAGTTCATGTTTGAGGTTTCTTAGGCATCTAACAGTTGCTGCTTGCTTGGAACTAAGGGTTCCTTGATGCGGCGTTGTTATCTTATATGCGAGCCATCTCGGTCTGAAAAGGTGAGAAAAAAAAATGGAAAAACCGATAACTACATCCTCGGCAACAGCCCTAATGTTTGATCGTTGAAATAAAGGAAAGGGTTACCTAAGCTAACACTGTTCTGGGAGTAGAGGATTGGACAGATGAGATTATCACAGAGAGCTTTGGGATCTTGGAATTCCGAGATTGTAAATCTTCGATCGTTGGGGTGTGGACGACAAAGGGTGGAGGACCTCCAAAGACTCTGATGCCCAAGTAAGTATGTTTCTGAGGTGTTTTGCTATGGGATAGTATGCGTACCTCTTTAGCTGAGTTCCAACATGATACTTACAGGGGGATCTGGAAACTCTAGTTGCCTCACGTTGTCTTAGCAAGTCGGCTTTCAAGACTTGGCCCAATTACTTGTTCTAACGGCCCAAAAATGCATCCCGTAACAAATCTTACATTATTATTTAATTAAATATTATTACATGAGAAAATATAGTTAATTTTCATATTCACTTTTTGTAAGGTCATATAAATGAAAAAATTTTAATGGAATTACACTATGAAAACATCTTAATTTAATTGAAAGCATAAATGAAGTGAATTTTCTATTGAAATGAAAAATTCTCAATTGAGGAAAAAGATAAAGCGCATAAATAAGCATTAGATCGACAAGGAGGCCCATATCACAAGAACTATGGTCAAGCCAACTATTGCATTCCTGCCACGGCAATGTTGAACGAATTCCCACATTATGAAACTGTATTATATATTTGGCATTTTTCTTCTTTTATTTATGACTAGCTCAATGATGAATAGGTTTATTTAATGTCAGGACTTTAAGGGTTTTATTCTAAAAAGATGATAATACTTTTAGAAACGAACCACCTTGGTGAGTGAATATTGGTTTCAATAATACTATATATTGCTGCCTCAGATTAGAGATAGAGGAAGAGGGGATAGGTCTAGTGTATGGGTTGAAATGAAACTACCTCACCCACCCCTATTGGTGTATTTATGGAGAATAAGGGGGTATATGTCATTAATACAGGTGATGAGGTGAGTTTGGGCTAGGCGGACAAGGAATTTGAACCATAAGACCCCCAGCCTCAAGCATGGGCCTGGGCTATACAGGTAAGGAATCCAAACAAACCACAAGCACCCAGCCTCAAGCTCTGAAAGAGCAAAGGGGCGATGAAAGTTCTAAGGCTGCATAAGAACTTATGAAGAATTGGTAGACCAGGAAATCGGACCATTACACAGTGGGAATTTTTTGTCAAAATTTTTGACAAAATACAACAATGGTTATTATTAGATACATATATATAACCTAATTACCTATCCATTTATCAATATATATCTTATATCATTTTGATGAATAAATTCGAACAACAATTTCTACCACCATGAAACATTTTCTATTAATTTTATACGGAGGAACTTTATAAAATAAGAAAAAAATAAAGAGTAAATAACATAAACTATCCTGGAGTTTTGTGCAATCTAAAAAGAGTAAGGAGATTTAGAGAATTGCATATATGATCACTAGCTTCACTATCAATAGTCCAAAGAACATTACCATTATGCAGTGGCATATCAGAATTTTGATTGATAGAAGCAATATTTGCATGAGCATATTGAATAGAAGGCTCTGAATACCAGATGATGGCAGTAGTGCAAGTAAACTTTGATATCGTTCTGCAGTAAATCCAAACCTTGGTCCAATATACAGTGGGTTGATCAATGAAATTGGCCACAGGCTCAATCTCTTGGGACCTCAGGTGTTACAATGTTAGCACTTCTGGGATCTCTAAATTCAGTGATGCCTTGCTGATAGTAGAATTCTCAGAGGAATTGTCTCTTGTTGCTCAATCATTCCAAAGACTTTATTGAGAGTGGTTGAGGTGACATGAGCATGATTTATGACTTTGCACTAGAAAATTGTTCATGAAAACCTTTTAGAAATCTTGCATCTTGGAGAGTGTTTCTTTGATTTTTAACTTGATGCAGGGTATTGCAAATGCAGCTGGGCACATGCATGAGAACATCCAACTCATCAAACGTTGCTTTTAAACCATTGAAGTAAGCAATGACAAATTGGTCACCTTAATTGACATGACACAACCTACATTATGTCAACATGCGTGCCACATTAGTACTGCTTGTGTCAGATTTACATTTTTTTTTTTTGTTAATTATATGATGGAACAGTGATTTAGGGCAGTCTAAAATGATTTAAAATATAAATGATTAAATTGCGGAGAAAATTAAGAAACCAAATTGAAAAATCTGGTTAAAATAAGAGGTGGAAACACCTATTTTATCATGTATAAAGGTCAAAATATGTATTTGAATCAACATGCATCAAAATGTAAAGAGTAAATAGCACAAATCATTGTTGAGATTTGGTTAAATTACACTTTATTCCACTTATTCAATTAATAATTATTATTAATATTGTTGTTAACTATTATTTATTATTATGATAATAAGTAAAACAATAAAAGTTTACACTATAAGCCCATTTTTCTTCTTTAAAATCTAAATTCACAAATATATCCTTACATTTAGTATGTGTGATAGGATAAAATTTGATAAAATAATATTTGATAGTATAAGTTCTAATAATAGTATTAGGCTGGTAAAATTTAAATAATATACATTGTTTGGCATGACATTATATAAGATATTATATTACATGATATACAATTATCTTTTCACTATTATAAATAATTCTAATCTTAAGTAAATATTTAGCAAAAAAAGTAAAATTATAACAAATAAAAATATCTATTAATTAATTACTTATAAATTTTTAAAATATTATTATTTAAATATTTATTATTTGTGTTTATAGTTATATAAACCATTATTAATTTTTTATTCTAAATTATAGTTTATATTGATGTAATTTATTAGCTACTTTAATTATAATAATTAGTTATCAGTTTGGTGAAATATAACAATTAAAAATGATATAATACTCTATTTTTCAAATTATTTGAATATTTGTAACTTGTATTTTTCATCATATATTATATAAAAGATAAAATTACATTACAATAATTTTAATTAGTTATTTAATTTAATGGGGTTGAGTGCAATTTAACCGAATCTCAAGGATAGTTTGTGCTAGTTACTCAAATAAAAAAGATTTAATTACTCTAAAGGTCCCTAGAGATTTACTCAATTTTTAATTAGTTCCCTATAGTTTAGAAAATTTCTAATTATGTCCCTATATTATATAAAAATTTTAATTAAGTTCTTATAGTTTAAAAATTTATAAACAAGTCCCTATATTGTACAAAATCTTTCAATTACCCCTATATGGCACAAAAATTTTCAATCAAGAATGTATATTGTACAAAATTATAGGTACTTAATCACAAATTTTTTAAGCTATAATTGAAATTTTTGTATAGTATAGAGACTTGACTACAAATTGTTAAACTATAGAAACATAATTGAAAATTTTGGTAAAATATACTAATATAGTGACTTGATTACAAATTTTTAAACCACAAAATTATATATATATATATATATATATATATATATATATATAATCTAAAATCAGATTTTGCAAAATAGGTAATAGTTGATGTGTCATTCAACCAAACTATTTGGTTATCCGTCCATGAAAAGACATTACTTACGTAATAATTAGTATGTTATTTTATCTAACTGATAGATTTAATGAGACACTTAATTCGGTCATTCCAATTACCAACAACTAAGGATTTATTTACGAGCCTAAAAGATGTAAAAGAATATGATAACATTTAATGATAACAATAATTTTGATTAATTTTTAGATGATCAATAAAAAAATTATAGTATAGCATAGTTGTACGTTAGAATGGATAGACTTTTATGTATAAAAATCATATATAAAAATGAGATTTATTTTTTCTTAGAATGAATCTGTTTTTTAAATAAATCAAAAAATTTACAAAAATATGATTTCAAACCAAAAAAAAGGTTTTTTATGAACAAATATTTCATTTGCAACCTAGTCAAAGTAAATTTTCTTTTCCTAAATTGATCAATCAATTGAATTCTAAATTGTTCAATCGTTTCCAATTATTATATATATTATCTATAAAATAAAAAGTTTGTCTTACTTATGAATAAAGGTAATGGTTTTATCTTTAGAGTCTTGCTCTTGGTGTTTTTCTTTTTTTATCCTGCTACCAATCATTCTCTCAATATTATTATTCTTAACATTTCTTCTCTGCTTCATTTGTCTTAAGGGTAATTTTTTTTATCCTTTGAGCTATACATCATCATTTGATTTTTATCCTCTACCTTCATCCATCTTAGCTTCTCTTCATTTTTCTTTTGTGTTCATTGGTAAGAAATTTTCTTTCCACTCTTTTTTAATATCTTCCTGATTTCATTTTAAATTGTAATTTTTCTTCTATGTTGCTAATCCCCTCTCTCTTTTCTTTGTTTCATTATCCTTCATTGTAATGTTGTTAGATATAGACTGCAATGGCAAGATGTCTATACTTGTGAAACTAATCACTTCTATTATCATTATCCTTTTTCTTACTTTTCTCCTTAGTTTTTCTAGTTTTTTTTTCTACATATATATTTAAACTCTAATTTGTTTCTATTGTGCATCTTGATGCAAAGATATTAAAGAAATTATTTCATATTCCAAGTAATTTATGGATTATTTCAATGCAATACTTTTAATTGGATTTTGAGGCCTTGAATTTTTATTTTTTTCGAAGCAATTTCCATCACAATTTGAGGTTAGATTTTGTGCACAAAACTAAATTTGGCTCCTTTATTTATATGCTTGCATGTTTGTTTATACACATATTTTATAATTAAGTCTAAGTAAGTTTTTTACGTTATATCAATCACTTTTTTGGTTTTATAAGAAAGTTCTACTTAATATGAATTACGTGCCTATAATTTTTGTACAATGATCAATTCAAGAAATTGATAGTGATGTGGTATATAAGATGCTATGCAATCTTTCATGATATATTATGCTAATTAGTTTTTTTATTCTTAATTTATCTACATTCCTTTTAATTGTAGAATCTTAAGGTATATAACATTCCACCACATCCTATTCACAATCTCCGTGCAACAATTTGATAAGTAAATGGGTGATGATAATCAATCTCTAAGACAAGCTAAGATAATTATGTTGTACCATTGGAACAATTTTTCAGTTAGGTTTTTAAGAGTTTTACTGGTGGTTTTTAAGTTATAGAGAATGCCAAATGAAATAATTATAATAATAAATATAATTAGTTACAATTGATTTCAATTGACTTGAATTTGATTAGTAATTTTTTGCTTAAGTTATTTATTTAGATATAAAAGCTATGTGGTTCAAGATTATTTAGGAAATATACTAATTATAATAATTACAATAATAAATATAATTGAATATACTTGATTTCGATTTGATTATCAATTATGATTTTCAATTTTTGATTAAATTGAATGTAATTTCTTTTAAGTTAATATTAGTTTTAAAGAATAATATTTGAAATGCGATTTGAAAAATGAAGTTAATAATTTTTAAAAAATTAAAATGAACATTTTTATCATATTATTTATTTAGAGAATATATCAATTATATTCATTATACTTAGACATTAACATTTTTTCCTAGGTTATTGATATAGAGAATATTTCAAAATGTAATAATTATAACAAGCATAATTAATTATCATTTATACTTTACTACCAGCCATAATTCATAGTGTTTTATTAAATTATTACTTTTGTAGATTTTAACATTTTTAAAATTTTGAATTTAAGATTAAATCAATGGTTATTTTCATTCATATTATTTATTGTGCTATGAATTTTTTTTTTTTGGTTAGGCTTTAAACTTATAGTAAATACTAATTGTAATAATTTTAGTAATAAATATAATTAATATAACTGATTTTAATGGATTTCAAATTGATTATTAATTTTTGCTCTTATTTATTTAGAAATAAATATTTTTTATTCAAGATATCTTGGTAGTAGACTAATTTTAATAATAAATATAATTAATTGTTGGTGATTTGGATTTGATTATCAAGCACGATTCCTAATGTTTTAATTCAATCAAATATATTATAATTAATTATAGTTATATATTAGTTTTTATGACTACTATTTCAGATAGGATTTGAAAAAAAAAATTCATTTAAAAAAAATAAACATGAACACTTTTTTATTCAATTTTCCTTTTTTTTTAAATGAACACTTTTTTGTTTGGGTTATTTATTTAGAGGATGTATCAATTATAATCATGATAATAATTTTAATAAATAAAATTATTTGTAATTTATTATAAAGTATGATTCATAATTTATGATTGAATCAAATAATTAGTTGAGCAATGTGTTATTTCTTTATTGATTTTAGCATTTAAAAATTTTCAATTTGAAATTAGATTACAACATTAATAATTTTCAATTATGCTATTAACTTTGATTTGATAAGAACAATTTTTTTCAAATATGGTTTTAACTTATAGAAAATACCAGATGTAATTATTATAGTAATGAATATAATTATTTAGTATAATTTATTTCAATTAACTTCATTTTGATTTTTAATTTTTGTTTAACTTATTTATTTATATTACATATAAAATCTTTTTGTGTCAAGATATTTATTAAGGGAATATACTAATTATAATTATAATGATAAATATAATTGATCATAGTTAATTCTAATTTGATTTTTAGTTATGATTCCTAATTTTTAATTAAATCAGATATACTAAGTTTTTTTAAACTACATATCAGTTTTATAGACTAATATTTGAAGTAGGATTTGAAAAAAAAATAGATTTTTTTTAAATTAAATGTGAACACTTTTTTGTTAAGGCTATTTATTCAAAAAATATATCAATCATAGCAATTGTAATAATTTGTTGCTAATCATAATTCATATTTTCCTATTAAATCAAATAACTAATTGAGCAATTTTTTTTATTAGAGGTGCCAAATGGCTTGAATAGGATAATTATGAAAAATGATGAATCTACTTTGGAAAAGATCATTTGTGCATTTGACCAAAAAGAATGATAAAAAAAAAAAAGAGAAAATCACATAAAACAAAGCACTGAACGTTCATATAAAAATCATGAAAAGAGTTTCATAACAGTAACCTTTTTCCTGTTTTATATATTTGAACATTTTTAAATTTTTAAAGTTGAAATTGAGATTACATCATTAGTAATTTTCGATCATGTTATTTGTTTTTTATGGACAACTTTTTTCTTAGGTTTTTAATTTATAAAAAATATCAGTTATAGTAGTCATAATAATAAACATAATTAATTACAATTGACTTCATTTTGATCAATAATTTTTGCTTAAGTTATTTATTTAGATGTAAAATTAAAGCTTTTTTGTTCAAGTTATTTATTTAGGGAATATACTGTAATACCCAATTATTTTTATTATAATTATGTGTTCATTAGAATTAACTGAGTTTAATTAGAGCTTAATTTCCTTAATTAACTAGATGATGAATAATTAGATATTCCTTTCTTAACAGTTTGAGTGTATGTTTATGTTAGTTGGTGTGTTGAATTATTTTAAAATTAAAGGTTAAAGTATTTTAAAAATTTAGGCTCCTCCCATCTAAAATTTCAAATTCTAAGGCACTAGAGTATAATAATATTTATTTGAATAAAAATTTTTGTAAAATTTGTTATTTATTCATGTTTAGTATTATTTTAATTTCTATTTTTTGTGAAATCCCTAAATTAATTTCACCATATTACACTACTAGGAGTCCGCGGATATCGACTTACTTACCGACGGTATACCGAGATTACGGGGCATTGATTTTAGCCATTCATGAGTATTCCTACCGTTAAATAATGTCAATGATAATTATCGACACATTTACCGAAAATAAAAAATAATTCACATCGGTACAATTATATGGAAATCCGTAAAGAGTTAGAGATATATTATTACCAACCGTTTGTTTTTTTACCGACGGGTTATTTAATAAAGTAGAATGTATTTTTACGATGATATTACCGACTGGTTTTTTTTTAAATAATTTATTACCGATTGATTAACCCGTTACAATTATTAAATATTTTTTAAATTTCTTTATTTATAAATAATTAAAAGTTAAAAAATATATTTTATAACTATTTATTATTTATTTCTTTATTTAAATAATAATGTAATTATCAATCAAAATGATATTAAATAAGAAAAATAATAAAATGAATAAATTAAATTGAATAAATATAATAGTAAATTATAACAATAAAATATATACAAATTACAATAAATGTAAAAGAATTCCAAATGTAAAAATGAAAAAGCTAGATAAAAACTAGCTAAAGTCCTGGGGTCAACATCGTCCGCGTGGTTGCATCATCATTCTGCACCATCATCGTCATCCGTGTCGTCCGACTATGACCTGGCCCTCAAAGATGGAGGGAATGGGATATGGGGAAGCGTTCCCGGAGTTGGAGGATCCAGGAGCCTGCATGTCTCGGAAGAACGTCATGACATCTGCAGTGATCTTCTGCCGCATCCTCTGGAGCTCAGCCTTCACCTTCTTTGCTTTCTCCTGCTCCTTCTTCACGTTCTCTTGCTCCTCCGCTCCTAGAGCTAAGCTCTAGATCTCTCAGCTCCTCGCAGTAGCTCACCCCCTGCCGCTCCTCCTGGTGGATCAACTGGGCCTGCGCTCCAGCTCATGGTTGAGGGCATGGACACGCTCTCCTCAGCATCATCCTCAATGCTTACCCAGTGCGGAGGATGGGGACATACTCTCAGGATGGTACCCTATCCCATATGCGGCCCCACGGGCCGCCAACCACCTGGGCCCACACATTCTCCTCATTGGGAGGAGGAGGAATATGAGCAGGCCCAGCCAGCCATCTGGGGGGTACGGGTTGGACCTACTCGTAGAGGTTCTGTAAACTCGCGCTGTATAGGAAAAAAGAAAAAACAAGTTGTAAGTAATAATTATGACAAATGAAAATAATAATAGAAATTAAGTAAAGATATGTCTAAATTTAAACTTACATAGGTCGCCTGGAGCAAGAGTCTCCCAGAGTCTCCGGCTGCCCTCTGGTCACCCTTTGGGTGTGAGTCTCCCGAAAGCTCGCCCTATGAAGCACGGCTCACTCTTGCCTCATAAATACGCACAATAAAGTGATCAAAATATAGTATTTGTCACAATTCAAATATAGTAAACGTTATTATAAAAAGTAGAAATAGTAAAGAATTACTAAGCGCTTCCGAGTCCCTTGGTGCTCGAGCCACCAGTGTCCAGTGACCTTCCTCGAGGTTTCGACTGTCTTCCCTTGCGACCTATCCTTGTCCAGTGGCGCTACAACTCAGCCAAGGTGGCGTCGTTAGCCACGAGTGTCATGTGTCCCTTACGGACATCATGAAACATATCCCGCATCGCTTGGAGGACCTAATCCTCCAAGCCCTCTTAACGCGGGCTTGTGCTAAATATATAGAATGTTTTCTACATAAACAAATTCACAACACATTAGTGATTGTATATTAAGAATATAATTAAATAATGTAAACATATTTTTTAACAAAAGCAAAACAATCATATAATTACCTTCCACTCCTTCCACCACGACTCCTTGACATTAGCGGGATGTTATCCATGTGGGCCACAGATGGTTGTCCGACTCTATAACCTCTGTGATCCTATGGTGAGTGGCGCAAATGGGAGAAAACTATTACATAAATAATCAAAAACCAATCAAAATTACTCAAATTTCATAAGCAATTTAATTTTAAAATGTAATAACAAACATGTTTCAACTTACCTGTCTTTACGTCCTAATCTCGGAACGGTCTCCGTCAGGCCCAAGTGGCCTGCATTAGCCCGAGAGGCCTCCCATCGATGTCTCATGCCTGTGACCCGTCAAGGAAGGAGGAGTCTGATCAAATATGGGGTTGGGAGTTGGGGCAATGATAGGGCTAGGGCAGTGGTAGGGCTAGGGGAAGGGTTGATAATGCGAGTAGGCTATGAGTGTGAATATGGGAGGGGTGGGGGCCGGCATACCCAGGAGTCAGCATTATCCGAAAGCCTAGGGTGCTAATGGTTGGGACTGAGGTAGAGGTAGTGGAAGGGGAGGTGGTGGAAGGGAGGATGGCTGAGGTGGTAGGAGGGATGATGGTTGAGGTAGTGGAGGTGGTGGGAAGGGCGGTGCGAGGTGGTGGGTGCACGACCTTCCGAGGTCGGCCTCTGCCTCTACCAGCCATCCTGAAACAATTAACACAACAAAACATTAATTAAATCAGGAAATTTCAAATAATTACATAACAATATTGCATATAATATTGAACACCTTAGTTAATCTGAAAGTGTTGGACTATTTTCATCATCACTCGTTGTTGATTACTAAGTGACTCTCATGGCGGTACTATCCGTTGTTTCATCTTCGTGATTTCTGATTGGGTGGTTACTTGTGCATTCGATTAAGTCAACTTCCCCAGTAGTCAATGAAAGGGGGTTTTCAGGGTTGTCCATCCAAGACGCCCTTGAAGGATGTGGATCATCCACTTGATACGCATCTTCAATGTGTTAACACATACCCACTTGGTTCCATATGTTAACTACCTCCCATGCTCGTCCAAACCCAATAGTCAGGAATGAATCCCCACTTGTACAAATGAACCCTTATTGTATCGTCATCCGATACTTCCTACATTTGCACCTATTATATGGACACCTAACTTTTGCTTCATTAATGTACATTTGTTTAAGGTGCACCGCAACTTTCAAGAAATGTACATAATCCTCAGATGCTACAAGCCTTTCAGTGTCATCATTGTCAACTTCACAATATTGGATAGTGTCTTCGTTATATCCTGAAAAATCCTCTTCTGAAGCACTGTGCTTATAAACTTCGGCTTTAAAATAAAAGCCTCCTTTATATTTAAAACATAATAAATATCCCGTCTCAAACAAGAACACTTTGTAAATTTCTTCCACCCATATATTTCAGCCAATACAACCATAGGCGTATAATTTTTAAAAGGCGGCCCAAATTACTACTTTAAAACACATTGAGTTGGTTTTCTTTGTTTTTTTAAATGCAATTATTTTTAATCCTTTTTTTACTCTTATCACCTAGGATAATTTTTTTTTAAACTTTTATCCCTAAAATAAAATTTAACAAAATTTCTGAGCATCTCTCCTTAAATTAGGAGCTTCCATCATAAGAAATTTCTTTTAATTGGTCTTTAAGTTTTTTTTTTAATACGGTTTATTTTAGTCTTATATCCCTAAAAAGATTTTAACGAAATTTGACAGCATCTCCCCTTAAACTAGGAGCTTCCATCATTGGATATTCAGTCAATTCAACAATTATAGATATTATTGTAAAAATCAATAATAGAATAGGAATAGTTAAACAGTTACGTGTTAATAATTACATACAATTCAAATAATCCTAAAAACCGTTCTATTGCGCATCCCCTTATAACTCCACAACATGCATCCTGAATCTCTGCAAACACAAAGAATCCCATAGCAAACAAATCAAACAAGTCAGGGAAGGACCTCTATGTCCTTCCCCCAGTCATACATTCCCCATTTCCTACAACTTTATCCTATAAAATATAAGTCTCTATATATCATACATATATATTAAATCATTAAACGATATAAATAATAAGGAATGAGCTACTAACCTCTATAGCAGAGGAAAAAAAAAGCTGAAATATAAGGCGTTCCAACGTCAAAAGTCCAATCCTGAAAATCTAACATTATAAATTTCAATCACAATAATTATATACACACAAAAGAATACTAACATATATAAAACCATGTGAAAACCGATCTGAACATCAATAATCATAGTGATCCTCAAGCAAAACTCCTACATTAACAAATTAATAACGCAATTAATCCCCAATGCAACACACACACAACACTATGGGCACCAAAAAATGAACGGAAAAGTAAATCAAATCAAAAAACTAAACCAATTAAAATGCTCACCAAAGCCTCAAGATCGTAATGGTGACCTCCGTTTCTCAAATAGAGCTCCTGGCGAAAACGGGCAAAAACTCACGCGGCCCGAGTAGAGAGAGAGAGGGAGTTTAGAGTGAGGGGAGAGGGCCTTGGCAAAGATGATGTACGCAATTCCGACGGTTTACCGACGGTAAGCCTTTTAATGAAACAATGTGTTCCACTATCAAATCGTTACGACAGCATTACCGACGGGTGACGGAAATCCCAAACGTTTTGTGCGGTTGAAAATAAATTTCAAAATGACCATCGGTTAACCCGTCGGTAATTTAATAAATAAAATAAAAAAACTTCATACCCGTCGGTTAACCAGTCGGTAATTTATAACACAAATAATAAATATATTTAAGAAATTGCCCTATTTTCATACCCGTCGATTCACAAGTCAGGAACATAATTCGTAAATAATTAATTTTAAAAATCATACATACATGTCGGTAATATGGTCAGGTAATTGATTTAATAAATATTAAATTTGAAATACCCATCGGTAAACTCCTGGACATAATTCAATATATTAATAGTGAAATATAACAGTTGCCCATCAGTTATGAGTCGGTATATCCATCGGATATTATTTTTAAAATTTTACTGACTCATTTACTGACGGTTCCTAAAATCACCCTTAATTATTTTCAAAAGCTCGCCATCCTCGGAAATCCTGATTCCAAGTCGATGGTGCATACGTCGATTGTATGCATCGGTAATCCACGTATTTCTAGTAGTGTTACACTGACACTCCTCCCCACCAACTAAAAGAAAAGAAAGTCCTACCCATTTCTCCCTTATAATTTGGTGCTGCCTCTTTCCGATATCTATCATCATTTTCATCTTTCACTATACCACCACTTCATTTTCTCCTCCTTCCACCATCTCCACCTCCATCTTACCTCCATTTACTCTACAAATCCAAACCCATCCTCATCTATTCCATCTAAGTACCAAGACCATCACTCACTTCCTTTTTTTCAAGAGCTCAAGCCCTCTCTTCCTTTCTTTTGCAGTCATGGTTATTGTAGCAAAAGAGGGAGGATGATTCATCCTTCTTCCACATCCCTTAGAGCTTCAAGAAGCTTTGTCCATCTTCATCTCCACCTTGAGGTAGGGATTCTCATCATATTACTCCTTTCAAATGGGATTTGAAAAATATTACTGTTCTAGTGAATTAAAGGCCAAAATATGTTATGGTTTGAGTTGGTATTTATGTGCTCTAACTTGGCTTGATGATGGATTCATGTATGGGTATGTCTTTCCCTTCATTTTCAGCCATTTGCAAGACACCCACTTTATGCTATGTCTTTGTAAAGTTTTGGCTTGGATTGTTATGAAATTTAAGTGCTTGATCCATGTATATATGTATTTCTTTGTTTGTGATGCATAAAAACTTGAAATTATGACTTTTGGTGGTGTGTTTGTGAGCATGGAGCTTGCTACACGAAAATGCATTGAGATGCATGTAATGTGTTTGTTAAAATTTCTAAATGAACCATAGCTAAGTCTTCCAATAGTAGGTCTTTCATGTTAGAAGCTTGATTCTTGAAAGAAATGAATTTTTAAGCTTGAATCATTGTCTTTATATTGAATATACTTGCTGCCCTATTTTAGTTTTCTTGTTTTGGTATGAACTAAATAAGATTTAAAGATGTAAAAATAATGTATTGATAGCCTAAAACCTATAATTTGGTGATGTGGACTTGTATGTTAATTCTACTTTTCAAAATACTTGGAACTAGTTGCAAACAAATATGTTACATTGTTTTAGTTGTCGCTATGGTTCCAACTTGTTTTTCATAGAGAGTAATCTCATTTAAATGAGGATGTGAGCTTGTGTTTCCTTGTATTTTATCTATGGATTTATGATGTAAATGGATATTTTGGAGTTGTTTGGCTTGCTAATGTAGGTGATATTGCATAAATAAGAGTTGTGACTCATGAATATTAATGTTGGGTTGCTAAATTTCAAACTAAGAGTCATTTTATGTTCCTGTTATTGTTTTCTGCTACTTCTATTTTTTGCTGCTATTTTGTTGTGTTTGGGGTTGTCTTATGTAGAAAAATTGAAGGAATTATGTTGGGTTTAGTTGTTATAAGTGTAGAAAAATTTTCCAACTCTTTAGTTTTATAGTTCATGTGAGTTTCCAACACTTTGCTAGCTATTTTAGACTATTATATGCCTCTATTTTTTTAATGTTTTTCTCCTGTATTTTCCTGTTTGGGGGAGGGATAAAAGGGTGAAAACATGAAGGAGAAAAATTTTCTATCACTTTAGCCTTATGTTTCATAAATAATTTCTTGCACATTTCTAGCCATTTTAGGGTTGTTGTATGGGCTGAAATGGAGGATATGGGGCTGTTTTTATGCAGCAAAAATAATGTATGAGGGTGGGAATTAGGTACTAAAGTATAGGAATTTAATTGTGAGTTGTGTTTCCTTAAATATGTACTCAAGAGTTGTGTTTCTTTTCATGACAATTGAAGAAATAAGTGCTGTAAATTTTTACAGCAACTATAGTTCAAGTGTTTGATTATGTTTTGTGATTTCTAGACGAGGAGTCTTGATTAGTCTTGAGTGCTCTAACTATTGGGAGTTTAGATGAGTTCTTTTGGTTATGGTGTTTAATAAAGTGGAGTTGTTTGCTGAAAATTTTCCAGCATGCTATTTCCTTTCATAAAGTGGCAATGTGAACATTGGTTTCTTGCATCTTGACTTTAGTTTTGTGTACAAGTGTTAGGGTGTAATGAGAATACATTTAGATTGAGAATTTGGAGTCTTTGAACTACTTTATTTGACTTGAAATATAAAATTTTGATTTGGGATTGAATATCTTAATCTAAATTTGATATTATCTTGATGTTGTGAGTTTGAGATATTTATATGTGAATGATATTTAAAAATGTCATTTTCCTCTCTATTATTGGAATATGTTATTGGATGAACGCTAGTTGGGTCTGGTTCTTTTCGGCAATTAGTTTAGGCACGTATGTGTTATGCAATGAGTGGCTTCCCATTTGAAATGTTAAATGATGAAAATATACACTTTGTCATTTAAATGCATAAAGGTTGCTTATGTCTCCTAATGACTTATGAGATGTTCCATTATGTATGTTGAATGGTAATTCTAGGCTTGTCATTTAAATGCATAAAGGTTGTGCTTATGTCTCTTGATAATTTATGAGAATATTTCATTATGTTGCAAAATAAGATGTGAGGAAGTTAAACTTAAAGTTTAAGTGAAGTTTCCCTCTATTCCCTATTTAAATCTAGCTACAGCTAGTTAGATTGAACTCATCCTAGGCGATAGGTGAATCAGAGTGTAGGCGAAGTGAAATCGCTGGGGTGATGTGGTTGGTCTAGGCAACAGTGGAGAAAGTTCTCCTTCTATTCCCCATTTAAATCTAGCGATGGCTAGTTAGGTTTAGCTTATTCTAGGCGATAGGTGATTTGGAGTTTAGGCGACAGTTAAATCGCCAAGGTAGTGACGTAGTTGGTTTAGGCGACACGAGAGAAGGTGGTATGTTTAAAGAAATAAATTTTAAGTAAAATGTTAATGATATGAAATGACTAGTTTCATTACATTTTCATATGTGCCTCATTTTGTATGATTTTGGTTATACTAGTTACGTCGTGCATTCTAATTTACTATTCCTTAACCAAGAGATTTTCCTAAGTATTAAAATATATGTCGCTTTGGAATTCTACTTTATGAACTAACTAAATGAACTAAAACATGCCCACTTATTTTATAATTAAACCGAAGTGGCTGGAGATGATAACGATGACATTTGAACGTTTTTATTTAATTACTAAGATTCCTTTGGATTCTCACCCCTTTTCTTTTCCGTGTCATCTTTAGACGAGCTAGCAAATCATGATGCTGGAGTCCCCTAAGTCCATGACCTTGGAGCTAGCCCATGCTTAGAGACTTAATTATTATCTTCTGCATATTTTATATTTGTCTATTGAGCATGTAGACTATTGACCTTCATTCATCTTTTCCTTATTTTGAGATTTTCACACCTTATGGATGATTCATTTAAGACTGAACCTTATTCCGGCTCTTAGCTAGGATTTATTTATGGTTTGTTCTTATCAAGATACTAAGTTATGTTCGTGTGGTTTGCATTAGATGTGGTTGTCCTTCATGGACCCATGCTTTCCTATGATATATTAGTAACTTATTTATGTTATGATGTGATGGCATGTATTGTTACATGTTATGATATCCAAGATTTGTTCTGTTATGTTCTTATTATTATGAAAATATTGTTTTGTTCATAGGTTCTATTAGTTTTAACCATGCATTAACAAAAGAGGCTCTTATCATTTTAAGTTTTAAAAAAAAAAAAATTTATTCACTATTTTCCACTAAAGTATTTTCAAGTGAACTAAATATATGAGCGCAAAATGTAAGAAATCTAATGATTGGCTAATTATGAAGTACACATAAGAGGTTAATAATTACGGTGTTATATATATTATATATAATATTAAACCTAATTTATTATACATGGTTCCAATTTTTGGTTAATTAATTATAATGCTTATTTATAACAATGTATTTCTATACAACTTGTGTAACACCCTAATATTTAACCCCAATACACCTAGGACGTATCAAGACTAATTATTAGTTATTACTTCTCTTTAAATTCATTTACAAAATACTTAGCGGAAAATACAGGTAAATTTTTTTTTTTTTGAAATGATTCATATAAAACAAAGTGCGAGCCTTTGTGCGTGACATATATATATCGTGAAGCGGAAGAGCACATAAAACATGCAGAACATAAACATAAAAGAACACATCCATCATGAAAACATTTCTCATCACATTAATTAACATAGTTTAGTACTTTACTACAGAAATATAAAGTCTTACCCATACTAGTAGGCAGAGCTTGCAGTACAACAACATAAAATAAGAAACATGAAGACAAATACATGGTAACAACCCCAAAAGATACTCCCCACAAAGCAACCTTCCTTTAAAACCTACGACGATGCAAATCCTCGGACGAAGATATGTAGCCTACGACTACCGAAGCTCCTCGGATGTGGCCCATCGAAGAGGGGACATGGGCATGTGAATCGCGGAAGACGTGACCACCTCGGTGAGGGCGTCTCATATATGCAAAAATGCGTATAGCACAACGACCCTCGAAGTGGTAGGACTGGTGATAGGACGTAGTGGCTCCACACGGGTGCGTCAACATAAATCACGAACGATGCCATCGATGTTGAAGACGTAACGGAAAAAAGAGAGAGAGGTGAGAATCTTACTAAAGAATCTCAGTAGGGAAATCCTCTATCCTAGTGTCATCGTTTACGTCCAGGAACCTTGGGTTTATTATGAAAAGGTTAAGCATGCATAGGTTCATTATGAGGTTTTCACAAAGATATTTATCCAAGGTCCATGTCTTTTATAATGATTCTTAATGCGTGTATGCACATAATAGTTTATGGATGCATGGCAGGACTTTAGGTAAATCAAACAAATATCAAACAACATATAAGTGGCATGTAACTTTTCTCTTGAACATCTTTCCTTTTCTCATACTTGTGACACCAATCATAATAGTAACCGCACCCTTAAACTAGGCTATGAGCTCATACCTTAACTAGTCATCACTAGTTCTTACTTATCCTCTTGATAAGCGAATCATAAACATAATCATAATCATCATAATCCCGACTCCAAGTACGGGTAGGGGCCTAAGGATCACCCATCATGGGAATTTTTCCTTCTTCGAAACGCATCGACTGGTTAAGACCAGTGACTTTGTCCGCTTTGGCAGGCTAATGTCTATGCCCTCACGGTTTTACCTTCTCCTCACCGAAGCAGGAGAAGTACGTCTCGGTGTGTCACCTTAAACAACATATATTTTTCTTTCTTCAAAACGCATCGACTGGTTAAGACCAGCGACTTTGTCCGCTTTGGAGGCTAATGCCTATGCCCTCACGGTTTTACCTTCTCAACCTAGTAGGAGAAGAACGTCTCAGCATATCATCATTAAACATCATTTTTCTCAAAAACTTTCTTATGTCCCTCAAATTTGATGGAAATTCGCGCATAACAGCTACTCTCCGAATTTCCTCAAATTTGAGTCATGCCACATAATCTCAGTCACATGCATCATTTTCATGGAGCTTTCTCAATTCAATAACTTTCTAGTTCACATGAGCATATTTCTCAATTTCATTCATATTTCGAAACCTTATGCATCTTAAACACAACATTTCATCATATCACCAAGTCAAACTATGCACATAAAGTTTCTTGCTCAAGGAACTAACATAATCACATCATCATAGGTGTGCACGAGATTCATCATCATAATTATACTCTCTCGTCCACCTATCTTATAGTATCTTATGCTTTGACCCTTACGGGCTTTAAACTTGTATTTGCATCTTTATTACCCTCAAGAGGTTAACACTTAGACTTTTCTCTAAGATTTAAACTCACTAAAATTCCATAAGCATGCACATGAAAGGGAGAAAATATCATTTCCTTAAGGGGCTCTAGAATCTCCATTCGTGACCCTTTTTAAGATCCGTCTTCGCCTAAGGCTCCATAATCAATTCCTAGATCAATTATGAGGGATTCCTAGGCATGTTCTTCTAAGTTATAAACCATTTTAATCTCTTCCTTCACCTTAAACTTAGAAATCAACACCTAATCATTTATGAAGGGATCTTGTACATGTCTTACTAATTATGAATCATTTATCCTTGAATTAATCATGCTAGAATAGATTTGCATTTCTTTGCATTAAGGTGTTCTAGAATTCTCATCTCTAATCCCTTTTAAGTTACTTATTCTTTTCTAACTTTTTTAAATCGAGTCCTTGCTTTACTCAATATAATTTTACACATTTTAACACCTTAGAACAGCATTTATACAGGAGCCAAACATAGAGCCGAAATCATAACCCATAAAATCACATAATCTCTTGAGTTGAAATGCATATAAGTTGCTAGTTTTCTCTTGAGACATTTTCAAGAAACAAAAGGTGTTCTGGTAATCGATTACATGTTCCTAGTAATCGATTACCAGGAGCTCAATTCATCCTGGGTTTCAAAAACAACGGGTAATCAATTACATACAATGGTAATCGATTACTTATGGTTAATCTGTTTCCAAAATAAAGAACATAAGAGTAATCGATTACACTATCAGGTAATCGATTAGGTTTCAGACAGGTTCTGGGCATGAAGAACCGTGGTAATCGATTACATTGCCTCTGGTAATCGATTACCAAAACCAAAAGTCCTTCAAAACCTTTTGGTAATCGATTACATGGATGGTAATCGATTACCAGAACCTGAATTTGAGAAAACATGATTTTTGACACATTCCAAACTATTTAAACACCTTGAGGCCTCATAAAACTTTTCAACATTTTTCTGAAATCATTCATGCATTTTACAAAATCAAACCATTTTTGAATCATACTAAAACTCATCCATTTCTTTTTGACTGGAGTTTCCTTTTTAGGATACTTAGGGCAAGTCTTTGAGCTCTAGAGTATTTAGGTGATGACAAATCTTAAACATGCCATGCACTTTATTTTACTCTTCATTAGAAAGTAAAGTGAGAGCATAAAATAAATATAAGATGCAACTTCATTATTATCTTTAAGGATTAAGTGATGACTTGAAATATAAACATGAAATGCAAGCTTGGGAATTTAAATATGGTAATGCAAGTTCATTCATTTACTCTTGTGAAATTAGTGATAGCATCAAAATAAACATGAGATGCAAGACATAAATTTAAACATGAATGCAACTTGTTTTTATCTTAACTAAAGCTCTTGCAAGACTTTTAGAGGAACATAAACCTCAACCCATTATGTATCATAAGGCAAGCTTTAGAGTTCTTAGCACCTAGACTTCAAAAGAAATCTTAAGGTTTGAACTTCATCATCAAGCTTAAGGAAATGGACTCAAAGTTCAACACTTTGTCTAAACAAAACTACAAGAACTAAGTCATATTCTTTATTTTATTGCTCATGGGCTTCAATCTAGAGTAAAACTCTTAGAACGGCCGACCAACTTTAAGGTTGGCAAGGGTAAGCTTAGAGCTTTTTGAAATCTTAAGATTAACTTTCTTAACAAAACTTTTGTGATCTACTTGACATATTTTACAAACTTTGTTCAAAACCAAGGAAGAAAAACTGAAGTCCTTAAGGGAAAAGGAAGAGGAAAACCGAAACTTAAGCCAAGAAAAGAAAGGAAATCCAAGCATGTATGGTCCAAGACCAAGTTGTTTCAAGCTTTAGAGGTTTCTCACATGACAACAACAAGTCATTATCTTGAAACCTCATCATCAAGCTCATATTCTCTTCATAAAAAGGCCTCTTGGCCGAAAAGATAAACAAGAAGAGGAAAAGAGTTTGAAACCAAGAGAAAACCTAGAACTTTCTTGAAGAACACAAACAAAATCATCAAAACTTAACCCCTACCTTAAGAAGTCTTGAAGAGAGATGTAAGGAAGCTTTGTTTTCTTGATGAAAGGAGAAGGAAATCCTCTTGAAGTCTTGAGGAAGAACTTGGCCCAAGTGAGGGAGTTTGAGAGGAAATGAGAGGATTTTGCAAGAAGTGTGAACTTACCAAGTGAACCAAAGTGTGACAAGGTTCATCAAGGCTTGGTATTTATAGAAGTTTTCAGCAATGAGGCTTCCAAAGAGGGGAGGGAACTGGCCACATGAGGGAGGAAAGAGAGAAGAAATATCTCTTGCAAAGGTATGGTTGTAGGCATGGTTGAAGGTATGGTGAGGTATGGGCAAAGCATGGCTTGAAGTATGGCTGTTGAGTGTAATTGAAACAACACATGATGGGCTATGGAGGAGGAGTGGCCGGCCACCTTAAGGCCATGAGGGAGAGAAAATTAGTTCATCTAATTGTGGGTTAATAGTGTGTTTAGGTGTGTCTTTGATTAGGCTTTTGATTAGGAGTTTACAAGAAGGTGTTTAGGTGAGGTAATTGGATAATTAGGAAGATCAAGACTTGATTAGGAGGGTAATCTAGTAAGATTAGTAATTTAAAATAATTCTTTTGGTCAAATGAGGTATGGCTCAATTCCTTAATTTAAGGAATTGGAGAGAGAAACACTATTCAAGATTCCATGACTAGGAATCTTGAATTAAATAATGCAATTAGAGTTTATCTAAGCAATCTTAGGTTCTAATTAACCTTAATGAATTATTTTGACTCTAGTTTAATTATCGAAATAAATTAATCTTCGATTAAAGCCTAATATTGCTTAGGTTTGCTTAATTGCGTTGTTAGGCTTACTGTACACTGTTCTAGGGGTAAAATGGTAATTCTACTAAACTCCGGGACCTTCTGCAAACTAAACATCAAACATTGCTCATAAACATCATTCTAAACTTCCTGGAAAAGTTCGGGCTCAAACGGCACCTTTTACCCGTGTAGAACACAGGAGGTATTTTGGTCATTTTGAGCCGAAAGTTTAGAAACGAGATTTTCACCTCGAAAATCATTCATAACAGCATAATCCCCTTTAAACATCGAGTTAACCCATTTGAGGGTTCCGGGCAACTGCCCTTTAATTCCAGGTAAAAATGACCTCAGGGCATTTCGGTCATTTGTACTCTAACGGAAATTGGGCGTTAAGCTTGACTACTTTCATTTACAAAACATTAATTGATTTACTCAAGCATACTATATTTACTATAGTACTCTTTTTTTATAATTATTTATTTTAGCATTTTATTGTATAGGATAGGAATTAATAAGAATTAATATATTTATTTAAAGAATGTAATAATTTGTTTTACTGCATAAATATATGAACTATAATTTTTTAAATGTAGATAAATGGATTTAATATTCAATAATTTTTTTTACTATTAATTACCTGTGTATCGCATAGGTAATAAACTAGTATATAATTCTAAAATTGGGTTTTACAAAAAGGGAAATGGCTGACGTGTTATTCAGTTAGAACATTTGATTTCCCTCCAATTCTAAGCCCAATGATTACACAATCATTCACCATATCATAAACCCAATAATATCCCAATAATTTGGCCATATGCATTTAATCGTTTAAATATCAATTGATTATTTTTAAAAGAAATTTCATTATGATTTCAATTTTTCAAAAATGATGGTCATTTTGGTTTGATTATTTTGAATATTATCGATTACATTAATCTTCTTTTAACTAAGATATTAGGGGATATGGGGTGGAAATGAGAGTCGAACTCGCAATCTCCCTTAGCTCATTGAGACATAGGAGAGTCTATCACTCGATTGTGGGCTCACTTGCTTAGCGATTACATGAATTACTCTCTTATTATAAATAATCATCATATTGGTCCTTTCAAAAATATGATTCTTCCTCTCCTATTTAACATTTTATCTATTCCCTCTCTCATACATGTGATATTTTCTCTCACATTTTTTCATTACTTGATGGCAATGAGTGGCGGTGCTATATGAGGCGATGTGACAAGAGTGTGATGTGGCACAGCTTCTAGACCCAATGTATTGAGATGGAAATAACGAGCTTGGCTAGAGAGATGCTTTGATTGAACATAATGGTCCTTTCAAACATATGATCATTCCTCTCCTATTTAACATTTTCTCCATTCCCTCTCTCATACATGTGATATTCTCTCTCATACTTTTTCATTACTTGATGGCAATGAATGGCAATGTTGTATGAGGTGATGTGACAAGAGTATGATGTGGGACAACTTCTGGACCTTATATGTTGGAGATGGAAATGACAAGTTTGCCTGAGAGAGGTGCTCCAACAATGAAATTTTTATTGTCATGAGTATTAGTTTTATTAAATAATTAGAAAAGTGAATTCTTATTGCCACGACATATTTGTTAATGAATTGTATATTTATATAAATATATATTTTTTTTGGTTATGATATGTATATTGATATTTCATGAATGACTTTTATAGTTTTATGTAAATGCATACCTATTCATAGAATTTATTTATTTTTTAAGGTCTAGGCTTTGACACAGGGTATCCATGACTAATCCCTTTGTTGGCTTGTAGGCACTTCAAAGGGTGGGAGCCTGGTCCAAAAATTTAAGGCTACTTCATATCCAAAGCCAGTCGAACCCCTGACATTTGGTTAAGGGTGAATAAGTCCCTCACTCAACCACACCCCCAGGTTGGAGAATTTATCTATTTGACCCAATGACTATACAACAATGCCTTTAGAAATATTATTATTAATTTGCTTTCCCATTCTAAAGTTAACAAGAAAATAAATAAAAGTTTATTGATTTACATTAGTCTCCGCTATGATTATTGGATTTTTTTAATTCAGTAGCCTCATAAAGCAGAAGAGGAATGTTATTGTTCCCCGTTATGCGATTCTTTACTAGATTAAATAATCTCATACATGATTTTTCTCTTATTGTTTGTGTAGGCCTGATTTTCAAAAGAAGACCAAGAATGATCCTAGACGTTTTCCATTGGACTTGATACATAGTTGAATTGGATTAGATCATGGTTCAAATGACTCAAAAAATTAAGGAACAAAAAATCTGAGAATTTCTTCTTCACAATTTACGCTACAAATTCATGCTAAAATTATTTTCATAAAATAAGACAATCACATGACTAAAAAACTTTGTATTGATTTATTATTCCAAATGTTTATACCTATCATGAGTAATAATAAACAAATACATTGAATTACCATGAAATACGTTACATGAGAAACAATAATTGATACATTGAAAAAAAGGCAAAACCAAAACTTGGCTCTGAATAGATGAAATTATGCAATTTGAACTTATTGAAAAAAGGGATATTTTCACTTTTCGATTAAATCATTTTTAGAGAATATAATATGTTTTTTTATATTTAATTTGAATATTTTAAATCTTTAAATTTGAAATTGAGATTAAATTGTCAGGAATAATAAACATAATTGATTGATTGCACTTAATTTCAATTTTGTTATCAATCATCATTCCCAATATTCAATTTAATTAGATATAGTAATATTTTTTATATATGATTAGATATTTGCCATAGAGAATAATATTTTATATCATACTATTACGGACCATGATGTAAGTCAGGCCAAATGAGTGATCTATCTCGAAAGGCCTATCACAAAGGTCCAAAGTAACCAAGCCGAACCCAAAGATAAATTAGCTCACTAGACTGGATGCATAAGATAGAGACACGTGGAAGCAGTTACCAAGCCCCCTCCTCGTAGGCTCCCACTTCCTCCACCACGATGAATGTGGAAACGAGCATGTGAGGACGACATGGGCATGAGCAACCATCCCCTGGTCTCTTCTATAAATACCTCAGGGGACTCTAGGTATGACGATGTTCTTTTACCATATCCTCACTCTCTTTGAATACCTATTCATTCTCTAAGTGGAGTCCTTGGGTACCCACACTATCGCCCATTGCACACAGGAATTAGGAGAGACTAGGTTGGTTAGAAAGCTCCTGAAGTACTCAAGTAATGAGGTAACTACCCTACATCCTCTTTCATTATATTGATGCCGTCTATGGGAAAACCCTTGACCCCCCGTCTGGGAAAAACCTTGACCCCTTTTCATGATTTCTTGACAAAAACAACAATGTTAACCATGAGGAGAATTCCTTTTGAGATACACCAGGAGGGAAACCGCATGCCTAAAAATAACCTCCACAAGGTGGTGGTATACACCACCTCTGAGTCCGCCATATGGGTAACACAGGCAACATAGAGATAATGCCCTAGGTGCGAGAATAGTCTTGCCAACCCTCGTGAAATTCAAAATGCCGGTGCTGGTGAGGCGGTTCTCCACAATGGTCAAGATGTTGAAAGTTATAAGAGAACAAGCCCAAACCACTCAAGATTAACAACGGAATGTTAATGCTATGAATGCAATAGAAGAAGATTACCAAAAACACGAGGAAGAGTGTCAAGTTGAAGAAAGAAGGGAAAGAGAAGCTGTGTTGGCGTGAGAAATTTTCTAAAAGGAAGTGGAAGAAGCTCAGCGGCAATATGCCCATACGAGGTGTCTTAGGAGAATGTAGATATGAGTTGGATGCTACGGCAGGTTTGAGCCCAGCACAGACTTCCAGACAACATAGAAGTAGGATCGGTCATTGCAATAATGACCCCTACCCATGTAGCTCCTACCCTGATATGAACCCTTGGACCCGGAAGAATATTAGTGAAGAACTCAAAATTCCTAGAACATGGGAGCACGAACCGCCTTTCGGAGAAACTTCTACAGTTGAGTCATTTATTTCTACTCCAGCAAGAAGTTACTCCAAAGTAAGAAAGGGAAAGGCTATAATGCAAAACAAAGATGACAATTTTTCGTTATCCGATTACATTATGAGCTTGAAGTTGCCACGGAACTTCAAGATCCCAATGGAGATTGAGGGGTACGATGGTACCACAACCCAGGAGCACCTAAACTTATTTAGGTCTAGAATGTACCTGGTTAGCACTTGGACACTATAAAATATTGGGCCTTCCCTATCACCTTACAGAAAACTACTCTTAAGTGGTTCAATAACCTAACTCTGAGGTCAATTAACAAATTTTCCGAGCTAGCTTTAAAGTTTTTGGCCCATTCACGACAAGGCATTTTAAGCCCAAGTCAGGATCAAGCTTGCTCTCCAGGAGGAATGAGCCCCTCCTTGATTATTTGGAGCACTTCAACAAAGAAACCTTGCTCCGCGAAGAGATCAGTACCTAGATAGCCCTAGTCACCCTAATCAACAGGCTCTAAATGGGCGTTTTAAATCCTTGGTGAAAAAGCCACCTAAGACCTTGGAAGAAATCCAAACCCGAGCGGAAAAATACATACATCTTGGAGGAAACCATGAAGGTCAGGTCAAATGTACAAAAACAATTAGGCCTAGACCCAGAACGATAAGGAAGATAAATGACAGAGGTAAGAGAGAAGGAAAATTGGGGCAAGGTTCAAGATATACTAAATACACCCTATTAACTATCTCTCACCAACATATACAAGGAAATCTGTAACATGGAGATGATGCCTAAGCCCAAGATCTTGAAGCCCAAAAAGAATGTAGACAAGTCTAAGTTCTATGCCTATCATAAGGCCCCAGGACATTAGACAATAAAGTGCTTTAACCTAAAAGACGGAGTGGAGACCTTAATCCAAGAAGGGAAGCTGGGAAAGTATGTGGCCTCGGTGAAGAAGGTGAAAGAGGTCAATCTCTGCCAACCAGGATGAAAATGAAAAAGAATCCCGAAGTCAAAGATCGGAACAGAGTTCAGGATTCGAGGAAGAGCCAGGACAAGAAAACGAGCTTGAGCATGTTATCAATGTAATACCTGATGCATTAAGGAGGTAGTACCACAAAATCTGCTAGAAAAAGGCATTTAAGAGAAATAATAAGCATGGAATTGGAAGGCCCAACTAGAGAGACCCCACGATAGCTTTCTTCGGAAAATATGAAGGCCGTTGCCCCAACCATGATGACCCAATGGTTGTAACACCCTAATTTCCCTGTAAATGAGAAATGCCCCTGAGGTCATTTTACCTGGAAAATGAGGATCGCGGTCCCGACCATCCTCAAGGGGATGCTATGATGTTGATAGGGGATTATATGTGTTATGTGTGGTAATAGAGAAGAATCTCATTTTTGAGTTCCAACGCGTGAAATTACCAAAACGCCCGTGTAGCTGTTTGTCATCGTTTTACATGCCGATTAGCCCGTTACCAAAAGATTTTAAATGATGTTTATAAGTGGTTTTTGATGTTTATTGACCCAAAGGTCCCGAGCAATTTTAGTACAAAATTACCATTTTGCCCCTATAACAGTGTACAAAATAAAGCAAACCTAAGCAATATTAAGCTCTAATTGAAGATTAATTTATTTCGATAATTAATCTATAGTCAAAATAATTTATTAAGGTTAATTAGAACCTAAGATTGCTTGGTTAAACTTTAATTACATTCTTTGATTCAAGATTCCTAGTCATGGGATCTTGAATAGTGTTTCTCTCTCCAATTCCTTAAATTAAGGAATTATGCCCATACCTCATTTGACTAAGAAAATGATTTTAAATTGTTAATCTAGCAAGATTACCCTTCTAATCAAGTTTTGACAACCTTAATTAGCCAATTACCTCACCTAAATGCTTTCTTACAAACTCCTAATCAAAACCTTAATAAAAGAAACACCTAAACACATCACTAAACCACAATTACATGAACAAATCTCCCCCTTGGCTGAAACCTGGCCGAATACATGGCCTCCAAGAAGCGTCACATGTTGTTTTAATTCTCACTCAAGAGCCATGCCTAGGCCATACTTGGAACCATACATCACTATGCTTTCAACTATGCTTTGCCCATGCCTAGCCCATGCCAATCAAAGAGATATTTTCCTCCCCCAAAGCCAATGAGGCCGTCGGCCATTCCTTCCCAAGGCGCGTCCATGTTGCAAAATTTCCATAAATATCAAGCTTGGAAGAACTTGGTTACACTTTAGATCATTTACCAAGTTTAGTTTTTTTGCGCTTCCTTGCTTTTTTCTCTCAAATTTCTCTTCATCTTGCTCATCTTCTTCTTCCTCTCAAAGAATCCTTCCACCACCACAAACAACCTTGAACCACCACTCCCTCACCTCAAACTACCTCTCAAACACCAAACCTTTCCATTTCCAAGCTTACTTTCTCAAGGAAAATCCATCTTCCTTGTGTCCTCCCTTGGCCGAATCCTCATTGCCATCCAAGAGAAGATTTTGTCTTCTCATTTCATCAAGGATCCAAGCTTTCTTTCATTTCTTTCAAGACTTCCTTAGGTAGGGGTTTGTTTTCAAAGTTTTCTTTATTTTCTTTAAGAAAAGTTCTAGTTTTCTCTTGGTTTTCTACGCTTTCCTTTTTCTTTCTTCTTTTCGGCCAAGAGGCCTTTTCATGAGAAGAACTTTGGCTTGATCATGAGGTTTTAAGACAATGACTTGTTGATGTCTTGTGAGAAACCTCTAAAGCTTGAAAAACTTGGTCTTGGACCATATATGCTTGTGGTTTCTTTCTCTTTTTCTTGCTCATGGTTTCGGTTTTTCCTTCCTTTTCAATCACAAGTTTTCGGTTTCCTCTTCCTTTCCCTCCCATGATTTTCGGTTTCCTTTTCCTTTGTTTGAACAAAGTTTGCTAAAAATATTAAGTAGATCACAAAAGGTTTGTTAAGAAAATTAATCCTACGTTTTCAAAGAGCTCTAAGCTTACCCTTGCCAACCTTAAAGTTGGTCGGCCGTTCTAAGAGTTTTACTCTAGATTGAAGCCCATGAGCAACAAAATAAAGAATATGACTTAGTTCTTTGTATTTGGTTTAGACAAAGTGTTGAGCTTGGTGTCTATTTTCTTGAGCTTGACGATGAAGTTCAAAACCAAAGACTTCTTTGAAGTCTTGGTGTTAAGAACTCTAAAGCTCACTTTATGTTGATAAGATACATATTTGGGCTGAGGTTGTGATGTTCCTTTAAAGTCTTGTAAGAGCTCTAGTTAAGATAAAATGAACTTGCATTCATGTTTATGTTTATGCCTTGCATAGCATGTTTATTTTGATGCCATCACTAAACTCTCAAGGATGACTAAATGGACTTGCATTATCATGTTTAACTTTCCAAGCTTGCATTTCATGTTTATATTTCAAGTCATCACTTAATCTTTAAAGATAATAATGAGGTTGCATCTCATATTTATTTTATGCACTCACTTTATTTTCTAATGAAGAGTAAAATAAGTGCATAGCATGTTTAAGTTTATGTCATCACTTAATTATCCTAGAGCTCAAAGACTTGGCCAAGTATCTTGCATAAAGTTTTAGAAAATGGAGGCATTCCAAGGATTCCATTTCGGCCTTGTGATGATGATGATGGACTTGGATGAGTTCATCTAATCATAAGTGTCCATAGTCTAAGTCTTGGAATTTTTTTCTAAGCTTAGGTGTACTCAAGGAACTTTATGAACAAGGTTTTATGTTTTAAATCTATTCCTTGAGTTAAATTATTTAGCTACTGACCTAGCACATATTTAAGTGATTTTATTGAGATTAATTGGTTTCTAAAAGAGTTTTGAGTTCCTAAAATGATTCCAAGAGAAACTAGCAACTTATATGCATTTAAATTAAGTGATTATGTGATTATTGGATGCTTATGTTTTCGGTTCTGCTTTGTGCACTTGGCCACTGTATAAATTCTGTTTTATGGTGTTAAAATGTGTAAAATTATGTTTGAGTGAAGCAAGGAATGATTTAGGGAAGTTAGGAAAGAACAAGTAACTAGAAAGGATTTAAAATGTGAATTCTAGAACACTTAGATGCACAAATTGTAAATTCTGTTCCAGCATAATTGGACTTAAGAAAAATGGTTTATAATTAGTGGATATGTGTAGGAATCCCTCATAATTGGTTTAGGAGTTAATTATAGAACCTTGCGAAGACGGAACTTAGAAAGGGTCAAAGAGGAGATTCTAGAATCCGTAAGCATATGATAATTTTCTGCCTAAGTGATGAAATGCCGATTGAATGTGTTAGTAGGCATGAATATTAGAGAGAAATATAGGTGATGATCCCTTAGGTGTGATGATAGTCTATAATATGTGTTAGGATAACTAGATCACAAGTTTAAGACCCGTAAGGGTAATGCATAAGATGTTATGAGATAGGAGATGTGATGTGAGGAAGAGGCCGAGTGAGCATATATTTGTAATGTATGTGAATGTATTGAATGCCATGAGAATAAGAATGTGTAGATGTGTGACATGTTGCTATGATGGTGTGGTATGTTATATGATGTTCTATGGTGGTATGCATGTTGCGTCCATACAAGATATGATAAAATGGAAATGATCCCATTATGACTTCCGAGTGAAGGGTTATACGGGGTAATCCAAGTAAAGAGATATGTTAATGAGGAAATGATCCCATTATGACTTCCCGAGTGAAAGGTTGTGGGGTGATCCAAGAAAGATATGATTCCCCCTCTTATTTTCCCTATGTAAATCTAGCGACGGCTAGTTAAGATAAGCTCATTCCTAGGCGATGGGTGTATTTGGAGTTTTGGTGGCTATGTGAAAATCACGGGGCGGCATGTTGGATGGATTTTGGTGGCTACAATAAGGGTGGAAAAGTGGAAAAAGTTAAGAAAGGAACTCGAGGAGTTCAATTATGATAAAGTAAAAGACACACATGCATATGTTTCGTGAATGATTCGTTGGTGCTAGTAATTAAGTGATATATGTTGAGTGTGTAACTGTCATTGCCATGCATATATATAATATCTCCTGCATTCATGTCATGAAGACACATGCTAAAAGAAACCCACTTCGGATTATAAGATTTGAGAAAATAAAACTGAACCTATGCATGTACACCCCTTTCATAATGAAACTCGAAGTGGCTGGGCGACGGCGATAACACTTGTATTAAAGTCAGGAAGCCCTCCTAGAATCTTGTATAAGTATTCTCACCCCTTTGTTTTCCCTCCCGTGTCGTCTCAGACGGATTAATGCGGATGTTCGTGATCTTCCTTGGGACGCGGCGTAGGAATCACGTCATCTAGTCAGTCAGAGGGCGCAGGAAGCATGAAGAAAAGTCTAGCCTTGTTAGCATTTTGGTTTTGCGTTAGTTAAAGTTGTTTGGTGTAATTAATACCCTAGGTGTTCTTATATTTATAAGGACATCGTTGTTATGTTATGAATATGATATACTACTATAATTTATGTTGTGATTATTCTATGGTTTTATTCATGGTTGTTATGTTTTATGTTTAATAGTCGATATCTATGCACATGTGCGGCTCGCATTTTAAGTCTTAAGTTCAAAAAGAAAAAAAAATTTAGTCATATTTATTACTCATATTTTAAAGAAAAGTAAGTCAAGATCTGAAATAAAGGTGTAACAACTAATAATTAACCGAAACGCGACTTTAGTGTGTGAGGTTAAGAGTTAGGGTATTACAATGGTAGTCTCCATATGGATGTTCAATGCCAAAGTGTGGAGAGTTTTAATAGACAGGGGAGTGCACGAATCTACTCTTAGGGACGCCTTCAATAAACTCGGATTCCAAGATTTGAGATTAAAGCATATCCCCAAGAGTTAGTAATTTGGAGAAAAGTCCGCCCCCTGGGTTACCTATCTTTATATATAGCCATAGGGGCCAAACCATTAAGTAGAACAATCCAGACTTCCTAGTGGTCGACAAAAGTTCAGCATACAATGCCATCATCAGGAAGCCGGTCCTAAAGGATAGAGGTTATTGCCTTCACAGCATGCCTAACCATGAAATTCATCTCATTTTGTGAAAAACTAGCTAGGTAAAGGCTGATCAATTAATGGCCTGAAAATGCTATTTTACTAGTTTGGAAGATACCAAAGTAACCTCCTTAGGAAAAAGGACCTAATCTCTGAACCCATCACAAGTTCACATAGTGGAATTAAATGTGAGGGCCGAGATAGCAAGGCACCGCCTAGAGCTAGAAGGAGAATTAAAGGAATTCCAATTGGGGATGCCCTGGAAAAAGTAAGAGAATAAGCAAGGGCTTAAAAAGGATCTTGAAGCAAGAATTGATATCATTGTTGAGGAAGAATTCCCACATGTTCTCGGGCAGCATCCAATATGCCAGGGATAGACCCCAACATCATTTGTCACAAGTTGGCTATTTAACCTGGCCTATAGCCTAATGAAGAAGGAAAATGAGCTCGAATAAAGCAACGCGATAGCAGAACAAGTTTCGAATTGGCTTAAGGCACGATTCATTAGGGAAATTACCTATCCTACATGGTTGGCAAACATGGTCATGGTGCCCAAGGGGAATGGGAAGCTAAGGATGTATGTGGATTACATGAACTTGAATAAGGCATGCCCAAAGATCCTTACCCATTCCGAGACATTGACGGACTTGTCAATGCGACCTCCAGTTACTAACTCTTGTCTTTCATTGATGCATATTCCGGATACAACCAAATCCCAATAAATCCAAAGACGAACAAAAGACAGCATTCATAACTCCGTGGTAAACTACTTATAAAGTTATGCCGTTCGGCAAAGAATGCTGGAGCCACCTACCAAAAGCTCATGAATAGGTGTGTGAACACATTGGAGGTTTGATGGAACCATATATCGATCACATGCTCGTTAAAACGGGAGGGCCCTGCAACACTCATCAAGGATTTGATGGAAGTCTTTTGTACCCTAGAACGTAAGCATAGGACTAAACCCCTCAAATGTGCCTTCATTGTTGAGGCCAAAAATTCCTAGGGTTTATGATCACCCATATGGGAATTGAAGCTAACCTGGACAAGTGCAAAGCAATCCTAGAAATGCAAAATCCAAACTCTGTGAAGGAAGTTCAACGTTTAATAGGTCGGTTGGCCTTTCTATCAAGATGCTTAGCAGCATCAACACTAAAAGCCAACCCGTTGTTTGAGCTTTAAAAAGAAAATGGATTTCCAATGGACTCAAGAATGCGAGGAGGTGTTCCTACATTTCAAGCAAGTACTCGAGTCCCTGCCTATCCTGACAAGGTCGCCCCAGAAGCCATTTGATCTTATATTTAGCTATATCATAAAATAGTTGAAGACACTCTCATGATAGAATCTAGATGATCCTAAACCCCAGTCTATTTCATCAGCAAATCATTCTCCTAGCGGAGCTCCATTCTTCCAAATTAGAGAAAGTGGCTTTCGCAGTGGTGATATCAGCATGAAGATTGAGACGGTATTTCCAAGTGCATACTATCGTGATACGAACTAACCAACCAATACGGCAGGTCTTTATAAGCTGGACCTCACAAGATGGATGGTGACTGGGCAATAGAGCTCTTGGAATTCGACCTCTGGTATGAGCCAAGGAGCATGATCAAGGCCTAAGTGCTAGTCGAGTTCATGGCCGAGCTAGTAAAGATCCCTCTTCCTCGACGCCTCTGCCTTGGACGCTACATGTGGACGAGGTGTCAAATTCTAAAGGTGGTGGAGCCGAAATAATACTTGAAAGGGGAAATGAAATCCTCATTGAGCTTTCTATCAAATTTGAATTCTCAATATCCAATAATCAAGGAGAATATGAAGCTGATTCAGGAATAAAATTGGCACTAGACATCAACATTCGAAGCTCAACATTTGTAGCGATTCCAACTTGTTACCTTGCAAGTATCTAGAGTATACTCAATGAAGGACTCCAGATGCAAAGATACTTGGCTGTGGTAAGAAGCTTGCTAGGAAATATTCTTGACTATGAGGTTAAGCATGTTCCCCAAGACCAAAATGTTCAGGCCGACGTGCTATCCAAATTAGCAAGCACCAAACCAAGAGGAGACAATAGAAGTCTAGTCCAAGAAATAATGAAGAATCCTTCAATTTCTAAGGTGGAAACATGTCCAATCGCCCAATGGGAGTAGAGCTGGATGACCCTTTGATCGAGTACATCAGCACAAAAAACGGCCCATGAAACCAAGGGAAGCAAGTAAGATCACGAAGGAAGCCTTAAACTACACCATAGTAGAAGACACACTCTATGAGAGGCATTCGCAGCCACTTTGAAGTACATCCAAGGCCCAGTGATAGAAAGAGTTTTGGAGGAGGTACATGAAAGAGCATGTAGTCACCATATCATGGCCGGACACTAGCCTTGAAGATCAGACAAGCAAGGCATTATTGGCCCACTATCCTCCAAAATTCAGCGTTGTTTGTAAAAAAATGCACTAAGTGCCAAGAACATGCCAAATACCATATGGCCCCAGAAGAAATCACGGCAATAGTGGCTCCGTGGCCATTTGTGAGGTGGGAATCGACCTCCTTGGGCCTTTTCCAATAGCCTCAGGCCATGGTTAAATTCCTCATCGTGACTATCGATTACTTCACAAAATGGGTTAAAGCAGAACCATTGGCCATGATTACAACAGTACAATGTAGAAGGTTTGTATGGAAGAACATATTTACTAGATTCGGATACCAAAATCCATTATCTCAAATAATGGAACCCAGTTCATGGATGGAAATTTTAAGGTTACTGGCTAGTTACAAAGTAAAGCATTACTTCACCTTGGTCGACCACCAAGCAAATGGCTAAGTAGAAGCCCCAATAAGGTGATCATAAACGGACTAAAAAAAAAGACTAACGAAGTAAAAGAAGCCTGGGTGAAAGAATTAGGAAGCGTTCTCTGGTCGTACAGGACAACCCGGTTCGTAACTTTGGAATCCCCATTTAGGATGTGCTACAGAATAAAGGCCATGATTCCTATGTAATTAGAAGAGCCTAGCCCTCGTTATGTCCTCTATTTATAAGACGGCAATCAGAAAAGGCTGGCAGAAGAAACTAACAACCTTCCGAGCTAGGAGACAGGCACACCTCAGAGAACTTGCCCTCAAGCAAAAGGTCGCTGCAAGATACAATTCCAAGGTCCTCCAAGGCAACTCTAGCTGGTGACCTCATCCTCCAATGAGATAATATCAGAATCAAGACCCCTAGCCATGGAAAACTCACCATAACTTGGGAAGGCCCTTACAAAGTTGTAAAGGTCCTCGGCAAAAGGGCATACAAGTTGCAAATGTTGAAGGGCTCTGAGGTTCGAGATGAAGAGCATTTCCAACTTGTGAAGGTTTTATGAAGACCTTTAAATATTAGTATATTTAAATTTTCAGCGCTATTTAGATTCCATGCCATTTGTATCTTGTGATATTTGCAAGTATTGACTTTCTAGGCACTCTTTTTCCCTACCTTCGGTTTTTGCCCTTGGGGTTTTACCAAGGAGGTTTTTAATGAGGCCCAAAGAATAAAGAGTTATTGCATTTCAATGTTGTTTCATTTTGTTATATATGTATTATCATTATTTACTTTTATTTATGACAACTCAGAGTCCCAACGGAAGGGAAAGGTAATCCGACGTCTGACTCTCAAGTACCCAATTGCATACAATTTACTTATATTATGAACTCTAGTCCTAAACTCAAATAATACAATACCCTGACTTCTAACTCACGAGAAATAATAAGGTTCAAAACCTATAACTAAACCGATAATTCCTCTAAGGCCCAACCTTACGAGGCCACATTATGCACAATAAATCCTCTCTTGGGCCAAGAAGGATAGAAGTGCAATGCTTCTCTCAATGAGAGATGAATATAAACTACCTTCCTAAACTTAATTCTCAGAAGTCGCAAATTCCGAAATTCTCGAAGGTGTTTTATACAAGGCTGAATAATGTTAAGAGTATGAAAAATATAACCTACTCGCACAAAGCATTAAAAGGTCATAAATAAAACACTTAATGTTATCTTTGTTCAAGAAAACCCATCCGGGTAAAATTACATAGTTAGAACAAATATGAAAATTCAAAAGCCCACAAAGGACACATGTACACTTGAGAAAATAAAAAGAGCTAAGGGGTCTCGGCTTCCTCATCAACGCTACAACATCTCAACTTCCCCAATCTCGAGGTCCTGGCACAAGTGGTTGCATCCTCACAACCTTTTGAGTCACTTTCCGTCGCCTCCATCTCGAAACCAAGCGATGAACTTGGACTTAGGGTCATATTTTTCCATAACCTTACTTCTCCAAAGTCCAGCCCAGGAGCAAGATGCATAACTTGGCCCATGACATTGCCAAATATCTCCGCAACGCCTTTTGGAAGTCATAAACTTTCTGACATGTTTGTCGTTTATAACGGAAAGCTGAACATGGAGGCTGGAAAGGTTAGCTTCCGTATCCTCAACCCTCTTAGAGGCAGCCTTGAGGTCTTCGTTCAGCTTGGCTTCTAAAGCTTCCCAAACCTCTTTGTCACTCTTTGCCCCATTCTTGAGCTCAGAAATGCAAAGGACGGAAGCCATGGCCTTCTTCTTCCAAGACTTGGCTTCATCCTTAGCCCAAGGAGCCTCCTCGACCACTTGCTTTCAGAGAAAGCTTTCTCGATGCCCTCATGAATCTTCTTAACATGACGAAGCACACCAGCCTTGCAGAAGAACCACTTCATACATTGGTATAGGCTAAGGGGAAGGTTGGACTGGAAAGTTCAAATTTAGTTTTGGGCGTGAGCATATGGCGTCCACCAGACCCAAAAGTCAAACTCCTTGAACCAAATGAGGTGTGAAAGGGGTTTCGTCTGGAAAAGTAGTGACCTTAGAAGCAAGCCTTTTTCCTGACTGGGAACTTGCTCAACGTTCGATTGCTTGTTCAACTGGCACGCTTCAGTTCGCCTATGTAGGAGCATCTTGCTCCATCGGTAAAGGCGGTGGCAAGGGTGGCTAAGGCTCAGAGAAGGGGTGAGATCTCCGCCATGGTAGAGGCCTCATCAGAGGCCAAGGACTTCTAAAACTTGGCAAGTTTGCTTTTTGGCGCCATGTTGCTATCAACAATACTCTCTGCAAAAGAAAACAAAGGGAAAGTTAATTACACAAACAACTAACATAAGTCATGCAATAGACAAATGGAACAATAGAAAGATCAAGGACGAGCCCCACCTACCTGGTCCAGTCAGGCCTCGATTAGAGTCAAGTTCGATAAGAACTTTCGGATGGACAGGATTAGGGACAAAGGTGGTCAACCAAAAATCTAGAACCTCCTTTCCTCATCGGTCAAGTCCCTCTCATCCACCCTGAAGGACTGGCGTCCCGATGCCAATAAATATCGAGAAGGGATCCCTTCCGGGAACTACGAAGAACAATTTGACCCTAGGAGCGGGATATATTTTTAAATACATCCACTTAAATTCCTGGTAGGAAGATTCGTAAAATTCAAAAATTTTATGGTTAGGCACGTCAGGAAGATAGCCATCCTTTCCAGACCGCCACTAAAAACAAAGAGAAAACATGTAAAAGAAAAGGTTGATGGAGATTGAAAGCCAGAAAGATTGATAGACGATCTCAAAGCATTGAATGGTGGCCCAACTGAGGTGGAGATGAGTGGAGGAGCTTTCAGCTTCGAAGCACTTCTATTTGGAAGTCGAAAATGGCATCGAACCCCAACCTCGTAAAAAGTTCTTGATACATCTAAAGGAAATAATGGGAGGACTGGCTCATAAAGCAAACCTCTCACTGGGCCCCACTACCTCTAGGGCATAATTGGAGTCCCGTTCCCGCACTCCATCAAGATCAAGTACTCCTTCAAGCTAGGAAGATGTTTTTCCTCAATAATTGATGGGATAAGCATCACCTCCTCGTCTATCCACCCGTACAAACCCCTTTGCATGGAATCCAAAACTAGAGGAACCTTGTAGTCCTAGTACGCTTTCCTCTTACCCATATCAGTTCCTGGAAAACCTACAAGGGAAACCACGCTATAAGGATCCTGCATCGATTCCAAGTCATGCAAAATAGAAAATGAAGCATTGTTCCTACTATGGTGTTTCCCAGACCACTACCTTTCTCCCTAAGACTCCATGATCGAGGCAGAAAGCATTCAAAAACAAAAACATGCGATGATGCCTGCAAGCCCCAAAATCCTTCAAACCCAGAAAAGACTAAAATGCATACTTAAGATTCCAAGCTAAGTGAGCAAGAATGCCATGATAGTAAAGCAAAACACAAGTAACAAATGAACGCAAACAAAAAGCAAAAAGCATTGGGCAACAAGAGCAGAAAACATTGCACAAAGAGAGCAAAAGCATAAAGAAGCATCATAAAATGAATAGAGTAAGAAAAGGTACTCACTTGGGGCCTGGTTGGTAAAGTTAGAAGAGGAGCAAGTAGAGAGCATTAAGAGATTGTGTTGATGATAACCTCAGAGTTTCTCCAATACAATAGCCAAAGACAAAAAAAAAGGGAAAAGAAAATGACCTCAATTTATAGAATGAACACACGTTTGAACAAGAAGAGAAAGATCACGGGCAAGCGCATTTTTCATGAAGCTCAATTGTGGGCAAAAACAAAGAATACGCTTAAAGTAAAATGACATGAATTAAAACTTTGTTTCATAATCTACGCGTGGCATCACAGGAACCATGCGATTAGGCACAATGGTTGAGAAGGCAAAGATGTGGCATTTGAAATCTAAGCCCCTGGCCTTCTGGCCACTAGTTTTACCCACGTCATCATAAGCCATTCAAGTCCAACTCCTAGAATGTTATCTCGAAATCGGTAGGGCACTGTTATGGACCATGATGTAAGTCAGGCCCAATGAGTTATCCCTCGAAAGCCTATCACAAAGGTCCAAAGTAACCAAGCCGAACCCAAAGATAAATTAGCTCATTGGACCAAATGCGTAAGCTAGAGACACGTGGAAGCAATTACCAAGCCCCCTCCTCCTAGTCTCCCACTTCCTCCACCACGATGAACGTGGAAATAGGCATGTGAGGACGTCATGGGCATGAGTAACCGTCCCTAGTCTCTTCTATAAATACCTGGGACTCCAGGTATGACAACACTCTTTTACCATATCCTCACTCTCTTTGAATACCTACTCATTCTAAATTGAGTCCTTGTAGGTACCCGCACCATCGCCCATTGCACACAAGGAATTCAAAAGAGACAAGGTTGGTCAGAAGGCTCCGAAGTACTTTAAGTAACAAGGTAACTACCCTACACCCTTTCTCGTTACAAAATTTGAAAAAATTAATTTAGATTGTTTTCAAGTTATTTATTTAGAGATTGTATCAATTATAATAATTGTAGTAGATATAATTAATTGTATTGTATTATCAATTATGATTCATACTTTCTTATCTAATCAATTTTTAGAGAATATAATATGTTATTTCTTTAGATTTGACCATTTCTAAACTTTTGATTTTAAAATTGAAATTAAATCATTAATAGTAATAAATATAATTCATTGATTATATTTATTCTAATTTTATTATCAATCATGATTAATAATTTGTAGATATATGATTATATATTGTAAAGAATATTATTTGATATTAAATTTAAAAAAATAATTCTAATTTTTTTGTCCAGATTATTTGTTTAGAGATTTTACTAATTATAGTAATTGAAATAAGTATAATTAATTATATTTATTACCAATCATGATTCATAAATTTCAATTAAATAATTTTTTAGAGAATATAACGTGAGATTTTTTTCTGTTTGAAAATTTTTAAATTTTTTAATTTGAAACTATGATTAGCTCATTAATATTAATAAATATAATTGATTGATTCCTAATTAATTTTTTAAAAGCATGATATCTAATAGACTCCAAATTTATTATCAATTATGATACCTAATTTTTGGTAACAAGATATCCTAATTTTTTTTATATATGATTAGATATTTGTTTTGAAAAATAATATTTAATAAAGAATTTTGACAAATTATTTTTTTGTTTGGGTTATTCATTAAGAGAATATAATATGTCATTAAATAATTTTTTAGAAAATATGATATGTTTTCTTTTAGAGAATATAACAAGCTATTTTTTTATTTGAACATTTATAATTTTTTAAATTTGGGATTGTGATTAAATTATTAGTAATAATAAATATAATTGAGTTAATTATACTTGATTCCAAATTTATTTTTAATCATAATTCCTAATTTTTGGTTAAATGAAATATACTTATTTTATTTTAAATTAAATATTTATTTTAAAGAATATATAATATTTGATATAGGATTTGGGAAAATTAAATCAGATGCTTTTTTGTTCAAGCTATTTATTTATAAAATGTATCAATTATAATAATTACTAGTGAATTGACAGACACTTATGTGCCTATCAATCCACATTTTTTAATTTTTTAATTTATTTTATTTATTTTTGTAACTTCCTCTAATTCCCTATGCATTAAGGTTATTTTAGGAAATAGGAATTTTACACACCAAAGGGACTATTCCCTTAATTTATAAGTATAGATAACAAGTAGTTTAATTATATTTTATTACCAATCAAAATTCATAATTCATAATTAAATCATATTTTTAAAGAATATAATTGTCACGACCAACTTGGATCATGACCGTCCACGTAAGGAACCCTATCCCCATATAAGCCCGTGATCGCTTAGTCATAATTCATAATTCAATTTTCACATTTAATTCATAATAATAATAATAAATAGTCCTTTCCCATAATTTAAATCCAAACTTAGTTATATACAAAATATGCTAAGTTGCTCAATATACAAAATAAACCATGAATGTTATATCATATAAATACAAAAAGAATCATGGTAATTCAAAAAGCTATGTCATGCATGTCTAGGACCCTGCCTACTACCAATGAAGCACTCTATCAAAAACAAATCACTTCAAGGCAACGTGGAGCTCACCCAAAGTAAAGGCTACTACTAGGAGGAGGGTGCGGAAGATCCAAAGATGTAGCTGTATCTAGGAGAAAAAAAGGAAAGAGGAGTGAGTTTTATCTTAAAACTTAGTGAATAAATCATCACTCAAAATCATACATAGGACAGGAAGAAGATACATAAATAACAATACAACATTTGTAAATTATTTCAATTATAATACATAATGGCTATAAAATCTCTAATATGCTAAATCATAGTTATTTCTCAAGAAAGTACAAAAGAGAACGACTATCCATAAATTATAAGATAGTGCTAGTCCCTCGTGAACAAGAACACCTAGCTGAGATCTTAATGGTTTATTACAAAGGCGTCCTTCGTGGACTGATCTAACATGTGGATAAATTGCCTTTCACAGACCTTGGTATATCCAGGTTAAAGATTTAATTGTCGTTAACTCATAGCTCGTTTCTCTTGGTAATTCCTTATTCTAAAATTTTACTAAAGTCATAAAAGGGGAGCTATATAATTCTAAGTTAATCATTCCTCAGTTCTCGTAAATAAACATAAACTTTACATCTCATATAATCAATCATAACAACCTCTCACTTTCATAATTAACTCAAAATCATGAATTTAATCATTTAAGGAAAATCATAGTTCAAATATGGTCCCATACATCTTGAAAAATGAAAATTTCATGAGTAAACTAAGGAAAACATTTTCCTATTTCTTGCACATTTTTACATAAAATCCATATCATGTGAAAACTCAACTTTCCAATCTCTAAATACTTTGTAATGGTAGAAAATAAGCATATAATGACCAAAATAAAGCCATAAGATCAAACTCATTCATTTGGAGGGGTGGAATGTGAGGGACCAACTCCATGGAAGCTCTAGGAAATAGAGATGACACCAATGTCTGTCACAACAACTATAAAACTCATAAATTATCTATGGATATCTCTAGCTCACTCTAAACCAACACTAATAATATTAGCGGAGTACATTCACTCGACAACATTGAGAGATAACAACACCCGCCTGGGGAGGAAGAAAATGGAGAAATCTAACATAAACCAACATTAAACACATACCTTGAAGCTTGGGGAAAATGGATTTGGGGTTAAGAGAACATTGGTGGAAGGAGGTTTGGGAAAAGGTTTCAGTGAAAATGGGGGTGTTTTCACGGGTTGGGATTTATAAAGGGTAGGGGTTCACTTAAGTGAAATGAAGACGTTTTGTCCTGTTCAGGCTGAGGGCATCGCTATAGCGGTCGAAGCGCCCTAAGCCTTGGCCACACATTAACATGGGATCGCTATAGGTCCTGGATCTCTATAGCAGTTGGTAAAGTGGCTAAACTCTCCCAGCCTATCCTCCTGACCGCTATATTAATCCTGGACCATTATAGCGGTGATAGCAAAACATCTTTGCATAAATGGGTCTTTCATGCTTCTGGGCCCTCCGGCAACATGGGTGGGTCATGTGAAGGACCCTAGGCCCATCAGGACCTATCTAAGACAAGTGTACTTAAGGTATTATAAATAATATATTCTTATATTTTAGATTTGAACATTTATAAATTTTTTATTAGAAATTGTCAGATTAAATCATTAATAATAATAAACACAAATCAAGATTGATTCCATCATAAATGAAATATCTCCAATTATTATAAATTAGCATCCAAACATTCGATCCTCTAACAATATTTCCTTATTGGTTAACCATCAAATCAATATTCGATACAATAAATTATATAAATCAGCATATAATGATTGAAAATGGCCAATTGTAACATTTGTATTAGTAGAAAACATAATGATTGTGGATCATCAATAAATTTTGTTAGTAATTCAATCTAATAGGTGATTTATGGTTAAATTGATTTCAACTTACTTTGATTATAATCGTTAATTAATTAGTATTCGATTGATTAAGTTTTCTTAATTCTTACATCTTTATTTTAATGTATAACGTTGTAGCCTATTTATATTGCCTATTCTTATTTACATAACATTAAGCGATTGACATTTCTTTTCCCTATTTTCCTCTCACAATGTCGTTAAATTATGATTTAGTAGAAGATATAATTGTAGGGTCTAAACATATTGAAGCAAGTTATTTCTCAAAGAAATTTAACTTTGATTTAATTAATATTTTATTATCTACATCTCATATGTATTGTAACCTAAAATTGATTATTAGTTATGATTATTTTTCCTTCATGATCTGTATGCTACATGAATGATATATGATAGATTATTTATTCATAGCTCTATTCCACTTTTTAATTAATTATTTTCATTGTATTTTATAAAATTTAATATACTTATTTAAAAATATGATAATTATTTAATTGTATGAAAATGTAAATGATATATTTTTTAAAAGTATATAAATCAATTTAATATTTAATGTCTATTTTTTTACTATTAATTATTTCATACATGGTATAGGTAATAAACTAATTTTAATTAAAAATTAAATAAAATTATAAGGATTATAAAGTATGTAAAAAACAAAAAGAGAAATAAGCTCGAAGCTGATGAAAAACCGATACTAGCTAGAGCCTAGAGATAACCTGCGCGTGTATCAGAAAATCACAGTTTTTCTACCAAATTCTCCATAACCCCCTTTTAATCCCCAAACCCCTTCACCCACGGTCAGTGACGACTGAGGAAACCCCATCCCGCAAGCAAAAGTGCGAAAACGTTTTCTTTTCTTTTCCTTTCCTTTCCTTTCCTTCGCTCGAGGAAATTAACGATTCTCTGGGTTCCGCCACTGTGCTGATGCTGTCCTGGCGTAATGCTCCTTTGATCGCTGCGAAGTGCGTTAAAAGAACCAATCTTTTGGGGCTACATTGAAGTGGGGTCCCTCTGTTTTATTATTTTCCGCGGTTATGCTTAGATTTGGAGGTGCCATGGCTTGGAACGTGTTCAAGTTCTGCACTCCACTGCGAGGACTGGGCTCGATCATGATCCTGTTGGTTCTTGGGGTTGTGGGTGTTACCTATTATGCTGTGGTGTTGACTAATTATGGGCCTATTTTGTATTCTGGTGCCACTGGTTCTGTCTCTTCCGTGGCAGTGTTGATCTTGTTTCATTGTTTGGTAAGCTTCAAACATGATTTTTTATTCCAAAAAAAATAAAATAAAAATAAAAATTGATTTTTTATTTGTCTTTTTCTTTTTTTGGGACTGTCTGTTTTGGCATTTCGGTTTTGATTTTGATTTTGACTTGTGGTTTGTGTTAGTTGTGAACTTCTCTTAAAATTTAGCTCGGGGGGAGGTTAGGCAGTTTTTAAAATTTAGCTTGTCACTTATGGGTCATGATCGTTTATTAGATTTATATTGTGGGTTACAGTACATTGTTTTGATGATGATTTTGAAAAGGTTTAGGGTGCATTTGGCTTCAAAAACCAGTTCTCGGTTTTCAATCTGTTTCTTGTCTTTAGTGAAAACTGAAACTGAACTGAAATTTATCATTTTCACTGTCTCTTTTGCAAAATCTTAATTAAAAAAATAAAAGGGAAGTAACTGAAAATAGGAAGTGAAAATTGAAAATTATTTTCTAAAACCAAATGCATCCTAATTGGAATAAAAATGTTTTATTTGATGGTGATTTTTCCTTAACTGGCAGTCCTTTCTCGTTAGGCTTCTGTCAAATTCGGAAATGTAGTTTCTCGGAGAAAGAAATATTTAGAATAGTTAGTTCAAGAGACTAATCATGTATCATGCCTTTTAGTATGTCAGTATGGGGACTGAATGATAATGATTATGTGAAGTTTCCTTCTGATTATGCAGCTTGTTATGTTATTGTGGAGTTACTTTGCTGTAATGTTTACCGATCCGGGTATTGTACCTCCTAACTGGAGGCCTGCAGTTGATGAGGAGAGAGGAGAGGCTGATCCATTGAATGGGGTAGAATTAATTAATATGCATCCTGATCCTTCAAACCAACGTATCCGGTACTGTGGAAGTGCAATCAGCACAAGCCAGCTCGATGTCATCACTGTTCTGTTTGTGAGTTTTTGGCATGCAGAAGTTTCCATTTTGTATTTCCACATGAAAACAAGTGATTATTAATTTGTTCTATTCTGGGTTGATACCAGGTGGACGTTGTGTGCTGAAGATGGACCACCATTGTATCTGGGTAGCTAACTGTGTCGGTGCTCTAAATTACAAGTATTTTCTTCTTTTCTTGGTATGGACTCATGCTGGAAAAATCTTAATGTTAAGCAATTACTCATGCTTTGCTTCGATTTCTGACTTGCATTGCAGTTGCTGTACTTTTAGCATCTTGGACTGCCATTAGTTAGAACCCTAATTTCATGATTAGGCATTTCTAGGCTTAATTAACTTATCAATTACACATACGCATGATTAGACATTTCTAACACTAACAATTTTAAATAATACATACTTATGACTCAATTACTAAAACTCTCTGGTGACACTTGAAGGAAGCTTCTTTATTCCCCATCAGGCCTGTGTCGGGGCTAGGTAATTACTAAATTTTGTTGGTCTATAGTAAATTTGCACTGTTAAGTTGACATTTTAGCTCTCATCAGTTTACAAAAGTCATATCATTAGCATTAAGCACATGATTGACTTACAATAAGCTTTACATTCTTTCCTGTTACTATAACTTAATAAGTTGAATGGCTGTGAATGTATTGCATTACTTTTAGCTACCAATATCAAAGTTCCTATGGTGATTATATTATGTTAAATCTTATTGCAGTTCTACACCTTTCTTGAGACTTCTCTTGTGACTATATCATTACTGCCACATTTCAAAACCTTCGTTAGGATGACAAAATTCCCAAACACCGGGCACACTTGCCACAACTTTTCTTGCTTTTGGTAGAGTCTCAAGAGCATGCTTTCTGATTTGGCTGTTGGTTTCATGTTTAAATTTTTATAACATTGTTGAATTGGCTGCAGTTTTGAATCTGGCCTTTGCATTGAGTGTCTTGGGATTTATAATCATGCACATATCATTGGTAGCAGCTAATACGACTGCTATTGAGGTAAACTTTTGCATGGCTTTATGTGTTATTTTCCCTTCTTTTTACTTTGAAAATCTGTCTTTCTGAACTAAAAGAACTTGTGAACTCCGTTTTCACAACTACTTGGTCTTATTCCTTTGATTTGGGAAAGTAATCCCTTATATTTTCCGTCTTTCACCCAAAGAAACCGTTCTGGTTCTACTTGGATGACTATATAGTTGCTTTTAAATTGTGAATCCTTAAAAGTTGATGAACTGGCCACTCTGAAACACAAGTAGTTTCCCTATGTGTCTGTGCATGTGCACATACTTGTTCATTGTGTGTTGTGACTTGTGAAAATATTGCTTTATTCTTCTATGTGGTACTTTTTAAATCTCATCCTTATACTAGGACAACTTAGGTTTACTGGGTACTGATGGAATTTTCTTCCCTGTTGTGCAAGGCATATGAGAAGAAAACTACTCCAAAATGGCGTTATGACCTTGGTCATAGAAAAATTTTGAACAGGTTTGTGCATCATATATTATGTCGGTATTGTTTGTATTCATTTCTGTTTAGATGTATTTTATTATTGATTTTAAACCTGCAGAATAAAACTGCTTTGATAGATGGTTTTAGCTTAACTTGTAATGTTCATATTTAAGCACTGATTCTATCTGATCAATGCAATTCAAGTTGAACAGAACTATACTGGGATGATCACCAGAGTTGTATCTTAACCTCATGAATGACTGAACTTATGTCAGTGGGAAACAAATTGGGTACTGAACGCCCATGGGAAACAAAATTTTGGACTTCTCTTTCATTCTGATCAGTGACAATATAAACTCGTCCTATTGCTGTTCAAGCATAACAGTTTGCAAACATCTATCCAATATAGTCCAAACAGAAAAGAATTGCTCAAAATGTTGAATGTATCTTAATCGCAGAAGGTAGTTTATATATTTGACTGCTAATTCAGGTTCTAAAGTGTGAAACCTATGGTTCTATGGTTTTGAGTATCATTTGTTTTCATTGGAAATGAAATACAATGGTGTGAACTAGTAGTTTTGGCATAATTCTTTTGCCACTCATGTTTCCCTCATGAAGTAGCTATAAACGCTCCAACTGGTGTGCAACCAATGTTGCAATGTGTAAATAAAATTTACTTAGATTCTATGTCAGACCACTTTCAGAATGCGATGCCATAATAAGACTAAATGTTACATATACCGTGTAGATTCATGTGAACTTAATAGAGACATTCATCTGCTTGTGTTTTTTATTGGCAAAAGAATCTTGGTATTATTATTGTAATATTTTGTTGAAATTACTATTTTTTATTGTTTTTATTTAAAAAAGGGGGGCACAATGCACAAGACTGCCACTAGGTGGGGTTTGGGAGGGTAGATGTACGCAGCCATATTCCCACTTTCGGAGAGGCTGTTCTAGTATTTAAACCTGCGACCTTCAGGTCATAAGGCAGCAACCTTATCATTTCGTTGAGATTCACCCTCAATTGTTTTTATTTAGACAAAATATAGAAATACTTCTACTTGAATATTTTGTTGCATAAGACATTAGCTTGAGTTGCTTTGAAATAGAATTCTTGAGTGGGCTGCCAATGAGGGTTGACCAAACTGGTGGGATCAAATAGTGTCAACAAAAGGATCATGCGTTCGGTTGTGGATGAGCAGTTATTAATGGATATTAGATCATTTGTAAGTACCATGTTAACCCGTCACTAAGGCTCTCGTGTGCCCTGCTCTTGGAATGAGGCAACCTTCCCTCCCCTGAACTTATTATCACCAGCAAAAAAAAGATCTGTTCGGTAGGATTTTGCTGCATGAGGAAAAAACTTATCTATATTTTCTGATTCCAATATAGCAGCCATGCCTTAATATGTTGGAACTAAAGATGTTTCCTCCCTTATAGTTGTGGATGATGATGATGAAAATGTTGTCCACAAGACATGGAGTTTTATATTTTTTTTCTGACCTAATTATATATTCCTCTTGATTCTGTTATACTTTTTTGTACATGGTTGCTACTTGGTCCGGTTTCTCTTTCCGCCATTATTATTGTATAATTCAGAATCTCGACTTTCTACATTGTGATGTATAATGGTGCTTTGGTACCAGGTTTTTGGACGGACAAGAGATACTGGTTCATCCCTGCTTATGCCGAAGAAGATATTCGAAGGATGCCGGCTCTTCAGGGTCTTGAGTATCCATCAAGACCTGACTTTGACTCCAAGAGCGCTGACAGGCGACATCACCACATCACGAGAAACTGCTGTTACCTTTGTAACAGAAGAAATGAAGCCGCCGAAACCCTGGTGGCCTTCTGTTGCTAACGGAATCTACATACAACAGCGTGTAAGTAATACGAGCTCCCAGCTGCGATTCATTTGTACAGGTATGAATGATCAATGTTATTCTTTTGAGACGTGCAGGAGGCAGGTAATGAAGTTTTGACCAGTTAACGCTCTCACACTGCTGGTCAATGTTATCTTGACCGGGAATTCTCACCTATTCAATTTTTTAACCCTTCACTGGTCATACACTGATGTTGCTTTGAGTCATTGATGATTGAATTTTTGCAATCAACTATTTCCTTGCAGAGAAGATGTTTAAATGTAACACTAGTTATTATTCGTTGTTGTAAATATCTCCAGTTCATTTCATGTGTCACTTGCGTGTTTGTAAACTTTCCTAAGATCCCTCCATCTACCTTTTTTTAGCTACACAGTGAATTCCATTAAGAAAATGCTTTTTATCCACGTTCCAAGGAAAACTACTTGGCAAGCGTGTTAGGTTTCTACTTCATTCAGATTTCATTCTCAGTTTTTAATCCGTATACTGTTTTTAGAATTTTGCAAAAGGAAAAGTAAAAACTGGGAATGTGAAATTTGTAATTTTTACTGTTTTCTTCACAAAATCTTAGAAAAACAGGAAACAAACTGCAAACCTGAAATGAAAACTAAAATGCTTTTATGAAATCTGGTGCATACTGTTATAAAATTTACAAAAGCCAGTAAAGCTTCTTTGTCATGTGTAGTTAACCAGTCGTGCAAGTATTAGCCTCCCATTGGTATCATTTGGTTTGAACAATAATATGTCACGAAGGCAATGATTTAGAGCTTGACCAGATTTCGCATGACATTACACTTCTTTGGATTAAGTGTAATGAAATTGATTGTTACACGACTTTCTTATATTTGGTGTGCATTTGTGATTTTTCTGGTATGATAGATGGAGACTAAATCCAAGTAACATAGACGTGCTATATTTTCAATATTGCTCTTTAAATAACGGTTAAAAACTTAAAATGATTCGACATATTTGATTAGCGTTTGCATATACTTGGAATGTTTGTAAAAGGTAGTTAATTATAACCAACGTGGTTTAATGTAAAACCGTGAAAAATTAAAGATTGACAGATAAAATAATAAACTAATCCTGGTTAAAATAATTATAAACAGACATGCTAACGGTTAGATAATGTTAGCGTTCTTATAGATATATTTGTTTTAATAAAAGAATTTAATTTACCTGCATTATTAGTGTAATTTTCATATATATATATATATATATATATATATATATATATTCAATTATGTATTATAGTATTAGTAAAAGTATTTGATTCAAGTACTAACTTTTTAAAAAGTCTTATAAATAGATGTATATAATTGAATGATAATGTAAAAAATTTTATACAGTAAGAGAATTAAAATTAATATCTCAATAAAAAAAAATTAAGTAATGCAGTATATTTTAAGTCTTACGGCTATTTTTCATATAAGTTACATGAAAAGTTAAATTCCGAGCGAAGAAAAACAATCAACTTATTATACTTAAAAACAAATGCATTTAATCTACAAAATCCAAAGCATCGCGATCAGATTATGCTCAAACTAATTTCCATGCAGGTTACAACTTCTTATATTGCCAATACCTGTTAATTATCTATTTTAAATTGGGCAAAATATAATTTAGCTTATTCGATTTTAATTCATATTTTACTCCCTGAGATATTAATAGTGTAAACTACGTGCCCTCTCTTCAAATGCATATAAATAATAAGTTGTGTTCTGTTTAAGATTTTTTTTTTTTTTTATGATAGTGTTTGAGATGTTAATCAATAATTGATGATTGTCCATCCTTTTCCTGAAACAGGCTTGGAACTTCCCTTGAATTCTATGGCCACATCACTAAACACAACTTATGTATGTTCAAATTTAGAATGGAACTCCTTTATAAAATTTCCCCCATATTTACCCTCAAATTAAATAAACCTTTAAAGTATAAATTTAATCTTAATGTATGAATTATGAAAAATATTGCACACAATCATTTATGAATAAATGCCCATCTCCATCCTTAAAATTGAACATGTAAGTGACTTTGTCCTTTGAAATTTAGAAATCAACATTTTGGTTCTTGAAATTGTAAAATATAAATCAAGTTAGTCTCTTACTCTATTTTTATTACTTTGCCTTCACGTTTTCAATAATGTGTCATGTTAAGTGATATACTTGTGATAACTGACAATCTACTTAGTCTCAAAGATGATATAATTGAATGCCATATTCAAATTATTAGCATATGCTAAATATATTAATAATATTACTTATATATAAAATTATGAATAGAGTTTTAAGTTATGCTTATCTCCATGTAGTTAAATTGATAGATGTCAAATAAAGTGCTAATCTATCACTAACATGTCAATTAACATTATAATTTCAGCAAAAATGTGATGACCCAATCATGAAAGCAGGAAGACTTATGTGATTCATATTTTGTAACTTTAAGATCTAAAAATTTAATAGGATTTTTTTTCCCTAACCGACTAAGGATTAAGAAAGGCTTATATTATATATGAAAGATAGATTTTCAAGTTTTCAATATATATGAACCGCAAGAAAGTTTAAAAACTTACTTTTTTTTTAATCCTTAACTAAGGCACTTGATTAGAAAAACCTAAATTCTCAATCAGGCTAGGAAAATCCAAATCCAAATTTAATTTATAAAATCTTAGTGATCAAAATAACACATATATATAATTTCAAGAACTAATGTCAATATTCATTGCAAGTGTTGATTTGTTAATAATAAACGGTAACAATTATTTTTTGGATGGGCAAACAGTAACAATACTACTAAGAATGTATTTGGTTATAGAATAAAAATTATATGAATAAATTTTATAAATAAAATAATATATAAAAGTTATTTATATAATTTTTATTATTATTTTTATCCCCCAACCATTCATACCATACCCTAACAATAATAGAAGTAGCAATAAATTCGAAGAGCCCAAATCGAAGTTGATTCGGGGGAGGGGACGGGATGCGTGGGGAAGATATAGCATGATAAGGCTGAAGCTGAGGTCAAGCCAAAGGGAAGTGAAGGTGCACAAATGGGAAGAAGCAAGTTGGTTAATTCCACTCCACACACGAGATGAGCGTTACACTCATTAGATGATTAGATCCATGGGCCGCAACAACAATAAACTAAACTAAACCTCCTTTTCTCTTTAGAACACTCTCACTCCATCATCAGACAAATCCAAATTTAAATTAATTAATTTGTTAATTAGTTTGAAAAAACTGAATTAGGCGCAAAAAATAAGTTATTAGCCGAAAGTAATAAAAAAATAAAAAGCACATCAAGAAAAAGAGAGAGAGAGAGAGAGAGAGAGAGAAGAGTAAAGAGAAAGCAGAAGAACAGAAAAGCAAAAGAAAGGTAACAGCACACACACACGCACGCACTACGATGAAGAGCGGTGGTGGTGGCGGTGCCATGGGGGCGGTTGCTTCGTACGCGGTTCCGGCGAAGCGACGGTGGCGCGGCCTCGTGATTGGCGTCCTCGGCCTCGTCATTCTCTCCATGCTCGTCCCACTCGTCTTCCTCCTCGGCCTCCACAACGGCTTCCACTCTTCCGGTAACACACACTTGATCCGTTCCAAAATCGTTGAGATCCGTTACTTTCTCTCTGTCTCTCTTCTCTCTCTTCTCTCTCTATCCTTCTTCGTCGCATTGCGAGATCCACATCGATGCAAAATGCAAATGCGCTCTAGATCCAACTCTTTTATCCGTTCCCGAAACTGTGATTCGTGTTCGTGATTGTGTGTGTGTTAGTGTTTGCAGAATTCGAAGCTTTAACTTTGTGTTTTGTGTAATCCGGTGTAGTGTAGATCCAGCGTTTTGTTGTGTTTTCGAAACTGTGATGCGCTGTTCGTGATTATGTGTGTTAGTGTAGTGGAATTTTAAGCTTTTTAGCTATGTGAGTTGTTGTGTGTTAGTGGTAATCATGAATTTTACCAGTTTTTTTTTTAACTCATGTTCTGTGTTCTGATACTGTGCGCGGTTTGGAAATGCAGTATACTGTAGATCCAATGTTTTGTTGTGTGTTCGAAAGTATAATGCGTGTGCTCGTGGTTATGCGTCGTAGTGTAGTGGAATTTAAAACTTTAGGTGTGTTTATTATGTGTGTATGTTAGCGGGAATCATGGAATTTACGGGTTTATGAGTGTGTTGTAATACTGTGTGTCATTTAGAAATGGTGTATACTATAGATCCAATGTTTTTTCTTGTATTGGTGAAACTTTATGTGCTCGTAATAGTGTAACAATGGATGCATTTTTCTTTCATTTGTGCACTGCATGTGTTTTTGGTTTATGTGTTGGTGCTTGGTTGTAATATGAAAGTATACTGTTAAGTTTTGCTATGCTCATGAAAAATTGTGTGCTTCGTTGTTTTTTTTGCAGGGTATATATATGAACAGAGAGGTACTCCTTCGGTAAGCATTTAAATTTAGCTGTGATTTGATTTATGTTCTTTTCCAGGTGAATGTGTTATTGTGTTGTGGATTTTGATGTGTTTGTGTGTTTTCGTGTGTGGCTTTTGAAATCTGAACCAGAAGGGGCTAGAAAGATTCGACAGGCATGATGTCAGTCATGACTGGAATCGAGCTGAGGTATGCTGTCCATTTCTTTTTAGCAATCTTCTGTGGAATATCATAGGTCATAGTAACCTCGTCACATTCGTTGTGGTCAACAGGCTACAGTCGTGCCCTATGTACAGAAGGGAAAAACAAAATACATGTGTTGTCATTTTTTTTAAATAGTCAAATGAGATGGTACTTTTCAGATTTTCGATTGCCATGCATGTTTAATGACGGGGAATTTCTCAAAGTGAAGTAAAATGGGGAGGCAATTGATCTTTCGAGTAGGATGTTAATAATAGAGTCCAAAGGAACACCCAGCTGGTGCATGAACCTGATAAAACTTTTAACACAAACATCCATAAACTTGTATCCTATTCCCCTAAAACCCCAAGATTAAAGTTATTTTTCTTAAATTTCTTTTGCAGGGAGATCAATCAAAGCACGTGGAGGAACTGATCACAAAGTTTGAACCAACTCTTCCCAAGGTTCTCTGCATAATACTCTGGTGGTTAAATTTTATACTTTATTTAGAATTTTTTTAATAAAATCTCTTATTTATAAATTACTGATGCTCTCATGTCTTTTCATTTATGAATAAGAAGTATTTGTTTATTCTTACTTGGAAAAGGCTTGGTAGTTGATGTTGTTTGCCTACTATAATCGAAAAGGAAAGATAATAGTCAATCATCTTTCCATAACTGTCATCATTGTAAGGCCACATTAACGTTACTATATCATCTGTTAAGTTGAGGGATTAATTTTTCATTATATTAAAAGAAATATATTAGAAAGAAATGAGGGAAAGTACAGATAAAAAGAGAATAAGACATCCTCCTTAAAAAAAAAAAATTCCGTCAGAGAACAAGAGAGTATAAACCATGCATCAAAAGCTGCCAAATCTCTGAGCATGTTTGAAATGGCAGCTCCTTTTGAGCAGCTATTAGCACGACACCATGTACACTCCTATCACACAGCTAGTCGAGAGCTAGAGTGATAGTCCTATTCTAACCAAATGCACCAAAGGACCGCATAAGCTGCGCATGCTACAAAACATTAGCATCCTCCTTTTTGCCAAAGCCTATGTACTCGTCCATTAGCAATTGTTCCGAAGTTGATGGCAAACCCAATTTTCACCAAAACCCCCAAATAAACATAAATGGCCACCTTACAATGCTAGAACTGGTGTCCAATTGCTTCAGAACTAGGTTTACACATAACACACATATCAAGAGAAAGAGCAACATGAGGCCTACAGACTTGAAGCAATTCATTTGTTTTAGCTCTATGAAACTGCTGTCCAGACAAGTGACTTGACTATAGAGAGCTAATGGTTTTAGTTTTAAAATTTAAACATGTCATTTAAGATGATGGTCATTTTGAGGTTTATTTTACTAATTTTCTTAGTTGGGTAGATTAGTTACTTCCGAATCAGGTACATTTGAGAAGCAGCTAAGAACCAGTAAATATATATTTTCTTGAGATTACACTGTAGAACACTATGACCGTCATCTGATCCATGTAGCCAACCTCACCTAGTAGGATAAGACTTAGCTTCTTGTTGTTGTATTTTAATGTGAAGTGACCCTTTTCTTTTTCTGCTTTATGTTCACTTCTATTGAATTTTAAGGGACTTAATTTCTTGTTCAGTGTGTGGCATTTAGATACTACTGCAGCTTATATAGGCAGCACTTTGTCCCATTTACCACTGAAGAAGCCAATTTTTGTACTTTCTTTTATTCAAATGAGACTCATGACATTTACAGTCTGCAAGTGATGATTTTAAATGTTCCATTGTAATCATGGATGTCAGTCTAACTTGAAATGAGCAATCTGATTTTTTTCAAAGATGGTTTAGCTTTACCTCGTATTTTGCTATCTCTCTCTCTTGAATCATAATTATGTTTCTGTTCGCATATAAATTGAGTTTAGTTATATGCCAAATTTCTATCAAAGAATTTGTATTTCGTTCAACTCCCACTTTGCCTTTTCAAGTATTTTCAAATTTCAAGTTATTATTCTTTATTTTTAAGCGACATTGATTGTGATTGTGTTTCAGTTCTTTTATATTTAAGTAGATCTTTAGTGATTTATATAAAATCACTTAAGCATGCTGTAGTGTAGCTTTTCATCGTTACTCTGCCTGATGTTGGGCCTTAAGAATTATTCTTTCCTTTCTAACAATTATTTTAAGGCAGTACAATTGAGATTTTGCAGTGTGATATTGTCCCTTATTTGGATTTCACATCCAATGGCTGGAACCATGGAAGTTAGTGCAGCTACCTTTCTATTTTTCAATCATTAAGGGTGTGTTTGGTTGAAGGGGAAAATTTTCCATGGATGAACTTCGTGTGTTAAATTACATATGGTCACATGGAGCATATCCATGAAAATTTTCTTCCATTTTTACCCCTAACCAAACACACCCTCAATAGTGAAATAAACCCTAAACCAAGGTTATCAATGGCGGATGGCGGTTTATGGTAGTGAGCCAAAAAACCACCATAAAAATATGGCGGATGGCATTGCGGGTTATGACGGACTAAAAAATATATAAATATATATATATATAAAAATAAAATACAAAGACATAATGCATAATCAAAGCCTCAAATACACAATCAAAATCACAAACAAGGACTAAAAAACATAGCAATCCATGATCAAAGCCATAAAGACATAATGTCAACACAATATAAATTAAGAATTCAAAACAAAAATTTGTGGAAGTTTTTAATTCTTTTCTTTAGGTCAAAAGAAGTTTTTAATCTTACTATCAAAAACAAAAAAGAAACACTAATACAAGACCACACCACGGGGCCCACACCCAAAAGTAAAAATGAAAACCCAAGAAAAATCTAAAAAATAACCAACACACATGTACCAAGACATGCAAAACCCAAAATCAGATCTGAATAGCTAACCCCCACAAAATAAAAGAAAGAAGCAGAGACAGCAAACAGCGAAGGCAGAGGCAGACGTGAACGGTGGAGAGTAGCGGCCGGCGGAGGCTTGGGAGGAGGTAGAATCAGTGGCAGCACATAGACAAGGAGGGAGCTCATGTGTGAGGGAGAGAGTGAGAGCTTGGTTGCACAACAAGAGAAGAAGAAAACAAAATAGAGAAGAAGAAGGATTGTACCTGGTGAACCGCTGACGCCGCTGTTGGCGACAGTTGTGGCGTCTTGGAGGAGCAGAAATGAGGGTGAAGTCGAGAGACTTGAGAGGCTGAGAGACTTAAGAGACTGAGAGAGAGAGTATCTGTGAGACTAAGAGAGAAGAGAGAGGGTCGCAAAAATCCCAAAAATACCCTCTGAATTTAAGAAAAAAGGGTTTTTTTTTCCTGGCATTTTCTGCCATGATCGCCATACTTCCTCCATGGCGCCACCTGAAATTGCGGCCGCCACACCAGCCATGCCATTCCGCCACGCTATTCACTTTCACATGGCAGCACCTCAAATTCTGCCACGCCATGGCCGATATTTAATAACACTGCCTTAAACACCCTAAATTTCATCCACCAAGGAGTATTTTACACATTATGATTATTTTTTAACATGATCAACAGATCAAGTGCTAGAGAAGGTGGTAAAATATTATTCGTTTTAGGTTATTACCTTTGACACAATTTATAAATTTTAATTTGGTTTAGGATACATGAAAATTGTGGTTAAACTATTAATATGCTTTCATATGATTATCAGGTTCAGATTGAACAATAGGGATTTAAGTTTTATTTTGGTGTCTTTATTGTTGGGGTTGGTATTTGTTTTTCTTAGATAAAATTCGCGGTTAGTATTAAACTTGCACTATTTTTTTTTCCATTAATGGAATGGAACTACACTAATAGGAATGGGTGGGAGGGAAAGGAATGGAAAAAATTTACCTTCCTTCTTGTTTGGAAGATTAATAAAGAAACAGAATGGAACTACATTAATCTTTTGTGGAAGTTATATTGCAAATGAACAGTGGAACATTTATATCATATGGAGATGATAATTTTTTGTTCCGTCCTTTCCCCCCTCTATTACACCCCAATTTTGAAGGAAATAGAAAAAAATAGACTTTGAGAGGGAAAGGGGGAAGTAGTTCCCCTTGAGTTCCTTTCAGTTCTTTATATTTACATTGTATTTGGATGTTCTTTCATTAAGGGAACAGATTGGAATCAGTAGTAAGGGATTGGAAACAGTACGATAGGAATGGAACAAAGTTACTCTCATGCTTATTTGGAAAATTAATAAAGGACCGAAACAGAAATTTATTAATCATGTTTGGAAGTTACATTATAAAAGAAATGAATGGAACATTTGTAATTATTATCCCAAATTTTCTGTACCTCGTTTCACCCCAATTTTGAGAAGGAAAAAGAAAATTGACACTACATCATAGGCAACCAGATTTTGTAGCAATATTATTAATTATCATGAGTAATTGCATGTCAGGATGTTCTCAAGAATCATCCTCAAGAAGCTAAGAATGGCACCATTAGTAGGGGCTCTAGTGATGATAAACAAAGAGGTACTAATTCAGTTTTATGAATTGTTTGCTCAGATGATACCTTTTTCATTCCCTTCATTCTTCTGTTTTAATTTTAAATAATTTTCAGGTTTCAATGTGCCACCTAAAGGTGTTTCGCCATCGCCTCCGGCTACAAAGGTATGCATACAGTGCTGTCCTTTGTTTTAAAGTTTGTTGAACACTGGTTTTATATTTGCTCAGAATAGTAAATTCGCAACACTGATGTAGACTCCTAATTATACACTCAATAGAGATTGGTCGCGTCACGGTGGAAGTGGACTGAAACCCAAGGCATACCTTCTTGCAGTGCTAGGGGTTTGAGTGTAAAATTATATTACAAGTCCTCTTCTTTCTTCCCTTCCCTCCAAAACCCAAACTCACAAACATTCCCTTTGTCTTTTATTTTGGAGAGGGTTTTCTTTGACCAACACCTTGGACCCAAAATTGCATGGGCAATTCCTTAAAACAAAATGTGATAATCTATCTAAGAAAAAGTATAATATAATCGGTAAAATTCTAAAATATAAAGACAACCATGCTGAGAGACAAAAAGAAACCCTAATGTCCTTGGCAGACACTAGAGGCCATTACTACTTACTAGAGCCCAAAGCCTTCAATCTGTAACTCCAAAGTTAACAAGACAAAGCCAAACTCCCTTGGGCTCACAGATCCAATGGCCTATCCTAATCCAGTCTGCAACTACCCTGCACCTACAACTTGAGATTCGGACCCACCAAGTCATTCAACCTTACCCTCTTGTGACTCATGTCACTGAATTGCACCATCAATGATGAACTCTACTAAATCACAACCCGAAACAGCATTGGCTCACCTTTATATGAAACTGTTAGATATAAATTATTCATGCATCTCTACCCATTAGCTTAAGCTTTTGGGAGAGATGGTTTTATAAAATGGTATCATAGTCTCTATGACCAAGGGGTCGATTCTGTTATCCCCCATTATGATAAATTATCCACGCTTCAAGCCAAAAAAAGACATTCGCATGAGGAGAGGGCGTGTATAAAACGATTCATATACCTCTATCCAATAGCTCAACCTTTTGGGAGAGATGGTTCATAACATGGTATCACCGCCTCATAACCAAGTGGCCAAGGGTTCGATTTTTGTTATTCCCCATTTTTCAAAAATTTGTTCACGCTTCAAGTCTAAAAAGAGGCACTCACGCAAGGGGGCATATTAAATATAAAATCATTCATGTACTTCTGCACATCAACTTAAGCACTTGGGAGAAATGGTTTCATGAGAAACCATCTCAAATATAAATGCTAACACAACATCAATATGCTTAACTGCCACTCTTAAGAATATTTTGGGCCTAACGACCTCAATCAAAAGGGGAGGGCTATTCAAGTGATTTTAAAGGCTATTTGGCCATATCCACCCCCTTCTTTTCCCTCACAACCAAGACTAGACATCTGAAGCATGAAGTTTGCAATACTAGACATCGAAGGATGCGTCAATAATCATAGGGTAAATGATAGAGACCACGTAGCTTAGGGAATTAGAGTGTATAAAAGAAAAAGAATACAAGGGTATTATGGATAATATGGGTCAGGGTCTGGGGTGAATCATGTGGGGCCCCCTTGATCCTAACTAACTTGCATATTGGCACCTGTTGTGTGTGTGTGCTGGCAGGGAAGGTGCAGTGTGTGCGTGTGAGGAAATTTGTTAGAAAGAAGGGTATAATTGTTGGGTAGGAGTAGAAAGAGGTAGGCATTTTCCATTTTGGGACAAAGGCTAGGCTTAGGAGAGTAAGGATTGCTATAGTGTCCTAATTTTCTCTCATGTATTGCATTATCCTTACTAAGCCAATTCTCTATAGTGCAATATAGCACTGTTCTTCTTTCATTTTTGCTATTCTATTTCTAGTTTCTATTAGTAAACTTTGGTACTATTGTAAGCTTGTGGGTCTAACTCTACCCAAAAAGTTCACTCAAAGGAGGAGGGCTGCCCAAGTAATTATAAAGGTCATATTGGTTATATCTTCAAACAATGTAGGACTTAACAACCACAAGCTTCTAATAAAGAAAAATGAACTTCCCCTCCAAACCTCTTTAAACACCATGAAACAACCATGTGCAGTTGATAACTTGCTGAATCAGTTAAGTCAGCTCTGTGGCTTCAAAAAGCCAGGCAATTCCATTGGGAATCTCTGCATTTGGACACACAGCACTGCACTAGAGACCAACACCAAACATCCCATGCAGATGCTAATTGCAGCCAAAATCACCTTTCCAACCTACAACTCCCCATTTTACCCTTATCTGGGAAATGGCTCCCCTGGCAATGAACAGTTTATTCAATGTGATCCTCAGGCACACATGAAACCCCAAGAAAGCCAGAAGAACCCTTCAGGTCCGGAAAATTTATCAATCACAAAGAGGACATTGATCAATCACCTCTGGACTTATGTTTTATCTGCACTGGAGTATTAGTGTTTTGCATAGGGTGGTAGGGTGGTGTGAACAGTCACCTTACGAATCAATTCTCCAAAAAGGGTGAACTAAGTCTTGCAGCAGTGATGAACAGAGAGAAGAGAATCTGAAAGATGAGGTAGACATTATAGTTATATTACAAAAGAAGTTGCAGAGTTTCCAACTCTGCACAATGGAAGGGAAGGCACAGTTCATGGCAGATTCTGACATCATGTTGAAACACAATCATTCAGGTAGTGTTTGTTTACCTGTCTCAGAGACAAAAATACAGAGAGACTGGAGACACAAACCTGTTGGTGGTGGAGACAAGAACAGGGACAAAAAAACACAATTTCTATACCTCCAAAATGTGGGGATAGTAGAGACAGGATTGGAGATAGAAATTTAATATTTTTTTTTCAATAATACCTCTATACATATTTATTATTTATGTCTCGTTTCCACTGTCTCCATTGTCCCTGTAGTTTTTGTTCCAGGACAGTAAACAAACACTACCTCAATGATTGGTCGGAATACTTAAATTCATAAAACTGACTTAGGCCGCCAACTTATACTAATACAAGTACAACTGTGCAAGTGATGTACAACTAGTAAAAGGCCAACCTGTTAATACTTGCGAGCTGACAGTGTTAACACAAGTTAATATAGCACAACACTCTGGCAAACTCATTTACAAGCTAGTTTATATTCATGCAGCTACTTTGACTAACTTAAATTCTGCAACAGAGTCCTGCAGGTGGTCACATTGACAAAGTCAGCCCCCTTAACACAAGCGCTGGTGATGAAAGTGGACAGTCATGCGAGCTCACATTTGGTAGCTATTGCCTCTGGCAAAAGGAACATAAAGAAGATATGAAAGATGGCATGATTAAGAAATTGAAAGACCAACTATTTGTGGCTAGAGCTTACTATCCTAGCATTGCAAAACTCCCAGCACAGGATAAATTGTCTCGCCAACTGAAGCAGAATATACAAGAGCTGGAGCATGTGCTTAGTGAATCTACTACAGATGCCGATCTTCCACCACGGTAGGCTGTTATGCTTGCATGATTTTTCTTTTTCTCTTCCAGCTTAATTGTTTGGGTTGCATTATGCATGAGCAGTTATAGGAATGTGATATTTGCACTTGGATATAATCTCACCAATCAAATTAGAAATATTGATTTTAAGTTTTTTATCTGCATGCTGATTGGGCTTTTCATAGTTTTCTTGAATCCAACTAATTGTCACATTTCCAGACTGCAGAACCCTTTAGTAGTTCAATTAGTTTCTTTCTCAAAATAACTAAAATGATGCATATACATGTATAGGATGGGGATCCTCTAACCTAAAAAGTAGTCTTGACATATTTATTATTAAAATGAATAACCTTTTATAGAGATTGAATGTTATTAATCCAACTGTAAAATTGAAAGTTCCCACTATGTAGATCAAGTATACAAAATTTTATACAATTTAAAAATAACTTAATATTTCATTGCCCCAATTTTTGACATATAATATAGTTTTGAAAATATAAGTAAATATTGACTATCAGAATACATATCTATCATGTCCAAATTTTTTGAAATTTTGTAAGCTTGATCATCAGGATAATATTACATGATTCAACAACTAGATTGATGAAATTCAATGTCCATAAAAGGTTATCCCTTTCTATATATTATAGTATAAGAAATTTTATTAGAAGAGAAAAAATTTCGCAAAAGAGGATAAGGCATCCTCACAAAGAAAGCAACAATTAAGAATTGAGTGCTTTGTGATAAATCATGCAACAAAGCATGCCAATTTCTTTGTATGTCAAATAAAGGAACACCGTTAAACTAACCATGAGCAAAGCACCAAAGGGATGCCAAAAGAGTAAAAAAGGAATCATGCAAAATTGTAGTATTCCTTTCCAACCATACATCAAAGCACAGCTAAAACCAAAGACTGTCACAAGATGTTTGCTTCTTTACGAGCACCAAAATAGTGAGGGGAAAATTATATAAGTCCGTAGGGCAAACCCTTGGCTCTCCTAAAATTCCAAAGCCTGTTCCAAAGACTTATACTAGCTTCAGCCATATACTTGTATGTAGATTTTTTTGCTACTACACTCACTTTTATCACTGATTATGATTCCCTGGACAATTATTGCGCTAATATGTTACTCAGCAATCCATAGCCTTATCTATCTTTTTTTTTTAATCTCAATTTTGTTGTACCTTCGGGTTTAATATGTCCTTTTTTACAAACCCAAAGCTATCGTTGTGATCCTTGATTTTCTGGATTGACTATACCTGTCTTTTCTGTTTTTTTTTTCCCTCTTCATTTGAAATGCTATAAGATTACTAGAAAATTTACTTGGTATTCAAAATTATGTTCAGGATTGAGCAAAAGTCACAGAATATAGAGGTTGCAATAACCAGGGCAAAATCAGTCCCTGTGGATTGCAATAATGTTGACAAGAAATTGAGACAAATATTTGACTTGACTGAGGATGAAGCTGAGTTCCACATGAAACAGAGTGCATACCTGTATAAACTTAATGTTCAGACAATGCCAAAGAGTCATCACTGTCTGCTGCTGAAACTAACTGTTGACTATTTCAAATCTTCACCCGAAGAAAGGGCTGATCTGGAAAAGTTTACGGATTCTTCATTGCACCATTATGCTATTTTCTCTAATAATGTGCTTGCAGTATCAACGGTTATCAACTCCACTGTAATTCATGCAAAAGTATGTTATGTTTCTTCTCATGCACCAGTGAGTTGTAGATGCTGAATACTTGAAATTTAGCAGTTGTAATTTGAATATCACTTATTGCTGCTCGATATTTCAGGAAAGTCAGAAGCAGGTTTTTCATGTGTTGACTGATGCACAAAATTATTATGCAATGAAGCACTGGTTCTTGAGGAACAGTTATAAGGAGGCTGCCGTTCAAGTATTGAATGTTGAGCATCTTGACATGGGCAGCCAAAAGGGAAATCCATTGCATCTGTCCTTGCCTGAGGAGTTCCGTGTTTCATTTCACACTGCTGATAACCAGATTAGAACAGAATATCTTTCAATTTTTTCTCATTCACATTATTTACTTCCTGATGTATTCAGCAATTTGAAGAAAGTTGTGGTACTGGATGATGATGTTGTTGTTCAGCAAGACCTGTCAGCCCTGTGGAACATAGACATGGGAGAAAAAGTTAATGGTGCAGCTCAATTCTGCTCAGTAAAGCTGGGTCAGCTGAAAAGTTATTTGGGTGGGAAAGGCTACTATCAAAATTCCTGTGCTTGGATGTCGGGGTTGAACATAATCAACCTAGTGAGGTGGAGAGAGCTTGGTCTTACTCAAACATACAAAAAGTTGGTAAAAGAGGTAAGTGGTTGGGTTCATTAGAATTTCATTGCAATATTTTTTTCTTGAAGTACTACTGCAAGAAATAATAGTATTGGAAATATTTGAATTGTATATACTATATAGGAATTGTGTTAGGGAGCCTAGATATAGCAAGGTATATGTTAGTAGGAATAATGACAGCTCTAGAGAGCCAAATGTAGGCCCAATAGCTCTCCCTGCAGTCTGCAGCAGCTAGAAGTAGTTGGAGAGGGGGGTTGGAGGGAAAAGCTGTTAGCAACTTTAGGAGAGTATAAATAGATGGATATAGGCGTTTTGTAGTGTGTGAATTCATTTGTAACTGACTCGGGTTTTGGGAATTCCTTTCCTTAGGGTTCCTTGTAAACATTCTCTGAAGTCTTTGATGATTTGCCAAGACTAGTGATCAATAAAGTGCTTGTTCTTCTCTGAATTCCTGTTCCTGCTGCATCTGCATTGCATCGATTGCAGCATCAATTGCTTCAAACTTTTTGTCGTTTTTGGCAGCCATTTGAAGCGCACCTCCCAAGATTCACAAGAAATCTGATACCAAATGTTAGATACAATCGGTATCTGAGAAGAACAAGCACTTTATTGATCACAAGTCTTGGCAAATCATCAAAGACTTCAGAGAATGTTTACAAGGAACCCTAGGGAAAGGAATTCCCAAAACCTGAGTTAGTTACAAATGAATTCACACTACAAAATGCCTATATTCAGGTATTTATACTCTTTTAAAGCTGCTAACAGCTTTTCCCTCCAAAATCCCCCCTCCGACTACTTCTAGCTGCTGCAAAATTAGTTATCTGCTGCAGGGAGAGCTATTGGGCCTATATTCAGCCCTCTAGAGCTGTCCTTATTCCTTCTAACATATACCTTGATATATCTAGACTCCCTAACAAATTGTTAGTGTTCTTGTAATTAACAAGTGTAAACATCTTGTGTAATTAATAGAGAGTGAACCTTTATGTAACAGTAAAGTTGCTACTTTGTGACTTGGAGGTCACAGGAAACAACCTCTTAGCAAAGCGGGAGTAAAGCTATGCACATCTACCCTCTAGACCCCACCAAGTTAGAGTCTCGTGTATTGGGCCACCCTTCTAAACATCTTTTGTGTGTGTCTGCAGATTGGTATATCACTTAAGCAGTTTATTAATCGCTTTCTCAAGGCTCTCATGGTTTATCTTAACTACTATCAATTGGACTTGGATTTATTATTTGCCCTCACCCTATCTGTGGGTTTCTTGCTTCTGTTTTTCTTAATTACTATTATTATTATTTTTTCCTTATATTGCTGGAAGTTTTTATTGGGGAAGAGAGCAGAAGAAATCCATTACAATTAGTTAGCTCATATTATACTCGGTCATCATACTAAAGATAAAATTACCCAAAGGATTCTGTTTATGGTTTTTATTGATTTCTACCGTTCATCTACCATTTTTATTGGTTAACATATCCATTGATGTAGCTGGTTGTATCTTCTGAGCACTTTACATGTTCTGATTTTGTTTATTTCCTCATGTAGTTGAGCACACAAAAAGGATCCACCAATGCTATCGCATGGCGTGCAAGTTTGCTTACCTTTGAGAACAGAATATATCCACTCAAAGATTGGGTTCTGTCTGGACTGGGTCATGATTATGCAATTGATAATCGCCGTTAAGACAGCTCCAGTGCTACACTACAATGGGAAAATGAAACCTTGGCTTGATCTGGGGATTCCAAAGTATAAAAGCTATTGGAAGAAGTTTCTAAACAAAGAAGATCAGTTCTTAAGTGAGTGTAATGTGTATTCATAATGAGCTATGGTCAAGCTTTCATGGTTTGGAGATTGTAGGGGTGAGCTCTTAAGAAGCAACAAGAGGATGCCTGTGCCTTGGGTGCTCAAAATTTTCCAATCTAGCTGTCAAAGAGGTTTTGTGGAACAAGTCAAGTGATAGTGTTGATGAGCTTAACATACCAGTTATGAAATTAATCAGTCAATAAGGAACCTGGAAACGTCACTGCATTTCTGGCAAAAGGATTGAGTCTGAGTACCCTCACAGTTTGCAGGATAGCTAATTGGTATTGAGGTTCATCTGATCTACTACGCTGGTAGGCAGTATGAAGAGGTATACCTGAGCAAGGCAGTGGGTCCATGAAAATAACTCAAATATAAAGACAGTGCAATTGTTTGTTTCAAGATTTATTATCCTACATGATGTAAATTATTCCTAGCTGGGAAACAAGTAGAACTATTCGTCTTAGTTCTTTGCATTTTAAAAATCTGCTCAAGGTTTGGTCTTATTTGATGACAAGAATGTTGTCCAACAGCTTTTACAAGAGAAATAGACAGTAAAAATTTTGTCCTCTAGTAATAGTTAAATATTACTGATCTTTGCAATTTACTGTTTTTTACTGTATCAGTGACGGTTGCTTTTCAGGAGGAGTAGGGGACAAGGTAAGAGAATAGTAATAGAGTGAAGTCTATAATAACTGATGTGTTGTATGATTAATGATCTGAATCTTTCGGTTAGGTAGTCAGAAATCAGAAACTTGCCAGCATTTCGAAAGGTAGTTTAGAGGGAACAATTATTGGATGGCACTGAAGGAAGAAGAGTTTGACATGGGTTCAAGATTTGAACATTTGTTTGAAGAACTTCAACGCAAGTAGAGCCGATCCTTTTCTATTTTTGGATTGCTTGATTTCGGGTTCAAATATTCTTTTCCTTCCACTTTGGCTTGAATCTATACTCGCCCCTTCTCACACGACTCTTTTTGGAAACAGAAAAATGGAAAAAAGAAATATATTTTATATTGAACAATTTCCAATAAAGGATTCCTCTTAGAACATTCCCTTTTACAATAAAAATCTTATAACAAACAAAAAGAGAAAAGAAAAGTCGTCATATATTGATCACTCTTAACATGAATTGTTGACAAAAACTCAATAACCCAAATTTAGAATGTGATTCTCATTTGTGCAATAACGCTGTTAGGAATCCATTCAAATCATTGTCACGAACCAAAATGAACAACCAACGATGGTCAATTAGAGGTAACAAAATTACAGTAAACTCGAGGTGACAAGAAACTAATAAACAACTCGTTAAGGCTATATCGGTACCCACAAAAATCAAAATGTCATAGTAACAGTAACACCCTTCACACAACAAAATACTTCAGAGAGAAATTCCTAGGTGTTCCTCAAAAAGAGGATTCTCTTGCTTTGTATCATTAAATGTATACCACAAGGACTAACATAGATCACTACTTCCTACTTTTAACTACATTTTATGCTATTGCAAAGGTGGTACACATTCAGCAAGAGAAACCTCAAACAATTTGGAAACACCTAACAATTATCTCTTTCAACTAAATGAGCAGAAAGAAGGATGCTACAGAAGAGTATTAGAATTAGATAACAAGACCATTGAGAAGCTAGGGAGAGAATATTTAACTATGATGTGTAATGGCAGTGCCACTGTGGTAGGGTGGTCTCCAAGCCGAAGCAGTGAGCAAGCAAAGATCCTTCCAACCAAGTTTAAGGATTCCATTGTCCTCCACCAAGGTATACCCTTCAGAAGGGAACATGCCAAGTAATAGACTGGCCTGTGTGGCAGCGTTACCAGCCAGAGATATGCCTCTAAACCCACATTGTTGAAGCTTCTCCCTCCAGTTGTGAAACTTGAGCTCACCAGTCCTTGATGGCCCCCCAACAGCTAGCACATTGCGAATCTCTCTTGATAGTAGCTGCTGCTCCACCACATGCCTCTCCTCACTCTCCTCCCCATAGCTTGAACCAAGAGAGTCAAATAGTGCTGAGTAGTAGTGTATGGCTTCCACAAACCTCCCCAAAAAGGAACCAGCGTTGCTCAGGTCTTGCTCCACCACTGTCACCACTTTAGGTGCCAGCCTGTATAACATACAAATCCATGCAAATTGCAATGTACCATCAGAAAACTATTCAGAAAGTAGTATCAAAATAGGACATACTATATAGTATTAATTAGCAATCATAGACCATGTTGCACGGATACTAGTCTGAGTATCCAATAGTATCCAATACAACACGATTACAATATAGGGATATAGTATAAATCAAATTAAAAACATGTTAAATATAATTAAGAGTATCTTATACGATACGTATATAGTAAAAGCACATAAACTATTTTAAAGCATCTATACATCATAGATCATAAATGAGAGCTGCATACATCTTTAAAAACTTACCATATACATTATACAATTCTACTCTGAATTATTTAGCAGGTAGTATCAATTGTAATATATATACTATATGGTGTTAGCAATCATACACGAGAGCCACATCTTTAAAAACTTACCATATACATTATACAATCCTATTCTATATGTATAATACGAGTACATAAAATGGAGCAGCAGAAATTAAATATATAAACTAGTATCAAAATAGTAAACACCATATAGTATTAGCAATCATACATGAGAGCCATATCTTTAAAAAGCTTGCCATATGCATTATACAGTTACTTATGCCCATCAATATATATGCAGAGTAATTCGGAAGTCATAATCATTGGTTTCCAATTTTCCGTTAGAAAATAGAAAAAGGCAGACAAAAAGTGACTACTAGAGCCTAAAGGTGGGGGTGAGAAGAAAAAAGTTTTGGGAATTCTTTCACGAAAAGTACTATTTCACATGTACTAAAAAACTCGCAACAACTCAGCTCAAATCAAGCTACCTCTGGATCGTTCAAATCATATATAAAATAAGGCTTTTCCTCACAATCAAACCAAGAAAAACTAGTTAACATCCATGCAGTATATATATATATATAAATGAGTGCAACCAAACCAAACCTACCTCTGCAAAAGCCACAAAGTGTTTGTGTCTGAGCCAGTGACATCATAAAGTGAATGCTGCAACCAGTGCACAGCAACAGCTTCTGTCTTGCTAACATTAAGCCTCTCAGGGTCAAGGTTCCCAACTTTGTCAGCAACAGGAAAGAACTCAAAGGGTAGCCCAAGCTTGTTAGCAAAGTCAGAAAGCCTCTTCCCTGTGGCCTCAAGTGCTTCCATGGAGGTTCCAAGCCCAGTGATCCTCACATAAGGTGGACCACCAGGCCTTGAAGCAAGTATGTGGAACAAACCAGGCCACTGCAAACCTTGCATTATGTCAAGGTCTATGATGTGCACCCTCTCCTCCCTCTCAAATGCTTCTTGTATTGCTTGGTTTGCAGTGAAGTGTGAGAACTTCACAAAAGGGCTTATCCCATTGAAGACTTGGAAAGCTGATGCAACTTTTTGTGTGTGGCTGTGGGGCACCATTGGCAGTGTTGCATAGATTCCCAAGCAAGAGCTAACAAGCCTTGCTGATATGGCTTCTGAGAAGTATGCTGCAACACGCTGTGCTGATGTCCCAAATGGGGTGGACAGTTGGGAAATCTCAAGAAGCATCTTGTTGGCATCTTCTAGATTTTCAGCTGACACTGCCTCGGCACACTGAAGAAGCAAAGTGAGGAGGTGCAACCCTTCTTCATCTTTCTTCTTTTGTTGCCTCATCTCCTCTTTCTTCTTCCTTGATAGCACCATCTCATGAACAGCTACAGTGCTGCTAGTTGCTACTGCTGCTGCAGCACCGAGATCTTCCTCTTGAGGTTTGTCTTGTTGGGGTGGTGAGTAACCTTGGTGATGAGTTGATGGTGGTGATGGTAAAGCAGATAATGAAACTGAAGAGTTGTTGTTGGTAACACCATCATGGTGATGATGAGTGCTTGTATGGATTGTTTGGGGCACACCCCAATTGGACAACATGTTTTGATTCACAACAGCAGCATCTGGAAAATGCAAATTGGGAACAATGACACCACCAGCAGCACTATCCACACGAGTGTTCATCATGTGCTTCACTGATGAAGAAACAGGAACTTGCACAGGCAAAGGAGGAACCACTACCCCTTCTGTGATGGTGCTGTTCCTTTTTGGTGTTGCTGTGGATGTGGTGGTGGACTCAGTGAGGAGTCGAAGCCTGTACTCAAGAACCATGGCTAAGTTTGGGTTGCAAGGGTATATAATTTCCCTCACGTTGTTGATAAGCTGATGGATGGAGACACTGTTGGAGTTGTGGATGAGCTCCTTCAGTATCCCATCGATCCAATTAGTTGTGGCCGAGTTGTCATCCATTGAAGAAGGAGAAGCAACAACCTCAACAATATTGTTACCAATATTACTGTTCCTGATGTTGTTGTTGTTGTTGTTGTTGTTGTTGTTGGTTTCTCGGTTCCTTTGGCTTTGAGATGGAAACAGTGGCAAACCCGAGAATCCACACACAGCAGGCACAGTGTTCTGGTCCTGCTGATGATGGCTTTGGCTCTCAAGTCCTTGATGGAAATGGTGGTGAGTGTAGTTTGGAGCAGAAACCGTGATGGTAGTAGAGGAGGGTATTGAGGGAGAAGAAGAGGAATTGAGGGTGTTGATGAGACTGGTGGATGAATGAGCAGAAGAAGGCAGCATCATAGTGGAGTAGTTGGTTGTGAGCGTCACAATGGGGTAATTTGGAATTGGAATAGTAACGTTATCTCTTGATGGAACATCATTATTATTATTATTATTATTTGTAGTGTTATTAGTATTAGTATTATTATAGTGAAAGTTACAACTACCTGCTGTAGTTGTTGCTGCTGCTGATGATGTTGTTGTAGAAACTTTTTCTGAGGCTGGCAAAGAGCAAATCAAAGAGGACATGTTGTTGCTATTGTTGTTGCTTCGACGAGGAAACCTAGGATACTCACAGCTGTTGTTGTTGTGGAGTGAGATGGTGTTGTTGGTGGTGGCATGAACTAGTTCCATCTCAGATGCCATTCTCTTTCTCACCATTTTCCTCTCACAATGAGGCTGAGCCTGAGCCATGCCATGTTGTAGAAGGCTGTGTTGTTGTTGTTGTGTGTGTTCCTCACTGCTCATGTTGCTGGAGTTAGAGGCACTGTTCAAAGGGCTGCTTCCACTTCCACCATTGTTGTTGTTGTTGCTGACATTCCCATCTTCAGTAGCACTGTTGTTACTGCCACCACTGAACAAAGCACAAGCAGCCATTCTTTTTTTGGGCGCTTATAGCAAATAAGAAGAAGAAGAGAAGATCACTAGAGATAGAAAGAGAGAAAAGATGTGTTTGAGTGTGTGATAGGTTCAGTTCATAAAGGGTGTAAGAAGAATTTCGAATGTGTATGTGCTTCAAATAATAATTAACCGGTGCACTGATAGCACCATATAGTTAAACAAATCCATGTGTTTTTGTTTTTGTTTTTTTGCTTTTCAAATTAAAATTTATAGGGGCACATCCAAAGTTACAAACAGATAACGTTGTCAAGATTGGGACAGTGTATTATGCGTATGTGTGTGTGACTATAGGATTCCTTTCTTTCTCTCTCTCTCTCTCTTTCTATTTATCTCTCCCCACTTGTTACAATCTATAAACACGGTTCTCTATGCCTTTTGCCTTTTGGATGCTTCTGATATCTCCCATTCAGGGGGTGCAAAACAAGGAAGAGAGGAAGAGGTGTGTGTGTTGGGCAGAGAACTATGGCTACGGCGGCTAGCTATTCGTCTTTGTGTATTTTGATCCTATTTATATGGTCCTAACCACATTATTCCCTTTTTTATTTATCGGTTCCAAAGAGCTCCTAATAGAGTTAAGAAAAAATAAAAAAGGGATGGATAAATAGTGATACAACTCTAGATCCAATATTAATAAATTCCTAATCATTTAGATAAAAAATGATGTCATATGAGTTACAGTATATTTTTTTTATATACTATTTCTTTTCCTTGGGGTGGGGTGAAAAGGCCTAAGCATCTTGTTGAAAAAAATTAGGTTGTCAAAGTCTAAAGGAGTGATTAACTCACTTGAGACATAAAGTTTATATATATAAACACTATCCTTCTATGATCACGAAACACTCTCTCTCTCTATATATATGGTTAAGAATTGAATTGAATTTCTCATTAAATAAAAACCTAGTTAGCCACAAATTATATTAAGTCTCATGATTCTTTGAAAATGATGTTACCCATGTAATATGAGAACAATGATAACAAGATGCAGCTAATTAAATTAAAACAAATTAAGCAAGCTAGGCAGAGGAAAAAGAGAACTGTGTGGTAGGTAGTGTTGCAGTTGTGGTCGGAAATTATACAAGGGCGAAAGCGTGGATGGGGGAGATATTTTTTTCCCTTTGCTTTCGTCGTCTTCCAACACAACGAATTAGAAACGTGTATACAGCCATTGGTAGAACCCTTTCATCATTTCTTAGTGATTAATGCTATTCGTACGTTAAAAATAAATTTTTATTAACAGATATTATAAAAAAAGAGAAAAAAATTGATTTTTACTTCACTTTAATAAAAATGATTTTTTACTTATTATTACTAACATTTTTATATTTGGATAAGGAGAGAATAATAGTTATTGTTATTATTGGGACATACCTTATGTTAATGTTACTTTATTATGAGAGTGAGAATGAAAAGATTTTGATAATAATCTCTTATGTGAATAGTTAAAATTATTATAGCACAAGTCATATTATTTTTTAAGTAATCATAAAAATATTTTTTAATTACCGTTAATGTATATAGTTTAATTATTAATTTTATTTGAAAAGTGACAATCTCCAAAACTCAATAGACTTAAATGTCAACTTATGATACCTGTAAAGAGTTCCCCCAGATGTAGTGCTAAAGATTTTAATAAAATAAAGTTACACTTCTATAATTAGTTATGTCACTTAGTAATAGATGTTGAATTTATTACTGTTAATAATTAAATTTATTCTTGTACCCTTTTATAGTAAATTGCTTTTCTTTCAAATTAAATATGCATTTGAATGTATAAAATGTTAAAAAAATTTATTAATTAAATTTATGAGAATGATATTGCATGTTAATTCTTTTTAGATGAGTGAATGATGCTTAATTTTTAAATTTAAAGTTTGTTTAATTATTATAAAATATAACCTCTTTCAAAATGCAATTTGATAAATGTTTGAATAAGTTCATTTGCATAACAGTGATTAGGTGTTATCTTTTTACTTAAAAGGAAATTTGATCTTAAGGCGGATTTGATCTGTAATATGGGAACTATTTCTCTCTCTCTCTAAAAAATATTTAAAAAGTACTGTAGTCAGAATTGATTTTAGGGGCGGTGAAGTTTGTACAAAGAATTCATTAATTATTAAATTAGTATTAATTATTAAAAAGTTTGAATACTAATTCTCATTCCAAATCAGATAACTACTAACATGGATGTTGACAAATTACAAGTAATTAATTATTACAGAAGAATTAATGGATCATGGGGGAACAACGACACTTGATTTGTCCCAAAAAAATACAATGACACTCGACAACAATAATAATATATTTTAGGGGCAAACAAGAATGAATGAAATGGAACGGATCTTCTTAAAATTTCACATGATTTTATCATTAATTTGAATGGTAAAACTTAAATAAAATATATAATAAAAAAAGAAAATAATGAAATCAAATGAAATTTATGGAAACAAAATATGAATGAAATTAAAATAGTGAGGAAGGGATAGGGGAGAGTATGTAGTGTAATAGTATAGGGAGGGACGTGTTCATCAAAAATAAAAAAGTATAGGGAGGGACGCTATGAACGAGGAGAAGGAGCTGTCAAACCTCAGTTCCCAAAAATCTGAATCGTAGCGTTTGACATTTTGCTTTCAACTGCGGCATCAGCAATCAGCTTTTTCCTCTTGACTTCATGCGTTCATTTGTTTTCTTTATCATTTATTTGCTGCCATTATAACACAATTTGTCAAACCAACCACTGCATCGGACACATTACCCAAAAGCTGGCAGCAAAATCAATGACCAAAAAGGAACGCTCGTAAAAGCACCCCCTTCCTTCATGCTCTTGAGTTAACTCATTTTTTAAAAGAATAATAATGCTACATTTTTTTTCAAACCAAAAAATAATAATAATAATGCATCAAAGTACACATACTTTCAAAAAGTATTATTTTATATATATGTAAAATTTCTGTTTTTTTTTTAATATTTACATTCTAGTTTGGTGACATTGACACTTGTTCATATCATATAGGTCTATTGTAGTACACTGTTTTTTATAAAAAGTTATTGCATAGCAGTTTATTTGTTTATATAAATTATTTATGTTTAAAATTTAATAAACTTCAATAATTTAAGATTAAACTGATTGATTTATTATAAAATAATTTTTAAATATTATTTTTCAACAAAAGTAAACTTTTCTAATATTTATAAAGGTATTGGATTCTATTGAAATAAAAAGGTATTGAATGCAATATCATTTAAATCTCAAAGAATTAATATATTTTTCTGCAAATAAAAATTTATCGTTTGTCATATCATCTAAGTTTAAAAGAGATTAGTATAATTTGTTTTAAATTTTATTATCACTATATATATACACACATCATCCGACCGAGAAAATATGCAGATAGCCTAACAACAATGCCAAAAAGGATGATAGTATTGCATAGGATGGTTTAAATAGAAAGTAATGATGAACGTATATGCTAAATAGCATAGCGCCTTCGGGCTAATAGATCATGGAACATGTGGTGTTGCCTCCCTCCATCAAAGGTCTGAGGGTTCGGTCCTCCTTGTGTCCTGTATTTCCACAAGTTTTTCAAGACAAAATTAGTTTATGAGACTTTCTTTTGGAAAAAGCGTCATTCTCCATGAAAATTATCATGAACATAGAAAAATAGAAATAGGAATAAAATCAGAGAAAAGTTACGGTCATTATTAAATGACAATAGAAGAATAATATTATATAAAAATTATTATAACGCATAAATTTCACTCTTATATATTCTATAGTCTAGTTTACATTCTCTAAAATAAATACCTGAACTACATCTCGCAATATTCTAAGACATGAGTATAGAAAAAAGAAGAAAAATTAAATACAAATTTAAAATATTTTTGACTAATGCAATTTGAAATGAAGAATTTAACTCTATATACATAGGCTTAATAATCCTTTTCCCTTATAATCTTGGGTGATGTGTGACTTATTCCAAGAAACTTTGATCTCCCCTTTTACTCTTGGGTAATATGAAACTTTTTCTATGATATTTTATTTTAATCAAACTCAATTAAAACTTTCTAATGAAGAAGTACAAGGGTTGTATAAGAATTGTTTTATGAGGATTTGATTTTGTGTCCTCCTTTGAAGAGATTCAGATTTCTTACTAAGGCAACTAGCACTTTTGTGAATTTTTTGGGGGACCCTTATGTGAATTTTAACTAAGCAAGGTTAAAGTATAGGAACTCATTTGTATAGTATTATTTTGATAAAAAAATATTAAGAAAAATACATTTTGATGTTTTTTAATATGTTTGAATAAATTTTTAGTAAAAATAGAATTATTAGAAAAAGTACAGAAATTATATTTTCACCTTCTAAAAAAATTTCTTGTCATAACATAAAAATATTCAAGAAGAAAATAATATATTTTAATATTATATCTAAACATAAAGTAATATCTAAGTCTTTTTGAAAAGGCATTTAAAAAATAATCCAGAAGCTCATTGAAATTAACCCTAAGCTTAGGTAAAGTAATTATTTTGAGAACCTCCTCAATTGTTTGGTAGTTAAGTTTGGAAAACCTCGTATATTCCTTTGTTTTATTTTATCCTCTGTTTGGTTTGGAGGAAGTAAGAAGAAAAGAAAAAGAGGGAGAAGAAAATAAGAGAAAAGGAGAAATTTCCTTTGTTTCACTTCGTGAAAAAGTGGGAGGAAAAAAAAAGGGAGGGCGAGATCCAATCTCAAAATTTCATCTCCTCAAGGAAGGACAAAATAAAGTTGAGTAGGATTATTATATGAATTCACAAAATTACTCTACCTTTTTCTCATTATAATAAAAGATATATCTATAAAAATCACTTACTTTTATATATATCCCCTGTTAACATCAGTAATTGAACAATTTTAAGTGGGATACAAAAAATGCTCGACTCCCACTCTCACTCCCACCATCATCATCATCTCCAACCTCCCTCCAACTCCCATCATGATCCCTAAAATTCTCCATGAATGAATTAGGATTAATAAAAAAAAAAAGAAAAATCCTAAGATGGAACCATTTTTTTAAGTGCCAAATCTGTTTCTGCAATTTGTGTTTGAGAGTTTTCTCCGCAATTGTGAAAAGTTGCCAAGTTGTGGTGTTTGTGAAATCATAATCGGTTTGATTCTTTCTTTTCTTTTCTTTTCTTTTCTTTTCTTTTTTTATTTTTATTTTTATTTTTTTGGTTGCGTAGTCGAAGAAAAGGGGTCTTTCATTGGAAGAAAAGCGTGAAAAGATGCTTCAATTCTTTTACAAGTCTCAAGACTTTTTCCTAGTCGGCTCCAAATTCACACTTCAATTTACCATTTTTCATGTTAATTTGTATGAATATCATTTTTATGACATTGCTAATTTATATGCTTTTAATTATTATTGTTGTTCTTTCAACTTGAGGAGCTCGAGAAGTTGGGTCCTAAGAAACGAGTCATTTCTCAGTCTGTGAAAGATGTTGTCCAAAGTTGGAAGGTTGTGGGAGGTCGGCGATGATGATGTTGGGAGTGGAAGTGGGATATTTTGGGTAATTCGCATAAAATTGTTTATCTATTGATGTTATTATAGGAGGTGGTGAGTGTAGTTTGAATAACTAAAGGAAAGACAGATTGAATTTTAATAAATTTTAGAAGAGATGAGTGTAATATATTCTAAAATTTATCCTAATTTTCTTCTATTTATTTATGTGATATTTATCTGCCTTGGATGCATTGTTTGTTGGGCAACAAAGAGAGGAATATTGTAATGATTATATAAATTTAGAGGAATTCAACGTAAAAATTTTATAAACTCAAAAAATTTTAAACTAAATTTTAAAAATAAAAAAATAGAGATAAATTTCATATTCAATATAACTTGCCCTAAATTTTTATCAATTATAAGTTGTTACTAGGACTCGTGACACCTGACTTTAAATTAAGTTAGCTCCTATTGAACGTAAAAGTAGGAAAGAAGAAAAATATTTGAAACAAAGAAAACGTCTTTCATGAAACGAGTTTTTAAATTTTTCTTTTGTCTTTATTTTCATTCTCGAACCAATGGAAAGGAAAACTATGCATTGTTCTAAGCGAGTTAAAAAGGTAAACGTCTTTATATGAATAAAAAAAGGTAAACGTCTTTTGAGTTGAATAGTACATTGTACCTCGATTTATTTTACGGAGCCTCCTCGCCTATCGTGCCTGACTTATAAATAAATTTCAACAACGTTATAATTTTTTGAAAAATTATAAAAATTATAAAGAATTTTAAATATTTTAAAGTTAACAATATTAAAAATTTGCATTGCTACTGTGTATGACATCCTTGACTATCAATACTCTCTTTTTCTTGTATTAGTGGAACTTTTAGCTTGTTTACCAAAAAAAGAGGATTTTTTTTAGCATGAGGATATAAAATATGAATAAAATTGTTATTTTACGTTAAAATTAGTTGTTTTTAATTAAATGCTTTTCCGTTGCCTCTAATTTTTCACAAAACAATATTTTCTAAATTTTAAATATTAAAAGTGCTTTATATTTCAGATATGCATGGGGGGGGTTAGGAGCATAAAGTGACCCACTATACTAGTATTACGCACAGCCTCTGTAGATCAATATAATGTGGCTGTGACGGTGTCAGTGAAAGACAGAGAAAGTTATAGCACGTGAGAGACGGACACTGGAAAAGAGCCAGATTTCTTCTCAAAGTTTCTTATCTAGTCAATGTCACATTCCTCTACTCATTTTCTTGAATTATGCTACTAACGTAGACTTTATATAAATTAGTTTTTTTTTTATTAAAATAGGTTTGGAAAAGAAGCCCCATGTCATTAAGGATTGAAATAAAAAGAATTGTCAAAGGTTATATATATGAGTATAAATTTTTTATTTTAATTTATATCAATTTGAAATATTTTAAATTTATATTTGACTTTTTTTCTTTATATTCTTATTTTAGAGTGTTCTAGAAATAGTTAAATATTTACTTTGAGAATGTGGGTGTACTAGGATGTGAGTGTTTAAAAGAAAGTCTGTGTGTTGTAATAATTTTCACATAGTGATATTTTTTTGTTGTCATTTGAGAGCGACAGTAATTTGCATGTTAAATTTTTGTGTCATGATTGTATTCTTATTTTATTTCTCTATTTAAGATAGTTCCAACAAGTGACTTATTTTTTCAACATATATATATATATATATATATATATATATATATTATTTGACTGTCGCAGGTCTGTCTTACCTGGGGAACTATTGTATATTTGCACCGTGATGCTGCCGCATATAATGAAATATAGTTCTTTGTTTGTATGATAAGAGTAATACGATGTTGATCTATGTGGAAGGAGGTGGCTTCTTTAGCATGTGTGATCTTGAATCCAATTTTAAAATTTATGTATATATAAATAATTGTTAAAAAGGGTTTTCTATTTAAGTGTCCCAAGCAATTAGTTTCTCGTGAGTGGATTGAATATTACACTAAGCAATCAATTAAGCAAATTTTTTTGTTCAAAAATTAAGCAAATGTTTGTGTAGTAACTATTTACTTGTTTTCCTTGTCTTTTAAATTATATTATTTCTAGTAGCTTAATTTTGATACACTGATAGCATAAAAAGATTTTATATTAACAATCAATCATATACTTTTATTTATAAAACTTTTAAATTAGGGTATGCCTGTAAATTTGAGTTTTGAAGAAAAAAAAGAGAAATATAGAATTTGTAGTATAAAACTTTTAAAATATACTCTACAAACTATTCATCCCCCTCTCATTTCATCCAGAAATTAAACTCATAAACATATTTTTATTGAGTGATTAAGTTAAATACTTTTATTGATGTATTAACTAATAATTGGATATTAATTTTACATTGACAATGTGTTAAAATATAATTAAATCCATTCATAATTATCATTAAAACTTCTCTATATTTATACGAGTTAAATTTCAATACGATGATCCTATAAAACTTTTACACTGTCATTCAATTAAAATATTTTATTTGTATAGTTTTTTAAATCGAGAGTGAAAAAGTCAAGTGTTATAACTGATATAACAATATATGATTAGGTGATTATGTAAAATGTTTTTTACAATATTGACCCATAGATATTAAATCCTAATTATATTCTATTTTAAATATTATGAGAGGAAAATGATATTTTATGAGGATTTTTTTCCCCTGCCGATCACCACGGTGCGGAATATTTCCTTTTCTCTGAGCTGCAGATTCAATTAATAATAGAAGAATCAAAACATTAGGAGAAGAAGCTGTAATTAAAGTTTTGTGGGTCTTCAAGCCAAATTTCCGAGTCACGAGACTAAACATGTTTGGCAAAGATATCTGCCACTATATATTATTACATGAACAAGACAGTAATCACAATCAAAAGCATAAAACCAAGAAGCTTACTACAAAATATCACGCATAATTGAACTATAGTGCGACAATCGAGTTCATCTCCCTTGATGGTCGTATATATAGAGCAATGGTTTTTTAACATCAGAAAAGCACATTTATATCTCTTCAATTTAACAGTAGATAGTAGTCATAAAAAAAAAAAAGTAGATAGTTGAAGCAGAATATAAATACGAAGAGAATAATGTGAACTTAATTATAATAATGAGATAATATCTTAAGTATTAGGCAACATATGTATAACAACAGGTATCATTATTGTACATAATCCGACGAACTCCAATTATACTGACTTCGTTCTATATATATATATATATATATATATATATATATATATATATATATATTTTACCAAAAATTGTGCTCAAGTGAAGTGTTAATTAATTGAAGAGTTTGCATGGTTCAAAAAATCAGACCAAACCGGCAGAAGACAGTTGAATTGAAATCGATCTGCTCCTTTCAGAATTGGGTTTGAAAATCACCCTTCACAGAAGGATAGAAGCAAACTAGGAACCGCCAAACGGCCTGACCTAGCCCGGCCTGGCCAAACCGGTTAGACAATTTTCTTTTTATAAAAAAGATGCAAAATGACATTATTTTGAGGTTTTTAAAAAAAAAACCTAAAATCTCATTTTTCCTAATTCTTTTTGTTTTCTGATATGGAAAATAGTAACTTGAGAAATTTGATCCATATGGATAATATTTATTTTGATTAAGGGATGAATTATGTTATGTTCTATGGGTTTTGTTGATGTCTAATTTAATTTTTAGTTATTTTATGACATATATTTTATTTTGTATTGTTATATATTTATATAAATACATATTTTACTATATACTGGTTATATTCTGTTGACCTGATTGAACAGTTACCTCCTGAACCCTTACCCTAACCAAGTTCAATGTCCAATCTGATTTTCAGAAACTTGAGAGTTTGTATATACATCTTCATTATATTTGTGAATAAGTCGCACCTTGTGTACAACTGTTACTCAATGGCAAACATTATAATGGGCAACTATTGCCTATTACTTGAACATAGCCAATTAGCCATAAATCAGAATGGAATCATATAGTTGTAGCAGGAAGAAAATCCCTTGTAAGGCTGATTTTCTACATATATAGAATGCAGTGGATATATTCACTTGCTAATTGCTAAAATTAAGCAACAAATGATTTTGTTACGTGCTTTTGCTTCTGTCATTGCTTATCACTGATATTGAATGTATAGAATGCATAGTCAGGATTTATTCATTTCTCATTTTCATAATTTGTTTTGTGGATGATAGAGGATATTTTCCATTAAAAACAGTGATTAATTCTTTAAGGCATAGAGCTCATAGACTGGGCATTGTCTCCAATCATAAGATCTTCTCCATGCACATTGTTTGAAATCGAATCTCTAACCTTAAGAAGGCCAACTAATCATTGTTATAATTATTATGAAAAGAAAGGAGTAAGATTTGATAATTCAATACTATATATTTAGTATAAAATCGAAGCTATTGAAAATTTACTTTTTTATTTGTTATAACCTTAATCTTAATTATATATTCATGCCATAATTATAGGGGTTATGTGGTTCGTGGAATGATTTTATATTCCAAGGAATTATATTATCAAGAAAGTTATTTACAGGAATAACTTTGAGAATGCAATATAAAAGCATTTGGTGTACCAATTAGCATTCTTGAATCCAGTGTATTTTTCAAAAATATCGATGACAGCTGGTGGTCTAGTGAAGCTCGGCGATCCAATGGTGGTCAGTGGTGGTTTGGTTGGGACAATTTGGTCTTTTCATTTCTTAAAACATTCTCTTCCCATGGAAATTTAACATTTCTATAGTGTAAGGTAGGAATGAAAATTGGGGTATTTTCATTCTTGGGAATGAAACCTTCTGGGGAATGCTTTTTTTTTTTCGCAAACGAAACATGAGAATCTTATTACATTTCCCCTTAGATTTCCAGGAATGTAAAAACATCCCCTGAACCACACACCCCTATAAGGGTTATCTAATCCGTGCTCTTAAGAGTTAAAAAAAGGAAGTTTTCATCTTTAAAATAAGAGTTTTCATATTGTCAAAGCTGGAAACCCAATTAAAAATCATGAAACTTACTTTTTTTGGTATATCTATCCATTATTCTTAGGACACTAATTAGTAAAACTCTCATTATAATTTTTCCTTCGAACTTGAGAGAAATGAATTAGTAAGAAGATGAGAAAAGTAAATTCTAATCACTCAATCATTCATGGGAAATTGAATATTTAAAATTAACTTTAATTTAAATTAAATTTCGTTGAGACATTTACCAGCAGATTTCCATTTTGGGGTGGACACCCCCATTGGAACACCGTCCCATTTTCACCTTTCTTCCTCCCCCTGCTCCCTCACCCTAGCTAATGGTGGAGCCTTCCCTAAGCTCCACTATATGGTCTAGTACAAATTAAATAAGGGAGTGTTCTCTATAGATTGATAAGATACATGTTTTGTCTTTGCTTTCGCAGCAGGTTTTTTGGCCTTTGCAATGAGCCATTTTCACTTTTCCACTAACTCTTTTGTCTTTTTCCTATCAAATGCAAACAGTTCTTTACTACTTCTTTTTCATAATTTTTCTTGTTTGTTGAATTTCTTTTCATGTGTCTTTTCCTTTTAAGACGTATTTATTAAATGAAAATAAAAATAATCACTGAAGATCAGTAGTGCTATTTAGAACCAATTGTAAAGAACAAAAACTGAAAAAAAAAAGTTTAAAAAATATATCCTTGAAATAATTTTAGGAAATAAAAATAAAAAATACATTGGTATAATCATTTTGAAAACAATGTTTGAAAATTAAAAAAAATACTTGTACGGCCATTTTTTTTTCAAATGATTAATTATGTATTGTATATTTGGCCTAAATTAATTGAGACATTGTGAATATAATGTTGGGATGGCAAAGACTGCATGGGTGCATCAATCATACTTGCGTGATTCTTCTCTAAGTTTGCAATTCTCTGTCACTTACCGAAAAAGTAAAGGTAATTATTAGGAGCGGTGGTTTGCTAATATGTATCCTTTTTTGGTAACATTTTCATTCTCTGTCTCTTTTTTTTTTTCCACTTAATAAATGGTGCGTTAGTTTGTTGAAGTTAGGGACTAACATTAGTCCCTCTAATTCTACATATAAAATTATCATATTAACTCACTTTAATTTCTAATTTTCTCTTCCTGTCACTCACATTTTTTTCCTCATCTGTCTTTCACCGTCACACAATCAACCTCTTTCTTCTCTATCATGCTGACCACATTATCATCCCCGCCCACAACTTCGCTTTCAGCCACCATTGTCATTGCTAGTCATGAGGCCACAAAGTGGTCAAATAACTCACAAAAGCCCCTCATTCCACAAAGTTGTCAAATAACTCACAAAAGCCTTACTCTTACAAAAGGGTCCCTCGATGAATTTCAACTGTAGACCTAATAGTGGGAATGAGGTTCCTCCTCAACACCCTCTCTGCTTGCATCTTGTGGATAAAGTCCCCATCTCAAATCTTGCAGGTTTCGGACATGAGCTCCAAATAAATAAGACAAAACATTGTGATGACAACCAGAGGACAATAACAAATTTCATTTCTGTTAGAACTCTTTAAGCATCCCACTTGTCATCATTGGAACACCTCTCCTTGGGCTTGTTTAATAATAAGAAAGCACTATTGTATCTCAAGGATTTGACACCTCTAAAGTGAGATGATTAGTAAAGTGAAAAAATGAGGGGTTAACCCTTAGATTATTAGTAGGACCCATACTCTATATAAGTTATTAATCTAAGGGTTGTTAACTCCTCACTTCTCACTTCCCTCCTCAATTGGTTTTTTTAATTTTCTTTTAGGGAGAATCACAATTTTAGCTCTTGAAAAATCATATCGCTGACAAAATAGCCCCTAAAAGAAATTATATTCTCATGTGGCCTCCTAAAGATCCATGCCTTTTGACAACAATTCATCCAAACGTCTATTGAATCTCTGTTTTTGTTTGCAAAATTAATTCTTTCATGGACTATTTTGTCAAAGATGTGATATTCTAATAGTTAAAGTGGTTGTTCTACAATGTCAACTTGGCATAAAATAGGCTATTTCTCGAAGATGTGATCTTTGGGACTAAAGTAGTGATTCTATAGTGTGAACTTGGCATAAAACATAAAATATAATAACTTCTCTTAACAAAAATATAGGTCTGTTGACCTTTGGGTCAATTTGTAAAATGAAATGAATCTTTTGAAGGCTATTTTATAAGCAACATAATCTTTCGAGGGTCAAAATAGTAATTCTCCTTTTCCTTTCTATCCATATTCATCTTAATTTAGAGAGTGCACAAAGCACACGGGTGGTATTGATAATTTGCAATTGCTCCACCACCAATAAATACCCCTATAATCTACAAGCACAGGAGTAGGAAAAGGGTAGTGAAGGGGGTTATGGGAGGTGGCGGTGGTTAATTTTAAGGAGAGTTTGTTGTTATTGGGGAGGAGAATAAAGTATTTGGAATGGCACTGCAATGGTAGAAGAGAGGTGATGGAGGAAAGGTGGTGATCAATGTTGCGGTGATAGGTGCTAGGGCTGGAAGTAAGTCAGCGGCTCATGAGCTTTTTCTGGCTCAATTCATTAATAGCTTAGTAAGTTAACCTGAGTTCATGAGCTGAGGATTTGAGCTCATTTATGAAATGAGTTGAGTTTGAGCTTTGCTAGGTTTAACTCATTAGCTTGTGAGTTACCTTGTATGTGTGTATATATATAAATATATATTATGTTTTATACATATGTATTTATTATCATATAAATTATGTTGTGTTGGTTGTGAATAATTCATGTAAATTGATAATTTTTTGTTTCTTTTGTCTGGTACGTAAATTATGTTAAAAATAGGCTATGTGTTCAGAGTAAAAATTCTAACTTATTAAGTTGAAAAATTTAATCCCTATTCAAATGAGCCGGCTCACGAGTTAGCTTGAGTTTGAACTTGAATTTTAGGCTCGATTGTTAACGAGTTTAGCCGAGCCGAGCTCAATATTAATGAGCGAGCTTCAACTTTGGCCACCTCGGCTCATCTCGACGGCCTTTCAACCTAATAGGTGGTGTGAGAAAATAGTTAGTGTTGGCCAGGGATAAATATGTTACTTTACCAAATAAAAAAAAAAAACCCTTAACTTCAAAAATGTTATATCATACAAAAAATTATTTAATTTTTTTTTGTTAAATCTAAACCTTTGAAAATGCATCTAACTATTTAAAATAAGGAGACTAATGTTGATTCCAAAGAGGGGGCAGACCAATTAATCACAACTCTTAATAAATTGTTCATATATGTTAGGTCGAGCTTAATTGTTCAAATTTACTTCATTCAATGGTAAATTGTGTATCTATTATAGCATAATATTTAGGAATATTCTAGATTGAGTATAGGATGATGACATGTGTCAAGAGAAATGTGAAGTGTTAGCAATTTGGAAGGATCTAGAATCCTTTACACGATAATCAATGTAAGAATAAATTACACTTACCTCTCTTGAGATTTGTTGAAATGTAACAAACACCGCCTCTATTTTCAAACTTGGGCACAAATCCATGAGGTTTATAAAAACATGCATTGGCCTCCCTTAACAATAGAGACTGTTAGTGCTATTGAATAGGTTTATGAACATGTCCTGGTCACATGTCTTTTAATGACATATATGTAAATATTGAGGACCATTATAATTATAAAAAGACTATATTGCCTTTCTTTTATTAAAGAATGAAAATATCATCCTCCTCCCCATATTTGCACGTTCTTTAAAACTTTTCATCCTTTATTGCTCTATCAATATAAACCTCTTCCATATCATTATCAAAATTAGCACTAACAATTATATCATGCCTCTTCTCATGGTAGCTAAATTCATCACGCTCACTTCCATTTTCACTTTCTTTTTCTACATCATACTCAGGTAGGATCTTACTCATGCTCAAGGTTTTCCTCCATTCACCATTCGAATGACTAATTGTAAAACCCTCTTCACTTTTTACCCCTCACTATCTGCACTATCAGGTTGAGAAATAATACCAACCTTAGGTTTCGAAAAATTATTAGGCACATTAAAAGCCACTTTGCCTAAGGCTCATCCAAATGAGTGGGCTTTGCCATATCCCTTTAGAAAAAAAATAACCAACAATAGGAAAACATTTATGTAACAATAGGCAAGCCCTTTGGAAAAAAAATGTGTGAGCTCTACCAATGTGCATTCATTCTGTTTCTATTTTTGGAAAATAGAATTTATAGGCCAGGATCACCTGGACCAAGAGTCACGGCAAGAATGGTCATAGTGAAGAGGGAAAGTCGAAATGAAGAAAGAACTTACTGATCTAGAAGAAATGAAGAAATAAAATTTAGGGCAAGGCTTCAACAGTGTCACTTGGATACTTGCCTGGTAACTATTATTGTATGAAAACTTAATCAAGGGTAGGTGATCACACTAGCTTCCTCAGAAATCTAGCACACATACTCTGAGCATATCTTCTAAGGTATGTATTGTCCTTTTTGACTAACCATCGGTATGGGATGAAAGCTGTGATCAAATCTACACGTATCCCAAGGGTCTCCTGAATGCCCTAGAACCACAAAGTGAACTGAGACCTCTGTTAGATATGATGGATAGTGGAACACCATGAAGTCCGACTATTTCATTGATGTACAACTGAGCATATTGTGTCCCCTGAAGGTAGTCTTTCCTGGTAAAAAGTGTGCTGACTTGGTCATCCTCTATTATTACCTATATGGAGTCGAACGTCTTGGTGGTTTGAGGTAACCCAACTACGAAGTCCATGGTTATCCTCTCCCACTTCCATTCTGGAATATCTATCTCCTGGAGTAACCTCCTGGCTTCTAATGCTCAGCCTTACTTGCTGGCACACTAAGCACCTAGTCACAAAGTTACCAATATCTTTCTTCATACCATCCCACCAAAACAGTTGTTTTAAATCTGACACATCTTAACTAACCTTGGATGCACTAGTATGCTACACCATGGGTTTCTTCCATTACTTTTCTCCTTAGCTTACCCACCGGCACACATAAATGGTTCCTAAAATACAACACACCCTTAGCATTAATTGTGAACTCTGATTCTCACCCTACGAACATCCCCAACTAACTTAGCTAGCTTCAAATCTTCATTCTGCGAGCCTTGATCTGTCCTACCAAGATTGACTGAGCCTTGATGTAAGCTAGAATAGCCCCTGTATCATTAAGGTGAATGGACTTCCTCAGCTTCTAACTTGTGGATATCTTCCACTAACGACCGCCTCACTAGCACTACGTAGGCTAAGCCTCCCGACTTCCAGCTAAAGCATCCACTACATGCGCCTTCCCTGGGTGGTACGAGATCATATAGTTATAATCCTTTAACAACTAAAGTCATCTATGCTATTTTAAGTTCAGATCCTTCTATTGAAAGATGTATTTCAAGCTCTTGTGGTTTGTGAAAATCTCACAAGTCTCTCCGTAGAGGTAGTGCCTCCAAATCTTCAAGGCAAAAACTACTCCTGCCATTTTCAAGTGATGTGTAGGATAATTCTGCTCATGCTTCTTGAGTTATCGTGATGCGTATGCTACAACTTGACCATGCTGCATCAAGACATAACCAAGTCCAATTCTAAAAGCATCATAGAATATCGAAAAGCCACTTGTCCCTGAAGGTTATACCAAGATTGGCGTTGTGGTCAAGCATGTCTTAGCCTCTGAAAACTCTCTTCACATTTTTCAGTCCATTGAAATTTGACATTCTTCTGTAGCTTAGTCATGGGTGCGGCAATCCTCAGAAATCCTGAACGAACCGCCTATAATATCCTGCTAAGCCTAAAAAACTACAGATTTTTGAAACTATTGTAAGTCTAGGCCATTGCTACACTGCTTCCACCTTCTTTGGATCTCCAGGAATACCATCCTTTGACATTATATGTCCAAGGAACTCCACTTAATCTAGCTAGAACTCACACTTTGAGAACTTGGCGTATGACTGACTTTCCCTCAAAGTTTGTAAAACTATTCTCAGATGTTACTCATGTTACTCTTTACTCCTGGAATACATTAAGATGTCATCAATGAAGACAATCACAAACTGATCCAGAAACCACTTAAACACCCTATTCATCAAATCCATGAAGGCTACTGGGGCATTGGTCAACCTAAAGGACATCACTAAGAACTCATAATGTCCATAACGAGTCTTGAAGGCTGTCTTAGGTATATCTTCATCCTTAATCTTCAGTTTATGGTAACCTGAAGGTTGATCTTGGAAAAACATGTTGCCCCCTGAAACTGGTCAAAAAGATCATCAATGCAAGGCAAAGGGATACCAGTTCTTGATTGTCACCTTGTTTAGCTTCCTATAGTCTATACACATCATCGATCCGTCTTTCTTTTTAACGAACAACACTAGAGCACCCCATAGAGAGGTACTTGGCCGTATAAACCCCTTGTCCAACAATTCCTGAACTGTCTCTTTCAATTCTCTTAATTCTGCAGAGCCATGCGATATGGGGGTGTAGAGATGGGTCTAATACTTGGCTCAAGCTTTATCCTAAACTCTTTCTCTCTCTAGTGGCATACCTGGCAAATAATCTGGAAACACATATGGAAACTCATTAGCCATTGGAACCGTGCCCAAACTAGGTTCTCTCTCTACATCCCTGCTGCTAAAAACCTATAACTACCTCTATTTATCAATCGTAGTGCACTCGTAGCTGATATTAAGTTTGTCTGTTCAACACCTTATAGAAACACTCTTGGCTCATCACTTAGGACCTCGAATCTCACCACCTTACTATAACAATCTACCAAAGCATGGTATGGGGCTAACCAATCTATACCCAAAATAACATCAAAGTCAAACATATCTAACACTATCAAATCTGCTAGTGCTTCCATGGTACCAGCTTTGACTCCATATGATTTATACACTGTTTGGACAAGGATGAGCTTTCCTAAGGTACCCCAACTAAAAACGGCTTCTCAAGATCCTCAGGGGATCTTCCGAACCGTAAGGCAAAGAATGGGGACACATAAGAATAGTTGGACCCCGAGTCAAACAACGTCATGGCATTGAAGGAATATACTATTTTCATACCTGTCATCAATTCATTTGAAGTCTGCACATCCTCCGGGTCATAGTGAACAAACGAGGTTGTCCCTCATTACCCTGTCTCTTCTGCCTACACCTCTCCTGCGGGCCCCTTCACCTGGCTCCACGTCCCTCGAAGTAATGAAGCCACCTTGGGCGTTGATGGAGAGGCAGCTGACATGGAGGGGTCAGCTGACCGTTGACTTCGAGCTCCCTAAAACATCGGGAACTCTCTGCGCATGTGGCCTGCCTTGCCACACCCGTAACATATTGAGGAACTAACTAAACACTGACCCTTATGTCTCTTCCCACAAGTTGGGCATACTAAATATGACTGCCATGAGCCCTGTTCACTATGCTCACTGCCCTCTCTACTAGAGTTTGTGATGCAACTAGGCATACCGGGATGAGTTCTGAGAAGGTTGCCCTACCTGACTGACCTTCCTGCGATGGTGACCCTTGCTCGCACTTGCTCGCTCGAAAAGAGGCATGAACCCTAGCCTTCTTGTTGGCCTCTGTCATTGTCCTGCTCTGCTAACCGCTTTCAATACCAATCACTGTGTCTACCAGCTAGCATAATCCTTAGTCCTGACATGAGGCTGCAAACTGAGGAATATATCTTCGGGTAGACCCTGAACAAAACGTCTCACCCTAGCTGCCTTTATTAGTATCATGCTGGGCGCCTGTGCCAAATAGGTAAAATGCTCGTCATACTCTGTAACCGTCATGGGAGTTAAACGGAGCTTCAAAAACTCCTTAATATCTGCTTGTTGGATTTCTGATATGAACCTCTACATAAAGGCTTCCTTGAACCGTTCACAAAAGGGAAAGTTAGGTCTCATGTCTCCTTGAACTCCTGATACCATAACTCTGCTTGGCCTCCTAGCTTGAAGCTTGTCAATTCCATCGCTCTCTGAATAACAATGGATGACATTAACTATTTCTCCACCTGCCTAAGGAATTCCTGGGATCGTTAATCATCAAACGCCCATTGAAGGTGGGCGGATCCATCCTTTGAAATGCTCTAAGGCTAAGTCATCTGTGTCTCCTGGAGGCGGCTGTGTAGTCACCTCTAGCGCTTGGTCATCACATCCGTCAAGTTTGCTACCATCTTCAAAAGCTCTAAAACGAGTACTATTATCGGATGCATCGCTCCTACGGCGACGGCGAAGGCGTAAAGAGTGTAGGTAGCCTGGCTACACTGAAAGGGAGGACATATAATAAGACTATGAGTACCAATAAAAAATGAACTCTTACTAAACCTAGACATGATTAAATTTTTCCTAAAGGCCTTAAATAGCACTACATCAATGCAAATAGGCACGTTTCCATTTACTTGGATGCCATTTTATTTGTGGACACATGCTCAAGGAATATGTAGGGAAACCCATAGTTCTGATATCACTTTGTCACGACCCGCCTAGAAAATGTGACTGGCATATAAGGATTTGGATCCCTATAGAAGCCTCTGATAACATGACTGTCTAATATCATAAATAAATCGAATATATTTAAAATATCTCAATTTTAACTAAGTTTCATAATTCTGAAAATATTTCCAATCATAAATACCAAACATAAAACTACGTAAAATCCATAATCTGGGTCAAAGCCAAACATAATTAAATAATGACTGAAATTTTGAAAATAGTCAAAATAATATAATGCATGTCCGGATCTACTTACACAATTATTGGAGCACTACTAAACTGATATAACCAATAATAAGCTCCACTCCAAAGTGAAGCTCACCAAAGAAGCTCAAGGACTATGAGGATCTTGTGGTGTAACTAATCCTGAGCTTCTCTTAAGGGAGGAAGAGAGGGTAAGTTCATCAAAACTAATGAGTGAGCTTCTATTCACAACCCACATGGGCCAATAACAAATTAAATATACATAACATATACATACAACTAATATAAAACATTTTATATATAATTACATATAATTGTCCTGAAAAAATAATTTAACTAAATCCATGGCAATAATTAGTAGAGAAATAAGAGATATTCTGTACAATAAACTTAAGCTGATAGTAAATTTAAACTAAAGGCTAATCTAATGGGTATCTAACTAGGTCCCATAAATGGACACCACTGGGTTCCTTACTATGGGTAAGCTAGTCCTCTAGTGGATAACTTGGTACCAAGGTTGGCAATAAATCCTGGAGCCATTAACTCGTTGATCTATTTCTCACTATTTATTGGCTAAATTCACTGTTCATATAAAACTGGGATTCATGAAATTTTCTAGCTGATAAAATAAATATAAATCATACATACAACAAGTATGGTCCTATGAGTTTTCTAAAATAATAATTTCCCATGATAACTTTAAAATAATAATTTTCTAAAATTTTCATAATCCATAAAGGCATATCTCTTGACATAAATCATTCTAAAATTTCATAAATAATTTATATAATCTAAAATAATAATGACCAAAAGTATGGCCATGAGCTTAAACCCACTCACCGTTGATAGAAAACTATGAAGACTACTCAAATTCATAGACTAGATAAAAAGGGAAGAAACTAACTAAATTCCATGAAGATCACTTACTAGAAGAGATTAATTGGAGAAGATTGAGAGAAACCATGTTTTTCTCTCTAGGAAAAAAATCCTTGGGTAGGATTCTTAGAAAAATATTTACGAGTATTATAATATGCCAAATATATACTAGGAGTATAAAATACTCCCACGTGGCATTGTTTCACGTCCGCTTCACTTAGTGCCTAACGAAAGCTCTTGTTCTTTATAATTGATGCTACATATATATATATATATATAGAGAGAGAGAGAGAGAGAGAGAGAGAGAGTGCAATGTGCTATATATGTATTATTTTATTTTTCTTTTGAATGGAACGCACAACCATGGTGTATGACATGTTGAGTTTTAATAATAAAAATCTCATTATTATATATGTGTGTGTATAACTTGTGCAACATGCTACTATATTTATATTATTTTATTTTTTCTTTGAACGAAAATGGAACAACACAATTAAATTTGAATCGTGCATCAGTGTCTCATAATAATAATAATAACAATAACAATAACAACAACAACAACAACAATAATAATAATAAAATAGTACGTAGTGCTACTACTTGATGCATATATATATATATATATATATATATATATAATAATATAGTAGTACTACCTAGTACTATTTAGGTAAATAATAATAATAATATCAACATGATATATGTTTTCTCTTATAATATTATTAGAGCGTTCCGTGCATGCATCTTGTATTATAATAAAATAATATTAAAATGTCTACCAATTAATAGTAATAGTAATAATAATTTAAATACGAATAAATTCTATATTTGGGATATTATAGTTTTGTTTAATGAGCCCTATATACCCTAACTGGAGCTTCTCTTCCAAAGAAGTAGAATCTCGAACCCTAGCCCCCGTAAGGTGATCTCCTCCCTTGCACTCTCATCCTCCATCACATCCTCTTCCTCCAAGCTTCAAGGTGAGTTTGGTTGTTGGTTTATGCTTGCTTTCTCTTCCCTTTTCATGTTCTTATGTATGGACTTTGTTGTCCTCCATTGTTGTCAAGTGGGGGTGCTCCTCTAATGTTGTTAGAGTTATATTAGAGGTATCTAGATATTATTAGAGATTAATCTAGAGTTTATGGTTACTCTATGAGAGTTGTTGGTGCCATCCTCGCTCTACGGAACTCCCTTAGTGTTGCCGTCTCTTGTTCTCCCTCTCTAGATGAATGGATTCAAGCTCATGGCCTTATTTTGCCATTATGATTATGTTGGATGCATGATGTTTGTTAAGCATGAAATTTGAAACGAAAAAGTATAGAATATGATTTTACATGATTATGTCAAGCTAGAAAAATTATGATTTATGATGATAGCATGAATGAATGAATTTTCAAAACCATGAGACCATGAATTGGACTAATGCATATTATGAAAATGTTTTATATGCTCAGAAAATGATCATTTAGAAAAATGTATGATTTAAAGAGGTTTATGAAAGTTGTCAAATATGTATGATAGATTTATGGTATTGTCATGCTTTAAGACTTGGAATTTCATAAATCCTTTTATTGAAATGTTAATTTGAGCTATGTTGAATAAAATATAATTTAGCTTTATGAAGAAATATGCTATTATGCTTTTAGAGTTTTATAATTTAGAACCCAATGCTTTGAACTATGATTTTAGATTTATCAAGTATATGAAAAAATATGTTAGCTTAAGATATGGATTTAGAACTTCAGCTTTATGGTACCAAAAGATACGAAATTCAGGATGATTCATAGCACCAGATACATATTTTGTGGGCTTAAAATTGGAATACCTACAAACGGTGATCCCTTAGGCACGATTTTCACAGCTCCAGTTGTGCTAAAGTCAGATTGTTAGAGTTATATGAATCTACAACTCTCAGAGTACTAAGAATTTAGGGCTATTGTTCGCGAGGGGTTGAGTACCCATCCCTTTCAGTGATGGTTTTTGACATACTAGTTTAGCCAGGAGAAATAAGGAAACAGATAGTTAGTTAATGGCTGAAGAGATCATTAACTTTGGTACTAAGTTATCCGCTAGAAGGTTTTGCCCCCAACAGTTAGAAAATGGGACCTAGTTAGGTGCCCAGCATGTTGACAAGGACTACTATGATTTCAGGAGGTGCCTATTCGCTAGGGACTAAGTACAATTTTTCAGTTATGATTTTATAGCTTTTATTAATATATATATATATATATATATATATATATATGTATTTATGATGTTCAACATACGCTTCCCGATGCTCCCACCCTCAGCTAAAATGATTTCATGCTTGATTATGAGTTTATAAATGCTTGTTATGAATTCATAGAATGAAAAATGTTTTCCTAGCTAGCTATGTATGTAAATATCAAATGGTTTATGATTGTTGTAGGTATATTGTATTATATATATTTCCTTGGTTGTCCTATATGGGTTATGGATGGGAATTTACTACTGAGTCTATTGACTCACCCCTCTCCTTTCCTCTCATAGTTGCAGGTACAATTATCGTTCTGTCTCCTATAGGACAATAGCCTTCCAGTGGTGAGCTTTATTTTGAAATAAGGCTTAGTTAGGTACATGTTAGTATTAAAGTGCTCCAGGAGATGTGCAGGCAAGATCTCGACCATCCATTTATTCTTAGATTATGTATTAGATTTCAAAAGTTGAATATTTTATGTTTATGTTTTACAGAGCTCAAGTATGTATTTGAGATGTAGCTTATAGTTAAAGATTTATGTAGCCAATCAGATTTGCATTTGTGATTCAGTTTTAAGTGTTAAGTTGATTTTCATATTAAAAAATTTAGATTATATGATGAAACAGTTATGATTTCATGATTAGCAAATTTTGTTAAGGGTTTTAAGCTTAAACATTGATACTTCAGTTTTCATGAATTGGAATATTATGTTTTGAATTGACAAATTGATATTGATTTAGAAGAAAATTGTATTTTAAATATAATATTATTCTATTATATGCATTTAGAGAGGAACAATCACCAAAGGCTTACGTGAGAATGAGATTTCTCACGTGTCGATCATGATCCAAGTTTGGTTATGACGGTGTGTGGCCGTTGAGGGTAAGTAATAGAGGAGTCAAATGGGTTAGTAGGGTTTTGGGTTAATAAATTAGTAAGGGGCATGTAAGTAATTTTACGTTCTCTATTAACATGAATTAACTCCATTTGCTTTTACTTAGTTCAGGGGAAGTAAATGTCTGGTGAATAAATAGAGGGGGTGTGGGTTATATTTTAGTAAATTTCAAAAGAGATGAGTGTAACTTATGTAAATGTAATCTTTCATGATGAATGAAGTAAGAAGAAAAATCATTAGCCTTAGGGGTTGTTTGGAAGTGTTTTTGTTCTTAAATTTTTTAAAACTGTTTATAAAACAAGTTTCAGGTCAATTTTTAAAAACAAAAAAGAAAAACTTGTTTGGCAATGTAATTTCAAGAACAATTTTATAATGACAAAAAACAAAATCTGTTGGATAATTTATTTTTAAAAACAACTTTTAAAACTAATAAAACAAAAAACCATTTGGCAAATTGCATTACTTATAAATGATCAATTTTAACTATTATGTTTTATAGATAATATTTTCCATATATACTTAATACATAAAGTCTTAATACAAATTCCTATTCTAAAAAAATCTTAACACAACTTGATATCAATTTACATTTATAAATCTATTTATAACCTATGCATGATTTTCTTGTAGCCACATCCAATTAGCAATTTGGTCACGATATCTTGCCATTTTCCTTGGCTTCATCAGTCAATCTTATTGTGTTGTCCCTATTGGAATTCACTTCTACATTTGCATTATTATTCATAGCTTCAACGTCGATCGGATCCTTATCCTCCCATTCTCTAAACAATCTATCCTGCATTCCCCACTTACGCACATAGTTATGAATTACACAACATGCTACGACAATAAGGCGTTGCCTAGAAGGCTTATATGGTGGCATTCGCCTCAAAATGGGAAATCTTGCTTTTAAGACTCCAAAACATCTCTCAATTGTCATTCTTAAAGAAGAATGCCTAAAATTAAATAATTCCTTAACAGTTCTAGCTTGTCGACCTCGTCCATGAAACTCTTGTGCATGATATCTTTCACCTCTGGAAGGTGGGAGAAAGCCTCCAGGACACGGATACCAGAATCTACAAGATAATATGAACCTAATGCAATGAACAAGTATTAACATGAATATTGACATCATTAGATAACAATTAACAAAGAGCAATTTACACATAATGAAAATTATGGTATCAAATATAAATATATCACCTTGGAGGGCCAAGGAAAATTTGCATTTTGATTAGTAAGTGCATCAGAAAAACTTTTGAATCATGAGCACTGCCTTCCAACAGAATATACATACGTGAATAGCATGTTGAAGTCACATATGCACATAACATTTTGTGTGATGGCTGCCTTTCTACTTCTACATGATGTTTGCTTATTGGCTGGAGCCCATGCACTTATGTGTGTTTCATCAATCGCACCAATACAATTCTAATACAAACATATAAATTTAGCATAATATCTTAATTTGACAAAAGAAAATAGCACCAAACATCATATCTAAGGAAAGAAAAAGGACTAACCTTGAACCACGGATAATATTTTGGATATGCTCAGCAATTCTTGGATTCTTGCTTTATGATTTCCTTACCCAAACGACAAATTGCTCTCAAAACATTCTTGAAATGATGAGACACTTTTGGGTAGAATGTTGAAATCGATCTGCTACTACTCTATAACGTACATTATGTCCTATAATGAACAAAAACATTGCTACTTGTTCTTCTAAAAACACACCTCTTGAATCTTCTAAATAATTTTTACTTCTCAATTCTTCACACAAAGCAACATAACATGCTTTTTCCATACGCAATAATTCAAAGCAAACTGTTCCAGATTCCCTCAAAAGCTCACTAACAAATTCTTGACCACTTAATGCGATATTCTACAGGAATTTTATTATAAAATTGGTACTCATAATCAGCAATCAAATTTAGCAACAATAATTCAGCAAATTCAGATTCATCATCGTAGAGTCAGATGAGGATGAAGATCTTTCTAAAGTATCTCTGAGATACTTTCACTACCTGAAGGATGATTATCAATTTCCATCACAATTCAACCTGACATTAAACATAACATGCATTTTAATAAGTACGAATATTATCCATTACATATCGTTCTAAACAACAAAATAATATGTCAAAACACACCAGTCACATAAATTTAAAAAACACGTAGATAATAAGTATCATCAACACAAGTATTTATACATAAAAGTGTCACTCAAGTCTATCCAACCATGTTTTTTTCCTATGCCCAGTCATATTTAAAAATGCTTCTCTATAATCAGCATCTTTGAATTTTTCCACCGCCTTCATATAAGAGTCATCTGAGACATATCCATCTTTTCAAGCTCTCTTATACATCTAGCCATAGTGTACTCAGCTAATGCAACTATAGAACTAGTGGCTTCTACACTCTTTGCCCTATACCTCTCAGTTCTAGCCATTAAAGCTTCGCTTTCTTCTTAGATGCCTCAACCATAGCTTCTGCTTTCAACTTAGATGAATCAATGAATGCTTGAAGTGCATCTTCCACTTGGATGCTCCTACTCTCTCTTGGACTTGCGGTTTGCAACTTTAATTGTTCTTTTACTACTACGGGTAACTCTCTCTAATTCTGGGCTATCTTCTTCCTCATCATCATCATCTAGATTTACATGAACCCCGTCATGTAAAAATTTATTATCAAGCTCAATTTCATCATCCGTGTTGGGTGGATCTTGAGTAGATAAATGATGAAGCACCCCTGTTGCACTACTTTTATTGAAAATCACTCCCAACAGTTTGTAATTGTCCAATCCTTTCTTCTTAAACGGTGTAGCATCGGATGTGCCTATAAGCAAATTAAAAAATTATGTACGCTAAATCTAAAAATATATAAATATGAAGAAACATGCTAACTTCTATCTAAAAGTATACCCAATGTAAGTTGACCAAACTTCTTCTATAGTGACAATATTAGTTTCAGCATCCCATCCAAATCCAGTTTGTTGTAGCAACTGAGAATTGGCCATGTTGTTGCCTCAACCTATTAAATTTCTGCTTAACTTGTTTCATGTCATATTCCCTCCAAGTTCTTTGATTAAGAGTTTGCAATATACTTTGCCACACCTTAGGTGGAAATACATTATTCCTCATATTCCCCTTATTGACCTCATCAACCATAATATCTACAAAGATTTTGACAAATGACGAGGGCCAAAGTGAAGACTTTTTTTTCTCATTTTCCATTTACAATGGTGATTACAAATCAAAAAAAGGATTTTTAATTAGAAGAGGGAATTGAGGCCACCCAAAAGAGAATAAAGAAACACAAGAACCACTATATATAGCAACAAACTAGTATATTCCAATTGAAGACACCAATAGTAACATGAGGAGCCAAGCAATTCAGATTCATAAGTTATACACCTAAATTTAGCATGAAACACATCAGAATGGTAACTTATGATATTGGCCATATATAAGAAGCATAAGCTCCTTTGACTAACAAGTTATAAACTCAACACTAACAAGTTATAAACTCAACAAAACATCTATCAATTAACACATTTTCATTTCCATGATAGTACCACATGAACCATGAACTCCATTTCCATGATAGTACCAATACAACATTTAGTTCCCTATATTCCTTGGCACAATTGGAGTTATCCTTGTTAAGAGAGACATAACTAATGGTTGTTATGATAGTGAAAATAATCATGAGAACAATAGCCGATAATAATCACAAAAACACTAACCAACAATTCAAGAGTGCACTTTCTTTCTCTATTTGGAACTCTTTCAACACAGTCAAAGACATTGTAGCAATCTCGTAAGGATGACACACTAGAAAAAACAGCTTTGGCATTTTCAATGACCAATGATCCATGTACTTTTTTAATAAAAAAAAACCCAGCAACAACAAAACTCACTCTGAATAACACATAACGAGCTGCAATTTCTAATTAGTTTAACAATTAAGTTAAGCAAACAATAGCCAGCAGTCATGATAAAACATGAATGATATTTAGATAACTTTTTTGACAAAGAATGCTAAAATGGACTAAGGAGGGTTATCAATCATTGTGCATTAGAAATAATTGACAAAGAAATTTTGTACTCCTATTTTTTCGGCTTTCTCTCTTTAGAGGCATTTCAGCTACTTTGAATATCAAATCATTGCAATGGAAATAATTGACAGAGCATTACATATCCAATCATTGCAAAATCCAACCTTAAAATGCATGAATTCACAAACATGGTAAACATTCAAGCATTAATAGACAATGTTATCTATCCAGTGCACTACATAAATTATGTAATCCATAAAGGTCTCAATTCTTCACCACTAAATGCTATTTTTCCTAATTTATTCAGTTTATAGCATGAAATTTCACAAATCAATGAAGCAAAATGACAGACCAGGTAAAATATACAATAACCAACAGATAACCACCATAACTTAGCAACAAAAGAGAAAGATAGGGAAAGGGAAGAACTCACCACCGGATCTGAGGGAAAGGCTCTCGATCTGGGCTTCAAAGGTGGCAGGCCGGATCTTGGGCTTCAGTGGTGGCGGTCGTAGGGCGGGTTGCCTGCATCTGGCTTCGCGGAGCGTCGCCTGGTCTCCTGGGCTTCGCTGTCTCCCTGCTCGCACTGAAGGGTGAGACCGAAGCACGAGCAAGTTGCAGGACCGGAGAGGAACGGTTCGCAGGTCGCGCAGCGGGGAGGAGGTCGCGCGGACTCGAGGCAGAGGATGGTCAGGTTGCGCCGGGAGGCGGTGGCAGGGATCGCGCGGACTCGGGAGGAACAGGTTCGCGCCGGACTCGAGCAGGAGTGAGAGCGCAGGTCGCGCCGACCGGGGGGAGCAGTCGCCCACTGGAGCAGGAGCGGAGAGCACGTCCTGAAGGCTCTCCGCGGAGCTGCTTCCTTGAGTGGATGAGTCTTCAAGCCTTGCTTGCTTCTTCAAAATATGGGAACGAAAATAAACAAAACACACACGGGAGGAGTCGAATACTAGGAGAGAACAATAGGTTCACTTAATTACAAAAATGACACCGCATTTTTCATTGTTTTCAAAACAATAACACAAAAAAACAACCCAAAATTGTTTTGCGTTTTTTGTTTCTAAAACAAGAGTTGTGATTTTTTGTTTTTAAAACACGTTTTGTAAAACATCTTAAACAAACAAAGTTTTTTGTTTTTTCACTTTTAAAAACCAAAAACACTTTTAAAAAACTCTTTCCAAACAGGCTGTTAGTTTGTAGTATTTATCTCTAGTTTTTAGTCTTAGATATAGTTTTTTTAGCATTAGTTTCTCTAATTGTTAGTTATTTTAAAAAATTTTGTAATAGTATCCTTGTTATTTCTTGATGCAAAGTTTTGATTTTTGCTTCATACAATTCTTTAAACTGATTTAGTCTATATTGTTTATATGTATTGTGAAAATTTATATATATTTTGTAATAGTAAACTGAAGACAAAAACTATATTCTGGTCAATATAATCAATATTGCAAGAGGATAAATTAGTCACTCGTAACTTTAAAATCCCTTGTGGTTTTTCGCATTTAACAAGTGGACATCTTAATTCTTTTGTTACCTCGTTGTTCCAATATTTAATGGCGAAGCGTGTAAAGGCTATTAAATTGCTACTTTGGCTCTATTAAGTTTCACAATGACATATTAAGTTACCCTTACAAAGAAAGTTTTTATAGTGACATATTTCTAATCTTTTTAATCAAATCGATCACAAGCCTTTGTATAAAAAGAGTATAAAGGACAAAACAAAATCCAATAAAAAAGAGTAAACTTTTCTAGACTAGTGGTGGTATACGAATCACCATTCCCAATAAATGAAGGCTTGCCTAATACAACTTGAACTATTCTCCTTCAAAATCAGACACAAATGGGTCGATACATGAGAACAGTTTCAGATAGCTCACATACACAAACGTTATCAATTGGAGTAAAGTATCACTTTTGTCTTCTGAAATTGCACGCATGAGTTACTTTCGTCCCTGAAATTTGGAAATTAACTATTTGGTCCTTGAAATTATAATCCGTAAGTTATGTTAGTCCTTAGAGCTACTCCTGTCACGCGCCATGATGGATTTCCTGATGTGTCAGATAACGTTACGCTTGCTAGCTTGTCACTTCACTTTTAAAGACAATATCAAATGTGTCAATTTAGTCCCTATACCAACACCTTTCACTTTTTAGTCCCTGTACCAAAACCCTTCACTCTAAACTTTTCACTTTCCCTTTCTGCACTTAATCTCACCCTATTCCCTTTCATCTTTCCCTTTCATGTCCTATACCCTTACTTTTACCGAACATCATCTTTCATCTTAATTTCACCATAGCCTTAACCCAGTCATTCATTGCCTTTGTCTTTCACCACTGTTCGATTACATCAACTTGCACTCTAAATTCAAAGCTTCTTCTTATAGCTTTGATCACATAATTCAAAGTTAAGAATAATGAATTATATTGTGTTGTGGTCTTGCATAGTCATTGTGTTTGTGGTCCTAATCATGTATGTGGTATATAGTATTTTAGTGTCTGTGGTCCCATTCATGTCTCCCTATCGTTGTCTCTATATTTTTGGGTTTTAGGCAAAATGAAAAATACGGTTTAGAGTTTCCTTTTTTGGCCAAAAGGTTTAGCGTTTCTATTTTTGGTCGAAGGGTTTAGGGTTGATGGAAACTTTAGTGAAGAAATGAATAATGTAAATTCTTTTGCATAATAATAATAATAAGTTTTCTTTGCAAACTAGGAATTTGTGCTTTCATCATGTAGGCAACTTTGGCTGAAACTATAAAGGGGAAGTAATTTATGAAGGTGTAGAACATTTGTTGGCTATTTGATGAAGACAAACTAGATGTGTTTTATGTGGCAGGTTGCTATAAGGAATTGGGGTATCATAGGGTTTTGAATTATTACTGGAAATGCAAACCAGGAAGAGACCTTAGTAAGGCGTTAAGTGATTTGAAAACATATAAGGATCTTTTGGACTTGGTTAGAGTTTGTAAAAATAATGATGGGGTCATTAATTTATACTTTGAACACCCTGTTGAAGAGCCAGATCTTTGTCCAGATGTTATAGCGTTGGATAATGGTGATGCACCTTTGGATGGCCATGAGACCCAACTTGAAGCTGAGCCTAACACTCATCATGATGGTGAGGCTGCGAGAGAGAAAGGGAAAAGAGCATCCAATTCCCAAAGAAAAAGGGAAGGTTGCTGTTAGAGAAAAGGGAAGAAAGCACCAACCCCTTTCATTTTTGTTGACAATGATAGCGAGTCCATTGGTTCTTATGAAAGCACAGAAGATGTCCCCTATAGGCCCTTTTAGTTGTCAAAGAAACGGATAGTGAGTTGGAGATAGAAATGGAAGTTGCAAAGAAGAAGAAGAAAACAATAAAGAAAGGCAAGGGTGTTAAATCTCCTAAAAGAAAAGCAAAGGTGTTAAATCACCTGGAAAAAGGGTGCAAAGGGAAACAAGTTGCAAGTAGGAGCAAGAGGGAATCACCTATCAAGAAAGGAAAAGGAAATATACCTACAAAGAAAGCAAAAGGAAAAGGGGTAAAGATTGACAAAGGTGTTAAAATTGCTACTGCTAGGAGGAAAAAAATGAACAAGAAGTGTGAAGCTAGTCTAGTAAGGGAGGAAAGGACTGTAGATGATATGTTTTCATCTTCTGAAGGAGATGATGAAAGCTTATCAGACTTTGAGGTGCCTGCGATATAGGGAGATGAATATGTATATGTGTCCTTATTATTCTTTATGGTGTGATTTCTTTGTGTATATTTGATGTATATATTTCTTTATGATTCTTTATGTTGGGTTTATTTATTTCTTGTTTGTTTTTTTTACTATAATAATATGGCATACAAATTCATACTTTACCTTCACTGGTGCTCCTAGTCATGATGATGAGCCTATTGGATGATGATGGAATGAAGTCATGGAAATTCTAGGAGTTGAAGGCACCTGTTACTTCGAAAGATGAAGGTAATAGTAGACCTGTTCAGCCCCAATTTGATGAGGATAACACATTTGGTAATGTTAAATTTGAGAAAGGAATGGAGTTAAGACCCTATAAGCATTTAAGAATGCTGTCAAGGATTACACTATGCATTTTGGAAGACAAATACAATGGGTGAAGAATGATAAAGTGAGATGTAGGGTTAAGTGCCAAAACAAAGGGTGTCCATGGCTGATTTATTATGCATGAAGTGCTGTTAACAATACTTTTGAAATCAAAAGTTATCTTGACAAACACATTTGCAGGAGAGGCTTTAAGAATAGTCAAGCCAATAGGAAGTGGGTTACTAAGAAGCTTGTCAGAAGACTTAGGAAACAACCAAATTTGAAACATGGTAAGGCTGCTAAGTACTTGAAAAGGAAGTGTATGCAAGTTGAATAGGACACTAGTTTTCAAATCATTGAAATATGCAAGAGCCATAGTGGAAGGTGATGAGAAGGAGCAATATGGAATGCTGTGGGACTTGGAGGGAATTACTTAGGAGCAACCAAAGATCACAGTGAAATGAATGTCATTCCCGTTCCTAATTCACCACCAGATTGACAAGTTTTATGTGTGTCTTGAAGTATGAAAGAATGGGTTCAAGGCAAGGTGGAGACCCTTGATTGGGTTAGATGATGCCTTTTCAAAAGGCAAAGCATACTTGCATTTGTAGGTTTTGGCAACTCATAGGTATGACTCCTTTTAATTTATTTAGTATTTCAGGTCTTGTTTGACTTTTGTTTTTATTATGATTTGTTTTTTCTTTTAGGTATACCATGCATGCATACAATAGTTGCTATATCTTATAAGAATGAAAGGCCTGAAGACCATTGTCATGCATAGCTAACAATGGGGTCATATAAGACTACATATGAGTACTATGTCAAGCCATTCCAAGGGCCTGAGAATTTGGAGCAAATTGATCACCTAAGACCTGTTCCACTACCTGTTAAAAGGCACATGGGAAGACCAAAAAAGCTTAGGAGAGAAGATGGAGATGAGGGCACTCAACTCACATAAGGTCAAGAGAAGGTACCCACCATTTGTTTGTTATACCTGTGGCATTCAGGTCACACCACTAAGAACTGAAGGAACCTAATAAAAGAAAAAGAAAAGCCAAAGGGGAAACATCTACCACTGATCAACCAACAACTACAAATGAATCTGGAAGTGTAGCAACTGGCAATGGAAGACTGTGGGCAAGGCTGGCAATGCATCTAAGATTGTGGGAGCAATTGAAACTGTGGCAATAATTGTGGGAGCAACTAGATTGACTTGGCTCAATCCTATCCTCATAGTTCTACAATACAACCTTCTCAAAGTCTACCTATTGTAGAGGTATGAACACCAATATTTTTTCCAATCAACACTGGTATTTTGTTTAAACACTAATATTTTGTCATATGTAGTTGAAGTGGGAGGGTCCTTCAATTGCTAAAGCTGCAACTAGGACAACAGTGCCTACTTTTAGGTCACCACCAGCTATAGCACATAGGGATAGGGTTGCCTTTAGGCTATCACCTATAAGGCCCCCAACTAAAAGGACCCCAACACCACCTCCCATGCCCAATTTTATAAGACCACTAGCCTCCACACCAAGCAGCAACTACAACGCCATGTCTCCATGCACCTACACAAGCCACAACATATGGAAGCTCATCTCCACCACCTGAGACACTATCAAAGGAGACCATTGAGGCTGCAAGTGAAGCAACAATATCAAGATTGGCCAATTTCATGCGATTTGTTCCAACTTCTGGCTTTCGACCTCCAAGACCTCTTCCAAGGAAGATGAATTGAAGATTATGTGGGGCTTAGCTTTTTTTGTATAGGGCTTATTTATTCTGAATCAGGCCATTTCTCAGTTTTTTTTTTGGTCAGGGCATTAATTTGGTATAGATCTTAAGTTGCATTTTGTATAACCCTTTCTTTTGTATTGCCCTTACTTCTGATGGTTTGTGATGGTTGCTAATGGTCTGAAGACCAAGTTTGACTATGTTTGAGACAAATGACAATTTATGTATGTTGAGCTCTTATTAGCTCACCTTTTAATATAATGTTATTAATTAACAGCAACAAGTGATACAAATATTTTGAGGATGACTAAATTATATTATGCAAACATGTCATGCTAATTTGACTTTACTAAGTGCTTGATGGTTTTGTCATGACCTCATTATGATACAGGTTTTGTGTTGTTACTAGGTTCTCTTGTAATTGATTGTGAAAATATTGATAAATTTTGATAAGGAAAGCTTTTCAACAACACTAATTTCATTAACATCAATGTTCCTTACAAGCCAAAATGCATAAACTACTTGATCCAAACTCAATACTTTCTTAAACAAAATAAGCCACACATGATGATACAAAGTATGATCACTATACACATTGCCATCACTAACAATCTTAAAGCCCTAACTTCATCTCTAGACTTCCAATCTTCCATGCCACATTCATCTTCCACTCCTCAAGGTCACTTACACCAACATCACTTGCACCAATCTCATCTCCCACTTAAAATAGTTACAACCATTCCCATCCGAACTGCAAATCACAACACAAAAACAATAAACATGAATATTACAAGATTTTTGTATGCACAAATCAGGTTAATTAGGGCAGCCAAAAAGGGTCTACCAGGATTAAAAACTGTAACACCCTAAAAAAATTATTTAAAAATTAATTTGAGTTTTATTAGTCATAATTTCAAAAATTTGACAATTTTAGCAACGATGAGGATGGCCCAACGGATGTGTTTAAAAAAAAATTTCGGCCGAAGTGAATAGTGATCTTGCGGGCCTAAGCCTCTGATAGTCGAAACCCTAAATCCAGAAAGGGAAATTCCAAGACTGAGAAAAGAGAGGGTTAAAGTTAGAAATGATAAGGAATAAGAAGTTATACCTAAAATTAATTTTCGGTAATTTTTGATTACCTGGATACGGTGTTTCACCTGTTCAGGAGAGTTTTGATGGCCAAGTAACCTTTACCAACCACTTTATGCTAAGTGGATGGCAGGGATTGAAACTTGAAAAGCAATTTTTAATCATTGCCTCTCATTTATTATTATTTTTACCCAAAGCCAATATCTCATCCGTTCGGAGGAATTTCAATATGCAATTTTAACAGAAAAAGCTACTTGCTCCCCAAGTCAAAGTGAGCCACTTATCTTGAGCCAAGTGGATGAGCAAGATTCATTCTTTGACTAACAAAATAAATCCTAACCATCCATCTCATTATTTTCTTATAAAAGAAAGAAATACATACTTTGACTACACAATTATGACATCTAACTCAAGATAAATACAAAGCCACCAACCTTATCACCCCACCATCATTATTTTCAGCTAAGAGGCCTTGAAACACAGCCCTCCATTGTTCTTTCTCTCCAACCTTCATTCTTGCTTTCAAATCCCCAAAACCTAAGCTCAAAGTCACTAAAACACCAAGATTGTTTCATAAAACTTATTCTACTCTCCATAATCTACCAAACTAACCGATTAGAATTTGAATCGATAACCTTTTTACACTTTGAGAGCTCACAATCTGTTTCCTAAGGAAATGTTTGGTGTGGGTTTGAAGGCTTTGAAGTGAAACCACTCTTGGATCATCCTTGGAGCCAAGATCCTTAAAGCCACCAAAGTAGGGTTTTCTTTAGCCTTTTCTTTCCAAATTTATTCTGAAAATTTCTGATTGATCTTAGTCTAAAATTTCTAGTTATATTCGTTGATAATATGTTGATATTGATGTATTAATTTTGATTGTGTGTTTGGATGATGTTAGAAATCATTTTGTTAAAAGAGATTTTCAATCATGCTACTGGATTTCCGGCTCTGCATAGTAGTCATTGATCACGAATTTTTTGATGAAATTGTGGGTATTTTCATGAGTTATAAAAATTATATGTTGAAGCTAACATCCTAGGCTAGTTCACAAATTTTCTTGGGCTCTGATTTTGACTCCTAATGCCTTAAAAAAATCAAGAACTAAAATGGTACCATGCTGTTTGGATTATTGGAATTGAAACTATAAATTTTGTTAGTTTTTTTCCACACCAAATGATTGAATTATCACTTGACATTTTTACAGGGTGTTGAGGACATATTGAAGTCCAACTGCGAATTTTTGTATTATGTGATATGTTCATTTGATTGGGTAATAAAATTGGGAATTATGACTGTTGACTATAAATAGGGGGTTTTTGACCTTTGAATTTGTCTAATTTTGTTAACATAGTTAGAAAACTCTTTTTGCTCTGAAGTTTTTATGGAACCTTGTGGACACATTGAAGTGTCTTAGAGAATTTTGATAACATTTAAATTGATTGTTTGATATGAAAATAAATTTGTACTACAATAATGTGAAATATACCCAATTGCTGGAAATGAACCCAAACCTTGAATTGGTAATGTAATGACATTTGGTTCAAGTATGATGTATGTGAATGCATGCTAGCAACCTAAAAAATTAGTTTATGAGACTTGATTGAAAATTATATTGTGAACGGATACTTATATAAGTTTGATGATGATGTATATGTTAAGTAGATAAAAAGTCCCTTTTTATGTGTAAAGGGCACGGGAAAGTCCCTTTTTATTGTGTAAAGGGCATGAAAAAGTCCCCTTTTATGTATAAAGGGCATGGAAAAGTCCCTTTCAATGTCCTGAGGGCACGTATATTTCATAATGCAATACTATGATATTGAGTAGTATTACGTGTATATATTAAGTGATTGAATAATAAAATAAACCTATTTTGGAAGGATGATTTTTGAACTTTAAAATGAACCTTTGATATACATATTGCATGCTCACACTTTCTTAATAAATCGAAATGGCTGGGGTGATGACGATGACATTATGATTGTGTAATTGGGGAGTTACGCTCCTGAAAATTGTATAATTCTCACCCCTATGTGTTTTTGTGTTCCCGTGTTGCCTCAGGTTGATCATATAATAAAATAATAATAATAACAAATTGTAGTAAACAGAAATATCAACAAGAGAGAGAAGGGAAACACACACTAAACCTAATCACATCCACTATATATATATATAGAAAAGTTAGCACACATTCTCTACCAATTCATACCTATCCATATTTTTATTTTCAAAGCAGCACTTCACACTCTTTACCTCTTCAAACCTTCATCTTCTACATCATTCTTCGTCTTCTTTCATCTCAATTCACAAAGAACCCATTGTTTTTATCTTTGATTGCACTTTTGGTACAAGATCCATCATTATACAAACGCTCCATCATCATTCAAGCCAAAAATCATCTCAAATTTTCCTTTAAAGGCTGAGTTGCACTAGCATAGAAGGAGGAGGAGATTTTGATTCTTCTCACTCCATCAAAACCTCAAGAATCCTAACCTTCATTAGTCTTCATACCAAGTAAGGGTTTCTTGCCTTTTTCTCTTTATACGTATGATGTTCATGAATCATAATGTCTATAATTATTGAAAGATTAGTTTTTTTGTTATAACTCTTGAAATATGATTGAGATTAATCCTATATTTCATATGTGAGATTATTGTTGATTATAGATATGTAGTAACAATGATTTAACAATGCGTGTTAATATATGCGAGCAAAAATAATATTGCATTATTGTCAAATAATCTTATAAAGAGATATATAAAGAAAGAGAAAGTAAACGGAAAGACTAAACTACATATTTTATGTGACTGAATATAATTTTATATGTATGCGTATGTTCATTTATATTGTCATTCATACATGAAATATAGTATTGCTCTATGTTAAGAAAGACCATGTTAAAAGATACGTCTACCTCGGGTAAAGATTTTTGAAGCTTATTAATTGAAATTTAATTTATGTTCATGTCTTTTTAAAAATAAACCAGATGGCTGGAGATGATTTTAATGACATCTCATTATCTGGATTTTTCCTAGAACTTTCGAGTTCTCACCCTATCTTATTTGCATCATCTCCAGATGACGAGCAAGTAACCAAGGATCCTTTAGAGGAGCACATTCAAGGAAAAATATATAAGATTTTATTTTCTGATTATGAGAGTAGTTAGGATTTTATCTCAGTCTATGAGACTTATTTAGATGAGTTATACTTCTTTTAGAAGTTTAATTACTTAATTGATTACTGGACCACTTCAGCTGAAAAATATGCGCTGCTACGTGAAAGAACGTGGGATTGCAGTAGTTTAGTAGTTGATATTTTTACTTTCCTGTACATAGTTGGAGTTATATGTATATAAATATAATAGATAACGTATTATATTAAAGATCTTAGAAGAGCTTCCTTTTGTACTTAGCTATGTATTCAATAAATGTTATGTTTCTTTATTATATATTTTAATAGAATTATGCTTAGTTATTACATTAATCGAGCTTATAGATATTTAAGAAAAGTCCTTAATTTATAAGTAACAACTCCTTGAGTATGATGTCATGACTTAAGAATGATGTTGTCCTTGGGAGGATGTTACAAAAATAAAATTACAAATTAAAAACAAAATTACTATCGTGTGATTAGGGCCAAAAAGGTCTATAGGATTAGATGAGGTTGTGGATATTCTATATATTGCCCTTAGCCCACAACAAAATATCCTTTTCCTCCCCTAAATCGACAGAAAACTTGTCAATCTACCTTCAATGTTGGATAAGTTTGAAATACCTTGGGATTGATTTCCTCCACCCATTATCTCTGAGCAAAAGTATACCTGCTTAGGAAGGATTTGGTCAACTATGGTGTGAAAATGTAGAAGAAGAGAGAGGAAGAGAGATGAGAGATTTGGGTTTTGATTCAGGAAGAATGGGGAGATAGGGTCTAAAACGAGAAAGAAGAGAGTTTTGGTACAGGGATTAAGTTGACACATTCGATATTGTCTTAAAATGTGAAGTGACAAGTTGGCAACCATAGTGTAACGTTATTTGACACATTAGCAAATCCGTTACGCTTAATGGAATGGCTAAGGACTAACGTGACTATGGATTATAATTTAAAGGACCAAATAATTAATTTTCAAATTTTAGGGATGAAGTTGACTCTCATATATAATTTCATAGATGAAAGTGACTCTACTGTTATTAATTGTCAATGTCTCCGACCCAAAAGTTGAAAAACAATTAAAATATCAGCATGTCCAATATCAAACACACAAACAAAACACAAGCGTTATTACACACAAAAACTAGAACCGCAATAGGCCCAGTCACATTAAACCCAGCCCCAAAACCGAATATTTTCTCACCAAAACAAAATTCGATTCCAAAATTCCGTGCCCACTTTTATTATAACCTCATTTTCGCAACCTTCCATTCATTCCATTTTCGTTTCAACGAAAGAGAACTTTGAGAAGAACAAACAGAACAAGCAAAAAAGAAAAAAAGAGAGGAAGAAAAATGGGTTCTTTTGAGGCGGTAGAGAAGCACGTTACGGCGAAGTTCCTAGCAACGTTCATTGTGGGTGGCGTGATCGTTGGTGTGACACTTTACGGTTTGTTGCAATCATCTGAAGGGCTTCAGAAGAATCTGGAACCTCTTGGGTTGTGGAAGAGGAGGAGGAGGAAGAAGAACAAGCCAATACGCGTGTACATGGATGGGTGCTTCGACATGATGCATTATGGCCATTGCAATGCTCTTCGTCAGGCACGTGCACTCGGTGATGAGCTCGTTGTTGGGGTTGTTAGCGATGATGAAATCATCGCTAATAAGGGTCCCCCTGTTACCCCTCTTGAAGAAAGGTCATAACCTTTTTTCTTCTTTGGATTTTGATCTTGTTGTTGGGGTTGTACTGACCGTTGTGTTATGGTAATTAATGTGCCGGTTTTGTGTTTGGTTTAATTTCTAGATTTGTAATATGCTTGGAATTGATTGTGTTTAGAACGAAATAAGTTAATCAAAGCACACGTTTTTCTTTATCATTGGTTTGATTTTATTTTATTTTTGAAAAAATAAATTAGGCGTTTTTCTGTTTCCATGCAGCAATTCTGGCAGTGTTAGGGAGAACTATGATTTTGACATTTGAAGGATCAATGAGTTCATAAACTAGTCCTCAGAAATATTTTAGGTGCGTTTGGCTTCAGTTTTGAGCTTTTCTCTTTTTAGGATTTTGTAAAGGAAATACTGAAAATTATGAAAACTTTTCATTTCTAGTTTTCAATACCTTTTTCACAAAATCCTGAAAACTGGAAAATTGAAAATGAAACTGAATATTGAAACCAAACGCACCCTTTTTAATTCACAGTACCATAATGATCAATGTGCTGACAAATTAGTCCCTAAATATCAATGTGCTGACTAATTAGTATTTAAAAGATCAACGTACTGACAAATTAGACTCTAAAATGTATTTTGTTAGTCTATTAGAGCCCATTAGCAATAATGGAATTGATCATATGGGTACCACAAACTGATAAAACATATTTTAGGGACTATTTTGTTAGTGTATTGACCTTTTTAAGGGTCAAAATATAGTTTATGTGGCATTGTTATGACAATTGACAACCCTTTATTTCATTAGTTTGATGGGGTTGTTTTGTTTATTTTTGAATTGGATTTTGAGATGGTGATGATAGTGATGATGTGTGTTGTAGGTTGATTATGGTGAATGCTGTGAAGTGGGTTGATGAGGTTATTACTGATGCTCCATATGCCATAACTGAGGAGTTCATGAAAAAGCTCTTTAATGAGTACAATATAGATTACATCATTCATGGGGATGATCCTTGTATTCTTCCTGATGGGACTGATGCCTATGCTCATGCCAAGAAGGCTGGCCGTTATAAGCAGATAAAGCGCACTGAAGGAGTTTCCAGCACTGATATCGTTGGTCAGAATCATGCTTTCTTTCTTATAGCATAAGATTTCCTTCTTTACTGGTTGGTGCAATTGGGCGTGTTGTTTGCATTCGTTTGATATAGTCTTTGTAAATTATTAAATAAAAGTCCTTTGGTGTGTTCGCCTGGAGTGGAATGCTCTCATGTTTGTTTATGGCCTCTATCATGGTTGTTTCAAGGGAGTTGCCATTTAAGATATGCTTAGAGGCCAAGGGTGGGCAGCATTTATGTCATTTTTTAATGTTCTATGCCATATATCGCTTTTTCTGTTTCGGATTTTGTTAGATTGTTCTCCCATATCTGCACTTCCTTCGTTTTTCTTCATAAAGTTTCTTTTTCTTGGGAACTGTATTAAATGGATCTCAATATGTTGCTTTCATTTGTAAGTATTTTGTTAGGACCCCAAGTAATGTAGATAATACGTTATGACCCCTGCCCATCAAGTAATAGTATTTTACCTTATGCTAAGGTTTATAGTAGAAAGAATAAAAAAGGAATTGTTGACATGGGGGAAACATGTGACTGAGAAGGGGAGGGAGGGGTTTGTAACTATGCCTAGCTGGCAGTTAGTGGGGGTAGGGTGGATGTATTGTGATTCTGTTAGGGAAGAAAGGGGAAATATATGGGAGGAGGGAGAGGGTTGAGGGGAGCATCTCAATAGCTGGAAAAGAGTGGAATTAGGAGAGTGCTAGGTCTCTCAAACCTGGTCATTTACTCATTGTTTTTCTTCTTAATTTCTGTTAATAATACAACTCACAGGGGGAGCAATACTTCACGGTATTACTCTTTCCTGAGGACTTTCCTTCAGTTCTGCATTTTCCTTATTGTAGCTGGTACCAGTTCTTATAACTGGTATAGAGCTCTCGATCTTGGGAGCTGTGTATGGTAACCACGCGAGCTTGCAATGGAGGCTAGGTTGGGAGAAATGGAACGAAGGTTAGCGAGATGCAGGAGGAGCAAGTGCGACCCATGGCAAATCTGCAGCAACTCTAACTCGTCAGATGGAACAGTTGAGACGAGATGGAGCTCCAGGAGAACTTGAAGCCGGACGGTGATCGGCGACGCAGGAACCATCAGCGCCAGCACAGGGAAAGGCGTCACGATGATTCAGGAAGACGAAGACTCTTCGTCGCAACACGCGGGATTTGGGAGAAGTGATGACGAAGACGACTCCTTCGAGGTAGGAAGACATGAGAACGACGGAGAGGGTGGAGGTCAGGAAGAATGGATCTACCCTTTTTTTCCAATGAAGATGCATACAGCTAGCTCGTGCGAGCTGAGTGGTATTTTCGGTGGCATAAGTCGGCTTGCGAGGCCGACTCGATTTGGTGTTGGTGGCTATGGAGGGTGAGGCGTTGACCTGGTACGAGTGGTGGGAGGAGCAAAAGGAGTTTCCCTCATGGCGGAAGTTCAAGGAGGATCTACTCCAAAGGTTCCAACTGGGAGGCTCAGAATCCAATGGGCTGCTATTGGACGTGAAGAAGGGCTAGTGATCAGTCGGTGGGAGTTCGAATTGGTGGCGAGGACCAAGAAGAACCTAGATCCTGAGATCCTCATGTGCATCTTCTTGAATGGGCTCAAGAGAGAAGTGAGGGCGGAGATGGCGGTGGGAGAGTTTCGCACTCTAACAGTGATGATGAACCGTGCTCTGGAATTGGAGCAAAGAAATTTAGCTTGGGTGGAAGTTGGGGTGCACCCAGGAGGAAGGAGTGTAGGTGGATCCTCAAGGGTCCTAGGTCCATTTCGGGTTCAATCTTCAGTAGGCCCAATGCTAGACACACTCAAGGAAGTGGGCCAAGGAGTGAGGCTGGCCCAGAATTTTCTAGACCACAAATGGGAGTCAGAAATATCTTTGGTGGGGCGCGGGAATGGGTTAAGTAGTAGTGAGTGGACCAGTTGAAAGTAGAATCAGTGACATCCGAAGGCTGTCTCATGAAGAATGGCATGAAAGACACAAGAAAGGGTTGTGTTTTAGATGTGGGGACAAGTGGAATCCTGAGCACAGATGTCAACTACGCCATCAACAACTCATCTTAATGGTGGAAGGAGGCAAGGAGGAAGATGAACCGGACATCACCATCGAAGAGGAGCTGGAAAATGAGGTCAGGGAACTACAATTATCATCCCTTAGCTATTGGGGTTTAACTTCTAACTCTCAAGTTGGGGGATTCAAGAGGAACAAGTGGTGATATTGATAGGTTCAGGTGTCACTGCCAACTTTATCTCTACAAAAGTGGGGGAAATGCTACAGTTACCGATAGAAGACGTTAAGGGATTCAAGGTAGATGTGGGTAGTGGAGCAATGGAGGAAGGGTTTGGAGTTTGTAGGGGAGTAGAACTAAAGGTGCAAGGTGTAAAAATTATCCAGAATTTTTTCGTGGTGAAGTTAGGGAGACCTGAGGTGGTGGTGGGGGCTGATTGGTTAGCGAGTTTGGGAGATTTACGGAAAGTTTAGAAATATGACACTGAGTTGGATGGAAAATGGCAATCGGGTTTTAATGAAAGGTGACCCCAAGTTATGCAAGAGCAAATCATCATGGAGGGCAACTTTAAAGGCTCTCAAAGCTGAATGGGAAGGTTATTTGGCGACACCTATGCAGATTGAAGAAGGCAGTGAGGAGGATCCGGAATTTCAGAAGGGGCTAGAAATTTATTGGCTGAATACGAAGATCTTTTCCAGTCTCCTTCAGGTTTGCCACCAACCCGGGAGCAAGATCATGCCATAGTATTGAAGGAAGGAGCTCAAATTCCTCACATTCACCCTTACAGGTATCCCATTACCAGAAAACTGAAATTGAAAAGATTATAGATGAGATGATGCAGTCTGGAATTGTAAGGCCTGTACTAGCCCCTTTTCTAGCCCAGTGATTTAAGTAAAGAAAAAAGATGGAGGGTGGCGTTTCTGTGTGGATTATAGGGCCTTAAACCAGGTAACTATTCCCAATAAATTTCCAATCCCTATTATTGATGAATTATTAGATGTGTTGGGAGGTGCAAGAGTTTTCTCTAAGCTGGATTTGAAATCTGGTTATCACCAGATTAGGATGAAGAATGAAGATATCCCAAAAACAACCTTTAGAACGCATGAGGGCCATTATGAGTTCCTTGTTATGCCTTTTGGACTCACTAATGCCCCCTTGACTTTCCAAGCCCTGATGAACAAGGCGCTGAAACCATTTTGAAGAAAGTTTGTGCTGATGTTCTTTGACAACATATTAATATATAGCCCAAACTTAGAGCTCCATCATATGTATCTTCAGCGGATTTTTGAAGTACTGAGGGTTCATGAGTTGTATGTCAACAAGAAGTGCTGTTTTGAACAGCCTCAAGTTGAATATTTGGGGCATATCATTTCAGGCGAAGGTGTGGCAGCTGACCCCAAGAAGATTCAGGATATGGTAGATTGGCCTGTGCCTACTGATTTGAAGGGACTTAGAGGACTTTTGGGGTTGACTGGGTATTATCGGAGATTCGTGAAGAATTATGGGAAGATTGCATGGGCACTCACCCAACTCCTTAAGAAGGACAATTTTCGGTGGGGAGAAGAGGCTCAAAGGGCTTTTGAGAAGTTGAAGAGAGCTATGACTTCCTTACTCGTATTGGCTGTCCCCTCTTTCACCAAACCGTTTGTGATTGAAACGGATGCATCCGATAAAGGGATTGGAGCTGTCTTGATGCAAGAGGGCAGGCCCATTGCATATATGAGCCAAGTTCTTTCCGAAGGGGCCCAAAAGAAGTCTATTTATGAGAGGGAATTAATTGCTATAGTTTTAGCAGTGCAGAAATGGCGTCATTATCTGCTTGGACAGCATTTTGTGGTGCATACAGACCAGAAGAGTCTGAAATACCTGCTGGATCAGAGAGTTGTGAGTGCAGATCAGCAGAAATGGGTGACAAAACTCATTGGCTATGATTTCAAAATCAACTATAAGGCGGGGAACGAAAATAGGGTGGCTGATGCCCTCTCGAGGAAGCATCAATATTTTGCTATTTCCATAATTAATGTTGCTGAATGGACTGATTTAGAGGATGAAGTTCAAGCAGATGCAAGGTTACGGGGAATTATTCAGGATTTGTTGCAAGGAAAAGACTCCCATCCAGGGTTTGCTATAAAGAAAGGGAGGTTATACTATAAGGACGGGGTGGTGATTGCTAACGATTCAGCGAAAATCCCTCAAAATACTGCAAGAATTCCATGGCTCTAACAGTGGGGGACATTCTGGATTTTTCCGCACTTACAAGAGGATTTCAGGTTTACTATATTGGGACGGAATGAAATCACGCATTTAGCAGTATATAAGAGAGTGTGATGTTTGCCAAAGAAACAAGCATCAAACTCTTTCACCTGCAGGGCTATTGCTGCCGCTTCGAATTCCCAGCAACACATGGACAGATATCACCATGGATTTTATAGGGGGGCTGCCTAAAGCGCTGGGAATGGACACAGTCATGGTAGTGGTTGACCGGATGCCAAAATACGCTCATTGCTGTCCTCTATCTCACCCATTTATTGCAAAAGAGGTGGCTACCATTTTTGTCAAGGAAGTGGTTCGCCTTCATGGGTTTCCTAGCTCAATTGTCTCCAATTGGGACCGAGTATTCATGAGTAATTTCTGGACAGATTTATTGATGGCTAGGACTAAACTGAAATATAGTTCCGCATACCATCCTCAAACCGATGGACAAAGTGAAGCGGTCAACAAGTGTCTGGAAACTTTTCTTCGCTGTTTTACAGATTCTAAACCCTGTCAGTGGCCTAAGTGGCTCCCTTGGGCTGAATATTGGTACAATACCAATTACCATGGTGCCATTCGTATGATCCCTTTCAAGGCACTTTATGGGAGGGAACCACCTACACTTTTAAGAGTAGGCAAAGAGTCTACAGTTGAGGAGGTTTAGGTACTAATGGAGGAAAGAAAGCAGATGTTGGATGAGTTGAAATTCCAACTTGAAAGGGCTCAAAACAGGATGAAGTCTTATGCTGACCTTAAAAGAAGAGATTTTGAATATGCAGTGGGAGACAAGGTTTACTTGAAGTTGCAGCCCTATAGACTCAAGTCACTGGCAAAGAGGATCAACCAAAAGTTGAGTCCTAGATATTATGGGCCCTATGACATTGTGGGAAAGATAGCACCTGTTGCTTATAAGCTGAAACTTCCAGCTGACTCAAGAGTACACCTTGTTTTTCACATTTCTCTGCTAAAAAAATGTGCTTCTCAGGATGTGTAGGCCTAACCACTTCCAGCGGCCATTTCGGATGACTGGGAGCTTCAGGTGCAACCAGAAAGCACCCTTGCTGTTCAAACGAACTCAGCAGGTCAAAGAGAAGTATTGATTAAGTGGCAAGCCCTGCTAGACTTCGAAAATTCCTGGGAGCTGGCAGCAGACATTTAGAAGCTGTTTCCTTCTTTCCACCTTGAGGACAAGGTGGGTTTGAAGGGGGGGTGTTGTTAGGACCCCAAGTAATGTAGATAATACTGTTATGACCCCTGCCTGTCAAGTAATAGTATTTTACCTTATGCTAAGGTTTATAGTAGAAAGAATAAAAAAGGAATTGTTGACATGGGGGAAACATGTGACCGAGAAGGGGAGGGAGGGCTTTGTAACCAACTTTGCCTAGCTGGCATAGTTAGTGGGGGTGGGGTGGATGTATTGTGATTCTGTTAGGGAAGAAGGGGGAAATATATGGGAGGAGGGAGAGTGTTGAGGGAGCATCTCAGATAGTTGGAAAAGAATGGAATTAGGAGAGTGCTAGGTCTCTCGAATACCTGGTCATTTACTCATTGTTTTTCTTCTTAATTTATGTTAATAATACAACTCACAGCAAGGGGGAGCAATACTTCACTGGTATTACTCTTTCCTGAGGAATTTCCTTCAGTTTCTGCATTTTCCTTATTGTAGCTGATACCAGTTCTTACATATTTTATACAGATGTGTTTAGTTTTTAAATTATTGTGTTTCTATATGTTGCTTTCATTTGTAAGTATTTTATACCAGATTTGTTTAGTTTTTAAATTATTGTGTTTCTAGAGTATTTCTGAACTTAGGTTATTTTTGTGGTGAAGCTTAATTTGGAATTTTGGCGAATGGGTGAATCTCTGTTTTCAGATAGGCGATTTGTTTGGTTATATAGCAATTTTTCAACTTAACAGTTGACGAAATTTGTTAAAAGACCTTTGAAGCCTTACCTTTTCTTCACATACTTGTCCGTACTCTGTATTATTCTATGAACTGTAATTCTATCCATCCAAGCCTGAAACATGTGGATCTTTTATCACTTCACTGTCAGCACGATTTTTGTTGGTTGTTCCATTCTATTTGGTCCGGTTCAATGTATGCTTCCCGTTAGCATATATTCAGTCTTTAGCTTGTGTAATAGCTTCCCCTTGATCTTATACCTCTTTTCGTAGGGTTGCCTCATAATACTTGCAAAAATGGAGAATTGATATTATATATTGATATCATATAGTTATAATTATTTCGTGCCCAGGTTGAATGCTTCTCTGTGTAAGAGAAAGGTCTGGAAGTGACAATCCTAATCATTCTTCTTTACAAAGACAGTTCAGCCATGGCCATAGTCACAATTTCGAAGATCGTGGATCTGCAAGTGGAACTCGTATATCTCATTTTCTGCCCACATCTCGTAGAATTGTTCAGTTTTCAAATGGAAGGGTATGTTTATGTGAAATCTTCATTCTGATTTCTGACTTCCTTAGTCCCCTATATTATTTTCCCCAACCTTTAGTCTTTGTAATGCTTGAATCATATATGTTACATGTCATGGGATTGGTTTATAGGAATAAGTCTTTTGAGCATTTACCCATCGATCAATGCATTGTTGTTTGCTTATTTCCTGCTTAACTAGATCACTTTTGAGGATTTAATTTAGCCTGTATTGTTATACCTGTTGTTTGTGGGGACTAGGGTTTTGGAAGAGCAAGCATTATTTTCACAAGGAAATTGACTGACAGGTCAGCCTAGGGCCTTGGAAAAATAAGAAATTTACCATGTAAGTAGGGCTGGTTGTTGGGAATTAAGTTGGTGGCGAATGATTATAGGTGTTAATTGGCTGTTAACTGGGCAGTAAAGGGATTAAGGAATGATACAAGGTTTAATTTAGGTCTAAGGTATGCCTGTGCCAGGCAGAATGTTTCACTATTTTGAAAGGATGACAAAATTGGGATTAACAATTGGGATTGGCAACTCAGTACCCAGAAAATATTACCTTGGTTGGAAAATGGCTTTGGCATTTCCCTTTAGTTGCCTTTACCGTGGCATCATGTTATCAAAGTAAATTTGGATTACAGCAGAATGGGTTGGATTACAGTTGCAATATATTTCTTATCTCTTGCTACTTGGGGATAATGTATCATTCTCCCCAAACACCAAATAATTTGACTAGTTGTGCTTTGTCTACACCATGTTTCAGTTATGTTTTCATGTCTATTTGTTATTTACCCATGCTTGCTCTTCCAGGGCCCAGGACCTGATGCCCGCATTGTGTATATAGATGGAGCCTTTGATCTCTTTCATGCTGGTCATGTGGAGGTATTGTTTACGTACTTTCTGTCCATGCTTAGCAATTCACTGCATATGCTAGTCTTATAAATGTTATGCTGAACACCTGAGTGGAAGGTTGCGAGAGATAAAGATAAGGTAGCTTATATTCCTGTTTTATTTATTGTTCTCGTTGAATATTCTATTGCCATTAGCCAAACTGATATTTGTGGCAAGATAAAATAAAATGAAATTTTTGACACCAGGATGATGGCCTTTTTGTATTGTCCATGCTTATATGACCATATCTAATTGTAGCTACCACCACACCACTACCAACAACTAGAACTGCAATAATTACCCCTAGGTGGGGTAATGTAGGTATATTAAATGATGCCAGTGGGCCCTAGGAAAAATCAAAATTTCCTTTTGGGGTTGCCTCCTCAATGCATGTTAGAGACTAATGTTTTGTATGACTTGTATCACACCCATTTACTGATATGTATATACAACCACAATAACTAAACCTTGTCCCACTAGTTGGGGTTGACTACATGGATTCGATGATGCCATACCGTAGTATTCTATCATAAATCATGTTTACATTTATTCATTTAAGTTATAAAATCTAGATCTCTTTTAAAAGTTTCGCCTATGGTTTTTCTTGGTCTTCTCTATCTCTTGTTATTGTATTACCCTCCATCCGATCTATACTCTCTTTATTGGGGATTGCATGCCTTCTTGACCCATGTTCAATTCTCCTAAGGCGAGATTTGACCATCTTTTTTACAATAGGCAGCCTCCAACATGTGTAATGGACTCAAAATACTTAAATCTTGTGGCTTGCAGTATGATACTGTCCCCAATTCTCACTTCTAAGCTAGAACTAATGTATCTCTTATAAACTTACTTTCCATATGCTCTGTTTCATTTACACGAAAACATGTGCTTCTAAAGCATGTCTCCACAGCTCTAGCTTCCCCGATGTTTATTGTCTCGAGTCTCGACTTTTCTACTAGGACCATATTATTTGCAAAAAACATGCAGAGAGTCTGTGACACTGGATGTTGAATATGCTTAGTGAGCACATCCTAGACCATGGTCAAATGATAGGGACCTTTGTGTTGGCTTGTTTAACCCTATTTTCGTTGATCTGAAAAAGGCATATGATAGGAAGCCAAGAGAGGTTCTGTGGAAGGTATATCTGAGCAATCAAAGATAGGTATGAGTGTATGACAAGGTCACAACTAATGTGAGAACACAATCTGGAGTAACAGAGTATTTTCCTTTAAGTCCATATGTAAATCTCTGTAATCCCTTTGATATCTCACCATCAATTTCCATAAGAAGTAAATCTCTTCCATTGTGGACCTTTCAAACATAAAATCAAACTGATTCTCTGTAAAGAACAAGGGAGAAAATTGTTTTCTATAATTTATAATTGGGAATTTTCTTTTCTTTTGGTTCATACTGTCTTCTACTAGATGTTTTTACTTCTATCTTTGTCATCTCTCTAAATTTGCCATTTTCTTTTTGCATACATGACTGATGCATTTGAAAGTTGTACTCTTCATTCCTGAGAGTTTTTCATTCATCTCGTTCCAATTACTCCTTTCTGTAATGTAATGTTAGATTGTGTAATTTTTTCAACTTGACATTGCAGTTTGTTTCTCCTATGCCTTTTAATTGTTGTTTCCTTATTGTGGTAGACTGTTGAAATAAATCTTATCAAGTTATGCTGCTAATAGCATTACAAATGTTTGAAATGGATGTAGATTGAATGATTAATATTGTACCTTTTATTAACTGACCTTTATTATATATAGATCTTGAAGCTTGCTCGGGGTCTTGGAGATTTCTTCTTGTTGGAATACATACTGATCAGACAGTCAGGTTGTCAACCTTCATATCTCTTCTTTTTCCCACCTTTTATTTTATTTGTTTGATTTTTTGTTTACTTATTATTTGTACCCCCCCTCCCCCTCTTAAATCCTTAAGACCTTGGCCCATAGTAAATTGAAATATTTTGAGATTGAGATATTTGTTGCGTTGACTTTATCTGTGATATATTGTGATTTGTAATGTCATTTTAATTTTAAAATTAATCTGTCTTCTTTTTAGTTCCTTAAAGCATTTATATGTTCTTTGGGAGAAGATCTATTGTTATTGAGCTTGCATCATTGCCAAAGCTAAACTATACAGTAGTAGCAGTCCTTTTGCATTGAACGGATAGCTATAGATTTGTATTCAATATAATTTGAGTATCTGTTATTGTTTATGCTTATCTTACAAGATGATTAATGTTTGACGGTTTCTATATTTTTCTTCCACACTGGAATTTGTAGTGCAACTAGAGGACCGCATCGTCCTATCATGAATCTCCATGAAAGAAGTTTAAGTGTTTTAGCATGCCGCTACGTGGATGAAGTTATAATCGGCGCACCATGGGAAGTGTCCAGGGATATGGTTAGTCTTATTTTAGCTTCATTCTTTTCTATTATTGACTTCATACAGAATGATTCTCTCTTTTCTGTTGCAGTAACCTTTCTTGAGCTGTTAGGTTTTGAAATTACTTTTCTAATGATGTTGTAATGCAAATATTTGCAATTAAAGATTTGTCTAACCTTATTTTATCTTGAAACTCTAAAAGTTTTCAAACTTCATGATAATTAGCGCAGGATTTTTTGAGTTAATTCTTTTAGGTAATGTCGCATTCATGAAAAAAGAAGTGGATGTGAGACAAAGGATTGGGGTGAACTACAGCATTCCATGTACTTTAGAAGTTTATCCTTTTCTTGAAAAAAAGAAAATGAACTTGCTATGTGGAATAACATATTTCTAGGACATTGTGGTGGAAATGTTATCTTCTTATGGCCTTTTATTCTCCTCTATAGTCTTTTTTAGTCTCTTTGCTTTGCCCAATTAGAATGTGGGTGAGTCATGTCATATTGATATTTGTGTCTAGATATATACCTATGGCCAACCTGTATGAGAGTGTTTTACTAACTGTCAAAGACTAAATCTCCAAAATGCTCAATTGGAGTTCCAAAATTGTTTTTTTTATCTGTCACAGTCCCTTCTTGCTAGAGCCCTTTCAGCTTGAAGTTCTACTTTATATGGTGCTCATCTTGTTACAAAAGCAACATAAACAAGTTTTGTTGAAGTTCTAACTGGATTTAGTGACAATTTCTCGGTTGCTTCAGTTGGGACATGTTTCAATCTTAATATGCTGTTTCTTGTTTTTCTGTTATTTAAGTATTTATTCCTTCTGGGCTTGATGTGACACTTTGTTAAAATTTGAGTGCAGATCACAACATTTAACATCTCATCAGTTGTTCATGGAACCATTGCTGAAAATAATGATTTTCAGAGGGTAAATTGTGTAATTATATTCCACAAATGATGTATTTACAATTATTCATCTTCTGCATCCTCAGCTTTCCTAAATGTTTTTGAATTTGATTTACTTGTAGGAGGAATCCAATCCATATGCTGTTCCCATTAGCATGGACATCTTTAAAGTCTTAGAAAGTCCTTTAGAGATAACAACTACTACAATAATTAGAAGGATTGTATCAAATCATGAGGCATTCCAGGTTTGTTCGAACCTCATCATATATATATATATTTTGAATTCTTGTTCCAATGTTAGCATATTTTTAAATAGTCAACTGTAATTATGATAACAACTGTGAATTACCTAGTGATTAATTGTGAATTAGGTAGTGACTAGATCCTTGATTGGTGATAATTATTATACCATAAAGGGATTAGTGTGCCTTGCCAAGATGCATAAATTTTCATTCAAAACTCTGTTCCTTGAATACTCACAGTATGTATCCCATTTTATAGTTGGGGAGCTTGCTCACTTATATTTTTTAATTAATTTGTTCTCATAAGTACATAGTATTTTAGGTATCTTGAGTCTATCATACATGACAAGGAAATAGAGGAAGATGTAATTTGCAGGATGCAAGCTAGATGAATGAAATAGAGGAGTGCTTTGGGTGTTACTTGTCATAGAGAAGTGTCACTCAAACTTAAGGAAAAATTTTATTACATAGTTATTAGATTTGTGATGTTGTGCAGGACTGATTGTGGACAATAAATAAGAAGTCCACAAGAGAATAAGCTCAATATTGTAGAGTTGGATGAGTGGACATACTAGACTAAATAGAATTCGGAATGGATACATTAGAGAGAAAATTGGGAAGCGCCTATTGTGAAAAATGATAGAATCTTGCTTTGGTGGTTGGTCATGTGAGAAGACTAGTTGAAGCTTCAGTAAGAGTTGATTAAATGGAGGGTAGCCCAATTATTAGAGGTAGATGGGTAATAATAGATGGAACATTAAGAATGACTTGGATTTAAAAATGATTTGTTTATAGACTTGTTTTATGATAGGCCAAAATAGCATCATTTGATCCAAGTGGGGAAAGGCTTGATTGTGTTGTTGTATAAGTACATAGTGCAAGACTTGTCATGAAGAAAATGTGTTAGAATCCTACTTTGGAAGGATCTATCATCCAGCATCCCCCATTGTAGTTAGTTATGGTATAAATTAGTCAAATGATTAGCCCTTCACAACTGGATCAACCAAATGGTTTCTTTCAAAAAAAAATTTATTTCTCCCTTGTCCTTTTTACAAGTCCTCTTGTTCTCACTTCTTTTTAGAATTGTTAAATTTTATCATGTTTTTGGCTCTTGTGCAATAATCTCTGGCCTAGTTTGTTTGATGTGGCTTGTTAGGGATTTGTTTGGTAATTTGGGTTGGCTGTTTGGAAATCTGCCATTTGCGTATTTCTTATAAAGCGTTCCTTCGGAAATAGCTTGATGATGAATCTCTGAGGTAATTTGCAAGTTCTAATCATGGGAATCAAAAGTGGGTGGACTAAAGTATTTCTCTGTAGTAATATGGTTTGTACTTTATGAGAGGAAAATGTTCAGCTAGATTGAGAGGACACAGTATACTAGATTAGGAACGAATGTATTTGGGAGAATATTGGAGTAACATCTATTGAGGCTCTTGTTAGAAGAGTGGATCAAGTGGACTGCAGTCTGATTAAAAGGAGCAAAGCCAGACTAAAGAAAACTTGAGGAGAAATCATGTAAAAGACCTTATTCTGATGGTTTTTTGGTGAAAATTTGGCTTTCGATACAGCCCAAAGGAGCGGACTCTACTGAAATGGGATATGACTTGACTCTCGTTGGTTACGTGATGTCTTGTAGGCAAAATCTGTTTCAAGGCAGTTTATACGCTAGTTATGGTTAGGTGATTTGGTTAGACTTGATAATGGAGCATTCCATTAAGAAGTATGTTTTGATTATTGTTGTGATTGGAGTTAGGTTAGAATCTGTTGATAATATCTTTTTCCATTGTAGTAAAGGAGAGTATTAGGACAGAATCTGAGCAGGAGCGTGCTGTTTATGTTAATTTATTTATTTTTTTTGCTGCAATGTTAATGATCCTTCTTTGCTGTGTAAAGATCTCCTTTGGAGAATACATTGTTTTTGTTAACTGCTCTCAGTGTTTATATTACATGGAAGATGATGAGATTAATAGTATGTCATTTGCTGCTGTAAGTCTAATAGTTTGTCTATGGGGAGTTGGCATTACTGGATGATTGAGATGGATTTCAGGTGCCAAGATTGGTGCTTGAATGTGGAAAATGGTTATAGCTTGTGTTATGTTGGCATATATTGGTTGAGATTTATGATTGTATCTTTATTAACAAATAAGTATGGGCAAATTATATTCACATTCTTTGAGGTTTCGCAAAATTCACCCTAATTCCCTTCTATTATAAAATTTAAGAGGTCCTTAAATTTGTGAACTCATTACATTAATCTCCTTTAAGTTTGTAAAATTATTATACTGTCCTTTTATCATGCAATAAACAGTGTATCCAGAGAAAGTAAGTGTCACCTGCATAAATAAAAAGGAGTTAAGGTGAATTTAACCAAACCTCCAGGGTATCATTGTAAGTTGTCCATAAGTATTTGGAGGAATGGACTCTCTTTTGTGCACTGCAAGTTTGTAAGTTTTACTTACAGTTTTATAGTGTTCAGGTTTCTTATTTTCTTCCTTTTCACTGTCTCTTCGTCCATGCAGAAACGTAATGAAAAGAAGGGGGAGAGTGAGAAAAGATACTACGAGAGCAAGACTCATGTCCATGGAGACTGATTAATGTCTCTATTGTTTTGGGCATAGATATGGCAGTCTACCAAACTCTAGGCTTTTTATTCTTTTTCTTTTGGGACATGACAGTTTTGTTCAATTTGGAGCACAAGTTGGACACTGGTTTCTGCCTGTGATTAATCATTTGCTAAACTGATTTAACCAATTACTTATGTATACTAACCATGACTATGATAGTGATCTCCGAAATAAATTCATGGTTAATTCTAAGTAAACTATGGTTAAATTAGTTTGGAAAAATCAAACTCGCGGGCTAAGGTGTTCAAAAGTCGAACGAAACTGTTATTTTTCCTTTCCTTTGGTTTTTGGGTGAGGAAGTCCTTTACATTTTTTTTTCTTTTTGTTAAGTCTCCTTTCGACTTGTTACATTGTATTATTGCTCTATGGAAATTTGATGCGGATCAGCTCTGATCAAAGAACTCCTTTTTTTTTTTTGATAAATTAGTGAAAATATATTCGTTAAATGACATACAATCGGAATTGTAGTTTTACAATTTTCTATTTCTATTGGAGATTCACCAGCACAAGGAATATCATGCCATTATTATTATTGATTTATGGGCAGCTTCATGGTTTCGAATCCTTGTACACATTAATAAAATTCCGTAGTTCAGAGCAAAAAAGATCGATAGTGAAGTTTGCATCAATCCCTGAATTTCATTTCTTATCTTGCTAAAATTCAGTTTTATGTTATGATTATGAAATGCTGTAGTATATAGGTAACTTAGATTGTAATCTTATATTAATATTAATTATTGATACTTTATGTATTGTATTTAATTATCTTAACAATTATGTAGAATGTCAAATTTATTGAATATTACAGTAACATAATTAAGTAGCAGTATATAATACTCGTTCATGCTTCTAACGTTTGAAGATTAAAATGGTATTTAAATATGGCTGGGATATTAATGGAAATGAAAAGTTCAAGGGCCACTAATTACGGATCGAGGCACAAGCCGGCGTCTTTTTCTCTTTGAATTGGTTGACTTGTTTGCTTCGTCAGCAAACCAGTTTAAAAAGATATGTTACGGTAAGTCCTAATTGCAGGATTATAGGCTAATTGGTTCTTATTTATCATTTGATCAACAATGTTTCCTGATTAACTTGGGCCTTAGACTATGCATTAGAGTCTTCATATGTCTCCTCTTTTACAGTGACCAAAGACAATTTTTTTTTTTTGGTTCTGAAAAGAATAGAGGTCTTTTATCACCAGTTCAACTTCCCAAATTTAGTAAAATAATTTTAGAAACCCTGTCATACTGTGTGCACATTTTTCTTGAACTTCAGATGTTTGGATGTAAGAAAACGGAACATTTCTGCACAAGTAATGCTTTTTTCTGCCAGATTTTTGTGCTTCGGAGGACAAAAATAATAAGGAAAATCTGCTCTCGACCAAGAATAAACAAAATGGAGAAAAAAACTGCTCAAACATTTAGAAGTTACTTCCGAAACATAGCACCAACAATTTTTACATTTTACACTGCAAACATACATTGAGCTATCAAACGCCAAAATAGCAACCTGGAGAAGCTAACATTTCTTACAAGACTTAAAGCTGGGACAATCATAATTACCTTGACTAACTCGAAAATGACCCTTAGAATATTTTTTCCTTCTTCAACTAAAACAAGAAAAAAAAATGAAAAAAACATGGCTGGGCACGGTGTAGGTATGTTAGACGTGATAAGATTATCTTACACCAAGTCTACCTATCAATCTCTCATATAATAGATCACTAGGTAGTTTGCTTGCGCTCAAGTCCCTGATGTCTTGAGGAACCAGTTATATTAGTAGTTCTGATGCCTCGATGATTACAACTAAATACAGTTTTGCACACAATTAATTCCACCCAGATGAACAGAAGACCAAATATTGATACAAAAATTATTCACCAGGGCTTCTTGTCACCATGACAGCATGTACAAAGCAACAAATACATGGATGCACCCACATGTTTAACGAATACTATTTCTTGAGATTAAGTGGAGATTTGAGAAGCACACCAGAAAAAGGTTACATCACATGAGATCATCATCTTACCCGGCATGCGGGAGCACCCGGCGAGCAATTTGAGTTAGGAGACCGGCAAGCAGCACCAGGACCAACATTGTTTGCAAACTTGGAACGCATCCGGTAGTCAGAGATTTTGCTCATAGTGAAGGGCCCGACACTTCCACTATTTGATCCGGATAATGAGACTTCACCTGCACCAACACTAGAACTTTGTAAGGGTTCCAATGTCTCGACCACATCACTCATTAGTGGCCTGGCTTTGGGATTTTGACTCAAACAGTAGTAAGCCAAGCTGCATGCTTTCTGTGCTCCCCTCACCGAGTACTGGTTCTCCAATCTAGGATCAATTATTTGTAGGAGCTTTCTCTTGTCGTTAAGCTTTGGCCGTGCCCAATCTACTAAGCTCTGTTCCTTCCCGGGTCTTGTCTTGTCAACAGACTTCCTTCCCGTTAAAAGCTCCAAAAGAACAACCCCAAAGCTATACACATCGCTCCTAGCTGTCAGGTGGCCTGAGCATTTCACATAAAATCTTATTAGACAAGAATCCATGCACGCTCAAACATGTGCAAGCATGCTCAATGTGTATTAAGTTCAGAACTATATTATTAGCAACATGTTCAATGTGTACGCACAAGCAGACACAGCCAGTTTGAAATGTGGGCTATGTGACAGTACCATGTACACAACATACTGAAGGAAAAGAAAGAAAAAGTAGGAAAGACAGAAAAATAAATTTTACTAGAAGAGAAGGATAAAGTACAATAGAGGATGAGGCAAGAGTAATGAAGCTAAATCCTACAAGGATAAACTATGCAAAAAAAGCCAATCCCTTTAAAAGATCCCTACGCATGAAAATCATCTGAAATTAAATTTAAGAGAATGGAATAGATTATTTAAGAAGTTTTCTAGTCATGATAACAACAGAAATTGAATGACTGGAAACAATATTGACCTGCAATGAGATAAAAGCATCATGTCCTTGAGACCAGAAAAGAAATCATTTGTATTTAATCCCCTTAGAGATTAAGTGTCAAATGAAGTAGCATGTTATCAAAGAAAAGTTACATATTAGTGGAGTTACCTTTAACTACTGAGATGGAGACACCCACCTTTCACTTAGGGTCACTCCAACTAAGATTATGAAGTACACTCTTTGACTCCATAAACCTAGTTCATTACCCTTTGGTTTTAACTCGTTAAATTTTCTTCCTTCAAGACTATCTTAGTTTCATGCACCTGTTTCCATTGGGGAAGCCCAAGAAAGACAAGCAGAGTTGCCGACAAATTTGCTATATATAACAAGGACAACATTGTATAGTTAAGTTAGGCCATGTGCTAAAAATGGAGATTAAATTGTGTATTTGACCCCATCCACAGTAAACCAGCCTAGCTAACTCTCACATCACACGTGAGGAGTAAGATAAATTCATTTGCAGAATTTCAAGCTTTCAAGCAATTTTTTTCCATTTACTTGCAAATCAAGCATGTTTGAAAAACTGTCATACCAGTCATTACATATTCAGGGGCGGCATAACCATATGTACCCATGACTCGGGTGGATACATGGGTTTCATCACCTTGTGGTCCTGCTTTAGCTAATCCGAAATCAGACAGCTTGGCCGTATAGTCCTATAGTTATTGGCAAAACCAAGTGAAAACAAAAAGGTTAATTCCTTTCGGCAACAAAGAAATATTCAGTCAAGTTAAAATACCAAAAACTTACAGAGTCCAATAATATATTCGACGTTTTGAAGTCACGATAGATTACTGGCCTTTCAGCATTGTGTAGAAAGGCAAGCCCTTTGGCTGCTCCAAGAGCAATCATCATTCTTGTGGCCCATGATAAAGGGACAGTAGCCCCTGGAAGCCTCAGGAAAGGTCATATCAACTTGAGTTGGAAAACACACCAAGAAACTAGGAAAAATCTTAGCTTAATAACTGTAATTATTAGCAATACTTTTACTCAAAATTAATAATTAAAAAAAAACTTAATAAATATTCAAGAATCTTTGTCTTTTGTTGTGAAGTGAATCAATAGTTGTTCATAAAAACCAGCCAAAGTAGGCAGAGATATTACTCTCATAGCATCAATAAGTTTAACCACAGAATGAAAGTGCAGAACCAAGATAAAATACCAAACTGGAAATAATAATATAATTCTTCAAAGTATACATAAAATTTCTATACTGTATCAAAAGCACTAGACAAACGGTAACATATCCCAATAAACAAAGGGAACAAGATATATACGACGCACATGGCATCCCAAACCATAACAATTGCAACAACTTCTGTCCAAAAAATAGCATATAGAAGGTTTCACACTACAGTCACACTATGGTAGTGCAACCAGAGAAGCAAGAATCGAACTCTAAAATCCAATCTCTACCATTAAAGCAACACAAATTGTCATTCATTCCCACCCCTGATTTCAACCGTGTATAACAGTGGGCTAACATTTCATAGTCATTAGACTTTCCACCTAAATTGCAATCAACATACATTACAGGAGGTAGAACATCAATCTCTAAATTCAGTCATACTTTTATGACATTTTAAGTATTTGAAGGGGGGAAAAAGGAATCCTCACATGCCCAATTTTAGGCTTCTAACCTGACCAATACTACTAATTAACTTATTGTTTTATGATTCAACTAATATTACTAATTAAGGCGGTGAGAGATGAGACCATATAAAGCTTCTAACTCATGTTTCTTTGCAGGTCTGGATTAGTCTCTCAACTAAGGAATTGTTGTAGAAACAAGGAGAAAGAATCACCTATCCAGGAATATGACTTTACTGAAGCTGACCAGTGACTATATATTTCCAGATTCTAAATCAAATCTAGTATAATTGATTAGCAAGAAAACAATTATAATCATCTCTAGACTAGGAAACAAAAAATCCAGGGGCAAGTTTTAATACTTAAATTAGAAACCTTAGAACAACTGTCATGCATACTCAATTCAAAGCATGTGTATCTCCCAATGCAATTCTTGGGGTCTAAAGTGACTTGAGCTGCCCTGAAGTGCAACTAGATATCCACTTTGTTGGCAGAAATTCTAATGCATTCCGAGAGTAATATGCTCAGTGGCTTAGATTAAATTCATCTAAAGGCACAAATTTAATCCCAATGCTACATGTTATCTTCTAATTGGATTAATCATTGTTGTAAGAGTACCAAAGAGGTTCTCCTTACTCAAACTAAGAATATCCAAATCCATTTCAATCATAAGGAACTAGGGGATCAAAGAAGTTTGCATACTTCGGAATAGGTGATTTTCCAAGCTTCCTCGAAACATGAACTCGTACACAAGCAGCCTGTGGTCGTCCTCGCAACAATACCCTATCAACTTCACCAGATTAGGATGCCTAAGCTGCCCCAGAAAATTCACTTCTGTCTGCAATACCACCACCACAGCAACCATCAAGTCAACAATCAACAACAGACATAAAACAGTCATAAAATAATCCAACAAATAACCCCAGACAACAACAGAACATTTTTCGGTTGATATAAATTTAGGGCCTGTTTGGTTACTATTTCCATTTTCTGTCATCATTTTGTGTTTTCTACTTTCAGAATTTCATGAAAGAAACATTAAAAACAGAAAACACAAAAAATGAAAAGAGAAAATGAAAACTGAAATCAAACAGACCCTTAGATTGAGCGGAGAACTCATCCTAGTTTCGGGTCAGTGTGTGCATTCAGCCTCAATAAACACTAAAAGACAAATGTTTCAAAAATTGTGATTGCGGTCGCAGTTGCTGCATTGCAATGCAGAAAACTGCCACTGAACCGGCCGCAATTGCCACTGCAGTACAGTTGCGGAAAGCATCGCAATAGCAATTTTGCGGCCACAATTGCGGTTGCATCCTGCGATTTAAAACCATCCAAGTTATGACGAGGCATTAGCAAAAAGTCAACCAGGAACAACAACAAATACTATCAACAAGCAATACAATACAATACAGCACAATGCAATTGGCAATTGGCGAACATACAAGCCACTCTCGGTGTCCCTGAAGCCCTTCCTTGTTCAAAACCTTAACCGCAACAGGCAGAGACTTGAGCCCAACCCTCACATTCTCATCAATGTACCCTTTGTACACAGTCCCGAACCCTCCTTCGCCGAGAATGTAATCGGAGCGGAAGCTCTTCGTAATAGTCTCGAGCTCATAAAGCGTGAATGCGATCACGTGAGTGTACAAGAGCGTGTTGTTCCTTACGTCTTCCAAGTTGTAGTGCCGCGGCGTAGAGCATGACTCGCTCAGATCCGACACCGACCTGCTGTGCTTCCTCTCGCCGCCGTTTCTGGAGGTCAACGACGACGCTTGAAGCTGCTGAACTGGAAAAAAGAGAAAAAAAGAGGAGGAGAAAGCCAAACAAGGCATAATTAGAGAGAGTGGTTAATTAAGTGGGTAATTAAGTGTGTGCATGTGTGGGATAATGAGGGGATTAGAGAGTAATGTGATTGAGTTAAGCAGTGAGGGCTAGATCTGAGTGGGGGAAACCTTGAGCATTGGCAATTACTGCAGATTCCTCTCTGGTGCCGCAGTTGCCCATTCAAGAAAGCGGTTTTGTGAGGCGCTGAAAGACGGAGGAAGGAGTGTGGGGGCCGGTGAAACGACGTCGTCGGGGGATTGGTGCGGTGGTTGGTGGTCGCGGCAATGGGATTGGAGTGTCGGTAGTTCGGTTGGTTGTTTGTGTTAGTGTTGGTGAGAGTGGTGGAGCACGGGGATGTTGGTAAACCCAAGGAAAACAGAGTTTCATGCTCTGTGTGCCTTTTCCTTTTCTTTCTTTCTTTCTTTCTTTCTTTCTGTTCCTCTTAGTTCTTTTCAGGCCACTTGTTTATTATTATTAGATTTAAATCCCCAAATTGTTCAACAGAAATATTATGAAAGATAAATTAGTTTCTTAAAATTTAATAATATGTTTGGTTTGAGATTTTAATTTTTAAACTTTTTAAATTTTGAAAGAAATATTAAAAATTATAAATTTTAACTTTCAGTATTTTTCTTATAAAATTCTGAAAATTAAAAAACTGAAAATAAAAAATAAAATCAAACATGTCGTGTATAATCTCTCACTTTTTATCAAAAGATAGATGTTAGTTGCTATGTTAACTTTTCAATTCAACACTTAGGAGAAAAGCACACTTGAAACGTTAATCTAACCATATGTTAAGCTCCATATTGGTTCATAACCAATTTCTCAAGTAAAAAACAAATATGTTTTGATTTTCTTTTCTATTAACCATGTTTACTCATTCTCAATTGCTAAACGCCTCTCATTCTCTAATTCTTTTTTCATTTTCATTAGTCATAAGCCAAAATGAGGTTGTGCAGTGTTATCATGAAATTTAATGAAGTCTCAATCAATTTAATGGTCTATGTCTGCTTCTTTTGCGCTGTGTTAAAATGAGAAGTTAACAATTTAATATAAAGAGTAACGTGGCTGTTTTTGTAAAAAGTAAGGGAATATGGGTAGGCTTTTAAATAATAAGAATAATTTATAATTTATAATTTTCAGTTTTTTTTATAAATTTTAAAAAATTAAAAATTAAAAATTAAAAACTAAACCAAAGAACCTAATTTATTTTTCATAACATTTTTCAATGATGGATTTGAAATTTTACTTTTATTATCATCATTGCCATACTCTTGAGTTAACTGATTTTAAAATTCAAACTTGAGTAAACTCAAGATAAACCTGCAAGTGTACTCAAGGTAGTTAAAATTTGCTCTTAAAAACAACAAATAAATAAATTTCAAAATAAGCACTCTTAAGTAGACATTCTAAAATTGAAATTATGATATTTTGATTTAGTTATTTCAATTTTTCATGTCCTAAGATCTTTATCTGTTGCATTTCTTTGGATTGTAATATATATTTCATATTTTATGATTTGTATTTGTTTCATTGTGATGTTGTAAGTGAAATTTGTACATATTTTTATTTTATTATAATTAGTTGTTATAAATATTTTCAATATTATTTTTAAAACTCAAGATATAGTTATTGATCCCATAAGTTATTTTGTTTTTCATTTTGGTCCTCTAACTAATTTTTTTGTTCTTTTGGGTCCCTTAACTTATTTGTGTTTTTCATTTTGGTCGTTTAGCTAATTTTCTATTCATTTTGGTCCCCTAACTTATTAGTTAGGAAAACCCTGACTAATTTTATATTACTTAAAAAGTGAAATTATTTTAAAAATTATATATTTAACAGTTAATGTAATTACAAAACCCATTCAAAATCAATAAATATGTGGGTTTTCCTTTTCTTTTCTTTTTTTTTTTTTTGCTTGCGCCGACAGGCTTTCCTTTTAAACAGTAAAGGCTGACCAATGGCTGATCTTTTTAACTTGTAAGTGTCTAGCTAGTAAACCAAAAAGGAGATAGTGCATGTCTGGATGGGCAAAAAAAAAAAAAGTTTGCAAAAAATAATTTGATCCAAAATCAATCTTGCAACTCTAAACCAAACACGTACTTATCGCCAGTGCATCTTTGTCGTCATCACTCACCATTGCTTTAGGCCGAGTTGCTCTCACGTTCTTATCAACAAGACAACAATCTCAATTAAGAGGAGGAGGGTCAGGGGACGATTCATTGTGGTGGCCTTCAACTAACTTTTTGATCCATGGCTCTTATTGGGATGGAAGTTACATCAAAGTGTAGAATAATAATAACCATTATTATTTGCAAAATCTTGGTCCACCACTACTAGTTGACTGCGTGTTAGTATGTTTATCCTTCGATGAATAAATGTTCATTGTAATTGCTACTTAACACCCTCTTTGGTGCTTGATATAGGTCACTTTCTTATTATGCGCATGAATTAAGATAACGATTAAAATTTATTGATCTTCTAAAGAATAAAAGTAAAAGACATAAATACTATTCTATCACTCAATCTCCACTTAAGGTTCGTTTGGATAGTATAATTATTATAACCTTTTTTAACTTTTTAAAAGTCAAATCACATTTTTATATATTTTTTAATTTAATTTGGTTAAATAATTAGTTACTTCTCTAAAAATAATTCTTAAATACTTTTTAAAAAGTTAAAATATTTAACTTTATAAAAAATATTTTCTAAAACATTAAAAACAAATACTCTTATTATTATGTATTTGAATATAAAATAACTTCATAACTACTTTTGAAAGTTACTTTTATATAAGTACTTAAATAAATTATTTATCCAAACAATGCCTTATTATTTTTTCAATTAAATAGTTCAATAAACTTGCCCAACTCATTCTTCTCTAATTAAATGGAGGAGTAAATCAGGTATTGAATAATTAATGATATTTTCAAATATGAAAATGACATATTTTTGAATAGGAAAAAAAATACAGGAGGAAGTAAAACTAACGCAAAATGTAGAGAAACATAATTTTTCATAATTGGACAACTGCGAGTATTTGTATGCTGTGCTCAATTTGATGAAGTTGGCAATGCCCATGTTATGCTCCTTTCCCATGCATGTTTTATCGTTCCTTGGGAGCTTAATAAAATGGTGAACTAATTAAAAACATAACATCTGGAAGGAAACAAAATGAGCTTTAGGCTATGATTGGGAGATTTACTTAGAAGGGAAATGAATGATCATTAATGGAATAGAGAAGAAATGTGATGAGTGGAGTGGAGGGTGGGAGACCACTTTGTTATTTGGGAGTTTATAAAATGAGTGAGTGAAATGGAAGGATGTATAAAATTTTTTATTCATTTTTATCCTTTTTATTTTATGAGTGTATTTTATATATAAGAGGATTCAAAATGTTATAATAGGAAAATCACACTTAAAGCATCATTGGCCATCCTCGTCCTCCCAATTTAGGGGTCAGTAAATCATTATTGTGAATGGCTAGGAAGGGCATCCTCTCCCTTAATGTCCTTGCCTCTCCCTTCCAAAATTTTACTTCCAAACAGAGTTTGTTCGGTCATTTACTTCTACTCCATGTCACTCCCCTAGTTTTTGAGGCTCCCAATCAGACCCTTAGGCTTGAAACCCATTATTGTAAAAGCTGGGTAGTGCTTTGATTGTCCATCCAGCAATACAATCGTCCATGAAGGGGATATGTGGTAAGTGAGGGTCAAAGGGTGGTTATGGCCTTATGGGGTGGTTTTGGTGATGGGTGATGAACGCTGCTAACAGTGATGATTGATATGTGCAGATTGAGAGAAGTGCAAATTGAGAAAGAGTGGAATATTTCATTAAAAATATTCAGTAAAAGACTTAGAGCATCTCCAATGATGGGATGTTTGGTCCATTTTGAGTCACCATGGACACATCATCATAATATCATAAAAGCAAATAGGGACCAAGAGTGTCCCTTTCTTCAATGCAAAGGACCAACTTGGTTCCAATTTGGTCCCACGTATTTTTTAAATTGAAAAAAGAAAAAATTAATATCATTATAAAGTATTTTATTTTAATATTTTGTAGTATGCAATTTTATTTTCAGTTTTAATAAAAAAATATGAAATTAAAATTTCAAATATCTTTTATTTTGAATAATTTCTTAACAAATTAAATTGCAGATAAATATTGTATACATTTTTAGAAGTTAAAATATGAAAAATTCAAACAAATATTATTGAAACTAAAACAACTCTTTGATATATTATAAAAACATTACATGATTAACAACAACAATGCATATCAATGTATGTAATTAAAATATGACCAACAACAATGCATAATTGAAATATTATATTACTAAAAACTATACTTGACATGCATTATGGAATTGCCATATATGTTCTACCAATCGGCTTTTAGTTGTTGATGTTTCTGCTTATCACAAAGTTAGACATTTATTTGGATAAACCTTTCATATGGAACAAAATTTTCCTCTCCTAACTCAATTGTGATATGCCTTTATCCACATCATCATAAGGGGAAGCTGAGAAAAGTTTCCTACATACATGTCTCTCTCATCCTCAACAATTATATTGTGCAATATTATGCAGCTCTCATTATATGTGCAAGCTTATTCTTCTCCCAAAATCATGCCGGGCTACGTACAATTGCAAAGCGAGCCTGAAGTACTCGAATGTTCGCTCTATGTCCTTTCGTTGTGCTTCTTGATATTGTGCAAATAATTTTCGCTTATCGTCTTGTGGCGCGAGATTGTTTTGACGAATGTTGCCCACTCAGGATATATACCATCTATTAAATAGTAACCCATAGTGTAATTGGTGCAATTAACAATGTAATTTACCTTCAGAGCATGATTGTTTAGAACTTCATCAAACACTAGTGAGCGGTCTAACACATTGATATTGTTGTTTGAACCGTAACTCCAAAAATTCATGTCATATCCAAAGGTCAGATGAAGTCACAATTTCGAGTACCATGGTTGCAACCCCATGGTAACCACTCATATACATACCTTTCCATTCTCTTGGGAGCTTTTCACTGCCAATGCATGAGTCTATCCTACCCATCATGCCATGGAAGCCATAGACCTCTGCCATTTGTAGTAGGCGTTGTACATAATTTGAGTTTGGTTTTCGCAAGTATTCGGTCCGAAAACCAAGATCACGCCTTCAACAAACTTTTCTAAGCACTCAATTGTTGTGCTTTCACCTCCCCGAACATAATCATCAACGTTTCAGCTGATACTCCATACGTAGCATACACATGGTAGCCGTGCATTTTTGCATGGGGATAAGCCTTTCCTACTTGTTATATCGACCCTCCTGGAAATATGGATCAACATTAGAGAGTGCGTCCACTATACGAAGGAAGACATGTCTTTCCATTCAAAACCTTCGTCGAAATGTCTCAAGAGGATACATCGGATTAGGTGCAAAGTAGTCACGGAAAGACGTTCATGTCTTTCTTCACGATCTCTATCTATCCACCTACGGGAAGTGAAGGACGAGCTTTGCCTAGACCTTTTAGAATGAGTTGTCGTAATTGACTCTCCTCTGAATCATCGAATAATAATTCTTCAACCCAATCATCCAAAGGCATGTTATCAGGTTGGTCTAAATCATTGTACAAAGTTTCATTAAATAAGTCGTCAAAAGACATGTTATTGTAATGGTCAGAGTTTCCGGCCATTTGTAATGGATATTTCAATGGTGGTTGAAAGGAGCTAGTGAGTGAGATTAGACGTTAAGGCTTTTGATAGGAGTAAGAGAAAAGATATTGTGAGAAAATATGGAAGAATGGTAATCCATACTTATAAGTCAGCACACAACAGCTAATTTTACAATGGCTAATTTTACAACGGTTAGTTTTACAACGGCTAGTTTTAGAACGTTAGTTTTGGAATAGTTGCTTTTGCAACAACTAATTTTATAACAACTACTTTTGCAATGGCTAGTAGTATTGGAAGTGCCCATATTTCCTTCAATGGGTTAAATGTAGAGGGAAATTAATATTGAGGTGTTTGTAAATTTTGAGTGTGTGGAAAAATAGGAAAATTAATATTGGAAGGAATTTGAAAATTGGAATTTTGAAAGTTTTGGTGGTTAAAGAAATTTGGAAATTGGAAATTGGAAATTTTGATTTGTATTTTGAGGGTTTGAAGATTGAGAATTTTGGATATTTGAATTTTGTGGGAAACTTGAATTTTGTAAGTAGTTGAGAAGAAACTGAATTGATTTGGATCCATTTTTTTGGAGAAATAAAATATGAGTAGAATTTATGTGGAGGAAATTTAGAAAGTGTTGGGAGAGATTGGAAAAGAATTATGAAGATAAAAGTGAGAATAGATGATATTTATAGAGTAAAATTTATAACCATTGTTGCAACGGTCTCATTTTCAATTTTGCACACTACAGATACTAGATTTTACATTTAAAAACAAAAACAAAATGCCACATGTTATGTTGTGGTTAATGGGACTAGAGTCCCCATTTAGAGGGACTCAACAACATTGATACTCGAACCACGTCCCTAGATGTCCTTTCTCCAACAGTTCCAGGACGTCCCTCGTCCTTATATATCTAGAGGATGCAAAAGTCAGGCGATGGAGATGCTCTTAAAAATCAAGGATAGATCCCTGGTACGGGTGGGGCATATGCCCCTATAACATTTTTGAAACTTAAGAATAAATATTTTGTTATATCTTAATTTAATTTCATTTCATTTAGTTTGATTTAGATTGATATTAGGTTGATATAGTCCAAAAACAAAGGGGAAATTAGAAGGAAAGAAAGAAAATTGCCCTTCAAGTAGAGCCCGATGCAATGGAATTGGATCTGATCTTCAAGGTGGGTGTCATGTATCTGATACTATTGATATGGTGTATGTAAATTACGTACAAAAGAAAGCCTATTTATAGGCCTAGAATAAGAGTTGTAATGGGTTTGAGCGTAACCGGAGAGCGGAGACAAGTCTGGGCGTAGCCATAGAGCGGAGCGAACTCTTGGGCAAAACCATGTAATGGAGATAGGCTCCTAGGTATAATCATGGAGCGAAAACGGCATGGCCTGGAGAAACAGGAAATGCAAGAAGGTTTGGAGAAACATGAAACACAAGAGGTCTGGGTGAAATCAAGAAATGGAGCATGTGGAAGAAAACTTGGGGCGGAGCATAGAGACAAAGTGGAGAAAATCATGAAGAAAGAAGAGATGTGTTTTAGGCAAATGTGAGGAAATAAAGGTGGAAATTAGAAGGAAAGAAAGAAAATTGCTCTTCAAGCAGAGCCCAATCCAGGATAACCCCATGGATCTTCAAGGTGGATGTCATGTCTTTACTACCATTAGAAGACCTAATAATAAATAGGAAATACATGAAAGAGCTAAATAAATACTGTATTGAGATGTTGTATATCAATTACAAAAAAAAAAAAAAAAATAGTGTCCAAGTTATAGAGAAGGAAAGTAGTCCTGAAAGTATGCCAGAATTGTCAATGCCCAACACACATGGCACTTAGATGAGATCAATGATAACTTACACATCATTCATTTTTCATTTTATAATTTTCTTACTAAACTTTATCCTTAATTCCACTGTGCCCATTCTCCTTGCCGCCTGAACATGGTAAATCAAAACCGCTTACACCCTTTGCATGCTTATCAGGGACAGAGTCGTCGATAACTTCCTAATTGGCTCCACTGGTCCTCCATCGCAGGCTATTTATTATTCGAATGTTGGCTAAGATGAATGCGTGAGGAGATAATTGTGTGAATGTGAAATTGTGACGGCGTACATCTTTTCCGTCACATTGCTCGTTATTCCGGAAATCTTTACCTTGATCTTCATGAAAGAAAAATTGGTATCAGTGTTGTTTGACCCTAAGGTAGTGGTAAGTGGGCTCAAAATTCTACGGCGGTGCTCAATAGCCTCTCTGGTCCCAGCATCAAGCACAAACTGGAAGCGATGCAATAGAGAGGGGCCAATACTGTGATTGTACAAACCTAATTTGATTCAATCCTTTTTTTTATTTTAATAATAAGTTAATTTAATTAATAGAATGGCATGGATTTACTTGCTTTGTTGGCTTGCCACCTAATATGCTAACTAATTTAATTATTTCTGGCACCATAAAGTCGGGAAAATATTTCTGGCTCAATAGCACAACTCAAAAATTTAACCTCATTGCGTTTATGTGAAAAAATTGCAATAAAACTAAAATTCAACACAATCTTTTTCTTTTCTTTTATAATTAATAACGGCTAGACTGTGCAAGAGAATAGGACAAAGGCTCATCAAAAATGTTATTTTAAAACCTAAAAAACCACCAAACAAGTGGCATAGAAAATTTTAGGTGAAAAAAAAATCTTTTATCACCATTGCATATATAATAGTAGTGCACTCATCTCATTAACTCATCACATCTAATCCTTAAAGTAAGGTTTAGTGAAGATGAAAAATTGCCAGCTTTTTTAATTTTGTTTTAAGTTTTTTCAAGATTTGAGTTTTGTGAAATTTTGAATTTTAGCTTTTCCTTTACAAATCTAAAATGAAAATGAAAACTGAAAAATGAAACCAAATTAGTTTAAAAATTTTAGGATTTCCTTTACAAAATCTAGAAAATTGAAAACTGAAAATAAAAATTAAAAATTAGAAACTCAAATCAAAAGGCTAAGTGTTGTAATAGAACATACTTTTAGGTGTAAAAATAATACTACTGAATATTCATAGAGGTACAAAACGAAACAAGAAAATAAAAAATAGGTCAACGCACCCAAACATACAAAAGCCATATCATAGAAAAGACAAACACTACGGGTCTGTTTGTTCGGGATGCTGGTGGAGGAGGGAAGGTGAGGAATGGGAGGATCGATTCAAGAGATATTTGTTTGGGAGTGATTCACGAAGAAGGGAAGAGATGACTATGGAGGGACATTGCTGAACCTCTTCAAGTTTTGTGTATACTTTTACTTTTTTCCCATTTTTAGTCTTTTATATATATGAAATATACCCTTAAATAAAAGGACAAAAATAGACAACAAAATTTATACACCATTCTGTTATATTCACTTATATTATAAATGCCCAAACAATAAGATGATTTGTAACCAATTATTCCATTCTATACTTTTCTATTCCATTATCCTTTATTAACTACTCTATTCCATTCTCTTTTAAACTCTTAAACATAATCTAATTAAAGACCACCAAACAAGTCGCATAAAAAATCTCTTTGAATATTTAATTTGATAAGGCAACCACCACCTCATTGTCATTCACCGAGGAAAGTTCCAAGCATTTCCCCAACTCCATATGCATAGGTATGATTGTAAATTTGGATTTTGAAAAGGAGAAGTGTTAAAATTTTGAATTAAAATATATATTTCAAAAGATTTATTTATTTATCTAATTATTTTATATTATTTTTTATCTAGTGCATGAAGGTTTTAATTGGCTTGAACATGATATTAATTTAAATATTATAGTGAGCAGCAACACCCCTAGCATCATCAACAAACAATGCAAAGTAATTAAATAATTGGACACCTATACAATTGTAATTAAATAATTCTTATTTAAAACATTGAAGAAATATTTATTACATTTATTTAAATGTATACAAAAAAAGTATATTAAACAATTCTAAATTAGTACGAGATTTTATAGTCAGTATCTATAGCATATGAATTTTCAATCCAATGCAAGGTGGTGGATTTTATAAAAAATTTCTTCAATAAAATTTAAAATTATCAAAGATTTAAGATGTGTTATTAAATAATAACCATTACACCTATATGAATGGATCCTCTATTATAGATATATAAGTGGTGAACTATATGACAGATGAAAAACGTAATGAGACTTGGATGCATTTGGTTGTACTTCTAACACTAAAAACAAGTTATTTTATTTTATTTTTTCAAAACAATTAATTCTGAAATTTAGGGGTGTATTAGTGAGAGGAACTTTATAAAAAAAGGTAAGAATAATAATTTATTGTGAGAGTAAAAGAAAAAAATTAAACCATATAATCATATATGGATGATAACAAGATTAAACATTAATTAATGATAACTAATGATCAATATGCTCATTTACAAATCACATAATTTAATATTTTAATCTTAATTATTCACTTAAGATTCAATGATTAATATTTACTACTCTCACTCTTACTCTTTGAATTAACCATCCTTCCATATCCATGTATGGTGAAGTACCAGATTTGGTTGCATGGACTTCTAACACTACTTTATCTTTTAATTTTTTTTTCAAAACTAGTATTTATGAAACTTTTAATTTTGTTTGTTTGCAAATATTTAAGATAAAACGCAGAAAATAACTAGTTTTTTATTTTATTAAAAATCATATAAAAAGCTGATTCTCCCAAAAGTAGAAATAGTAGAAGAGACAAAATTTTGTTCCTCAAGTTCAGCAACGCACTAATTTCTCACTCTGTATTAATTAAGATTTGGATAAATAGCCCAAATCATCCTTGAGCTTCGATTAAATTGCATTTTCCATTCTTCCTAAAAAAATTACACTTCGTCCCATTAAATTTAAAGAACTAATAAAATGTATTATTTTAATATGATTTTCTTCTTTTGATATAGTATGTGATGAACAATATATACAAGTTAAAATTTATATAATACTAACTTTTATATTTGATTTAAATAATAAATAATTGTTCAAAATAAAGTAAATAATAAATTACATCAATAAAAATTTTAATTTTAAATAATAAAAATTAATAATTATTTATAATAACTATAGATGAAAATAATAAATATTTAAATAATATCATTTTTTAAATTTATAAATAAATTTTTATTTAATATTTTATTTCATTAAAATTTTACTTTTTTGCTAAAATTTTCTTAAGATTAGAATTATTTGTAATATAGTGAGAACATAATTGTATACCATATAATGTAACATCTTATACAATATCACGTCAAAATTATATAGTATTAAAATTAGACCTTATACTATCAAGTATTATTCTATTAAACTTTACTCTTAGGAAAACCAAATGCATTAGAGAGCTTTCAATATGGGTAAAACTATCAGGATTACCAATAATACGACTTTAAATTACATATGCCAACAACATTGCACTCTTTGATTATATTATACCTCATCATTATTGTCAATACAAATTATCAAGACAATCTATGATGCCTCTTTAGAGGGAATGTGGAGTGTTTATGTCGATTACCACATGGGTTGTAATCCTAAATTCTACTACTACTACTACTACTACTATTATTATTATTATTAATTTAATATTGTTAATACTTTTCATATCAAAATTATAATTATTGTATATTATTATTTTTAATTATTATCATAATAATTAATAAATAATAATAATTGTTAATTAATATTCATATTACTCTATAATTATTAATTATTAATAGAACAAGTAGGATGAAGTGCAATTTTCTAACAAGAATGGGTGAAGTGCAACTTAGCCAATGGTGATTTATACTATTTATTCTTAAGATTTTATTCTCATAATTTTTAAAGAATACCATTCCCTTTTCACTTCCATCCTCACTCTCTCTTTTTTGTGCCCTTAATTGTAATCTTATAAGAAAAGTACTTCTATATTTATCACATCAAAATAATCTAACAACTTCTAATTTTGACAAAAATACTCATTCAAATACATTCAAACTCATAAGTGAGTCATCATTTAGTGATAGCTTATATGTTTTAATGAGTTAAGGAATGTCACAATTTGACTTTTATTCCCTATTCCTATGCCATAATATGTTAGTTAAAAAAAAATACATTTACACTCAAAACAACCTTTCGTTTTTACTTCTATTTTTGCTTCTACTTCTACTTTTGAAAGTACTTATCCTGAAACATTAATTAAACGGGCTCATGATGAAATTTCTTTTTTAAAATGCACACTATATACACATTATATTGTATAAAATCTGTGTCGCTTATTTATTTATTTTTAAAAAAAGTATGTGAATGTGAAGAGAATGCAAGTCAAGGAATTAATGCCACTTAACGATAAGGGTTGGAATGAGTAATAGACAGTGAAGCGTGATGTTGAATGAAAGCCACCCACTTGAGAATTTCCATCATATAGATAATTCATTTTGGTTGAAGCAACTAAAAAGGGAAAATTACATTGACGTGTTTCTATTTCCCACAGGTTGCCCATTTATTCTCAGAAATTTGGACAAATTCTAAACTGTAACACTCCTATCCACGGTTTTGTAGACGTTGTTCTGAAAGATTAAACAGATCGCATTACCTCCACTATGGCTTTAAATTTCTTCAATCCTGTATTCCTCTTTTTTCTTGTTAGCTTCCTCAACTTCCCAACTAATGAAGCCGAGGACCTTAGTTATCTCCACAATATCTGCTCAGAAAATATAACCACTCCCAACAGCACCTACCAAGCGAACCGCAAGACCCTCTTCGCTGCCTTATCTTCCAAAGCTACCGTTAAAACATTTTACAACGATACAGTCGGCGGCAGAGTCTATGGGCTGTTCATGTGCAGGGGTGATGTACCCTCTAACCTCTGTGGACAGTGCGTCCTAGAAGCAACCCAGAGACTATCCTCAGAGTGCCACTTGTCCACATGGGCTATAATTTGGTACGACGAATGCATGGTTCGGTATTCCAATAGTTCTTTCTTCTCCATCGTGGAAACAAGTCCCTCAGCTTACTTTTGGAGCTACGGCGTTGTCTCCAACCAGCCGAGCTTCATGTCGTTGTTAAACGACACCATGAACAAAACAACAAATGAAGCAGCCTTTTCTCCTAATGGTGATAGATACGCCACAAAGGAAACAAAGGTCTCTGAGAACCAGACCCTCTATTGTCTAGCTCAGTGCACACGGGACCTGTCACCCCAACGTTGCAGTTACTGTCTTGCCGATGCCATAGACGAAACCCCAGGCTGCTGTGGAGATAAGCAGGGAGGTAGAGTTCTGTTGCCTAGCTGCAACATTAGGTACGAATTGTTCCCTTTCTATCGAGTCAATGCACCAAGACAAGGAAGTCTTGTTCCTGCAACAGAGTATTCAAAACCAGAATCATATTATCTTTCTCACGAGTGCTCAAGCCACCAAAGTTTGTACTCTGAGTTCGAAGAAAAGCTTATGATCCTCCTCTCTTACCTGTCTTCCAATGCCACCACCAGCTCCGGCAACAACGGATTCTACAAGACAGATGTTGACGGCAGAGTGTTTGGCCTCTACATGTGCCGTCTTGACATTCCCCCTCAGCTCTGTGGACAATGCGTTCTAAATGCTACCCGTCTAATACTCTCCCAGTGCTCCTCATCCAGCGACGCCTTAGTTTGGTACAACGACTGCTTGCTTCGCCATTCTGAACAGTCTTTCTTCGACAAGATGAGCACGAGCCCAAGATTCGAACAGCTGAATGTCACCAGCGTTTACGACGTGGAAAGCTCCTTCAAGTTTACAGAATTGTCGAACACGTTGGCTCACGTGGCCGTTGTCACCACTTTGAACAATGATGATAAATATCAAACGACATCGCTTGTGTTGAATGATAACCAAACTATCTATATTCTTGCTCAATGCACGCGAGATCTGTCCGCTTACGATTGCTTTGGCTGCCTAAATGATGTGGTTGAATCAGCAATTCCGTGGTCTCGTTTGGGGAGTGTAGGGGGAAGAGTTCTATATCCTAGCTGCACTTTGAGATTTGAGTTGTTCAAATTTTATAGTGATGATATCCAAGTTCATGCTCCTCCTCCTCAAATTTTTTCTCCCCCTCCTTCACCGGCTACAGGTAAAGTTCTAAACCCAAATAAGATAAGATAAATATTCTTGGATTCCCATTAAATCTGATATATATATATCAATTGTTTAAAATATAATGTTAAATTATAAATATTTACATTTTCTAATAATATTTAGATTTTACATGCAAATAAGTCTCCATGGGTAAAGCTCCACACCTTTAGTTGTTTTGCATCCCCAAAAACAACAGCAGTGAAACCACTTGAACCATCTAGCTATTAGATTTCATAAAATTTTGAGCTTTTGATATTTGCACAAGAATAAAATAAAAGATCAGTAAATCAGTGGGATATAGATTCTTTATTGGAACATGGAATTTTTATGTTATTTGGATTTTAATTTTTTAATATATTAGTAGTGTAAAATATTTTATTGTTGTTGAAAATCATATATTATTATATATGTTACTTTTGAAATAATTATTATGAGAATTGAATATTTTGGTTTTCCTAGTATCCAAGGCCAACAACAGTGATTGATCCTTTCGAGTTGTAGAACTCCTATAAAGCCGGATAAACCTCTAGCCAGGAAACACTTTTCATTAATTGAATCTCTATTAAATACTTAGAAACTTAGTCGAACTATCAATTTATGCTAGGCCTCATGATTAAGAGTTGAATACTATAATAATATAACAATATATAATTAGATGAAAATGCTAAACTTTTTTTTATAAGAAAATGTTTCCCAAATTAATTTTTTTATTGGACCTACATTATTATTTTTTTAAACAAAACAAGAGAAGGAAACCTTAGTGCACTATGAGGTTTGAGTTGTTCCAATTTTACGGGGATAATATCCAATATCACACTTCTCCTCCTCCTCCCCGCCTCCTCCTCATGATGCTAAAGGTAATATAAAGTAATATTAGTATTTTTTGGATTCAGAGTCATACTAAATCCTACTGATTAATCATTCAAAACATATTTTAAAATTATAAATATTCAAATATTACAAAAACCATTGATTGATATATATTATAGAATTCATTGTAAATTAAGTTTATATTATCGTTGTTTAATCCTTTTTACATTAGGATACAAGACTAGTATTAAGTTCTTTATATCATCTATTTCTAAGTCAAATAATGACATGTGTACTTTTTTTTAAATGAGTAATTTAAAAGTTAAAAGTATATACTCTTCTAAATGAAAATGTTCACTTGTCATTCTTTGATATGAAAAATGGGTGTAATGGATATAAATAACTACTTGATCTAAGTTTTTTTTTCCTTTGCTACTCTTTCTTGCTTTAACAATCATTTATTGATACAACTAGTCTACTATACTTATTTCATTAATATTTTCTTATAAACAACAAAATTCATCAATCCAACTATTAAGCCATATGATATTATTTTGATGATCAAGCATACCAAATTTTTAAAAAATTGGACATTGGTAGATATATTATACATCTAATACTCAACATTTATGGATATTTTCAAAACTATGTTGCACATCCAAATGGAAAAAACATGATAAAGTTTCAAACTATTTTGAAATTTTATGAAATTTTATACACTTTATCTATGTTGTGGGAATTCATAATTCGATGGTTGGATTGGTAAAATTCAATGTCTATAAAAAGTTATTCAATGAAATAAGTATGTTAAAACTTATTCCAGAGTAAATGAATCTTTACCCTATTACCCTTGATGCTTGTTAGCTTCTTCAATTTCCATCACTACCTATTACCCTCCACTATGGCTTCCATTTCCTCCAAGGTTGTCTTCCTCTTTATTCTTGTTAGCTTCTTCAACTCCTAAACTACTGAAGCACAAGATTTTCATTATGTTTATAGATTCTCTAGAAAATATAACCACTGCCAATAGAACCTACCAAGTGAACGTCATGACGCTCCTCTCTAACTTATCTTCCTATGCCACCATCAACACATTCTACAATGAAACAGTTAGCAGGAATGACACCGCAGCATACTCTATAGGATGTTCATGTGTAAAGGTGATGTACCCTCTCACCTCTATGGACACTGCATTCTAAACGCAACCTAGAGACTATCCTTCGAGTGCTATTGGTCAACGTGGGCTATAATTTGGTACGATGTATGCATGGTTTGGTATTCCAATAGTTCTTTCTTCATTGTGGAAACAATGCCCTTGGCTTACATGTGGAACCCTATCAATGTCTCCAACTAGGATAGCTTCATGCCTTTGTTAGTCGACACCATTAAAAAAACTCAGATGAAGCAACCTCTTCTCTTATTAGTGATAAATAAGCCACAAGGGAAGTAAACGTCTTTGAAAATCAAACCCTACCGTCTAGCTCTGTGCACAAAAGACCTTTCACCTCATGCTTGCACAACATGTCTTGTCGATGCGATAGCACAAATTCCAAACTGTTGTGGAGGAAAATAGGGAGGTAGAATCATGTTCCATATTTGCACCATTCGATACGAAGGACCTATCTATCGCTTCAATACACCTAGAAGACTTGTTTTTGCTAAAAACTCACCACACACATATTCAAAATATTCACAAGATGCTCTTTGCCTTTCTCACAATTGCTCAAGCGATGGAACTGAAAATTTGATGACAATTTTTAACAAAACCTTAGGACACTCCTTTCTTCCCTATTTTCCAATGCCACCAACCCCAGATAAGCATGGATTCGATGACGTGCCAACACGTTATGGCCTCTTCATGTGCCATGGCAACCTTCCTTTCACCTCTACCAACAATGTGTCCTACATGCTACATACTGAATTACCAGCAAGTGTCGACCGTTGTTAAGGCTATAGTTTGGTATAGTCATTGTCGTTTAGCTTCACTATTCCCATCAAAGATTCTCCTCCACAATGAGTATGAGTCATAGATTTGACATACTGAATGTTACCAGTGTTAATGTTGTGGAAGGCTCTTTCAAGTTTACAATATTGGACAATGCGTTGAATGAGGTAGCGACAAGACCGGGAGGCTGAGAGATAGGACGAAATCATTAAAGTTGAATGATAACCAAATGCTATATATTCTTGCCTAGTGCAAGGGGGATCTATCCAATGGCGACGCGGTGGTTGTCTACATCATATGATTGGATCAGCAATTCCATGGTCTCATTTGGGAAGTGTAGGGGGAAGTGTTCTATATCTTAGTTGCACAATGAGGTTTGAGAGTTGTTCTATTTTTATAGGGATGATACTAAAGATTAGGGTCCTCCTCCATCTTCATCAGGTAAAGTGTAAGCCCAAATAATCTTTTCATTTTGCATACATGATAGATGAGTACATGGAGAAGTTAGCCCGTGGGCCGTGGTCATTTACCTTAGCTTTGCAAGAGGGTGAGTTCTCCTGTGCCATGCACAAATGTAAGGAATGATTCGTTACAGACGTGGGTTTAGGAAAATTTGATAGGTGGAGTAATTGATCAAGTTTGAGAATCCTTGCTGGATGATAATCACGGTGCTTTTTCTTTAGGAGTAGCATGTCTAATCTAGTTTTTTCCTTCTTTAGATTATCACTTAACATAGCTTGAACCACCTTCCTTCTTTTGGTTGCTGTCTCCTCCACCTCCTTTTGTGTCACTTCTGTCATTGAAGGTTTCCAAGAAGAAAAAGTCTGCTCATTCACCAAATAGGAGCGTCCACAAGCATCCCCACTAATCAGTTCCTAGTTGGCTCTCAAATATAATGAACACCAGCACATTGAGTTATTCTCTGTCATTGTCCTCACATCCCCTGCCTCCACCTTTACCCTCGAGCCTCCACCACCTCTTCGCCCTCTCGCCCATCATCACCATAACCCACCACCGTGCAGCACATCTTGAAGACCACTTGTATATTAGATGTTGTAGTTTCCATTTGAATTTGTCTTGTCAACATCGTACAACACATATTGAAGACCCAAATGGAATAACACCATGCATATTATACTGTTGAACAAATGATATGGCATCTTATTGTTCAAATGGAGTAAGACAAATTCAAGAGGGCAACTAAAAAATGTTTACCCATGTTAGATCTGACTTGGTCTTCAATGATTGGTCTTGGCAGCAGGGAGCTTGGCAGTGAGGAAGCTTGCAAGTGGAGCCCATGAGTGGGCGATCAACTCCATGATCGAGCTTGGTAGCAAGGGATTTTCAATTTTTTTGGGAAATTATTTTTTGTTATTTAGGAGATAGACGATTCCGATTTTGACCATTTTATTTTTCAAAAAACAAAAACCATTGGGTGAAAACAAAACAACCATTAAAAGTTAACAACACAAGTGACAGAAGGCCACCTAACACAAAGACTTCAAAATAATGCCATATGCCTTCATCTTACCTTGCTATATTGTTACTTTACTATTCCTTCTAAATGCTTGAGGCACACTAGAACGCACCTTACAAGAGATGGACTAAGTAAAAAAGTTGTTTATACCACTCTTGAGGCACTTTTTAAAAGACATTATGAGGCTTTTTTGAAACACTGATAAGATTAATACCGTGTTTGGATGGACAAGAAGAAGGTAAAGAAAAGTAAAAATGTTGTTTTTGAAACTCTAAGGAATGGGCTTTTCTTATTTGGGAGTTTATTTAACAATAAGTAGAAATGAAGGAGAACTGAGGAATAGTTTCTCCTCTTCCCTTCCAAAAAATCAATTATCTTTCCCCCTCAAATTTGAGAATGGTATAAGGGAAGCTAAAAATTTGGAAAGCTAATATACCTATAAATCTTTTGTGTTCATATCTCTATAAAGTAACTTCCAAACATGATTAATAATTTTTTGGTTCATTCGCTCAATAATCTTCAAAACAAGAAGGAAGGTAACCTGTTCACTTCCTTTCCCCAAGTCCCTTTCTAATCTCTTTTCCTAAACTAATTTCAATTTGTTCTGGTAATAAAAAACTTCCAAACACACTATGAGAGTGTGTCTCAATTTTTTTTCTCAACTAATATTTAAAGTGACACCTTAAGACATCCTTTAAAAAATATTTACAAGAGTGGTATAAATAACACTACTCATTTGTATATTCATGCTACATATACTTAAAGATAGATGGGCCCATCTAGCATGCCTGATAGTAAAAGATATTATAGGATAAAACTTGATAGTATGACTTGATAAACTTTTAATACTATTAGTGTTTTGTGTAACATTATATAAGATACTATATTTTATATTATTATATATTATCATTTATTTACAGATAATTCTAACTACACATGAATATTAAATAAAAGAATAATATTTTTTATTATTTATTTAAATATAATTTTAAATTTATGATATTATAATTTGTTTACAATTAACTCTAACTATAGAAAAATATTGAATAAAACTAAGGTGATAATTTTTATTAATCATTTAAATATAATTTTGAATGTTATTCACTATTTATTATAATATTTATAATTATTTATCATTTAATAAATTATAAAAATGTAAAAATAATATTTTCTATTTATTATTTTTATAATATCTTTTATCATAATTATTTAAATTTAACAATAAATATTAAATTAAAATATTTTTATTATTAATCCTTACTTTTATAAATTAACATTATTTCTATTTATTTATATATTTTACTAGTATATAATTTATAATTTATTTTTATATTAAATATTATTTATTATTTATTTAAATATTTAATCTTATTAAATAGTTTTTGTTTTAATTTATTATTTTTATTTATGATTACTGTATTTTATATTATTTATTATGTAAAATATCTTTTATTTTATTTATTATTATTTAATTAAATAACTAAAATATCAATTATACATTAGAAGCTAATCAGTTCTAATCTTGCCTCCCAAAGCTTGATTAAGTTATTATCGTTGTAACAAATAAGGGAGGTTTGATGAATAAGTTTATAAAATACTTTGTTCGATCTCATACCAAACAGTAAATAAAGTTATTGCCTATATTATACTAGCTTATGTCTTATACGGTGTGCCAAATGAGTCCTATAAGTGGAAGGTGAGAAATTAAAGGAAAACAAATTTGAAGAGTTAAAATACCTTTTACACATTAAAACAAAGGTTATCTCATGGTATGACAAGAAAGAGAATATTTATAAGAAATATTATATGTACATAATATTCTTTGGGCATCGTGCCAATATCGTGTTTTATTGAATATGGTGTGGACTCTGATAAGTTGAAGTCTACATCCCATCCAATAATAAATAGAAGTATGTGTCATAGTGTTCCATAAATATGTACAAATAATATTTGCTCAATGTTTAAATAATATTCCTCTCGATATTATAACTCATTTTTCTTTTGGTCAAGGACATTATAACTCATGTTGGTTTATCTTTTCAACGAGAAAAAAGGCCGGCCACAAGTGGTTATCTTGATTGTTGTTTCTATTATTGTTTCAATGATACTCCTCTCTTCCTGCTACTATTTGCTACGAGAAAAACAAAAAAGAGTTATAAACATATTCTTAAAGAAAATTGTACGTATCGTGGAAAGAAGAAATTTCAATGCATAGTTTTCAATTAATGATTTTATAAAAATCTGCAAACATAGTTTAACTATTCAAACATTTTGCTCTAGTTGGAGATGAAAGTACCACTGTAGAGTCATTGCAATTCGATTTGGCTATAATTGAAGCAGCAACAAACAACTTTTCCTCGTACAATAAGATTGGCAAAGGTGGATTTGGAGAAGTTTACAAGGTCTGAGAAAATGCAATAAATTGTATTTCTTCTATTTTTTTTATTTTTCACATAATTAATAGTTCATACATTTTTAGGGTGTTCTTCACAATGGACGGCATATAGCCGTAAAAAGACTTTCAAGAAGTTCTACACAAGGTGCAGTTGAATTCAAGAATGAGGTGTTGCTGATAGCCAAACTTCAACACAGAAATCTTGTGACATTCATAGGATTTTGCTTGAAGAACAAGAAAAAATACTTCTCTATGAATATGTTCCAAACAAGAGCTTGGATTACTTTCTTTTTGGTTTGAAGCTTTTGACCTTACACTCTTTACTTATTTTAAATTGTAAAATATTAATGACTTCATTGCATTATATCTTAAACTATCTCAAGTGTCTTATTGTATAAAATATGTGTTATTTATTTGTTATTTTACTAAAAACATTGCAGATGCCCATTCAGAAAAGTTGTTAAGCGCAAACGCCACAAAATTATAGGAGGAATTGCTCGAAGAATTCTTTATTTACATGAATATTCACGTCTTAAAGTTATACATCGTGATCTTAAACCTAGTAATATACTATTAGATGAAAATATGAATCCAAAAATTTTCGATTTTGGTCTTGCCAAAATTGTTGAAATCGATCAACAACAAGGATCTACGAACAAAATTGTTGGAACATGGTAAGCTTTTAATGCACATTCCCACCCTTTCCTCTGTATTTATCCTTTATATGGTATATTTAAACTTATCTGTCGTTAATTTTTTCTTTCCAATTTTATAGGGGTTACATGTCTCCAGAATATGCAATGTTGGGAAAATTTTCTAGAAGTCAGATGTGTTTAGCTTTGGAGTCATGATCCTTGAGATTATTTCAGGAAAAAGAATATAGGTTCTTATGAATCACACCATGTTGCTGATGGTCTCCTAAGCTTAGTGAGTGAAATCAAGCAATGTTTTCTTTTACTATTCCAGGATTATCTAAAAGATAAAATTTGACTAAGTTCACAAAATGTTTACAGGTGTGGAGACAATACAGGGATCAAATGCCATTAAGCATATTGGACCCAAAATTGAAAGAAATTTGTTCTATATTTGAAGTTATTAGATGCATTCAAATTGGTTTATTATGTGTTCAAGAAGATCCAGATGATAGACCTACGATGATGACAGTTGTTTCCTATTTTAGTAATCACTCAATGGAATTGCCTTATCCACAAGAACCAACATTTTCCTGTCGTAAAATGGATCCAAAAGAGTTGTGCGAGAATCATGTTCTAGGTCTACTAATGAGATGTCCATAAGTAACTTTCTTCCTCGTTAGCAAGTTATTTTTTTCTTGATAAAATCGATAATGAGTTAATTTCTAGTCATTTATCATTATCTATTAATATTTCTAATGTATACAAGTTTTCATTTGGTCCTTTTAATTCATGTTGGACATCGAATTATGTTTTATTGATAGTTGACTTAAATATGTAATATTACTCTTTATCTTAAATTAATTTTCAACCTTTGTAATATCAATTTTTGTTTAACTTCAATTTTTCTTTTACCATGTTTGTGGAGCATATATTATGTACATTTGTATTCCCAACATCTTAGTCACCACTATCTAAGCACAAAAATATATGCCACAGGTTGTTAAAACTAGACGCAAACCAGCACAATGTGCAAATAGTATTGACCATGATTGGTGGCACTTGAAAGTGTAGACAAATCAATCATGTAATAAAAAGTGAGTAAAATATTAATCTAATTTCTATTAAGATTGAATAAACTATCTATCACAATCACCAATTAGAAGTATTTGAACTAATGAAATTCCTGGAGCGAGCAAGAATTAAATAACACAAAATCAAATTAAACACAATTAAACGAATTAAGGATGCCAGAAAATAAAGCATTAAGAATTTGGTTTCACCTAGTTCATAATGAATATACTGAATTGAACCTAGAAACACGAGACATACATTATACGTATCCAATGATTCCCATTTTTTTCTAATTCCTATGAAATTACTTATCCCTATTCCATGACAATGCTAAGCTGGTAAGCTTCCAATATAGTTCCATTCTCTACACATACCTGTATTTTCCACACGATATCAATCCTACGTAGTGCGTATAGTCAGGGATGAGTAACCATAAATGTGGGCTTGGAGCCGTAGATGTAGCCCTAACCATAACAAATGACATATTTGATTTTCTTCTTACTTAAATCAATTATTCAGTGACATGTTTGATTACCATAGTTTCTGCCATAGAAATTATTTTCAGACAAATGTTTTATACAAGAAAATTCAAATGATACACATTTATTGGTAAAGCTTACTTAGAGAAATAAAGTGTGATGGAAGCCGACATTTCTATGGTTACAACATACCATTTTCAATCCTAGTGGCTCATGATTTTCAATAAGATTTTTTATGTAGCACTTAAACAAGATGCATGTTTTGTAAAGCATCAATGAGAAAGATCACTAATAAAGCCATTCCAACATGACATCACACATCACAAGCATAACCAGAGCTTAATAGAGACTTAGCCAAGTTGAATAGGCCAATCACAGATAATGATTCAATAATTAAGGGCAATAAAAAGAGTTTTAAAAAAGATAAGAACTAAACTCAAATGGCCATTAATCAGTTATCTTGTTCTGTCAACTGCAGACTAATTCACCAAGAATTCAAAAGAACAAAACCCATCATTTGTGTGGAGGGATGAAAACTTCAAATTATTTAAAGGGCTGTAATCTACAGCCTTCCCTGTAGTTGTGCAAATTATAGTTCATCTAAGGGTGTTCCCTAGTTATCAACTACCTCTATGAGAGTTGTTTCATAGTCACTGGGAGCCTCAAATCCATGGAGATTCATTACGATCGTGGCAATGTTGGCCAGCCCGCTGTTGGTAACATCATTTCGGAACCTGACACCGGGAGACAATCCAGGACCTCCAATGGCAATTGGCACCTTAAAAAGCAGGGAAAAGCATTAGAGAGTTGCAACCAAAATGAAGCTTGTAGTCCATTTTGATGCCTTTGAAAATAGATGTCAATACTTTTAGACATTTTGTTCAGATTAATTAAATATTTAACCATGAAATCTGTCATAATACCAGATAATAATTTCCTAGAGACTCCACAACTCATCTATAACTCATTGAAAGTAAAGAAATTGTAATACATTTAAAGTTCTCATCAGTGACTGAATAGAATTTGTGGAACCAAAGGGATGCTTATCATCACATTGGGACAGCAAAAAGAAATGGCACTGGAGGAATCCATTTCCAGAATCACATGTTGACACGCCATGTTCCAAGCTAGATGAGCAGCATATATAGAATGCACCCCATAATTCAGCAGCCACAACAGGACAGCAACCAAGCTTAGCTGCGAAACCTCTCTGAAAACACCCAATGGCATCCTTGAGAACCCACAATCAAGCCGCCAAGAGAGAGTTCCCCACAACCCCCTCATGCAGCGCGTGCAGAAGGAGAAGAAGAAATATGTCTATGAGATCGGAATGCATTGGTGTGGAGTGATTCATTAGCAAGAAGCCAAAGGAAAGCCCAAATCCGTTCAAGGCCCTCCACTTTCCAGAATTAGTTCGAAAATATTCTGAGAAAGAATATCATCCATCTGAGCAAAACAAGCATAAGCAGAACTCACAGAAAAATTTCCATCTTTACTCGGGACCCAAATCATGATACCGGACCAACTTCCTCCGAAGGAGACGGACTCCTGCAGCAATACTTGCACACACCGGAGGGGAAAGCACAGAATTCAACATATTCCAATTCAACTCAACCGAAGAAGACAAAACTCAGCGCCTTTTATCTTCGTTCATAACCACGTAAGAATTTGAAGTCACAAGATCCATTAACCTAGTGTGTTGGGGAAGCAAGAATATCTATCCCGAAAGACACTGATTTCCCATCACCAAGCCTCCATCTAATATTATCCTCCACCAATGGCCAAGCCGTGCAAATACCCCTCCAAATATTAGTGTTGTTACTTTTCCAGTGAATACGAGAGATAATATATTATCGGTACCACATTGCTCCTCAGTAGCAATCTGAGAAGCACGTAGGCGATGATTGACATTCTTAGAGAAATAAATTTTGTTTTTTTCCTTACTAATTTTTGGGCCCGAATTAGCACAAAAAAGATCCAAGCAACTATTGATTGGCCCCCTCTCGACTTGAGTCAAAGAAGCCTCCACAAAGATACATAAATCATATGCGAAAGAAAGATAAGTGATCTTATGGCCCCCTCTTGAGAGAGCTACTGGTTTCCAAGAATTCTGAGTAACCCCGAGCTGAATCAAATGTGACAGCCTCTCCATACTAATCTCTCTTCTATATATACATACTGTTTAATAAGAGTATAGAAGGGCAAATATAACTAAATATTGTCTAGATTTCTTAAATGCAATGATAATTGTATAAAAATGAAATTTTGATAATAATTGTCTAGAGGACAGAGATAATACCTTGTATTCATATGATACTTTATTTCATTTTAAAGTGTTTTTCTAAGTTTTTCATTGAAAATTATATTTGTTAAGCTTTCAAAAAAGCAACTTCTTAACTAACCTCTTCCTTTTCTTGTTATATCATTTAATATATATATGGTTTAGAGAACTAAAAATTTGAGATAACTATCACTTACAGGTTTTTGTTTTTTTGATACCCTAAGTTGATACCTTTTGAATTCAAGGATTATGATTTAATTATGAGTGTTTAAAATATTAAAAAATATAATTAATGGGATATTTCACAAATTTTTAGCTATAAATTACTTAGAAGGTATTAATATCAATAAATTTATAAGATAGGAGAAATCTCATCAATTATATATATGTCACTGTTAAGAAAATAGAGCCCGATTGACTGATTCAATCGGGAGTGGGTCCTAATTCCGGTCCGCTTAAAACATAAAAACCACTTGTTTTTAATATCAAAAAGAAAAAATCACACTTTTAAGAAAAACCAATCAAAATTGGCCAAAAACAAACAATACGATTTTGATGGTTCACCAGTCAAAACTAAAAAATCTTTTAAACTTTTATTGTCAAAAATCCAACTTTATGAAAAGTTAGGAATAACCACGACCCAATTTTTGGGCCCAACCACTTACCAAGTCCATTCACAAAAATGGGGACTTAAAATCATTGGACACTGCACAAGAGGTGTGGATTAGATGGCAGTTGTATGTGCCTCTGTTATGGGTGCTAGGTTCGAGCCTTTGACGAACCCCCACACCAAAAAAATCATTGGACGCCTATACAGATGTAATTAAATAATTCTTATTTAAAACGTTGAAGAAATATTTATTACATTTATTTAAATGTATACAAAAGAGCATATTAAACAATTTTAAATTAGTATGATATTTTATAGTCAGTATCTATAGCAAATGAACTTTCAATTCAATGCAAGGTGGTGGATTTTATAAAAATTTCCTTCAATAAAATTAAAAATTATCAAAGATTTAAGATGTGTCATAAAATAATAACCATTACACCAATATGAATGGATCCTCTATTATAGATATATAAGTGGTGACCTATATGACTGATGAAAAACGTAGTGAGACATGGATGCATTTGGTTGTACTTCTAACACTAAAAACAAGTTTTTTTTTATTTTATTATTTTCAAAACAATTAATTATGAAATTTAGGGGCTGTATTAGTTTAGAGGAACTTTATGAAGAAAAATATAAGAATAATGATTTATTGTGAAAGTGGAAGAAAAAAATTTGGACCATACAATCATATATGGTTGATCAAGATTAAACGTTAAATAATGATAATTAATAATCAATATGCTCATTTACAAATCACATAATTTTATATTTTAATTTTAATCATTCACATAAGATTTAATGGTTAATATTTACTACTCTTATTCTCACTCCCATAATTAACCTTTCTTCGATATCCATGTATCGTGATTACTAGATTTGGTTGCACGCACTACTAACACTACTTTTTCTTTTAATTTTTTTTTCAAAACTAGTATTTATGAAACTTTTAATTTTGTTTGTTTGCAATATTTAAGATAAAACGCAGAAAATAACCAGTTTTTTATTTTATTAAAAATGATATAAAAAGCTGATTCTCCCAAAAGTAGAAATAGTAAAAGAGGCAAAATTTTGTTCCTCAAGTTCAGCAACGCACTAATTTCTCACTTATAAGATCTGGGCAAGCCCAAATCATCCTTCAGCTTTGGTTAAATTCCACTTTCTATTCTTCCTCAAAAATTACAATCCATCCCAGTAAATTCAAAGAACTAATAAAACGTATGATTTTAATATGATTTTCTTCTTTAGTATGTGATGAACAATACAAGTTAAAACTATTCAAATAATTTTAAAAAACTGATTATCATATCAATTTTAACTTTTATGTTTGATTTAAATAATAAATAATTATTAAAAATAAAGTAAATAATAAATTACATCAATATAAATTTTTATTTTAAATAATAAATCTTTAAATAATATCATTTTTAAAATTTATAAATAAATTGTTATCTAATATTTTATTTCATTAAAATTTTACTTTTTTGCTAAAATTTTACTTAAGATTAGAATTATTTGTAATATAATAAAAACATAATTGTATACCATATAATGTAATATCTTATATAATATCACGTTAACATTGCATAGTATTAAAAAAAAAAAGATAGTATATATTCCTGGAATTCGGTAATTAATATGATGGCGAAAAGCTTTTCCGGTTTTTCGCTATTATCACCCATTGTTACAAGCGTCGACATTATGTATTGGCGATAAACATCAGTGAATATGGCCAAATTTAGTCCTGTTTTCTTTTCTTTTTCTTTTAATAGGTTTCCTTTTTGACAGGATATTCAGTCCTGTTTTCTGCGCTCCAAGAGCATCCAATTAAAAGTAATGCTTGACCGCTGGAAACAGATTAGTTGTTCCAACAACAGCGTTTGCAGAGGCTGATGAAAGGACCACCACCGAAAACAATGCTGTGCGCCACATTGTGTTGGATCTGAAGACTTATGGCAACTGGATGGTGGTCACTCCTGTTGGAAAAGCCCCTTTCTTGTTCTATTGAAAACAAAACGAATTTCGGGCTGGGGATCATGACCCAAAAAATGGTTGGGGATGTGTCAATTGCAAAAGATTAAAGGGAGGAAATAACCATATTAGCCAGCATGGTTTAAAACACAAATCAAAGTTTTAAATGAGAAAATATACATCCACAAATGAGTCAAACCCCTTAGTCAAATAAATACAGCCCACGGGAAACATGTAAGTGCTGCACAGTTCCTCATTAATGCAAGCGGCACCGAAGAATGAACCAAAGGAAAATCAAATTGACATGTTTCATTGACTTGCTTTTTCCACTGGCTACACATGTTACGATGGCCGATGGGAAGGGAAGTATTTTCTACTTCCCGCAGGTTGCCCATTTGTACCCAAAGAAATTTGGACAAATTCCAAAGTGTAGCACTCGCTTCTATCCCCGGTTTTGTAGATGTTGTTCTGAAAGATTAAACAGATCCCATTACCTCCACTATGGCTTTAAATTTCTTCAATCCTGTATTCCTCTTTTTCTTGTTAGCTTCCTCAACCCCAACTACTGAAGCTGGGGACCTTTGTATCTCGGAAACTTCTGCTCAGAAAATGAAAATATTACCACTACCAACAGCACCTACCAAGCGAACCGCAAGACCCTCTTCGCTTCCTTATCTTCCAAAGCTACCGTTAAAACATTTTACAACGATACAGTCGGCGGCACAGTCTATGGGCTGTTCATGTGCAGGGGTGATGTACCCTCTAACCTCTGTGGACACTGCGTCCTAGACGCAACCCAGAGACTATCCTCAGAGTGCCACTTGTCCACATGGGCTATAATTTGGTACGACGAATGCATGGTTCGGTATTCCAATAGTTCTTTCTTCTCCATCGTGGAAACAAGTCCCTCAGCTTTCTTTAGCAGCAACGCCATTGTCTCCAACCAGGCGAGCTTCATGTCGTTGTTAAACGACACCATGAACAAAACAACAAATGAGGCAGCCTTTTCTCCTAATGGTGATAGATACGCCACAAAGGAAACAAAGGTCTCTGAGAACCAGACCCTCTATTGTCTAGCTCAGTGCACACGGGACCTGTCACCCCAATATTGTAGTCACTGTCTTGCCCAGGCCATAGACGAACTCACAGGCTGCTGTGGAGATAAGCTGGGAGTTAGAGTTATGTTGCCTAGCTGCAACGTTAGGTACGAATTGTACCCTTTCTATCAAGTCAATGCACCAAGACAAGGAAGTCTTGTTCCTGCAACAAAGTATTCTAAACCAGAATCATATTATCTTTCTCACGAGTGCTCAAGCTACGAAAGTTCGTACTCTGATTTCGAAGAAAAGCTCATGATCCTCCTCTCTTACCTGTCTTCCAATGCCACCACTGGCTCAGGCAACAATGGATTCTACAAGACAGATGTTGACGGCAAAGTGTTTGGCCTCTACATGTGCCGTCTTGACATACCCCCTCGCCTCTGTGGACAATGCGTTGTAAATGCTACCCATCTAATAGCCTCCCAGTGCTCCTCATCCACCGACGCCTTAGTTTGGTACAACCACTGCTTGCTTCGCCATTCTGATGAGTCTTTCTTCTACAAGATGAGCACGAGCTCAAGATTTGAACAGCTGAATGTCACCACCGTTTACGACGTGGAAAGCTCCTTCAAGTTTTCAAAATTGTCGAACACGTTGGCTAACGTGGCCCTTGGCACTGAGAACAATGATGAGAGATATCAGATGGAATCGCTTGTGTTGAATGATAACCAAACTATCTATATTCTTGCTCAATGCACGCGAGATCTGTCCGCTGAAGATTGTTTTGCCTGCCTAAATGATGTGATTGGATCAGCAATTCCGTGGTCTCGTTTGGGGAGTGTAGGGGGAAGAGTTCTATATCCTAGCTGCACTTTGAGATTTGAGTTGTTCAAATTTTATAGTGATGATATCCAAGTTCATGCTCCTCCTCCTCAAATTTTTTCTCCTCCTCCTCCCCGGCAACAGGTAAAGAGTCTAAACCCAACCCAAATAACATAAGTATTCTTGGATTCCCGCGCGCGCACACACACACATGTGAAATTATAACCTCTGCACCTTCATGCATAGATTAGTAAAGTACATATTTTTGCTTTGAACTAAAAATCCATTCCTTTTTTATTTAGATTAAGTTATCATTTAGCGGTAATATCGTAATTTTCTCTCCACATTATTGCTATTCTAATTTTTCTCTCACTAAATTAATATGTCTTTTCTACTATTTCTCTCGTCCTAAATAATATTATGTTTTTATTTTTTCACCTTAATAATGTACAAATGGCTGAAAATTTAAGTTATGTTATTATATGTTGGATAAATAGATATTAATATTAATCAGATAAATTTTTAAAACTTTGCAAATAACTAAATAATACATTTTTTCTTAATTAACTGTAGTAAAAATTTATACTAGCTAGCGTATGCGTAGACGAAATATAAAATACGTTAGGGTGATTTCTAATCAAAATTTAAAATTTCTTGTACAGTTATTTTTAATCATCGTCAGTCATAAGTGATCGACTCATTCATAATTCATATATATACAAATAGTTTAGATCTTATTAAGATATTTTTGTGACATTAATCATCAATATTGGAACAATGATGGAGAAAAAACTTACACCAAATTAATTATTCCTGAAATTATTAAAATATATTTGCCAAACATATAATAATATCATATAATTTTTTAATTGCATCTGTCATATTCAGGTAAAAGATTTCTTTGAAAAAAAAAATGAATACTAGATAAAGAGAGAGACAAATAGGGGAGAGAAGGTATTAATTAGGTGAGAGAAAAATTTAAAAGAGATAATAAATATGGGTCAAATAAAATTATAATAGGATAAATTATACTTATTTTTCCAATAATTTGTTAAAATATAACATATATTTTCTCTAGATTTCAAACCCTTACCTTACCCATTTTTAAATCAAGTTACAAAAATGCCCCCACAGCTTCCTCTCATCTTTTCATTTCCCCCTCCAATAAACTTCACATCCACCACGCCACCACCTGTCTCCTTCAACCCCACACCTAAGCGCCAGCCAAGCAGATAAAACCAAACCACAAAATCCCCTTCCAAATAGATTGAATCTTTAAAAAAAAATTGAGCAACACAACTGAGAAAAAATATTATACAACAGTAAAAGGAAAACCATTCAATTAGGCATTTGGGGCGTAAAACAGATAAAGTTTGGATTTTGGGATTGAAACACAAACACTGGCTGGGTCTTGGTACTCTAGGCGGCAGCAATGGTGAGGGATGGCGACGCCGGGCTACTACGAGCAGTGGTTGTGGCTGAGGTCGCGGTGTCAATGGAGGCTGGTTCAGCTGTGATGAAGGCGTCTGGTAGTGGTTGACGTGGCGGCTTTCATGGTGAGGGGTGGAGACAATGGTGTTCCGGGTGCTTGAGCAAAGACGATGGCATCTAGACATCGAACTCGTGTGGTGGCTGGATGCAGTGGTGCTTGATGAAACAGGCCATATTCGACGCACAGCGGATGTTGACCGGTCATGGGGGTGGCTGTGACACGTGATCTAAAGCGGCAGAGCTCACGGTGGTGGACGCTGATGGGATTTCTAAGCTCACAGTGGTGTGCTTGGGCTTGGTTCTGGCTTTCTCTGTTTGTGTTTAAATGTTGGCAGAAAAGATGCCTAAGTTGATGCCTCCGGGAGGTTGTTGAAGCGGCAGAGGCGAAGGTTCAGGGGAGGGGATGAAATGGAGAGATGATGAAGGAGGAGTGGGGGGTATATATTTTTGATAATTTATGTCAAAAATAAAAAATTTATGGGAGGTTAGTATATGGTGGACAATTAGAAGGAATGTGAGTTGAATTTTGATAAATATTAAGGAATGTGAGGGTAATTTATCCATTATAATATTATTCAAAATTTCACATTTAATCAAGAGAGAGATAATAGGATTTTATGTCTAAAACAAAATGTGTGGAGATTAACAATCCTATATATATATATATATATATATATATCGCCACATCAAATTAGCTAAAGTAAGATTTTTTTTTGTTTTCGATAATTGGTAAGGTGTGAATTTTATCATAATCTGACAATGCTTTTGCGTTTTTTTTAGCAAGAGATGGACCATTTGATAGAGAAACTAGACACCCCACACACAAAAAAAACCACCCATCTCTCTCTCTCTCTCTCTCTCTCTCTCTCTCTTTGTTGATATCAACCCATCATGATCTTTATCAGTGGTTTGTGTTTATTTATCTTTTTAATGTAGATAGAAAAGATCGGTCACGAGCAACTATCTTGATTATTGTCGCCATTGTTGTTTCAATGATAATCTTCTCTTTTTGCTGCTATTTGCTATGGAAAAAAGCAAGAAAGAGCTATATTCTCAGAGAAAACTGTATGTATTGTACAAAAGAGAAATTTCAATAGATAGTTTTCAATTAATAAGATTAGAGAAATTTGTGAACTTAGTTTAATAACTCAAGCATTGATTTGGTGTAGTTGGACATGAAAGTACTAGGTAGAGCAGTTGCAATTTGATTTGGCTATAATTAAAGCAGCAACAAATAACTTTTCTCATGAAAATAAGATTGGTAAAGGTGGATTTGGAGAAGTTTATAAGGTAAGAGAAATTAAAATAAATTTTATTATATTTCTTCTGCGTGTTTTGTTTTCCACACAACTAATGACCTATGTATTTTTCAGGAGTTCTTCTTGATGGACGACATATAGCAAAAAGGCTTTCAAAAATCTCCAAACAAGGCATAATTGAATTCAAGAATGAGATTTTGTTGATAGCCAAACTTCAGCATAGAAATCTTGTGGCATTTATAGGATTTTGCCTTGAAAATCAAGAGAAAATACTTATATATGAATATGTTCCAAACAAGAGCCTGGATTACTTTTTATTTGGTTTGATGCCTTTACCCTAAAATTTTAATTTAGTTAAAGTTTAGCATATTTATGATTTCGTTGCATAGGGGTGACTCAAGTAAAAGGAGTGGATTAATATGAGAGTAAGATAAGCAAATTTGGCTAATAACTATACATAGATATTAGGATTAAAAATTATTAACGAATAAAATCATTTGATTTTATATTTTAATCTTGAATACTTATATAAAATCCAATTATCAAGATTTACTTCTCTCACTCTCACTATAAATCATTTATCTCACTTGAGTCATTCCCTTCATTACATTATATCTTATTTGCTATCTCAAGTTTCTTATTATGCTTACTCAATATTTTCTCTAAACTTTTGTAGATGCTCATTCGAAAAAGTTGTTAAGTGGTTCTAAACGACACAAAATTATAGGAGGAGTTGCTCGAGGAATTCTTTATTTACATGAATATTCTCGTCTTAAAGTTATACATCGTGATCTTAAACCTAGTAATGTGCTATTAGATGAAAATATGAACCCCAAAATTTCAGATTTTGGTCTTGCTAGAATTATTGAAATAGATCAACAACAAGGATCTACCAATAGAATTGTGGGAACATTGTAAGTTTTTAATGCCCTTTCCCATCCTTTCCTTTATATATATAAAATTTACATGTATGCTTTGCCATTTATTTTTTCTATCAAATTCTTTAGGGGTTACATGCCTCCAGAATATGCAATGTTAGGACAATTTTAGAAATCAGATGTTTTTAGTTTTGGAGTCATGGTCCTGGAGATTATTCCTGGAAAAAAGAATATAGCTTCTTATGAATCACATGGTGTTGCTGATGGACTCTTAAGCTTGGTGAGTGAAATAATTTAGCAATACTTCCCCCTTGATCTTGCTCATGCATTATATGGAACAAAATTAAACTTGGTAAGAAAGTAGTTATTTGACTATGTTGACAAATTGTTTATAGGTGTGGAGACAATAAAGGAATCAAACACCACTAAATATATTGGACCCAAAATTGAGAGGAAATTGCCATGAGTTTGAAGTTACTAGGTGCACTAGATTGGTTTATTGTGTGTTCAAGAAAATCCAGATGATAGGCCTACAATGATGGTTGTGGTTTCATATTTTAGCAATCACTCAATAGAATTACCTTCTCCACGAGAACCAGCATTTTCCTTACGCCTAAAAGAGTTGAATAGTTGCACATGATCCAAGTTCCAGCTCTATTAATATAATGTCTACAACTAACATTTTTCCTCGATAGTGAGTTAATTTGTCTTTGTCTTTTTTGGTACAACCTTAATTTATCTTTGTATACCATTGTCTATTTGTATACATACTTTCACTTGGCTCTTTTAATGGTGGAAGCGAATTATGTTATATTGATAATGGTCTTAAATATGTTATATTGATCCTTATAAGTAAATTATCTTTCAGTCTTTTAATTTCAATTTTTGTTTCAAACTTTAATTTTCTTTTAGCTTGTTCATGGATCATTATGTACACTTGTATTTGTAAAGGAGAGCTTAAAGACTAACAACTAACAAAATTAATTAGTAATTGTAGTTATCCTTTTGGCTAGTGTAGATGAGCTTGCAATAGCTTGTAGAGGAATGTAACTGTACTTGTATATGAATACATCTCTATGAGAAATCAATGCAATCAAGATCATTTCTAAGTATTCACAATTTTGGGCTTCTTCTTTCTTTCTTTCCTTTTCCTAACCCTCTCTTGCATAACTTCTTAGGCCCGATACCTTTATGGTATCAAAGCTTTAGAAGTAGAACTGGAGTTACCTTTTAATGATCATACAATTCAATATATCCATATTCTTAATTTTATGCACTTTGTTTCTCAATGAAAGACGACATGAGGTTGCCACCAAGGGCCGGCAAGGTAGGCTAGGAATGGCTTTGTGGCCACAAGTGAACGCAACAGAGGAAGAGACATCCCATGGATTTTTTCCCTTAAATTAATAATTTGTTTTAAATTAAAACAAGTTGGGGCTCCTTAGCTTATCAATGGATTCACCCCATGAAACAAAACTAGCACTAAACTCGAGGCAAAACAAATCACAAAAACCCTCAATCATTTAATCAGCCAAAATATCAAAATCCAAAAAAAAAATTGATTTTAAGGTTTATGAATTGCAATTTCAACTTTTCTCAAATACCCAATATCAAGCGATCAGAGCACAACCATATTAAGAGATCAAACTGGCTCTTGATACTAATTAAAGGAATTTTAAATATCAAATGATATAAAAACAACATAAATTCCTATGTCCCGCCAATGATAGATTTTAATCTTGAAAATTGCATGTTCAATAACAATTAAAAGATTGGGTTATAGTTACTTGGAAGTTTGAGGATGTAGACAATTGATTCACAATAATCGCTAATCTGACAAAAATAAAACACAAACACACTAAATTAGAGAGATGCAACAAAGAATTTTAGGAAATTTACTCCTCCTATTCGTAATAGATATTGTGTGTCATAGTATCTATAGTACAACACTTAATTAATTGGGCTTAAACAATAAACTATAATTAGTTGACATCCAATTAATTTGGATCTAAATTAAATTTAACATTGATTTTTGTCAGTCCACAAAATTATTCCAACACTTAATAGAAAATATCTCTTTTGTTCACAAATTTGGAAGAGTTCAATGTATATCAATCTTCAAAAAGTTCTTTAACTTCTTGAGAAAATTGCAATATGCATCATAAAGGTGACAAAAAGGTGTTTCAACCTTTAGAAAGATGTGTCTCATGTCTAAAGCTAATCAAAAGGGTTAATAGAAGTCTCAAGAAGGTTTCTAAGCTATCAAGAAACAAGAATCTTCTTCAATTTTTTTTTCCACAAAAGTACGAGAGAACCCACCATTTGTTTTATCATACTCTTGAAAGTTGTAATTGTACTTACACATGCATTTTCCTTTTGGATAAATCATACTCACCTCCCCTGGAAAATGCAACATGCACACTCTCTATTTTCAAAACATGCACATTAGGTCCTAAGTTTTGAAAAATCCTACACTAGTCTCCCTTACCAACATTAATTCATTAGTGGCTTTGATGGAAATGACATTAATGTAAATATAAAAAACTTCCATAACTATGAAATAACTAGATTATCCTTTTTATTAAGTCCCTCTTCCTCCCATATGTGCATCAGGATGCATTCCAACCAAGCTTAACCAATAATTATCAAAACTTAATTTAATCAAGCCAAAATGTATAATAGCTCAAGCAATCCCCAAAAAATCTGAAGCATCCCATACATCAACAAAGTAAGCTTAATCTAGAATCAATGAGCAGCATAAAATGAATCAAAATCAACCTCCTATATGGCATATAAATCAAATCTAGCCCAAGAAAAGAAGAAGAGGAAAATAGGAAAAACTCAGCTTTCACACTACTCACAAACAGCCACCTAATCACAGACTAATCATTCCTCAATCACAAAAACCACACCTCACCTCACCATTCAAACTATCACCACCATTCACCCAACTTTCTTGAACTTTCTTTTATCTATTTTCTATAACATTTCCATTTCCCCAAAAACAATTTCATTCATTTTCATATATGCTACCCCTTTTCATTTACCCCAAAAACAATTTTTAGATCTAGTTCATCGTTACTTTCATTTCCAAATCTATTTTTTGTTGCTTCTTCTTTATCAAGTTCTGGGACAACATGTTGAGTTTTCTTACCGTCTATTACCAATGTTCATCAAAGGCAGTGGTGAAACCATCAGATTTGTTTCATCGATTTTCCCCAACATATTTTGTCGCTTTGTCTTACTCCGGCGGCGATTTTAGCTTTTCACTAGTTCTCCTTCATCGATTCTCTTCATCCATCTCTAGACCGATGTTCATCATTTCTTATGTGTATATTCTCTTGCAAGGTCCCTATGCCACCTTAAAGTCGCATCATCGCATGATAGTGAATAGGGTGAGCGAGGGATGGTGAATGACGGGTGATGGGACAATGAATGAAGGTTGGATGAGTGGTTGAGGGTGAATGATGGAGGGGTTATGGCCATTGTAACTCTGGTAGATGGGTGAAAAAGAGACTTAGAGAGTGTGAAAGAGAAGAATGAAGGACGAAAGTACGGAAGAGTAAGAGTGAGTAGGGATGTATCAGTAATTTTATCTTCGATGTTAATAGTTCACTAACATCATGTATGTTTGCCAAGCCTAGTGAGGTAAATGTCAGTGGAACAAATAAAAGGGGTATAGGTTACATATCGTCAAATCTCAAAGAATGTGAGTGTAATTTACCTTTTCCTTTTTCATTTTCTTTGGCCTATATCATTTTTTATGTATGAAGAAAAAAACGAGTGAAAGCCCAAAAGAAAGACAAAAATTGAGAGTAGTAGGAAACCACGATGACCAAACCTGATAAATGATTTGACCAAAAAAAAAACCTAATAAATAATAATCAAATAACAAAGAAAATGGGAAGCGAAGAAAAATAACTAGAGTAATGTTATGAGAACAATAAAATTGCACAACAACTGCACTCTATATATCAAATAACTAACACCCAATAGGACATGATGACCACATTTGGCCAAGGCATTTGATCTGCACAATAATTTGACTCTCTAAAAACATGTAGGAGATGTACTCTCCACTCACCTACCCTTCAACTGGGCCTTGAGCACAAGAATGATGATCCGAACTATCCTTCTTGTTATGGTCAACCTTTTTGAGCACCAGAAGAATTAGCCTCCAAGATCAAGTTTTTCATGGCCAACCTAGAAATCGATATACATGCCCCAAAGCTCAGCTGTAATGATAGAATAGCACCCAAGATTCGCCATAAAACCAGCTAAAACTTCCCTTCATAGTCCCTAATTAAACCACGACAAGCTGCCTTTTGATCCATAGGTAGAAGACACTAGCGAATCAGAAAAATTAGATAATAGGACAAATATAATACAAAATCATAATAATAAGTTTCTTATTCATTTGTCTTAGTTTGAGGTGTTATATATAATATATACATATATATATGATAAAGTTATATTGGTGTAATTTTAAGCAACCGTTACACTGTTGAATAACATTTTTTTGGATTAATTTTAAAAAAAATCCACTGGTGGATTAAAAGTTCATGTCATCTAGATCATCACGTAAAATTTTAAGCTAATCCAAAATCGTTTGATATAATTTTTATGTAAATAAAAATCAATGTAATATATATGCTTAAAAAGAACAAGAATGAGGGCTTTGTGATTACATTCTTATTGTTGCTCAATTTTAATGAAATTTGGCTCAAATGATCTTTATGTTAAGTAATTGCGATTCACCGGGAATCAAAAAAAATTATTGTATAAAAAGTTATTGAGTGTAACTTTGCTTAAAGTTACACTGGTATAACTTGATCCTAACTCATATATTATATTATATGGGAGATGTATCTTGTAAGAAAGACGTTCTTATGTGAGAGAAGAGAAAAGCAATTTTTCATCCATTGGATCAAAATAAGTGATTATGATTAGGGGTATGTTTGGATACTACAACTTCTGACCTTTCTAACTTTCTGGAAGTCAAAAGTCATATTTATATTTTTTGTCCTATTTGGCTAAACAGCTTATTGCTTGTCTAAAAGTTATTCTTAGCGCTTTTTAAGAAGTTAAAATATCTAATTTCTTAAGAAGTATTTTCTAAAACACTACGGATATGTTTGGTTGGGGAGTAAAAGTGAGGGTAAAATTTTCCTAGATGAGTTTTATGTGTAAAATTATACATGATGCTTATTTGGGGAAATTTTACCCCTATTTTTACTCTCTAACCAAACACACCCTAAAAGCAAACACTTTTATTATTATATATTTGAATATAAAATAATTTATTCATAAATTACTTCTCAAAAGTTACTTTTAAAAAAGATCAATTCAACCCTTCCCAATATTTTCCCAACCCAATAGCCTTATTAACTTCTTTCCTCCATTACAATCGCCACAGTCACCAAGTAGCTCCCTCACCCTCAATGTCTTAACCTAAATTTGTCTAGGCTTCATCATTCTTGTTTTCTAGCTAATGTGAGTTTTTTATTGGACGTTATAATTTGAACCATAAAACATCAAAATTTTTAGCTCTAAAATAATAGATTAAGGAGCAATTCTTTGAAACAATTAAGCCATATAACAAAAGATTTGAGGACGACATGAATGGGTATGCTGTCCAAATAACAATAACCCATCATCTCTTTTCAACACTAGACCCGTATTTCTGAGTAGAAAAGTTGCAATCTTCCTCCACTACCTTCAAGATACTCTCAGACAAGGAGTCCTCGAAAAATACTTATATTCACAAGGTAAGGATTTATGAAGGACTGTGGTGGCTGGGCACATTTAGGCTTCATTGAGGATGGAGGAGCTTAGTGTATGCGGTAGAGGAAGAAAGGGAACATGGTTATTGGCTTCGGAAAATATTAGCATAGGGCTGAATTATTCTTTTCTAGGCATGTGACATTTTAAAATTAACATCTATTCTTGACAACTCATTTTGATCCAATCATATCCCAAGGCAAGGTATTGCCTGTTGATAATTAATGTACCCCATTTCAAATTCATCTTACTATAGAAATCCAACACATTCCAATGCCTTAAGAATATCACACACCAAAATTTTATGAAGAATGCTTTCCTTTCATGCTGATTAAGACACACCACCAAATTAAATCATATGAATGTATTTCAATCAAATGATAAATGTATTTTCATCAAAAAGAATCTCAGCACCCTAAGTTAAAATAGATATACATGCACTCGAAATTAGTGGTAGCCACAAGACCAAGATACCAAACAACCTAAAAGTCTTTGGTTCATCGCGCTGAATACACATACATCATTCACTTCTTTAGCAGTCTTAAACAAACCCCATTCATAAATATAATGGTTCTCAAGCCTACAAAGAATACATTTTGTATGTTCCAAATCATATCAAGGTAGTCATGAACCAGAGATTGTAAAACCATGATTAGAGAACCAATCATTTTAACCAAACTTATCACTCCAATCCCTTTGGCAATGCGATCAAGATCATCATGGTGATAATTGCACACCCAACATTAGCAATAGCAGACCACTCAGGCAATAAAGTAGGAACCATAACAAATTAAAGAAAAGAACACACCCACACGCACCCCCAACATACACACACATTTTCACCTCACTCCTAGTGTATATCGCTCATCAAACTCATTGTGTATCACGTTGTTTCCCAATTTGTATAGCCATACACTATTTCACTTACACACAACTCACAAACCTCTCAAGAATGTATCACTTGACAAGTATATCACTCTCTTACATATAAAACTCCACTGGCATATATTGTAACATCCTCAAGCTCCTTCAGACTGAAAATGGAAAACCTACAAATCAGAACATAAAAAAGACACACACACCCACAATACATTAATCAATTACACTTCTCACCTCTCTCTATCATGTGTCCCACCCATATTTGTAGCGTATCACACTCCTATCCTGACAATGTGTTTAGATCACTCCACACTCCTTCCATTAAAGTCTTTCATACAAACTTCAAGGAGTGTTAGCATCTGATTACCTCATTTGAACCCCACAAAACAAAAAGAACTAACCATGACCAATCTTGTTCCAGTACTTGTAACATGCTGTCATATCATCAGAATTGTTTCAAATAGAGCACTTATTAATCCTGACAATAAAAAAACACCTTGCATTACATAACCTACTAAGGATGTCCAAATACCTCATAAGCTCTACTTAGGTCCAATTAAAGACAAAAAAAGCATGAAAGATAAAACATACAGTGTACATAGAAAGAAATGATAGGGACATTTCGTATTACAATGTACATCCCTATCACCACCACTTCCTTAGAAAACCCACATCCCCAACTCCCCTACATCTTGCTAACCCCACTGATTATTCCTAAATTTTGCCATTTGAATGGCTTTAACTAAGCCCACTTTCTTTTTGTCAAAAATCAAATTATTCCTGGACCTCCAAATTGTCCATAAGGTCATATAGAGTTTTCTCCACCATTCTCTTCTCAGATTTCCACCATGGTAATGTCATCCAAAATTCAATGTACAATTCTGATTCACCTAAAGTAACCCACATCAAATTGGCCTCCGACAACCATTGGTTTCAAATCCGCAGGAAAATTGACATGCAAAAAATAGATGAATTTTATTATCTATTAGTGTGAGTAGATTTAGTATCTATAGTTTTTGATTCCTTAGGAACCATTGTTGTGAGTAGATTTTATATTTATAGTTATTTTTCTACATATAAAATATAGAATTTTATTGAATGCCTATTATTTGCTCCTGTTTACATATTTGCATGATTTAGGTATTTAACAAATAGTTATTACTATTGATTGAAAAATAAATGTGTTTTAAGGACCATATGAGATAAATAAACGGTTTTATGCAATGTGTTATAAAGTTTGGTATGGATATGAATATGATTAATATGGATTTCAAGATGTGAAATTGGTTTATGCGTTGAGCCCTAATTGTAGAAATGGATTGGAAAGTGATTAGAATGGGTTACATATGGTTTCTGATGAAATTGTTATGGAATTTATATAAGTCTCTTTTAAAAATTGTTTTGGGAGTGCTTGAGATAGGAACTACAGCTAACGATAACAAGTGGCACTAGCCAGGGTGTACCTTGACTAATGAAAGTGTTACATGTGACCATAGTAGGATGGTACATGATAGATGAATGTAGGTCCACTTGTGTATGGTTGCAGGATCGCTAGCTAGGGTGTACCTTGACTGATGAGAGTGTTACATGACCATATTAGGATGATCCATAATAAATGAATGTAGGTCCATTTGTGTGTGGTTCTTAATGGAAGGCGGGATCACATGAGGAAATGGCAGCTTGAATGTGTGATCCTAATGAAATTTCCTATTTAAGGCCACTTCCTACATAACTATGTATTGGACTACAAATTTATTTTTTTATGTTATTGTACAACTTTCTAATGTTATTGTTTTGTTTTTGTTATTACCTCATGTGCGCTACGGATGCTTTATCTACTCACTAATTGTCAAATTCACTCTATTATCTTCCTTCCTTTAGATATAGGTGTCGGTCCAAGTTCTATTCCTCATCTAGCTCAGATAGATTTTAGGCCTTCACTGTGGTTAGCCCTTTGATTTGTAGGCCTTATTTGAGGGAAGGTACCCGCTCTTTAATGTTAGGTGTAGCTCCATTTTTGTCATAAGGGGGTATTGGACATGTTTATTTTATTTATTTATTTTAACAAAACTTATCTTGATTTAAATGTCAATGATTTTATGTTACGTTATGGCTTCTACTTACAAACTAAATTATTCCAACTAATGTTTTATTTGCCTCTAATCATTGTGGATATGATAAGATTGGCAATTATGTTTTGAATGGCCTTGAATTTGGAAAAATGCATTTGATGAGAAAACTATATTTTGAGATGTATGAATATTGATATAATATTTTGGATAAGCTAAGGTTATTGAAATGTTGTAAAACTGTATCCTCCAGGTTTTGTATTTAGGGAATGTCTAAGAAACGAGAAATTCTATCTTTTTTTTTTCAATTTGGGTTTAAGGCTTGCTAGGGAACATGTTTTATATGCACCGGCACCTGGGTTAGGTTGTCACAGCCATCATGTAGTGGATTGGAACAATACGAATGTAAGAAAAGAATCGGGCCACCACAGGAATTGGGCTAGGACAATGTAGACCTACAAACAATTTGCTCAATTCATGCAGTTCTAGTTACTTTTCAATTCCATGATGGTTTAAGTATGATTGCTTCTATTGATACATATATGACTATATTTATATTCATAGGAATTTAATGCTTGAGATGCATTTGTGTGTATAATTTATTTATGTATCCTTTGTTGTCCCATGTGAGCTGTGAGTATATTTGCTCATGAGTTTAGATAAACTCAACACCATTCTTTTCCCCTATGCGAATTTTGTAGCTAAGGAGAACATTGCACCTCACCTCAGTAGCTTCTAGTTTTGTTCCAACTATGAGCTTCACTTCATAGTGAGGCCAATGTAATAGTCAGTATTTATTTTTAGTTGTACAAAGTGCTCCAATAAGCATGCAAACGGGGTTCTCAAACTAGATAGGTATGGACGATTTATTTTAGGGTATGTATGGATTGATGGAGCATGGTGGAGTGGAGCAAAGTGGAATAGAATGGAGTGAAATGAAGTGGACCATAGTGGAATAATTTGTCCACTCCATTGTTTGGGCATTTTTTACTCCATGGGATTCCTCCCAATTGAGAGGGAAGCAAATTGTGAAGATTGGATGATATTGGACGGTATGGAGTCTATCTATCTCTGCTTTATTCCATCCAAATTTGGCAAATCCAAACAATGGAGTAAGTTAAAATATCACTCTATTCCACCCAACACCACCAATCCAAACATTCCTTTAATTAAAGTTATTATTTTATTGTTCTCATATTATAGAATATTTTATTTGAATTCAATTTATTAAATAGTTTGTTTTCACAAAAGTTTACAAAATAAAGGATTCAGTTATTTTAATATGGTTATTCATTTTAGTGAATTATTTAAATTGTATGAAAATAGTATACTCCCTCTCTTTTAGAATATTTGTTCACTTTCATTCAAAATTGTCTTTCAAAATATCTGTCAATTTCACATTCTAATAAAGTATATAATTTTTTTGTTTCAGTAGTACTCCTAGTATTAATGACCACAATTAATGTCCATTAATGCATTAAAAAAGTTTGTTGGAGAATTCATAGGGGTATATTAATCTATACACCATAATTTTGCATAGGAGTACTCTATTACCATATCATTTATCACTTTTCTTAATATCTTTGTTTGTCCAAATTTGACCTATATTTTATAAGGGAAGGAGTATTTTGCATGCCACATCAGTAGGAACATGTAAGTAGGTTTGCATGAGGTCCAGTACCCTTCATGTGCCATTAATGGCTAAGGTTGGTCATTACAGCCTCTTAAATATTTCATTAATCTAGCAATATGGCCTAATGATTGTTGTACGAGTTATGTGTATATCTAGAGGTGGGTATGTAGACGAGAGTCCGTTGGTCCGCGACGAACCACAATTAAATGGGCCAGATTGGGCCGGTTCGTTTCATATATGAACTTGATTTTAGCCTAGTTCGCATTCGTCCGCATAAGCCCGGTTCGCGGGCTTGGCGTAACCCATTTTTCCTATTCACATTTTTTGCCTCCACCGGCCACGGACAAGCCTTTTTTTTCCTTTCATATTCTTTTTAGCTTTTTTTCATACCCTATAATATATTATATTTATATGTTTAAATTTATATAGTATGTTTTACCTCACAAAATATATATATATACACACTTTTCATTTTAGTATCCAAAATATTACCAATCAAATATGCATAACTCTTCCAATTATAAAAAAAATGGTGAAACTACAAAAAAAAATATAAGTTAACAACTACCAACTATCAAATATCAAACATAAGCAAATCAAATACCAAACACAAATACAAACAATGGTAGAATAAACCAACTCACCAAAGTCCATCCATCAAGAATATAAATAAATACCGCAAAATGGAAGCATTCCCTCACCTATGCGAGCTGAGGGTTGGCCTGAACCTACAGGCCAAACCTGTTTAGCCAGCAAGTTAGCGGTGCGGACCAAAAAAGTTCATGGGTTGACGGATTAAAATTTTCTGATCCATTTTTATACGGATTGTGAGTTAAAAAGGTCAATTGGCGAACCAGCCCGTATACCAGCTCTATGTATATCTACTTAATCTGTACACAACATATGCTAAGGTCGAGTAAAATTCATCAAATGCATCAAACTCCCATTACTTTGTTCATAGTTAGATTTGGCAACAAGTTCACCCTTATTTTTCTTTACCTAAGTGTTAGCGTCATAAGGGGTATTCACAAATTTGACATCGAAATGTCCAAACTTTTATAAAATTTTCTCAACATATGTGATAGTATTATACTATCACACTCCCTTATGACTTTAACATCACGCAGAATCACACTTCCTTTGCCCATATCTTTCATATCAAATTTTAATGCAAGAAAACTCTCTTTGTTTCAATTACGACATCAAGAGTAGTAAAAAATAAGCATATCATTAGCATACAAGCAAATAATTATACATTCATCATTGATTAGTTTCGTATGCACACATTGATCTACTTCTACAGTAGAAAATCCATCAAAGATTAATATCTAATTAAATTTATCATGCCATTGTTTTGGTGCTGGCTTTAGCTCATGTAAAGATTTAATAAGTTTGTATACTTATATTCTTGATTAGGTTCAACACACCCTGAGTTTTTATCATGTAAAATATATCTTGTAAATTCTTATTTAAAAAGTTGTTTTAACACCCATCTGATGAATAACTAACTTATAAATTGACGCTAAAGTGATTAAAACTCTAATTGAAGAAATTCTTGTCATCGGAGCAAAGGTATCAAAATAATCTATACTTTTGCTTTTGAGTATAATTAACCTTTAGCCACTAATCTAACTTTGTATTTTTCCATTATTTCATTTGGATTATATTTTCTTTTAAATATCAAACTATAGGTTTTACTCTCGGAGGTAAATCTAACAAAACCCAAGTGTTGCATTTTTTAATAGAGTCAATTTCAGATTTAATTACTTATTTCCAAAGGAGTGCATCAGGAGAATTTATTGCTTCAAAAAGATGTATTGGATCATTTCTTACAAGGTATCATTAATATTTTGAGATGTGACATTAAGAGTATTTTCAGTTGGTATACTAGTATTTTGAATTGATGTATCAATTTCTTTTCTAATTTTAATGGGAAAACATGTTCAAAAGATTCTGCATGTTTTGTTTCAATTATAAAGTTATGATCAAGAACATCACTTTATAAAACTAAAAATGTATAAGCTATGTTATGTTCAACATATCCTATGAACAAACAATCAGATGTTTTTTTTAATCCTATTTTCCTTTTATTGGGATCGAGTAACATGACTTTAGCTAAACAACCTCATATTTTTAAATAACTTAATTTAGGCTTATATCCTTTTTTTGCAATTCATATGGTGTTTTTTTGTTTTCTTATAGGGAATCCTGTTTTGTAAATGACATGCAATTAACAACGTTTCTCCCCAAAGATTTCCAATACTTTAGAACTAACTAAAAGAGCATTCATCATTTCCTTTAAAGTTATATTTTTTCTTTCTACAACTCTATTAGGCTAAGGCGAATATGGTGGAGTTATTTCATGTATTACTTGTACCTTTTTTCCACAAAATTCATTAAACAAAACATATTCTCCTCCTCTATTTGATCTTACTCCTTTAATTTTCTTATTTAATTGATTTTCTACTTCTACTTTATATATAGGAAAGATGTCAAAAGCTTCATCTTTATTTTTAATTAAATATACTTTAGTATATCAGAAAAATCATTTATGACTGTCACATAATATTTTTTACCTCCTCTTGTCAAGTTTATTTTAAATCTCCTAAATCATAATGAATTAATTCCAAGAGTTCAATCTCTCTATGTCAGATAGACATAAGATTTTTTCAGTGAATTTTTTTTTTTTTTGACAGGAAACATAAGAGGATTTATTGATCTAAGAAGGCTTTTACATCTAATTGAGCAAGTTCTTGGGCCTAAAGGGCCATCCTCTAACCAAATAAAAAGGCCAAACTGAGAGCAAATCTTAGCTAAATGGTGGGCCACTTTATTGCACTCCCTTTTAACATGCGAAAATGAGCAATTGCCTAGCAACATGCCTAAGTTTAGACAATTGTGGGCCAGGTCAATGAGATAAGATACATCATCACATTGGCCATTAATTACATCCACCAACTCCAAAGTTAGATTCCACCTCAATGTGGCGAAAGGAAGTTTCTAGCGCCAGGGATAAGCCCCATCTCATAGCTAATCCTTCAAACTATCTAGCTTCAGACACTAGGGAGATCCTCTCAAGCGGCTAGCAACACATTTCCTTATTCTCTCTTATTACCTTCTCCAGGCCCCATTCATCTAATCCCAACTATGTACATCTCTATTGAGCTTGAATTTCCCTCTTGCAGGTGGCTTCTAGATGGATCGCTCTATCGCCTATCCAACTTTAAGTTGTGGTCCAGGACCCCCTTGATTTCAAAAGAGATATGAGAAGGAGGTGACCACTTTATTGCATTTGTGAGCACCATATCTGGTGGGGTTTCACGGTTCTCAAAGCACAATTTGTTCCTTGAGAGCCAAATTCCATAAAATATTGAGACAAACAATTCACATTCCCTAACTGATAGGGTAGCTAGACTTTCCTTAATCCAAGCTCCCATTTGCTGGGTATTACCACGATGGAGTTTATTCAGGGAGAATTGCACCAAAGCTGGTGGACCCAGGCATAGTCTCTAAAAGCATGTAATGTTGTTTCAACAGCCTCACTGCATCTAGGACAATAGGGATTCAGATCTACACCTCTATATACCAGCCTTTGTCTAACCAGAATCGTGTTTGTGAGAATTCTCGCAGGAAATGCACAATCTTGGGAGGGACTGACAGTGCCCAAACCATCTTCCATCTTGCTGCATCTTGGATGGGATTAGATGACCCCTCCAAACTTACTCGTCTCAAGATGAGTTTGTAACTGATCGAACCGTAAAGATCCCATTCTTCATCTCTCCCCAAATGAATGAGTCTACCATATTTTGCGAAGAGGGATGGATGTTGATAATCTGGTTAGCTTCAAAAGGGAGAAACGTTATGTAATCATCTGGTAGTTCCATTCACGACCCTCCCCTGTTAATAGCTCTTTGACATTATTCGACTCACCTACTCCCACTTCGGGCTCTAAAGTTTATGGCAATTCTGCATTGGAAGCCATCCATCCTCCCAAATATGAATATTCTCCCCATTTCCCACCTTCCAATAGCCTCCTTGTTGAACAACTTCGATAGCAGAATAAATACTCCTCCAAGTGAAGCTTGGTCTGAAACCAATGTCCACATCAAATAAGCACTTCCTTGGGAAGTATTTTGCTGAAAACCCGTGTAACCAGAGCCTCCTCATGTCCAGCAGCCTCCATACCTGCTTAGCTAAGAGAGCCAGATTAAATGCACTGAAACCCTAAAGCCCAAGCCTCCCATACACTTCGGTTCACACAACTTCTTCCATCTCATCCAATGGATTTTCCTTTCCCTTACTTACTCCCCACCAAAACTTACTGATCATAGTTTCAATCTTCTGAGTGACCCAAGAGGTAGGCAGAACAACCCATGATATAGGTTGGAATGGCTTGAGCGACTGATTTGATTAACACTTCATTTCTTGCCTTAGACAAAGTATTTTCCTTCCAGCCCTTTAATTTCTTCAGACCTTTCTTGGACAAAGATAAAGACTTAGCTTTGGATCTACCAACAAAAGTGGGAAGACCAGTACTGAAATGAGATTCCATTGCCTTAATGTTCAACCATCCTTGGATATCATGTCATTCTGTTTGTGGGCACGTTTCGGCTAAAGGAAATCTTAGATTTTTCCAAGTTGATAAGTTGTTCAGATGCCTTCTGGTAAGAGAAGATAATATGTTGCAACTCTTTTGTTTCCCTTTTTGTTGCATGAATAAAGAAAATAATGTCATCTACCAAGAAAAGATGAGTGATCTCTGGGGCTAATCTTGCCACTTTAAAACCGTGTAGGACCCTTATTCTTGGGCTCTAACAATTTGGGTTGAACGGACCTCTACACAGAGAATAAATAAATATGGGGACAACAGATCACCTTGGCGGAGGCCCCGTTTCTGGCACAAATTGGTCACAAGGGAAGCCATTTAACAAGACTGGAAAAGAGACCATAGATACACTTCTAAAGACCAATGAGACCCAATGGGGGAAACCTATAGACTCCAACACTCTAGATAAAAAGCCCCATCTCCCCTGTCATATGCTTTGGCCGTATCAACTTTTAGCCCTACATATCCCAGCTTCCTAGTTATTTTTTTCCTCATATAATGAAAAGTATCAAAAGCAACTAGCGTGTTAGTAATCAATCTACCTGGCACAAAAGCGCTTTGGGACTCACCTGTCAGTCCTCGCAGAACATGCTTTAACCTATTTGCCACTGTTTTGGTCACCAGCTTCACGATGACATTACAAAGGAGATCTGCCTAAACTCCTTAGTATGTACTGACTTCTTCACCTTTGGGCTCAAGCGGATAAGTGTCTTATTTAGAGGGGTAGGGTCAACACCATTATTCAGAATATTCAAGACCCCTGTAGTAACATTGTCCCTTACCACTCCCCATAGCTTCTGGTAGCACAATGCTTGGCACCTATTAGGCCTTGAAGCCTTTAGAGGGTGTGTTTGGAAGAGAGCCTTCTGGACTTCATCGCTAGTAAAGGGAGCATCAGAAAATTATACATTTCATGTGTGACCCGTCCAGCCACTCTTGTAAGCACATCATCACCCTCCTTTGTCTGTTCACACTTAAAAAGCTCCCTAAAAAAATTCGTCATCATAACTGCTATGTCATCCTCCTCATAGAACACTTTCCCTTTATCATCTTTTATGTTGTGCACCTAATTGCACTCCCTCCGGTGTGTTGCCTTTTGGTGGAAAAAATTAGTGTTGCGGTCCCCAAATCTTAGCCAATGGGCACGTGATCATTGGGCCCACATCATCTCCTCTTTCTCAAGTAAAATATCAAGTTCACCCTCCACCTTTTTATACTCCTCCAAAGCCCTATCTTCTTGCAACTTCCTTTCAAGGGTACTCGCCCTTTTCTAATTCTTAACCTCCTCCCTAATGTCTTTAGTAGATATCCCCACCCATCAAGTGCCGCCAAGCGCATGCAACTTTTTCATTAATATCCACTCCCTACAATTCCACGCAGCTTGTACTTTCTCCATGAACTCGTCCTCCATGAGCCATACCTCTTCAAATCTTTTAATCCTACTCTTATGGTGATGTCGTCGGGCACGTTTCTTAGTTATAAGCGGAATTGGGTAGTGGTCTGAACGATACTTGGATAAATGGTGAGTTGACACTCCTGGGAATAAGGAATTCACTGCGGATTCGCCAAACACCAATCAAGTTTGGCTTGGATCATGTTGGCCCCATGCTGGTTATTATACCAAGTGAACCTCCTGCCTTCAGTGGAGAGCCTCCAAATGACAATCTTGTAAAGCATATCCGAAACCAATCATTATGAAGTGGCTAGGGCTGGGTTCCTCCAGCTTGTCCCCTTCCCATAGAAGTTGATTAAAGTCCCCCATACAAAGCCACGGACCTCTATGTTGACCTCTAGGTTGCAAAGGAGCACCCACAAGAGGTGTTTTTAGTCAGCTTCAGAAAGCCCTAGATACCGTGAGTCTCCATTTTGTTCCTCCTGCCCTATCATTCACTATCATATCAATCTGGTTTTGAGACATAGACAATACCTCCATATTCCATTCATTTTTCCATAAACACGTAGTCCACCACCTCTCCTTCGCTCGTAAAGCAACAATCAACTGCAATAATGTTTGGATACCATGCCAAATTCCTCAAATTTTGCACTTCATGGGCTTTCTTTCTTGTCTCCATCAGAAAGACAAGATTGGGATCTTTCTGAAGAAAAAGCTTTTTTAGGGCACGACTCGTTGGTTCCTAAGCCCCTGGCAGGTTCCAACATATGCAACTCATTGGTCTCGGCGGGCTCTTCCATAGCCTCCACCGATATTTCATGAGTAGTCACAATTCTTTTCTTTGCACTAACAACCAGATCATCCACCTTTATCGCTGTCACCTCGACCCCCCTCTTTATTCCCGCCTAATTAATAGCCTGGTTTTCTTTGTGTCCCACCTTCTTATGCTCCATCTCCACCCTCTTCCACTTCCTTTGAGATTGCCCAAGGCCAATGTTCGTCTTGGTGTTTGTGGCATCCTCAAGGATTGGTGTTGTCCTCTTCAGAGTAGCCACATCAATATGTGTCATCTCCAACACCTTTCCATGCTCCCCTAGACTCCTATCCCCAACATCATGCACTAACCCAACACCACTCTCAATGCAACGATGACTATTGTTCTCATGCATGCAATTGCACTTTGGGCCTTGTCACAGTCCCTAATAACTTCAAGTGGGGTGCCCCCCAAAGCCTTGGATGGATCCTCATTCTTCCCCCTCCCCCATTGTTAAGTTCTCCAATAATGCTTGGAGGGCTTCAAGGTTCGGTGTTTTGGGCTTGTTTTTATGTTGCATATGGGGCTTTTTGGCCTATTGCTTCTTCTCCTTCTTACGTTGCTTTTCTGGAACCTTCCACCCCAGCGACACTTTAATCCACGGCCCAAAATCCTTCATTAGATCCTCCTCCAGAACATGCTTGGTCTGTATATTGCACTCCCCTTCCTCATGTCCCACCACCCCACCCATATGACAAAATCATGGTAGTCATTCGTATGGAAGTCCACCAGAAAATTCCATCAATCTTAGAAGGAGAAGAAGATGCATTTTCATTCATAACACATGAAAACATTTGACATAAATAAATCACTTTATAATAATCTTTTCCCACAAAACTTTCACATTTTCACATTTTTAGAGTATAACTTCATCATTTTCAACAAAGTAATGTTGTTTCACATCTAAAAGTAGGTATCCAATTGAGACACTCATTCTTTCATTGTTGGATGTGATGATTAATGGGATGAGTGGGACAATATTGTCACTATCACATCCAATGATGATAACATAGATGCCCCATTGAGAAAATATTTAACATTTTTAACACCCATTTTTAACATTTAACATTATTTTAGCACCCATTTTTAGGTATTGAAATAATATTTTTAATTAATAATGAGTACATAGGATGTTTATTTTTTAGATTTATTTTTGTCTCAGACTATCTCAAGTGAGAAATGTTTTATTATGTTATATATATGCTTGTTACATTTACCTAACAAGAAATACTTATGTGCATCTGGGAGGAAGAGATAGCACTTATTACTTATCTATTTATTAATTGATACATAAGTTTTATAAGTCATTATTGTCTCACTTCATTATATTTTTAATGCAATAGCTAATTTATCAATCAATAAATAAACAGAGCAAATATTTATTTTGCTCTACCTAAGAATTTCTCTTACCTAACCGCTGGCATTAAAGTTCACTTATTTTTTAGGTTTTGTTTCTCTTGAATAATATGTTTGATTGAATGTTAATTAGTGTCTAATTGCAATACAATAATTTGTTTGAATGACAATAATTATCACTTATATATATAAAAGCAAGATGACAATGATTTAGACATGATCATAAAAACAAAAAATAAAAAAAAGATTTAGACATGTTAACAAACCACGTCAAATAGACATGTTCACAAAGACCCCACTATGACGAAATTTAAAGATCCCGTCAAATAAAAAAAATCAATTTAAATATTGTCGCGTTATCTTCGGTTTGGTTTTCATCCCTCTTTGAATTTGAGGGAGTGTTTAGTGTTGTTTCAATACCTATAAATAATAAAGTATGATGGGTTAATTAGATGAGTAGAATTATCATCATATTTAATAATAATAAAGTATATATTTAAGTGGGGCATTCACTTTAGATGTTAAAATAATATTTTTACTTTAATAATGAGTGTGATGTTTATTTTTTAGATTTTTTTATTTTTTGTCTCGCAGACTATCTCAAGTGAGAAATGCTTTATTCTGTTATATATTTGTTACATTTACCTGAGAGCTGGCATTAAAGTTCACTTATTTTTTCGGTTTTGTTTTTCCTGAATAATTTGTTTGATTGAATGTTAGTCGTGATACGATGTTTAAATGACAGTCATTATCACTTATACAAAAAAAGCAAGATGATGATGCTTTAGACATGTCAACAAACCACGTCAAAAAGATATGTTAACAAACTCTACTAAGAAGAAATTTAAAGATTGTCTCGTTATTTTCGGTTTGGCTTTCATCCTACCTTGAATTTTAGGGAGCGATTAAAAAAAAAAAAGACAAAGAAGTGTACCTTGCTTTATAAAAAGGTCACCTGAGGTGACTAGCATTATTAAAAAGGAGAATGAGGGATTAATATTTGCACAAGAATAGTAGTTTCCTTCTCACATGTTAGATCAAATAATAATATGTGGACTATTGTTATGTCATTGACAGACATATTTTTTATTATTGAATTTGATGAGTTAATAAAATGGATGAAGATTATTATCATATTTAATAATAATAAAATAAATAAGTTAAAAATAATAATAAAATAAGTATTTAAAGTGACATATATTTTAAATATTGAAATAAATTATGTAAAAATGATGTTGGCACAGCACGGTCGGAGACAAAAAAATCGCATCACTGTAACCTTCATTCTCATTTTTTATATAGTGGAATCGGAGTCATCTCTCGTGAGTCCTGACCTTCTCTAAAAGAGGGATAATTTTACATCTTAATATTGATAGAAAAATATAAATATTTTTATACAATATACTTATAATATAAGTAAAAGATAAATATGGTAGTAGATCTATTTTTATTTTTTTGAATCCATCATATTATTTGTGTTGTTATTTGTGTTATAAATATGTTATGAAAAAATGTTATACACATGTGATCTCATTTCATTTCTGGTATTTGTATGTCTCATTTTGTGGAGTGTCATGAGAGCAAAGTTCAAATATCACGTGTCTTTATAAAAGCAAGGTGGCATTCTTTTCTTTTTCTTTTCCCTTTTTCAGCCTTTAACAAAAAAGTATTTGGGCCCACCTGGAACACAACCGTAGTAGTAGTGGCCTTACATTATTACAAATTTAATTCGGAAGCTTGACTGATTTTTCGATATTCGGAAGCTTTCCATCTTATTATTATTATTATTAGAATTTCTTCAAGCTTGTATTCCTCTTTATTTTTGTTAGCTTCTTCGACTTCCCAAATCCCAACTAGTGAAGCTGAGGACCTTAATTTTCTCGGGAGCTCCTGCTCAGAAAATAAAACCACTGCCAACGACACCTACCAAGCCAACCGCGAGATCCTCTTTGATTCCTTATCTCCCAAAGCCACCATCAAAACATTTTACACCAACACAATTGGCAGCAAAAGCGCCTCCAACATAGTCTATGGGTTGTTCATGTGCATGGATGATGTACCCTCTCAACTCTGTGGACAGTGCGTCCTAAACGCAACACAGAAACTATCCTCATCAGAGTGCTACTTAGCCATGTGGGCTACTACTTGGTATGAAGAATGCATTGTTAAGTATTCCACCAATAGTTCGTTCTGCTTCCCATGGAAACAGAGCCCTCAATGTACCTTCTGAGCAACGCCATTGTTTCCAACCAGACGAGCTTCATGTCTTTGTTAAACGACACCATGTGAGGCAGCCTTTTCTCCTAATGGTGATAGAGACGCCACAAAGGAAGCGAAGGTCTCTGGGAACCAGACCCTCTATTGTTTAGCTCGATGCACACAAGACCTGTCACCCCAACGTTGCAGTTACTGTCTTGCTTATGCCGTAGCCCAAATCCCAAGTTGCTGTGGAGATAATTAAGCAGGGAAGCACAATTTTGTTGCCTAGGTAGTTGCAACGTTAGGTATCGATTGTACCCTTTCTATCGTGTCAATGCACCAAGACAAGGAGGACTTGCTCCTGCAACAAAGTATTCAACACCAGAATCATATTATCTTTCTCATGAGTGCTCAAGCTACGTAAGTCTATACTCTGATTTCGACGAAAAGCTTACGACCCTCCTCTCTTACTTCTCTTCCAATGCCACAACTGGCTTTGGCAACAACGGATTCTACAAGGCAAACGTTGACGACAAAGTGTTCGGCCTCTACATGTGCCGTGTTGACACTCCCCTCCCCTCTGTGGACAATGCGTCGTAAATGCTACCCATCGAATAGCCTCCGACTGCCCCGCCTCGTCGATCGACGCCACAGTTTGGTACAACCATTGCTTGCTTCGCTATTCCGAACGGCCTTTCTTCAACAAAATGAGCACGAGCCCAAGGTTTGTAGAGCTGAATGCCACCAACGTTAACGACGTGGAAAGTTCCTTCAAGTTTACAATATTGTCAAACGCATTGATTGAGGTGGTCGGCGAGATTGTGGATAGTGATGAGAGATATCGGATGAAATCCTTTAAGTTAAATGAACACCAAACTATCTATATTCTTGCTCAATGCACGCGGGACCTATATACTGACGATTGTTTTGGCTGCCTGGAGGATGTGATTGGATCAGCAATTCCGTGGTCTCGTTTGGGGGAAGAGTTCTGTATCCTGGCTGCACTTTGAGGTTTGAGTTGTTCAAATTTTATAGTGATGCTATCCAAGTTCACGCTCCTCCTCCTCTAATTTTTCCTCCTCCTCCTCCTCCTCCTCCTTCTCCTCCTTCTCCGGGTAAAGTCTCAACCCAAATAAGATAAATATTCTTGGGCTCCCATTAATGCTGACAAATATATACATAGATGGAAAAATTTAAATAAAATAACATATCAAATAAAAATGAAATAAGATAAGAAGTAATTTGACATAATATAAATCATCAGTCAAAAAAATTATAAAACTAAATATGATAGTAAATAACATAATTAAAATAGAATAAAGTAGCTTATCGAGTTTATTGCCGAAACATTTAGAAATTAAACTTAAGAGTATTTTGCAAGGGTTAATTAACTGGTGAAGATGATCTTCAAGGTTAATCTTCTTAGGATATAATAGTCACTTTAACTGACTATGCACTTGATGAGGCTATAGGAACAACTATTTGCTTAAGGGAACCAATTAAAACCCAGTAGAAGGAAAAATTATAAGTGTTGATAAAATATAATACATGAACTCTAATTCGGTCTCTTGTTAAAAGGCACAGTAAGAAACACTATTTATAAAACTAGTCAACCTTCTTCCCCAACATCCCAAATTCAACGATACTCATTACATCAAAAATATAGAAACCTCCCAAAGTTCAGAAATTAAGTTTTTGATATTGGAACGTTTATGTCATTAAGCAATTCATAAAATCCTTTTATTAACTTTGCTTAAAATATGGGACAATGAAACCAATTGCAACGTAAATATGTATACAACATACATGTGATATTATTATATTTGTAAAGTAATATGGCTAAAGAATGAAAACATAAATTTAATAAATACTATCATATATAATTAACTTTGAAATAAGATAATATTATAATAAAAATATAACAATACCCCACATATTTCCAAGTTAAAATTATAATTAAATATAATTCCCATGAGCATAAGAATTCAGTACATAAGTATTAGTGTCTTTTGGATTATGAACTAATACATAGAGCAAATGAAATTTGAACCAGCAGATTGGTAATTAATTATAACCTCTATAAACCTTCATCCCCACATGACTTAGTGATGTCTTCTCATCCAAAGTTGTTCAATGCGATGTGGTGCATTTAGGCTTTCCATCGTTACTTGGATTTCATGAGTGGCTCTAGAGAATTTCCCAAGTTCTCATAGAGGCGGTCCACCTCTATCACTCATATAGGTGAATCTATCAAATGTACACTATAGTCAAGCACACCCTCGTTAATGAGCTATAGATTCATTAAGAATATAAACTCACCCTTTATTACACACTATCCCTCACATTTGTATACCATAGGATGGACTATATTGGATAGTGTCTCTTGATTGACAAGTGACTTGTTTTACCATATGAACCTAATCTTTGAGAAATTCTCAGATTCAGGTTGGGTTACCATCACTTTAAATATGTAATTCAGCTTAAACCCCATCTCCTTTAATGTATTCTTCACTAGTTTTTGCTTAGTGGCTTTGTCAGATAATTTTGACCTAAAAAATATAACGTATACGTTTATCTATTAAGAGATCTCTTAACCACTCTAGCACAAATCTACTTGAATGATTTCCAAGTGACAACACTACCACCAAGGGTAAAATTGAATCCAGATGATTTACTCTTGTCTAAATCAAAGATTTAGTTAACATCAAAGTACCTTTCACTACTAGAAATGTGTCAAATAGAGGCTGATTTTGACAGAAATAAATTGGGCACTAAAATGATAAATTTGTGACCAAATTAATAATTGATTTCAGCTATCAGTAAGATGAAAATAGTGGAAAAATAGTCGCTAAATCGGTTACTAAATAAAATTAGCAACTGATATTTATTCATACAAAAAATCCTTAATTGAATCAATATCAATCACTAAATCGATAGTGACTGATATTTTTCATACGGAAAATCCTTGTTTGCATAAAAATTGATCACTAATATTTCAATTAATGGCCATTTTAATGATTGATATTTATTTATAATAGAAATGTTTGTTTGCATAAAAATTGATCTCTAAATCGTTCACTGATGCTTGCTTGCACACATAAAATTTAGTCTCTAAATCGATCACTAATATTTCAATTAGTGACAGATATGTATTAATACAAGAAAACCATATTTATTTATATAAGAAATCCTTACTTGCATAAAAATCATTAATATTTCAATTAATGATCAATTTAGTGATTGATATTTATTCATCTAAGAAATCCTTGCTTGCATAAAGATTGGTCTCTAAATCGATCACTAATATTTCAATTAGTGGCTGATTTAATGATTGGTATTTATTTATAATATAAATGCTTACTTGCATAAAAATTAGTCTCTAAATCGTTCACTAATATCTCAATTAGTGACCAATCTAATGATTGGTATTTATTCATACAAGAACTGCTTGATTGCATAAAAATAAATCTCTAAATTGTCACTAATATTTTAATTAATGATTGATATTTATTCATACAAGAAATGATTACTTGAATAAAGATTGGTCTCTAAATTGGTCTCTAATATTTCAATTAGTGACCAATTTAGGAAGTGATAATTCGATCATTAATAGTTAAATATAAAGAGGAAAAAAAGCTCGTCTCATACTTCCCCAATTCTCCCATTTACTCTGCTTCTTTTCCACACTGCCATCCCCACACCGCCACTGAAGCTCCCCACTGTTCACCTAACAGCCACCGTGAAACCGCCGTCCCTTCATCACCGCAAAGCCACTGCAGAGCTTCCGCAAGATCCAGCTTCCCCAATGCTCCTTGCGTGAGGTGAGTTTCAGCTTCTGCTTTGCGTCATAGAGACAGTCTCCGTCGCAGTCTACCATAGCTGGTCCGCCGTGGCGCTACTTCGCTAGTCAGCCGCGACTCTGCTCCGCCAAGCCGCTGCTGCATGAAGCCCCATGCATGGAGGAAGAAGGCCATATTAAAATAGGCTCGCAAAACTGCGGCTTGCTGGAAGTCTCTTATTTTGTGTCAGTGCATTTTGTCTTTTTTCTTGTTTGATATGTAGCTATTTTGCAGTTTGGTTTTTGTTTGGATATCTGCCTTTATCTTCTGTTTGGACTATGCTCACTACGATGGTTGGCAGGTTGGGTAATTTGAGCTTCTCTCATAAAAAAAACCAAAAAAAACAAAAAAACAAAAACAATCTAGGTTACCAACTGAATTTTACTGGCTAGAATAAATAGAAGAAGATAGAAGGAATTGGACAAATAAGAAAATTATGTTAAAGTAGATCAATATTCTTCATGGTTGATTTAAAGATAGTGAGTTAGAATTTTAAAGATAGTGAATTATTTTGTATCCACAAATATAACCATGAGCAGGGGAGGGAGTGTTCTGATGTTTATTTATTGCAGGGGATGACAGTGTCTACTCGTGGGGCAGAGGAATGTTTGGGTGGCTTGGCCATGAATCAGAAAAAGACGAGCCTTCCCCAGTTCAGGTCAAGTTTCCAAACCCATTAGAGAAGAACGACACACTCCCAATATGGTCACTATTGCTAACGGTGCTTATCAGAGTCTTGCTCTAGTAGGTTCTGTTACTGTGCTTCATACCTTTCAATTTGCCTCTTTTTAATTGCTTTTACAAAGTGTTTTTTGAGTTTAATTTTGATACACTTAAATGATTCAATCATCACAATATTTCATTTGGTGATTTTTCAAATATTGGGCGGGATTGTCAACTATCATTGCTCATGCGACAATACTTTTAAATAGATGTGCCTTTAGGGATAAGTGAGAAAATGGGAAAGCATAATTTGGGAATTGGGTGTGGAGTGAAAATGAGAAAGTTTTAATTTTCACTACTTGGTACATAAAGGTGAAATTGAAAATACCCAAAAAAAGACACGGATGATTTTCATTGTACCAAGCAAGTGTAAAATGATTATATATCTTAATCTTACAAAAATTTTGGCTGGTTCATTGCTTTTTGTGAGTGGCGTCTGGTTCTGAAAACCTTCACTTTGCTATTTAGGTATATGCCGATATATTACCATATGATAAAGCTACTAAACTTTGTGGTGGTAGTCTTCCTGATTGTGTTCCCAAGGTCAGTCTATAGTGATATATGCTTACTATGAATAATTTGTGTTCTTTATCATGATCTAGCAGTCGGCATATAACCGTTAATGCCTATCACTTTGATATCTCACGACTTGCCTTTCCGTTTGTGTGAACCAAACTATTCTGTTTGTTCTCTTTTTGGATAAATCAATAAACCTCTGTCAGATATGCTATTAAGGTCAGCTGACAGCATTATAGTAGTAATTATTGCATGTAGTGTCAGCCTGTCAGGAATATTCAACTTGTTGCTTCCATTGGCCTCTGATACTAAAATTCTCTGTAGGAAAGAAGACTCAATACTTGTAGTTTCCTAACCACTTCCTCATAACTACTAAATTTGTTTTAATGAATATGAAAACTATTGTTGCCATCCATTGTGATTAAAATTCCAGGTGTATATCTGTATTAATGAAGGAATGCTTTTGCTGCTTTCTGGATGTGTTTGTAATGATAGAACTAGAGGAATTATTTGAAATTAGCTAACGGAGAGCATTCACTGTGCTAAAATTATGTACATTGCATACTTATACATATATCGAAAGATGCAGAACAATTTGAATTGCATTTCTAGCATCAGGTTGGTTTTTTTATTTCACTTCTCTCTATTCTTTGCACAATATTGCACCACAGTATTCTTTGATGTCAATGCATCAAGTGTCACAGGAAAGCACACCTCGTATTTTAAGGATAGGAGAGAATCTTGGCTGCCCCGTGGTGGTACCCATGTTGTTGATATTTCAGATATCATACAAATTAAGGTATGAAATCTAGTTGCGTACACTAATCAACGTTAATGAATGCACTAAGTGTCTGTTTGGCGCATGGAATTGAGTATGAAATTAGAGGTCCGAATTGGAATTGGATAGCTAAATTCTAAATTTTATGTTTGGTAGCCCTTTTGCAATTAGAATCATAATCCCATTTAATAATTCCACAGAATTAAAAAATAACTAGCTTAAGCCTTTTTCAATTTAACTCCTACCTTAAAAATTGTTAATTTCATATCTTATAATTTTTATCATTCTCCATGTGACCACCTCTCATCACTCGCTCCTGGTGGCTAACCATCTGGTCCTGGTGGCCAACTGCCCATCTTGCTCACTACTGATAACTAACTGCCCGCCCGCTGCTAGCATCAGCTGCCATGTGTCGATCCTTCCACCCATTGCTAGTTGTCCGCCTGTCACAAACTTAATATAGTGAAAATATTATAAAGTTATAGATCATATATCCACGCAATAGAAATGGAATTGAATTTAGAATTCTAAATTGGATTCTAATTCTTTGTAATCGCCACACATTAAATTTAAGATTTTTAGTTAATTTCATTATAAGAGTCGGAATTGAATTAAAAATTCTGAATTTCAATTCCAATTTCATGTGCTAAACGAACCCTAATAACTGTGATTACTATTGATCCAACTTATTGCTCATGATAGATAAAGAAAAAATAATATATTATTAAGGAAATTTAATATTTGCAATACATTGCATCAAAACAGGTATAGAATTTACTATGTGAAAGCTATCAAAATTGATAGGAAAACCAAGTAACCAACATTGGAAAGCTATAACAAGAATTTTTAATTATCTCAAGAAACCATAAGCTTGGAATAACATTATTATCTCACTGTAGTAGAAAATTCTGATGCTAGTCTGATTACAAATTTGAGGGACAACAAAATCCACTTCAGGATGGATTTTCATCACCATAGGTGGTGGAGAAAAAAGTTGGGCCTCAAAGAAACAAACATGTATTTCACATTCTACTACAAAGGCTTAACTTATAGTTTTATCAATCACGAGTAAAAAAGCAAAATGACTTAGGAATTTGTCATATGATATAGAGTTATGGCCACAACCAATGGCTGCCATTTTGATCTTCTATGACAGAGAATCAATCATGTCTTGAGCATATAACAAGCTAAGGTTTATAATGGAAAGTTTAGACACATAAGCTTTAGACATGAGTTTGTGGTGACAAGCAATAAGAGATGGTAGAATCACCATCACATATGTAAAATGAAAAGGGAGAATTTAGCAAACCTATTGACTAAAGGTTTGTCAAGAGATAAGGTCCAAAAGATACTATTGGTAAATGGGATTGATAAACCTATAGTTGTTAAATTATGAGAACCCATCCTTATCTTGGTAGAACACCTGTTTCAAGATTTAATGGATAATAACAAGTTATTTAACAAATGGAGCACGCAATAAGATGTAGGATTTAGTGCTATATATATGATTAGGAGGGTGAGTTAAAAGTCTTAATGAATTGATAATATTATTTATCAAAGGACTCCACTTATGTGTGAATATAGGAATGGTGCCGCTTTGATAGAGAATTAATTTAGAGGTTTTATTCTTGTAACTATGTATGAAACCAAGATGAGCACATGGCCATAAAATGCTTAAGATTAATAGATTTTTGAACTTGAAGGATATAATTTATGTGTGCGATTTCTGACACTAACACAAGGATTATAAGCTTACTAGTTAGACACCTATTACTTCATTGGAACCTTGAAAGTCTACATTAAGGTTATGTTTGGTTGGAAAGTAAAAGTGGAGTTAAAATTTTACTAGATGAATTTCATGTGTAAAATTATATATGAAACTCATTTAGAGAATTTTTTACTTTCATTTTTGCTCTATAACTAAACAAACCCTAAAAGGAATATTTAATCCTAGTGATACATTCTCTTATACATAAATTTATATGATATCTAAATTTATGTAAAATAGTGGGGGATCGAAGTATATTTTACAAGTATTAACGGTGGGGGATTGAGGTATATTTTACAAATATTAACGTTAACTGCCTATTATTTAATTTCAAAGGTTGCAACCCATGATAACTGTTTTAATGTTCTTGTCATTATAATTTGAACATTTCAATACTTGGGAATTCATGCACGGATATGTTTTCGATTGAAAGGATGAGTCTCAGTAATTATAATTTCTCGTGGCAGTTTTTTGAACTCTATAAATAATTACCATTATCAAATAGTTTACACACTTCTACTTGGGAAATGTGTGAGTTTGATGAGTGTTCTTAAATTCTCAATTTCAACTAAGGAAATTTGTTGTTGTTGCTAGATAAGAAACTTAGAGGTTTCACTATTGTATTATTGGAGAGTATTGCTATCTGCCCAATAACCACTACATAAGAGGGTAAATATCTTTCTAAAGAAAGTGAGTAATTCATGCCTTAAAATCATAATGATATTCAAGTTTTTAATCATTTCCTGCGCTAACTTTTCCTAATAATTTTAGAGAGAATTTTCTTATAGATGGCTCAAGATCATAATACTATTTTCAAGGAATCAAGAGTTTGTCAGAATGATGACATGAGTCTTCACAATTTAATGAAAACTAATTTGCGTTAAAAAGCTAGCTCTTTCGAACCATATAACTTTCTAGACTTCGATTGGGTTGTTGTAGTTTACATTTCAAAACCAATGTTGAATGACATTTTGCATCAATTTGGTGTAGTTTATTTTAATTTGGAGACTAATTTGATGAGGTTTTTACATTTGAGGAATTAGACTGAAAACTTTGCATAGAAGGCTAAAATGGTGATGAAAATATTTTAATTTTCAAGAACTAAAATGATGACATTCCTAGAAAAACACCAAAATATTAAAACAACCGAAAAAATGCCAAATGCCAAAAGAAGGGCTCAGCGAAACCGTTATGGAGGTGAATCCTTCCATGGACCAACTCCCCCATTAAGCTAAACAACGCTAGTTAAAGAAAGGAAAGAGATTAATAAAAAAAATTTAAAAAAATAGAAAGGAAAGAGCCACAAGAGTCTTCTTAATTGCTTATTTTAGTCTCTACTTTTCACCAATAAATTATTTTAATTTCGACTTTTAAAATAAATCAAAGTAGTTTGACATTATAAAATATGAGTTAAATTACTCACTCATTTCACCTTTATTTAACATTTTATTAATTAAATGATTGTGTGTAATGTTAAGTAATATCTTATAATCCTATATGTCATCTGAAATAAAATAAAGCTTAAAATAACTTATTTTAGTATCTAAAATTATACAAAATAAGTTATTTTATGACATAAAATGAATATTTAAAATGTTCATTTTATATAATTTTAGACATCAAAATAAGTTATTTTAAAATTTATTCTTTTAGATGATATATAGTATACTAAGGTATCACTTAATATTACTTATTATCATTTAATTGATAGAATATTAAATAAGAGTAAATTAAGAGACTAATATGACTCATATTTAATAATGTTGTGGGTTAATTTAACTCATTTTAAAAATCATGAATTAAATTGACTTATAAATATAAAGTGAGGAATTAAAATTAACATTAAGGCCTTTGTTTATTAAAGACAAGAAATTCATGAATGTTTCAAAGATATTTCGTCATAATCTGGCCCAAGAAACCGAAAGAACGCGGCTTAGAAGTTTGACTGAACTGCTTGGTTGATTGTTACCACCTTGACTTACCTGCTAATTGGTTGATTATACCTCTCATGAAGCAAATCGAATTTGATGAACGATCACGTGTCACGCCTTTTGGTCAAATGGATGTTACTACTTTGAGAAATTACTTGCCCGCTTGGTAGCAAAATTCAATAAAACTGAACATGTGGCTCGAAATCAAACAACTCTTGTTGAACAAATTATGTTGACTTTTCGTTTTTTTTTCGTTTTTGGTACAAGCTTGACTTTTTGCTTTATTGCAATTTTTTTTCACATGAAGCAACGAGGTTGATAAATACCTTGTTTTTCATGCGATACTTTATTTTATTTAAATTCTTAACAAACGTTATTGTAAGTATTTATTAACAAAATCTAGTAATAATTCATATAAATTTATAAGATTTTTCAGATAACTGGTTGAAAAATCTTCTCTTATTAAACTCATCCATTTCTTGTCTTATCATTGAATATATGTTTTAGAAAACTAAAAATTTGAGACAGCTATTAATTGTATATATTATTATCTTTTAAGTGGTAAAGTATGACGGATAAAACAGGTAACGAGACATGATTTAAGGGGAAAATATATATATATATATATATATTTCAATGTACACAATCTACACATTCTATTATAAACCATTTATGTGAATTATTAAAAGAAGACCATTTATGAGAACGAGGATAATGTATGTCGGGATAATGTAACTTACAAGCTTGACTGACTTGTTTCATTGACTTGCTTTTTCACTCGCTAGGCATTTCACGGTGGGAAGGGATATTTCTATGTGGAGTTTGGACAAGATCTAAAGCCTAAATTGCAACACTCCTTCCATCCACGGTTTGGCAGCTTTTGTTCTGAAAGATTAAGCAAATCCTATTTATTGCCTTTCACAATGGCTTTGAATTTCTTCAAGCTTGTCTTTCTCTATATCCTCGTTGGCTTCTTCAATTTCCCAACTACTGAGGCAGAGGACTTTACTTATTTCCCACATTATTTCCCACATTATGGGCTATTCATGTGTAGGGTTGATGTACCCTCTCAACTCTCTGGACAATGCGTCCTAAACGCAACCCAGAAACTATCCTCAGTGTGCTATTTGTCCAAGAGGGCTATAATTTGGGACGACAAATGCATGGTTCGCTGTTCCAATAGTTCTTTCTTCTCCACTGTGGACCTGATGCCCCGGTATTTCGAGCTCAACACTGTCAATGTCTCCAACCAGGCAAGCTTTGTGCCTTTGTTAAGCCGCACCTTAAACCAAACTGCATATGAAGCAGCTTTTTCTCCTACTGGTGACAGGTTCGCCGCCACAAAGGAAGCAAACATCTCTAAAAATCATACCCTTTATTGTCTCGCTCAATGCACACAAGACCTTTCACCCCAAAATTGCAGATCCTGTCTTGAATTTGCCATAGCGGAACTCTCAACATGTTGTGAAGGAAAGCAGAGAGGAGATTTTTGTTACCTAGTTGTAACATCAGGTACGACTTGTACCCTTTCTATCGCGTCAATGCACCAGGACAAGGAGAACCCCTTCTTCCAGCAACAAAGTATTCGAAAACAGATTCAAAATATTCACAAGATCCTGTTTATCTTTCTCACAATTGTACAGAACCCATGCAATAGTATTTGCGACCAAACCTTGGGACCCTCCTTTCTTACCTGTCTTCCAATGCCACTGGCTCTGGCGACAACAGATTCTACAAGGCTGACGTTGAAGGTAGAGTGTTTGGCCTCTACATGTGCCGTGGTGACATTTCCCTCAGCTGTGTGGAGAATGTGTCTTAAATGCCGCCAACCAAATAGCCTCTGACTGCCCCACGTCTTCAAATGCCATTGTTTGGTTCAGTCACTGCTTGCTTCGCTATTCTGAGCACCCTTTCTTCAACACAATGAGCACGAGCCCAAGATTTTACGAGCTAAATGTCACCAACGTTAACGACGTGGAAAGCACTTCAAGTTCACAATATTGTCGAACGCGTTGGAAGAGGTGGCGAGGGATACTGGGCTCAGTGATGAGAGATACTTGGCGAAATCGTTTGTGTTGGGAGATTACCACCAGAGTATTTATGTTCTTGGTCAGTGCACGCGGGATCTGTCCAGCGAGGATTGTGGTGGCTGCCTTCACGATGTGATTGGATCAACAATTCCGTGGTCAGGTTTGGGGAGTGCAGGGAGAAGAGTTTTATATCCCAGTTGCACTTTGAGGTTTGAGTTATTCCAATTTTACGAGGATGGTAACGAATATCATGTTCCTCCTCCTCTAATTCTTCCTCTTCCTTCTCCACCACCTACAGGTAAAGTCTCAACTCAAATAATATGAAGTAACTATATCAACAGTGTTATTATTATTTTTTTCTTTTCCATTCAACTTCTCCCACTCAATTCTTTTCTCTTTTGGCTAAGAAGCACAGACAATTACACCGGCACGACACATGATAGGGACATGAATACGAGAATACACTAAATTTAAAAAATTATATGATATGACATAATATATATATATATATATATATATATAATTTTTTATTTTGTTGTATAATCTTTTTATCTTTTTTTGTTTGAATTTTTTTTATTGTGTTTGTATAATTTTTAATCTAATTAATTCTTCTTTTTTTGTGATCAATGAAGAATTTTTAGATGACCCAACTAATTTTTTTTGTGTTCGACTAGTCCAAGCTCACAAAAATTATTTTTAATTGGACGTGTATCCAACAAATTTCGTGTAGATGTCATGTCATGTTGGTGTAAAAAATGTGTCCAACACATGGACAGGACTAGGTCGGCATGTGTGCTTCTTAGCTTTTGGCGGTCTAGAGTATCCAACAAAATTATTTTTACATCACTTTGTTTTTAATTAAACAAAAAATTTAACAATATATTTTATTAAAATGATTAAATTATAAGTATTATAAAAATAAAGTAATTTTAATATATTAAATATTTTTTATTAAAAATTAAAATTAATAATACTTATTTTATATCATTCATACAATCCACGAGATAAAATGAATAATTATCTAAAGTACCAATAACATTACTTATAAAATTAAGGGTTGAAAATCTTGATCCGTCTCGAATTTGGTCTAACCTAATACGTGTTGACTTATAATAGTTTGGTTGCTCTCATAAATTTTAAAACATAAATAATAATTATGAAAATTATTTTTAAAATTATTAAAATGTTATTTTAGAATCAGCAATCATTTACTTTATAGTAGTACTTGAGTTTAAACATTATAATATGAATTAATTTATGCCTTTTAATATAAATTAATTAGTTGTTGTAATTTAAATTAATCATTAATATAATTAAATTCGCACAACTTTTTTATGTTACCATGTGATTGTTAATTAACTTTTAATTTTTATAATTTATATATAGTTATATGGTATTGATTTACCCGTACTCTCGTCATTAATCACTACTCTCATTATATATATATGACTCTATTGAGATGATTGGTTTATTATGAGTCCTCCCACTTTCATAATAAATTACTCCTCTTACTTGAGGTGTTCCCTATAAGAACAACTCAAGTTAAAGGAGTAATTTATTATGAGAATGAGAAGAGCAAATTTAGCTGTCGAATTTTTCATGAATAGTCAAGATTAAAATATAAAATAATGTGACATTTTTAAATGATTACGTGATAATTAATTACTATTAAAAACTTTCAATCCTGACCATCTGTGTTTGGTTATACGACCTAGATTTATCCCTCTCACCTTATAATAAATCATCAACACTAGATCTAGAAGGTTCTACATTTATGAAGAACTTACCATTGGATTCTGGAAGACTTGATATTAGAGGAAAATACTAGAAGCTTCAAGAATTTTAAGCTACTAAATAAGGAGCATCTAGATTAGAAGTTACTAGATGTGTTTAGAAGGGTGGCACCAATACAAGAAGTTTCTAGAGTTTACTTAGTCTAGTCCAAGAAAAGAATTATCTAGAAATATATAGTTTGCAATAGAATAGGAGAAGAACCTAGAAACTACTCCATGCTCCAACATGACCAACATACAAAGCCTATAAATAGGCTTGAGGAACATTTGTGTATGTGCTAGTGAGAGTGAACAAATGCTCAAGAAAGCAAGTGCTTGTTAGAAGCATTAGTGAGTGCTTGAGTGAAGAGCTCGAGTGTGCTATAGTGTACAAAGTTATTCAATAAATAATAAAGAGAGTTTTATTTTTAGTGCCTCCTTGCTCAACAAAGGAGGGGTTAAATCGTGCTTGTAAATTTTTTTAGTTTATGAAATCTAAAACAAATTCTATCCAGTGAATACATTTGAAGTCAATGGAAGAACACATGTTAATATCCTTCAGAAATTTACTCTCTGAACTAGTTAGAAACTAATGAGTTTCGGAAAGTTTTTAGTTAATTTTCAAAAACCACATCAAGTGCTGAATCTTAAAGGGATAGAGAAAGAGAGATACTTGGGAATTTTTATAATGGTTCGGTCAAATACTACCTACATCCAATTCTCAAAAAACTAATTGAACTCAAATACTAAGCAACCACTTTATCAACCTAAGAAAGCATCATATTCTTTGAATAGCCTTATCAAATTATTTCCATGACAGTAGGTACAATTTAATCTTACTCACAAATGAATACGCTTGAAGACAACGGAAAAACACACGTTAATATCCTTCAAAAAATTACATTTTGAACTAGTTAGAAACTAATGAGCTTCAGAAACGTTTTCAGTTAATTTTCAAAAACCATACAATAGGAACTAAATCAAGTGCTGAATGTTAAATGGATAGAGAAAGAGAGATATATTTAGAAATTTCTAGGGTTCAGTTAAATACTACCTACATAGTTCTCAAAAAACTAGTTGAGTTCCACTAAACAACCATTTTATCAACCTAAGAAAGTATGATATTTTTTGAATAATCTTCTCAAATTATCTCTGAATAGTAGGTACATTTTACTCTCACTCACAAATGAATACACTTGAAGACAATGGAAAAACACAAGTTAATATCTTTCAGAAAGTTACTTTCTATATTAGTTAGAAACTAATGAGCTTTAGAAACAGTTTTTAGTTAATTTTCAAAAACCACACAAGAAACTAAATCAAGTGCTGAATGTTAAAGGGATAAAGAAAGAGAGATATTACTCAGGAATTTTTATATTGGTTCGTCAAATACTACCTACATCAGTTCTCAAAAACTAGTTGAGTTCCACTAAGCAACCACTTTATCAACCTAAGAAAGTTCAATATTCTTTGAATAACCTCCTTAAATGATCTAATGAGTAGTAAGTACACTTTACTCTCACTCACAAATAATTTTGTACTAGTCTCCCCAAACAAATCTCACTTGATTACTATTGGATCATGGTACAATGAATAATAAGGTTTGGCTTTGGAACACTCCAAGAAAAACACTCAAGTCTCCTAAGATAATACAATGTTTAAGGAAATGACTTGAGGACTTCTTTCTAATCTTCAAATGAAGTTTGTTAGCTAAGATGTATAAGAAAGAAGATTTTCTTTTAGAAACCAAATACAAAAATAAAGAAGAACTTCATAATCTTATTGAGAGTTTCATATGAGCACCAAAGTTCCTTCAAATTTGAAAAGTTCCTCCTTTTATACTTGGATTTTGAATTGGACCGTTGCCTCTTGATTTTTCCTCCTCTTGACACATGTTGATCATCCCTTTTGTGCCCCCTAGGATTTGTCTTCTAGAAGAGTAGCTGGAGCTATGACAGTGTTGTCATAGTTAGTACAAAATCCATTGACAATGGTTGCTGGATAAAACTTCAGAAACTATTTTTACATACTGAATATGGTTTCTAAACTTTTCTTCTAGAAGGTGATGAATGTCAAAGCATAAAGTTAGTGTGTCATTGTTAATACTTTCTAAGAGTTGACTTCATTTGAAATTCAAATCTTTATTCATTTTATTTTGACCAAGTGTAGTTTCTGACGTATATGAGCTTTCTAACATAGTTTTACATTTTTTGAGCCTTTTGTTTGTCTTTTGAACTTCTCTTTGAGGTTGATAAAGATCATCTAATAATATAGATAATCTTCAAGAGATGATAACTAAAGTGATTGATGATGGTGTGCTTGAGATGATCATGAGAAATCACTTTCTCAACTAGATGTAGCACTTTTTGAACGCTTGAATCATTTTCGAAAACTCAAACTTAGTTTCTGATACTTTATCTTGCTTTTTCATCTCTTACGTCTTTTAACTCACTTTTTGAATTATTTTTCACATTCTTAGATGTAAATCTCTTCGAATGAGATTTTAACCATGCCAAAACATGATATTGCGAAAAATGTCATAAATTGAACTTATATGTGTATGAGTGACGTGTCCCACTAATCCAAATTATTTAAATTTATAAAATAAATAAATAAATCATAATTTAATAAAAAAATTAATCATAATCATTAAATACACAATACCACCCACACTCTTACCCATAGGATAGTAATGAAAACCCAAATAGAAATTAGAGTTATATTTTTGGCGGGAGCGTATACATGATTTTAACAAGAAGTTTGAACGGGCTTCAATTACTCCAACGGTCATTAACTGCCACACGCGCCTCTTCATTGCCTATATATATACACACTTGTTGGGACAATCCTTTTTAACGTTATTGCCGTTGTCTCTGCAGTCACGAACTCTTTTTGCCTGAAATTCTCCACTCGCGCCTCTTTCTTTCCGAGAAGAGTGGATTTGACAGTTTCGATTGCAAGGGAAGAAAAGAGAGGGGAAGAGCGTGTGGTGGTGGTAGTGGTGGTTGTGGAGATTCAAATACTTGCATTTCAGGTATGCCAGTGATGCCAATGCCTATGCCCAACGCCTTTCATTTCCTTTTTATTATTATTTTGTTGTCATGAATCTGTTGCTTTTGTCCTCCATATATGTCCACTTCAGACTGATGTCGGGATGCAAAAAGAATCACTGTCATTGCTGCAACAAGTTGAAAAAGCGAAAATTTTAGTTTTTTTCTTTCACCATAAATGGAATTTCAGTTTTTTTGTTGTCCGTGTCATTGAAATTTTTTTTTACAGAATTCTCATTTGAGAGATTAAAACGTGTGTTATTGTTAGTCCATTTCATCAAACGCATTTTTTCAACTTTCTAAATATATACATGTCACCTTCAAAATTTTATGGATAAGTACAATCTTATCACTGTTTTTTTTCCCTTAATTTACATTTTTACCATCATTTGTGGTACCCTTGTTTTTAATCGTGAATTTAATTTGTATGCGTGGAATTTTACATTAGAAGGACTATACTATCAATTTAGCTTCTTCATTCCAATGGATATTAACTGCCATTCTAATATAACGTTCATTTGAACAATCCTTTTAATTCACAGATGCTGTCATTGGCTCTACAATCACCAACGTTTTGTGTCTGAATTTTCCACACTGAGTAGCGGCGCTATCTCTTTGGCGCCGCTACTTACCATCACATTTCTATCGTCCTTGGAGCAACAAACTTTTCTATCTCCCATCTTAAAAGTGATTATTGAAACCATGGAAGATCCTAGGTTTGTTGTTCCATATTATGACCCATATGACACTCCACTTAGCCCTAGCATTTTCAACGCAGCCAATCCCACACTAGCCGATTTGACCAATATTGTCGGACCCAGTACATTGGCGCCTCCACAACAAAATCATCACGGAATGCAAGAGGGTGATCCCTATTGTGATCCAATGATTCAAGATCACTTTGTGCAAAATAATTTTCCCATTGGTGGAGGAGAAGTTGGGAACTTTGAAGCCGGTCCATCATCACAGATGCAAGTGAATCAAGGCCAGCCTCCAACAAATAGTATTTTGGGTTCACAGGATTACAACGATGTGATGATACTTGCCCATTGGCCCCAACCAGCAGTCCCATTTTCTTGCAGTTGCTGTTTAGTCTTGAGAGAAATAGTTCATACTAATGGTAAGGGGTTTCAACTTTGTGATCAAAATTAATATGGATCACAATAATATTTCTTGTTTCTTTTAATGATGGAATTTTCCTGGTTTTTATTTTCACTGATTTGTATATACGTATATATGCTTGACAGGATTAAACTTTACAAAACTTGAGATTCATGGAAGACCGGGCATGATCTCCCATGTAATCAAACACCCCACTATCAACATGGATTATACTTCAAGCAGCAACCTTCAATATCAAATGATTGAGTACGTTATAATTAAGTCTCGGCTACTACCTTTTTTTGTTAATTGATTTCAACTAATTGAGTATTATCTACAATTTGGAGTTGTAGTTTGCTTTTGTTATGGTTTAATCTTCATGCATCTCAACTAATAGTATAATCCATTTGGGCACTTACTTCAAATTTTACTTTTTCTCTTCTTTGGATATTTTTAACCTGACTTTCATTGAATATTATCAGTTTTTGTAGGAGAAGCATAGAGGATGTCAAGAATTTCCTAGTGCAGTACTGTGTGGGTCAAACTTCAGCAGGGTACTTTATTCTACAAGATCCATTATCTGCCTATTACGAGGCCCTTTGCACTGGAATGGAATGGACTGAAGAGTTAAGTGATGATACAGACGATTTGAATGCAAATAATTCAGGTTGGTCTTCATATCTGCCATGTTTTTTCTTATGATTTCATTCTCCAATATGCCAGTATCATCATATTCTGTGACCCACGAAGGAAAACAAATAAGAAGTTTGATATAATGATGTAACGTATTTCATCATATTAAAAAAGCTTTTATGTGATTGGTTGACGCGCGTGATCGTATTTTGCTTTAGTTATGTACATGTTGGTGTGGCATTTTTTTAATTTCAAACTATTTTGCTCAATTTCAATCTGATGTTTGTAGACGATGACAATGAACAAGTGGTTGACAATGGGGCTGGGAGGCCTGCAAGAAGAGCATCTCTTTCAGTACAGGTTATTTTCGAATTTAAAATATCACGAAGCGAGAACCATATAATATGCAACAATCAAAAAGGGTTTAATTTCTTTCTACTTTTTAATGGCAAGAAGTTCTAGTGGTAACTAGTTATTCTATTTTGTGTTGTGATTTGGATGCATTGCCACAGAGGGACAGAGCAGGAAAGATGCAATTGGATGATTTCACTGATTACTTTCATCTGCCCATCGAAGAAGCGTCGAGGCAACTGAACTTATGTTCCACTGTCGTGAAGAAGATTTGCCAAAAGAAGGATTAAAACGATGGCCTTATAGAAAGGTTTAAAGTGGTGCTGCAACACTTTTTTTTTTTTTTTTTTGCTATTTAATTTGGCCATACATATGAAAATGTAACCTTTGCTGAGCATGTTTCATATGTGTCTTTACATTCATAGATCAAAAGCATTGCGAAGATGATCTCAGCACTCAGAAAAACTTTGGAATCAAGCGATGCACATTCAAGGGCAAGAATTCAGGCTGAAATTTGCAGGCTTGAAGCTAAAATGAGAAAGCATTGTGCTGGACGATACCCAACCGGATTAGTTATCCCATGATTCATCAATTTGTTACCCAGAGGCGGCTAATTGGTTTCATTACTTTGTTCTAGTTAATTAACTGTAAATAATAATGTTGCTTGGCGGCGATCTGTATAAGTGTATATAGTTGTTATTTATTAGTTCCTAGATCCCTTGAGGAGATTTTTTCTATTCTTTATTTTTTATTTTTTTTTGTAAAAAGAGGTGTGAATTTTAGTTGGAAGAGTGACAAATGTGGATATTGTAATTATTTTGTAACTTATACATTTTGGTTAATCTACTATTTTATCCTTGTTTCATGGTACTTTGATCATTACTTTGTCAGTTTCTAGCAAATTGATTTTAGCTGTATGTTGGAGACAAAAGGAAGCAATTAGATTAGTATAGATGAGTTACGTGTGATGAACCTCTCAAATTTGCCACAATGGATTAACACTTATTTTTCGCAAATGATAACATTTTTCTTCTCCTTCTTCACGGAAGACGAAGAGGAGTCTGGGAAGATGGTGGAAGTTCTAGACCTTTTTGGTGCAGTTTCTGGACCAATCAATCATGACAAATCCATGATTATGTTCAGTCCAAATAAAGGGAGAAATTAAATTAAGGAAGATTATTGTAATGCCATATATATTCAACAAGTGGCATTGAAGAAAAAATAATTTGATTTGCCAACTATGGTGAGAAGAGTTAAAACCAGACCTTTCGATCTCTAGATGAGTTTCGAGAAGAAATTCAAGGTGGGAAAGGAAAAGAATTGTTTTCTAGAAGAGGTAAGGAAATCCTAGCTAGTTAAAGCAGTGAGCCACAACCAATGTCAACTTATGAGTTGTTTAATTATGAATTCCCTTATCTCTTAACAATGAACTTAACAAATGATGGCAAATTTATTGTAGAGTGAAAATGAAGATAAAAAGAAAATCTCTCAAACATGTTATTGTTTGGTCCTGATAAATTTATGGATTTGACTTTTCAAAAGAGAGAAGGCTTGTAAAGTGATTAGAATGTGAAAGATTAATCACTCTTAGATCAACATTTTTAGTTATACTTCAGCAATATGGAAATGGCTAGTTCTGCTAAGGTTGAGATTTTTCCATGGTTTGTACTTTTGGGTAGACTCAACATAACTTGATAGGCTCCTCAGGTTTGGTATTATCCCTAAAGATCAAGTCCTTTGTTGCTTGTGCAAGGAACATGTTGAAGAATTAGAACATTTGTTCTTCACATGTGACTTCAGATGGCAGCTGTGGAAACTTTGGATTACTAAATGGAACATATATAGCCTGTGTGTCCCTAAGTTATTCACAGTTTTGAAGTGTGTTTTCAGCATAAATGAGCCTATTTTGGGAGACCTAAATCAAGGAGATTGAGTTCCAAATTTCATGGCATAGTAAGTGTCGCTGATTTGGCTCTTTAAAGTGAGGATGTTGATAAAGTACATGAGTTAGGGTTAATCACCCTTAAATCATTTTGTGGGATCCACACATGATGCACATATGATGGAAATAATTGATCCAATGGTGAGTAACACTTCCTTGTGCATTTTACCAACTTCCTCATTTTAGAGGCCAAATCCAATACTGCTATTGATGGTTTGATGTTTATTGCCATATTTTGATCTCCTTCTTAATTTGTTCTGCTCCCCCTTTATTTTCTTGTTTTCCCCGTGCCTTTTACCCCTTTGCTGCGTCTAATTGCTGGAAATATGGGCGTATAATGCTGGTATCTGCAGGGACTTTTCTTTTCAGGTAAAGAAGAAGGAATAAATGGAGCTTCTTAATACAAAATGGTGGAATTCTTGACAAAGTGGGACTGTGGGAGTGATTGGAGTGAAACACTGAGATTATGAGTCACGAATAAACGGAGCGAAACACACTGAGGTTATGAGCGATGAGTCAAAAAATATGCACGATTCTCTAGCAAAGTGGGAGTAAGTATTTCACATGTGCCACATAAGTAACATTAAAATGCTGGGTGAGTGTCTTGAGGATTTTATTTTCATGCAGGTACAATCTTGAGTCAAGGAGAAGAAGGTGGGACAAATTCAGAATTATATCAGAATTAGGCGGAGAGACACATATTTTTAGAGTGATAACTTAGGGAAACACTTTTACTCTCTTAGAAAGTGAAGGAGTGAAGAAACTGTGTGAGAAAGTAGACATATAATAAGGGAGTTTTGGTAATGTGACAAACTTTGTGAGTGTGACACACTGAGTAGTGTTGGATGATGTTAATATGTGGGAGTGATCTCCGTCCATCCTTTGATGGCTATCGCGTTTGGTGTGCGCGCGCGCATGTGTGGGTGTGTGTAGGGTGCCCTTGGGTGCTTTTGGGTGTGTGTGGGGTGTTTATGATCTAAATTGAAGGTATATGATCTGGTTTTAGACATATACAGGCTGATTGGAAATCTTAAATGAAATGGAATTGAATTGAATTCTTATGTTTGGAATGAGTTCAGTAAATTAAATAATTCAATTTAATTCCTTAATTTGAAATGAGTTTAAAAATAAATTAATTTAATTATTTTTACTATTTTATCATTCATTAATAGGTTAAGAATAAAACATTATATTTAAGTAAGGTTATTTTGATATTTTTATTTGCTAGAATTCAATTCCCACACTAAATCACACTCATTTTGGCCTGATTTCAATTCCTTAATTTTGTTGGATTTCAATTCCTTAATTTTGTTGGATTTCAATTCCTATGCGATTTCAATCCCTTCACTTAAGTTGCTCCTAAAATATGGAATTCAATTCACTTCAATTCCTTGATAGAATTGAATTCAGATTTCCAACGCTTGATATAATTTTCCTTGATTAATATGGTCTTGTTTTCTTTGTATGACATGCTTTGGTAACTCACTGTGATAGCCTTGATGGCAATATCGAAGGAGTCAAATTAGTTATATGTTTTTGTGGGATCCAGGCGATTCATTTTCAAAGAAATCAAAAAGCAAGGAGGCAATGAATTAAATGCTAATAGTAAAAATTGGATGGAATATTGGCTGATGCAATTTTTTTATGACCAAACAGATATAGTAGTACGGCAATAGAGGTGGTAAAATTTTCCAACCTCCATTGCAGTGCACTCACACTCTGCATGAGACCTCTATAAATAGAGGCACTTTGCTCATTCAGAAGCACACCAAGCAGCAGAGCAAACAAGAGCTAGCCGTGGAGTGAAAAGACTACACAAAGAGTGTGTTATTCTCTAAGTGTGAGAAATAATAGATAGTATGAATAAATCTCAATATTTGGTGTTGGTAAGTGCACGTGGAATATTTTGGTATCATCTCTATTACTCCTGGTCCTGCAATAATGTAGTATTTGAATAAGAGGTTCTAAGATAAACATTATATTTACCTCTTGGGTTTAAGAATATGGAAATGATATTTTGCAATTATCCTGAATATAGTGAAATATTTTTCAAAATTCGTCTTATGATTTTTCCTCTAGTATTTGGAGGTTTCCAAGTTAAGAATTCGGTGTTCAATTTTCTTTTAGCTTTTTACATATTTATTATTTGCTTGTTCCGATTGGTAGATTTAATTTTGTTAGATTTATTTTGGTGCTTGGTATCATTTATTTATATTATGAATCAATCCTCGTCCCAACATTATTAACTCGTCTTGCTTCTAGATGCTTTGAGCCATGTTAGAAAGAGGATGCATGTGACATGAATTGGTGAAAAATTTGAAATAACAGGAGTCACAGCTTCATATCTTGACATACTTGGTGTTAAATTGCTGAGTGGTGACTATGTGTGTAGTATGGTGACTTTGAATACTCATTGGGGTCACAGTATGTATACGTATGATACATTCTGATGTATGATGGGTGTGCTGTGTCGTGCTTGCATTAGCGGATTTGATGGGTCAATTATCTGCAGAATTAAGGTGATTAACAATTATGGAGGCCGAGCATCAAGGGATCTCATTATTTCAAATTTTGGACCGTACGTGAATCGGTCATGGGGAGTATTGCTGCAGCATCTCATAGTGATGGCTTGGCTTTTTATTATTTTGTCTTGTACTTTTCTAAATTTGTTTCTATTGTTCCTGTGGATCTTGTTCCTTCCTTGCCTGAGTCCTTTTGGGTTGTAGACTTTAGATACATCTATAGTAAATCTTCTATTGTTTGTAGGTCCATTTGGGTTTTACTCAAATCATAGTTCAAGCCGCTGGAAAATCAAAACTAAGTAGCATGCAACATGTTTATCAACAATTGCAAAGCTGCCAAAGCATTTTTTTAAACGGTCGTGTTATTTATCTTAATAAGTGTAAGATATAATCAACTAAGGTCATTCACAATTTGATGGTGTGTGCACTTAAATAAATAGATAGATAACTAATTCAATAGTGTATGGGATATGAGTCATATGTATTTCACGTCTTATGAGTCCAAATAACGTGTTTTTAAACTATATATGCACGAGCCCACAATTCCATCATGTAACGCGCAGTTCATGTTTCTGGAGGGTGCCCAATGTCAATTCAATCCCAACTCAAGATATGTACTTTTTACTTTTCAGCCTTCCCAACACAAAATTCCCGTGTGCTCAATCAACATGGTCACAAGTTTCTGTGGGAGGATGGCAGCGAGGCGGAGCACATTGACTTTGAATAAAAGGTACGAGGGTCTTGAGGGGCGAACAAAGGTGTATATATAATATATTGTAAATCCAAAAAGTGGACATGTATACAATATTATAAATTATTTTCACAAATTTATTTTTTTCTGAATTCTTCTGTAAAATTAATTTCATGTAAAATATTTGCTAACCAGTAATGCTGAATAGATAAAATAATATAATTAAATTTTTTTTATAAAAGTTATAATAATAAAACTTACTTATTCATTTGCTCACCACTTATGTCATTATTTTAGCACTCAGATGCTGGCCAATTATTTTGACTTATAGGTATTTTCCTTTACTAAAATTTTACTTCTTTACTAATATATATGTACCGAAAATTCTCTACCAAATATAAATATATAATTGTCCCTCATATAAGATTTTGAATATTCGTAGTTAAAATGCATATGAAATGGGAGAAAAGGAAAAAATGCATGTGGGTCAGAATTTTTTTTTTTTTTTGGTGATTGGGTTAGACATTTTTTAAAATAACAATAATAACGATATAATTTCATGAATTCACAAAGAATAATAGGCTACTTTTTAGGTCAAGATGTTGCATCTAGCCCGATGGTGTAGTGCTCTCACTTAGCCTCCTGGTTGTGTTTTCCCTGTAAGGCTTCCTCGCCCTAATAGTGGTATTATAGACAAGAAGGTTGGGCTGGTTCCAAAAAGACATGGATTGCGAAAGGTGACAGATTGCATGGCTACACATGTTCATTGGCCAAATTTTTGAATCAACGTGAACCCATGTTTTATGGTGGATTTGAGTGTGTAGCTATTACACATTGAGGCCAATGGTTTGCATTTTGTACGTGACTTCCGCAGCTTCTATCAAGGTGAAGCTCTCCATAGTGGTGAGACATTTGCCAAGGTGGAGATTTGTTGGTAAAGCTAGCTCATATATATATATATATATATATATATATATATATTTAATGGGATAGTTTTTTTTTTTATGTATATCCTTTATATATGTATCCTTAGATTTTGGAATATTTAAATTAAGGATATACTAAATCTGGAATGATATGATAACTATGGTAAGATATGTGAAATTTATTAGGATATGGAAATCATTTTAGATTTGAAAAATCGGTTAAGATTTGATTTGAAAAATCTCTGAAAATTTGATTTGAAAAATCTCTTAGGATTTGGAAGGAGTATTTGAGATAAGACCCTTAGTTATAAATAAGATCAACGGCTTAGGTGCATGGCAGTGTGAGAGAACAAGTGAGATTGATAGACTCTATCATGAGAAGGGGTGTACAAGGGGCTTTGAGCTAAGCATGGGAATAAAGTGAGAATCTTGTACCGTTTTTATTGTCATAGTGAAGGAGTTTATCCTTTATTTTAGGTGGATGTAGGCATGTGATTTGCCGAACCAAGTTAAATTCTTGTGTCTTACACTAATTGTCATCTTATTTATTTTTATCCTTTTGTGTTTTTGTGTGTTTATTTGGTTTATTGGATTTGAACAAGTGTGTTTGTGGAACCCATTCTGTTGCACCATGGGCAACACGACTTTTATTTATCATATTTAAAGGAATACTATGTGTTATGATCTGGGTCTGGACCTGACCTCATATGCGATGGGTGGGGCACCCTAAGCCCTATTGCTAGACACCAATTTCTTCAGGAACTAAGCCTCGATTCCTAGCGGTGACCTCGTGGGCCTTTGAGAACCATTCGGCCGACGGGCACTCGAACATGCTCCGCGGCACGAAGAGAAAGACTTGTTGGTACCAGATCCAAGTAGAGGTCTTCTCCTTAGGGAAGTCCAAAGGACACAGCTTTAGGACAGGAGGAGTGCCTGGAGAGCGCATGATGAACGTTGTGAACACGATTTGCCGGTTGTTAAACAAAAATCCATAATCCACAACCAGTTCAGCTTAAGCCCATTTAGTAACAAGTCCAATTCAGCCTACGTTCTTTTACCGTTATTTTTGGCCCATATGCATCATAATAAAGAAGGAGCAAGTTCCAAGCCCATTCATTTAAGTCATTTCCATTCGTTCGATACCCAAAAGAAGAAGGTCACGGTACATTGGAGGTCCCACGCACACCCAACCTACAAGAATGATGGGCGGATTATAAAGAAAAAATAATGGGCACACAGACAAGTCAGTTGTTCAGAGGCAAAATATAAAGATGGAACACTGCAGCTTCCACTCCTGGCACGCCTGTAGGGAATGGAGGTCTCTGCTTAGCTGAGAAATGAGGAGGCATGGGGAACAAACGGGGTTGAGTGCTCCTGCATTTCAGAGAGCATGGAGATATTGATAAATTAATCAGTGCAAGCTCAGTATAAAAGGAGGCAGTTGCAACAATGAAGAGGAGGATCGAGTTCATTACCTATTAACATTTTTGGCCTTCATCTTCCTCCGAATTTGGAATTTTTCATCACCATTTCCTTCCGCCATCATCATTCACGCCCCTCCCCTTCACAACCATTACCATCATCATTGAACCATAAACCCACGATTGCCTTCATCAACAAAGAATAGAATCAGAACTTCACACCCCTCCCCTCTAAAATCATCACAGCCTATTGTCATCATCAACACATCAAAACCAAAACAAACCCAATATCAAAATACAAACTCAGAAAATAAGCCCAAAAAGAAAAGGAAGAATATAGAGATCCCACCTTCTTTTCCTCGTGCTCAGAAAGCCCCCATCGTGAAACCGGATCCCCCTCCCGGCGGGCGGCGCGCGATCCTGAGCCACGGCGCTCGCATGGAACTACCACCGCATACAGCACCACGCGTTAAGGCTTCGCATCGCTGAGTCCTGCGCCTGGAGACCACAACCCGAAGCTCATCTCAGCCACCCTTCGGCGGCGAGATCCCGTGATAGCAGCATCACGCAGCCAGTTCACACCTCCGCCGTCGCACCCAGGGATCACGCAGAGCCGGGCGCCTGAACACTCTCCTTGCACCGCGAAACCGCCTAAGCCCAGGGCACTCCCGCGAAATCCGTCCGCCTACACCTTCGGACTCGCAGGCACGAAGCGCCGCGCCCCTCCTGCCAAGGCCGCGCAAGCCCCAGTTCCCTCGTCGCCTTGTGGCCGCCAATGCCCCCATCCCCTCACTCAGGCACTATTTTCGTTTCTTGGTACTATGATGAGATTAGGTTTTGGTTTTCATTGTTTTTATTTCGTTTTGGGATTCAAGGCTTTTTTTTTTAAGTTATTTTTTGTTTTTGGCCCAAAATATATGGGCTTTATTTTTTGTTTGAATTATTTTTTTTTCTTTGGTGTTTTTGCTCTGAAAAGAAAAGGGATGTCTAAAAAAAATATATATATATATTTGGTTTTATTTTAACACAGTGGATCAATAGTTTTCTTTTTCTTATGATAGATTTAATTTAGCCGTGAGGCTTATTAACTCTATGTCCTGGAAATTTTAGCCTGTGAGCTTGATATTCTAAATTCTTATTCAAAAAAAAAATAAAGACAATTAACCCACAATCATTTTATACAAACTACGTGACTTTAAGTTTCTCATTGCACAGAGGTACGTAGGGGAGGCGCCCCGTCAAGTCAAAATTAATTTTCTTTAAATTGTTTCGTTTAAATTGTAAATATGTTTTTTTTTTTGTTATTCATCTATTTATTTATTTAGAAAAGAGTTATTATTTAATTTGCAGTTAATGAAAGGTCCGTCGAAAGACGGTGTATAGGGGCGCGTTAATTCTTACCTTCCTATGCATCACCGACTTGAACTAAAATCTTTTCAAAGATCATTTATTAAAATAAAAGGGTTTTTCCATGTTTTTCCCAAATTTAAATAAACTTGGTGGCGACTCCCAATTTTTAAAAAAAATTTTCGCCGTCCGTCGCGTCCCGTTGCGACAAACGTGGACACTGGTATGAACCTAGGAGGGAACCAAAACGGGAAAACCAGGACAACCCCTGACATCACCTAGTAATAGTACCCTGTATAGAAGTATAGTCCATCTCAGCCCTAATATCCCTCCCTTGGACGTATCCAAAGGGTATAAATGGAGAGGGGAAATCTCCCCTAGTAAGTTATCCATTCTGACCCATCCTTGGTGTTCCAACCACCATGAGAAAAGGAGGATAACTTGAGAACCATCGCTCATACATCGAAGGTAAAACAACGTAACTTTATGTTACAATATGTAATTTTCATCAATCTGATTTGGTTCGTTATTAAATTCTGAATTTCCATAAAAAAAAAATATTAAAGTTGTGAAGGTTCCCAATGCCCTGCTTACTATTAAAGATTAGCTTTCAATAGCATCACATAAAGATATGAGTGTTTTGTTTGGTTTCAATGGTATTCACTGTAGACACAGTGATGAGTTCCTTTGCATATTAGGGATCATTTAAGGAGATAAACAATGACCACATGTTTTAAAATTACTATATTCTCAAGGCAATAATCGAATGCTAGACAGTTGATTAAGGAAGCAAATTGTTTGAGGTTCTTTAAGTTGAATTGGGTCAAATAAAAAAATTATTTGACTATTTAAAAATAATATAATTCAGGATTCGAATTGAGCTAATGTAGTTTACATCTTAAAACCGATTCAATAGGATTGAATAGAATTAACTGTTATGTGAATTGAGCCAATCAATTTTTAGGGAAAAAAATTAAGTTTTAAACCTTATAAGTTAAAAAGCAACTCAAATAATTTGAAACATAAGAAACAAATTAAGATAATCCATTTAATTTGTATAATTAACAGTGACTTTAAAAATAAGAAGTAACTGAGAAATTAAAATTAAGATTGTTAAAATATAAATTTACTTTAATTAATTTATACTAGATTGGATCCATTTGAAAAACTAAAAAATCAATCCAATCTGTTTGATTTCTATAAAAACACTGAACCAAAGAAGCAAAAAAAAATAAAAAAATGATTTTAATAAAATTTATGTTTTTCAAATTGATTTTCAATTGCATCTTTAATTAATTCATATTCAAATACTCATGCATGATTATAAAGATTTGATAATACTTTATTATCAATTTAAAAGTTTTTGTATAATAATATAATCACATATTATTACATTATAAGTATTTGATAAGTTTTTTTTTTCGGTAAGTATAACCATTTGATTTTGACAATAATACCTATTTATTAGAAGTCGGATATTATGTAATTCATTTACAATGTAAAATACTTCATAGATAAATACTCAAAACTCAAAATAGTCTTACAACAAATTAGTCCCTCAAAATTTAAAAGTTATAAATTGATTTTTCAAGTTTAAAAAAATTGAGACAAATAAGTCCCCTCATATAGATTGGTACAACAATTTTTTTATTAAATAAGTTTGCATGAATAGACCAATTTATTTCATTTTTTCAATTCTAAAAGATCAATATATAACTTAAAAATTTTTAGAGACTAATTTATCCCTCATATATTATTAAGGAACTAAAATAGGCATTTACCTAGTTTATATTTCAAAATTAATCTCCGATTATAATATGACTTCATTTCGGTTTTTTGTCAAAGATGCACTGTAATGTATTTTATTTTACTCTACTTTTCTAAATACGCTAGCATGTATCCCAGCATCACCTTTTTATTTTATTTATTTGATTCTTTACTATTTTTGAGAAGAAAAAAAATAAATAAATAAAACATTGGCGTGGAGAATGATGCTCACAGAGATGCTGTATACCATTTGTTCCACGCCAACCTAACATAAAGTAAATAGAAGACCCTAGCCCCAATAGAAAATATCGAAACAGTGACGCCCCTAAACCACTCCTACTTATATATCACCACAGACACCACACCGCACCACACCACACCAAAGGGTTTTTCTCTGTTAGGTTTACACATCCACACCTAACAACATTTGTGTTCTTCCTTTGTTTGTTCCCTTCACACTCATCACATCAGGTACTCTAATAAACATATGCTACGTGATTTATTTTAATGTAACATTATGTTATGTTATTATTTTAATTATTGTTAGTGGCTGAAATGTTTGGATGTTTGGTTTTTTTGTTGTTGTTTTGGATCTGAAATGAAAAGAATTTTTAGGAACATGGGTAGCAAAGATTTCTCATGGAAATTGGCTGATCATCCAAAGCTTCCAAAGGGTAAGCCTGTGGCTCTGGTGGTGTTGGATGGTTGGGGAGAGGCTAACCCTGACCAGTACAACTGCATCCACATCGCTGAGACACCCACCATGGATTCCCTTAAAAAGGTAGATACCCTTTTATTTGATCTGTGTTTTTTGGCATGCATGATTAGTTTATTGCATTTTTATATTATAAGATCTAAGATCAATCCCCATCTGGGGTTGGTTTGGTTCACCTGGTAGACCGTCTATTCATGTATATTTAGGACTATTATTTGCTTCTTGTGGTCTCTTTTGCTGTTATGAAATGGTTTTTTATTTCTCTGTTTTGATGAGGATGAACTGAAATGAATGGTTGGGGTTGATTCTTGTTGTAGGGTGCCCCTGAAAGGTGGAGATTGGTGAGGGCTCATGGTAATGCTGTAGGCCTTCCTACAGAAGATGACATGGGCAACAGCGAAGTCGGCCACAATGCACTTGGTGCCGGCCGGATATTTGCTCAGGGGTATACTGAATCTAGCCTCTCTCCTTTATCTATTTGTGTTTGGGGTTTGGTTAGTAGTAATAGTGATCATATGGTACTTGTTATTTTCCGATGATTCTCAGACTTATCTTACTGTTTGTTTTTAGATTTATGGTACCTGCAAATGTGAACCATTCTTGTTTCTTTTATACATTTGAATTTGCTGTGCTTGTCCTTCTTTTATGTCATGGATTGGGCGTGATACAAATTTTCTACACTGAATTGTTCTGCATTGTTCCTTGAATTATCCTTAATGTGATTAATAACTATAAATTTGCCTCATTCTATTGCTTAATTTGGTTTTAGGATCGAATAGAATAATCAACAATGCACTCATGGCTTTGTCGACTTTTTGTATATCACTTTTTCCAGAGGATTTTGTATTCTTAAATTTTTTTTTGGGCTGAATTTAGAATTTTATATGGCTTTCTAACTATTTTGAAAAGTTTGATTTTGGTCTTCCCTGTCAAATATGCTATTTGGTCTTTTGCCTTTCTTGTTGAAATAAATATATTCCTGGAATGTCTGAGAATTTGGATATTTTGGTTTGTGATTGTTCACTGTAGTGCAAAGCTGGTGGACCTTGCTCTTGAATCTGGAAAAATTTATGAAGGAGAAGGTTTCAAGTACGTAAAGGAAAGTTTTGAAAATGGCACATTGCATCTCATTGGGTTGCTGAGTGATGGTGGAGTCCACTCCCGGCTTGACCAGTTGCAGGTGAGGATTTGGGGTTTGGACTTCTGTACCTTCTTGTCTATAAAATTGATTCTTTCTAACTGACTATTTTTCTGCAGTTGTTGCTTAAAGGCGTTAGTGAACGAGGTGCTAAAAGAATCCGTGTCCACATTCTTACAGATGGTCGTGATGTTTTGGATGGCTCAAGTGTTGGGTTTGTGGAAACTCTTGAAAATGATCTTGCACAATTGCGTGAGAAAGGTATCGATGCAAGGATAGCATCAGGTGGGGGTCGCATGTATGTCACAATGGATCGTTATGAGGTATTATATAACCTTGCCCTTGAAATGTCCTTCAATCAGCACAACACAAGGCTTAGTTGTTGTTATGTTGTTGTTGTTGTCTTGAGGTTCATTGCTGCTTGCCTCTAAATTGTGACCAAAGAAAACTGTAAATGTGATTCACCCACTGAATCATGGCTACCTTTACGAAATAGAGCAGATTATAGCTGGAAGTGTTATGTCCCATTTCTTGGGTGTGAAAATTTTTTGGTTATGACTTGGCCCCTTTGTGGTAAACCTAAGTACAAATTTATACGGTGTCAAAGATGTGGACTAAACAGCAGATCGTGCAGATCTTCATTGTAAAATCATCCTTCAATACCCCAGAACCTCCTCATCATCTTGAAATCCTTGACACTTGATTTGCATCTGCTTCTCTGTTTCTCCTGCCCTGGCTTATACTGAATTTCAAAGTCATATCCAAATAATTTGACTACCCACCTTTGCTGACCCTTGTCATCAATGTCTACTCCATGAAGACTTTCAAACTCTTTTAATCAGTATGAATAGTGAAGTTTCTACCCAAGAGAAACTGTCGCCATGTCTGAACAGCAAACATAATAGCCATCGACTGGTTTGGACCTAAACTTTTCTTACTAAACTTGGCTATGAAAGGGTCTGCCATTCAGCGTCAATACTGCCCCCAAACCGAAACAGGATGAATCTGTTTGCACCTCAAAGTTACTGTTAAAAATGGGTGATGCCAATGTGAGCAGATTTTTCATTACCGGCTTGAGATCTTCAGAGGCTTGCTGGGCTTTTTGATTCCAATGGAAATTCTTTCTCTGCAATAGTTGTTTCAGGGGCCTTGCAATCTACCCTGCCTAAGCCCACACAACCTCTTGATATCCTTAGGAATTTGGCCATTGCTTAATAGCTTCAATCTTAGAAGAAGGGTCTGCCACTCATTGACCAGAAATTTTGTGCCCATTCTAACTCAGTCTTGCCAAAGCCACACCTCTTGTAGTTCACTTGCAGTGCATTAGACTGTAAACCAAGATATTACCTAAGAAAACCAACACAAATCTACTGAAAGCCAAAAACCAACACCCACTCAGCCTGGCATGTTACCAGAATTTCTATCACCCCAATTCCTGAGATATGAGGATGGTCATTCTGCCTTTTCTCAATGCGTTTCATGAATTCCAATTCCCCCCCCTCCCCCCAATTTTTTGATTGCAGCCACCAGGGATCCCTAGATTGAGAGCTTTGCTAATTGCTACCAAAATTCAATGTGTATATGTAACTATATGTTCTGAGGGACTCCTGCATAGAAAGGAAGATTAATGTAAACACAGAACTCTCAGAACAAATAAGAGAAAATAAAGTATCAGAAAACAGATAACAAAGTCTCAAACTCCAGGGATAACTCTTCTTTAGTCTCATCTTCCAATGGCTCACCCACATTCTTAGACCAGTTTAAGTTCAGCCTATGCTTCCTCCTCCTCCTATAAACTTGGGCTAAGGGTGTTTCGTGTTGTTATATAAAAGAATATGCTTGACTTGGAATGTGTGTGTGTGTGTTATTTCTATTTTATATGTATCAATGATTTGAAAACAAACTGCAGAATGACTGGGAGGTTGTGAAACGGGGTTGGGATGCTCAAGTTCTTGGCGAAGCCCTCATAAGTTTACAAATGCTCTTGAAGCTGTCAAGAAACTGAGGGCGGAACCAAAAGCCAATGATCAGTATCTGCCTCCTTTTGTTATCGTTGATGAGAATGGGAAGGCTGTTGGTCCAATAGTTGATGGTGATGCTGTTGTTACATTCAACTTCCGGGCGGATCGTATGGTTATGATTGCTAAGGCTCTTGAATACGAAGATTTTGACAAATTTGATAGGGTTCGTTTCCCAAAATTCGCTATGCTGGAATGCTTCAGTATGATGGTGAATTGAAGCTTCCAAGTCATTACCTTGTTTCTCCACCGGAAATTGATAGGACTTCTGGTGAATATTTAGTGCACAATGGTATTCGGACTTTTGCTTGTAGGTCAGTATCACTACTTTAATCATTAGTAGGATTTTCATGTTCTTGTAATAATATCATGCAAATTCTTAACCTTTCTAATTACTTATCTTGACCATGAATGTTTTCAAAATATTTAATGATGCATGGGAAGTTTTCTTCATTGAGCTCTTGCCCCTGGGGTTTATAAGATAGCTGTTCAGTGGGGTAAAAATAGGAGGTAGAAATTAATATCTCCTTTCTGAAACTACCTTTTTGGCTACCAAGTTTGGGTTAGGTGAAAATTCTATTTACCTTGAGCACTCTTCATTATCTAGAACATACTCTGTTAAATAAAGGGCATCACAGTCATTTGAATGAGTTTCTTCAACAGTGAGACTGTTAAATTTGGTCATGTCACATTCTTCTGGAACGGAAACCGCTCTGGGTATTTTAATAAAGATCTGGAGGAATACGTGGAAATACCTAGTGACTCGGGGATTACATTCAATGTGCAACCAAAAATGAAGGCATTGCAGATTGCCGAAAAGGCAAGGGATGCTATTCTTAGTAGGAAATTTGATCAGGTAATCAAATGGATCGTCAGGTGATTTTGCTAATCACTGTCTTGTTAAACTTTCACTTACTCTTTTATTTTCTGTGTTGCACAGGTACGTGTCAACCTACCAAATGGTGACATGGTCGGGCATACGGGTGACATTGAAGCAACAATAGTGGCCTGCAAGGCAGCTGATGATGCAGTGAAGGTATGACCTCTATTTGCTGGAGTGTTTCTGTAACTACAACCTTAAGAAATCTTTAAATCACTGTATAGGTTTCTAGTTCATCAGTAAAAGTAGTGCGAGGGTTATTTTAGTGAGAAGGCTAATCTCATGTGAGAAATGAGAGGAGTAATCTTTCATATGTAAAAATAGTAAAAGATTAAAACATTAAGTCATGTAATTCATATTTCGTGCATATCTCTCTTCTAAAATGACGAGGTTGTGTGAAGAACTAAGATGAGATGTTCCAAATTCATTCTTTCCATTTTTAAGCACATTAATTGGTCAACTCAAGATATTCAGATCACCTGTCCTATTTTTTGTCCCACCACTAAAATTGTCAATTTGTCACCAAGAGCAGACATTAAAGATGAGAGTTTTTTTTTTTTTTAAATATTTTTGGAATTTATACCCCCCTAAATAGTTCATTTCATTGCTGATTATGTAATTAATACAAGAAACGAATCTTTGCTAAAAGGAAACAAACAAAGGAGGTGTAAGGCTAAATAGCTACTTGTGTCTCGATTGTATTGATTAATGCATATGTACATTTGTAATTGCAGATGATTCTTGATGCAATAAAGCAAGTGGGTGGAATTTATGTTGTCACTGCTGACCATGGCAATGCAGAGGACATGGTCAAAAGGGACAAATCTGGAAAACCTCTTCTAGACAAGAGTGGAAATATCCAGATTCTTACTTCCCACACTCTTCAGCCGGTAAGTTCCACAAATTCCATTTAGTCACTGATGAGAACTTTAAATGTATTACAATATTCTTTACTTTCAATGAGATATAGATGAGTTGTGGAATCTCTAAGAAATTATTATCTGGTACTATGACAGATTTCATTGTTAAATATTTAATTAATCTGAACAAATGTCTAAAAATATTGACATCTATTTTCAAAGGCATCAAAATGGACTACAAGCTTCATTTTGGTTCCAACTCTCTAATGCTTTCCCTGCTTTTTAAGGTGCCAATTGCCATTGGAGGTCCCGGATTGTCTCCTGGTGTCAGGTTCCGAAATGATGCTCCCAATGGTGGGCTGGCCAACGTTGCCTCGACGGTAATGAATCTCCATGGATTTGAGGCTCCTAGTGACTATGAAACAACTCTCATAGAAGTAGTTGATAACTAGGGAAGACCCTTAGATGAACTATAATTTGCACAACTACGGGAAAGGCTGTAGATTACAGCCCTTTAAATAATTCTAAGTTTTCATTCCTCCACACAAATGATGGGTTTTGTTTTTTTGAATTCTTGGTGAAATTAGTCTGCGGTTGACAGAACAGGATAACTGATTAACAGCCATTTGAGTGTAGTTATCTTTTTCAAAACTCTATTTTATTGCCCTGAATAATTATTGAATCATATCTGTGATTGGCCTAGTCAACTTGGCTAAGTCTTTATTATGCTCTGGTTATGCCTGTGATGTGTGATGTTATGCTGGAATGGCTTTGTTACTGATCTTTCTCATTGATGCTTTACAGAACCTGCATCTTGTTCAAGTGCTTAGTAAAAAATCTTTTTGAAAATCATGAGCCACTAGGATTGAAAATGGTCTGTTGTGACCATTGAAATGTTGGCTTCCATCACACTTTATTTCTCTAAATAAGCTTTACCAATAAATGTGTGTCATTTGAATTTTCTTGTATAGAACATTTGTCTGAAAATAATTTCTAAGGCAGGAACTAAGTTAATTGAAACATGTTACTAAATAATTGATTGAAGTAAGATGAAAATCAGAGATGTCATTTGTTATGGTTAGGGCTACGTCTACAGCTCTAAGCCCACATTTATGGTTACTCATATGTCTCTTGTTTTACGGTTCAATTTAGTATATTCATTATGAACTAGGTGAAACCAATTCTAAATGCTTTATTTTTCTTGCATCTTTAATTCATTAATTGTGTTTAATTTGATTTTGTCTGTTATTAAATTCTTGCTCCTCTCCAGTATTTTCATTCGTTTAAATACTTCTAATTGGTGATGATTGTGATAGATAGTTTATTCAATCCTAATAGAAATTATATTCATATTCTGCTCGGTTGATTCACCATCACTTTCAAGTGCCACCAATTATGGTCACTATTATTTGCACATTGTGCTAGTCTGCGTCTAGTTTTAAACTTTTAATAACTTGCTGTATATATTCTGTGCTTAGATAGTGGTAACTAAGATGTTGGGAATGCAAATGTTCATAATATATGCTCTGGTATGTATTCTGTGCTTAGACAGTGGTAACTAAGAAGTTTGGAATACAAATGTTCATAATATATGCTCCACAAACATGCTAAAAGAAAAATTGAAGTTAAACAAAAATTGATATTAAAAAGGTTGAAAAATAATTTAAGATAAAGAGTAATATTACATATTTAGGTCAACTATCAATAAAACATAGTTCGATGTCCAACATTAAAAGGACCAAATGAAAGTTTGTATACATTAGAAATATTAATAGATAATGATACGTGACTAGAGATCAACTCACTATCGATTTTATCAAGAAAAAAATTAACTCGCTAACGAGGATGGAAGTTACTTATAGACATTTCATTAGCAGAGTTAGAACTTGATTCTTGCACAACTATTTTCGAATTTGTTTTACGGCGTAGGAAAAATGCTGGTTCTTGTGGATGAGGCAATTCCATCGAGTGATTACTAAGATAGGAAACAACTGTTATCATTGTAGGTCTATCATCCGGATCTTCTTGAACACATAATAAACCAATTTGAATGCACCTAATAACTTCAAATGTAGAACAATTATCTTTCAATTTTGGGTCCAATATGCTTAATGGCATTTGATCCTGAATTGTCTCCACACCTGTAAACATTTTGTCAACTTAGTCAAATCATTATAATTTCTTACTTTTATTTTACCTTTTAGGTAATACAAGAATAGTAAAAGGAAAACATTGCTTGATTATTTCACTCACTAAGCATAGGAGACCATCAGCAACATGGTGTGATTCATAAGAACCTACATTCTTTTTCCTGTAACAATCTCAAGGATCATGACTCCAAAGCTAAACACATCTGATTTCTCAGAAAATTGTCCCAACATTGCATATTCTGGAGACATGTAACCCCTATAAAATTGGAAAGAAAAAATTAATGACAAATAAGTTTAAATATACCATATAAAAGATAAATACAGAGGAAAAGGTGGGAATGTGCATTAAAAGCTTACCATGTGCCAACAATTTTGTTCGTAGATCCTTGTTGTTGATCTATTTCAACAATTTTGGCAAGACCAAAATTGGAAATTTTTGGATTCATATTTTCATCTAATAGTACATTACTAGGTTTAAGATCACGATGTATAACTTTAAGACGTGAATATTCATGTAAATAAAGAAATTCGAGCAATTCCTCCTATAATTTTGTGGCGTTCTAACAAGCTTAACAACTTCTGAATGGACATCTGCAATGGTTTTAGTAAAATAATAAATAAATAACACGTGTTTTATGTAATAAGACACTTGAGATAGTTTAAGATATAATGCAATGAAGTCATTAATATTTTACAATTTAAAATAAGTAAAGAGTGTAAGGTCAAAGGCTTCAAACCAAATAGAAAGTAATCCAAACTCTTGTTTGGAACATATTAGATAAGTAGTTTTTCTTGCTCTTCAAGGCAAAATCCTATGAATGCCACAAGATTTCTGTGTTGAAGTTTGGCTATCAGTAACACCTCATTCTTGAATTCAACTGCACCTTGTGTAGAACTTCTTGAAAGTCTTTTTACAGCTATATGCCGTCCATCGTGAAGAACACCTAAAAGTGCATGGACCATTAATCATGTGAAAAACAAAAAAAGGATAGAAGAAATAAAATTTATTGCATTTTCTCGCACCTTGTAAACTTGTCCAAATCCACCTTTGCCAATCCTATTGTGCGGGAAAAGTTGTTTGTTGCTGCTTGAATTATAGCCAAATCAAATTGCAACGACTCTACAGTGGTACTTTCATGTCCAACTAGAGCAAAATGTTGGAATAGTTAAACCATGTTTGCAGATTTTTATAAAATTATTAATTGAAAACTATGCATTGAAATTTCTTTTTTTCACGATACGTACAATTTTCTTTAAGAATATGTTTATAACTCTTTTTTGCTTTTCTCCGTAGCAAATAGTAGCAAGAAGAGAGGAGTATCATTAAAACAATAATAGAAACAACAATCAAGATAACTGCTTGTGGCCGGCCTTTTTTCTCTTAAAAAGATAAACCAACATGAGTTATAATATCCTTGACGAAAAAAATGAGTTATAATGTCGAGAGGAATATTATTTAAACATTGAGCAAATATTATTTGTACATAATATTTATGGGACATCATGTCACATACTTCCATTCATTAGTGGATAGAATATGAACTCCACTTAATCAAAGTCCCACACCACATTCAATAAAATACGATATGGGCACAATGCCCAACAAATATTATATACACATAACATTTCTCATAAATATTCTCTTTCTTGGCATACCATAGGATAGTTTTCGTTTTAATTTGTAAAAAGTATTTTAACTCTTCAAATTTGTTTTCCTTTAATTTCTCAATTTCCACTCATAGGCGCATTTGGCACACCATATAAAGCATAAGCTAATATAATATACGCAATGAAAATAGGTTAGGTTAGGTTAGGCTAGACTTTAACTTAAACAGGTATGATCTGTAATATCAAAAAGTAGACTAAACGTAGGCATATCACATGATATAGGCCTTTTTCATTACCTTAGTCTGCCTTCTTAAAAATCTAATTTGGCCCAAAAGCCTATTTATCGATCTAATTAATTATTATTTTTTAAAAAAATTATAACGTCTATTTTTAAATAAGTAAAATAACTTCTAAATATGTCAAAAAAAAATTAAAATTACCCAAAAGAATTCCTAAATAAATTAAAGAATATTTTTAAATTAATTAAAATATTTCTATTATTATTAAATTTTAATAATAATAATAAAAGAGATGATTAAATATGAGAGTGAGAAGCAAATTAGGACCATTGGTTCGTACATGAATCACCAAAATTAAAATAAAATATCATGTGATATTTTTAAATGAACATGTGAGTATTAATTATTATCATTAATAATTAATTTTTAATTTTAATCATCCATATATAGCTATATGAGCCAGATTTGTCCGTCTTACCCTCACTAATTATCTCACGCATTGCACAGATTATATAAATTAAATATAGTTAATTTTTATATTTTATAAATAAATACTTAATATATTTAAATTTATTTATTTTTAAAAGAATTATATTCTAAATATTTTAATAAAAATATTTAATTAAATTTGTTAATATCACATGTCAGTGATATAGTGGTAGAACTTTAATATTATACATAGACTGATAGATGGGCATCAAAAGTGAATATCTAGCTTCATATTTATATATATAATAAAAGTGAGCTTCATTATCTTTATTTAAGATACATTTATTTAATTATAGGACCCTCACCAACCATATATATATATATATATATATATATATATATATATATATAGAATGAGATTTTACATTCGTGATCAAAACAATTTCTCTGTAGTCGGTGAGCGCACGACTTCTTTCCTTTAAATGTAACATATTTAGTTCTTTTTCCTATCTCATCTTCTTTCCCAATAGCCTGTCAAAAAGTTGTCATGCATAAAATCATAGATAATTATTAAAAAAATTAGTTGTTTGAGAAAAATTTTATGGGATATCATGTGAATGTCCGCGTGTTGGTATTTGATTTAAAGGACAGGAGGTGGAAAAAAAAATCCCATGGACACTTATTTCCATGTAAAATGTAAATATTAGTATAAAACGTTAATATAAATTGAAATTTATGGCCAACTCCAAGGGTATGATGTTGGGATAAAAATGGGAATATAAATTTTCATGTGTAAATTTTATATGTACATTAATCAATAATTTTCTGTAACATTTATATAATTATACTTTTAATGATCAATATATTACCATGTATAAGACTTCGGTTGACATCGAGAGTATATTAACATTATATTATTTGAGTTGAGGCTTTACCTGTAGGTGGAGGAAGAACTGCAGGTGAATGAATTAGAGGAGGAGGAGCGTGATTTTCGGTACCAATCCTGTAAAATTGGAACAACTCGAACCTCATTGTGCAACTAGGATATAGAACTCTTCCCCTACACTTCCCAAACGAGACCACGGAATTGCTGATCCAATCACATGGGACAGGCAGCCATAACAATTATCGTTGGACAGATCCGGCGTACATTGAGCAAGAGCATAGAGTGTTTGGTTCTCATTCAAAATAAATGATTGGGTCCAATATTTCTCAGCACTTGACGTAGTCTCTCTGGCCACCTTATCCAATGCATTCGACACTGCTGAGAATCTAAAGGAGCTTTCCACGTCATTAACTTTGGTGACATTCAAGTTGTCAAATCTTTGGCCCGTGCTCATTGTGTAGAAGAAGGGCTGATTGGAATAACGAAGAAAGCAATGATCGTACCAAATAATGGCCTGTCCGAACATATGCGAGGGGCACTTGGAGGCTATTCGATGGGTAGCGTTTACAACACACTGCCCACATAGGCGAGGAGGAATGTCCCCACGGCACATGAAGAGGCCGAACACTCTGCCTCCAACGTCAGCCTTGTAGAATCTGTTGTTGCTAGAGCTGGTGGCCTTCGAAGACAGGTCAAAGAGGAGGGTGTCAGTTTCTTCTTGGTAATACTGTTCGTTACCATCACTTGAGCAATTGTGAGAAAGATAACCAGGATCCTGTGAATATATTGAGTCTGTTTCTAAATGCTTTGTTGCAGGAAGGAGTCCTCCTTGTCCTGGTGCATTGATACGATAGAATGGATACAATTCGTGCATAACGATACAGCTAGGCGAAAAATATTTCCAGCCCAGCCTTTCTTCTGAAGGCATCGACCCTATAAAGGTTATAAGACATTCTCTACAATCTTTGGGTGATATGTCCAGCGTACACTGAGCTAGGCAGAAAAGGGTCTGATTTTCAGAGATCTTTGCTTCCTTTGTGGCATATCTGTCACCAACAGGAGAAAACGCAGCTTCATCTGCAGTTTCGTTCAAGGTGTGGCGTAACAAAGGCACATAGCTTGCCTGGTTGGAGATATTGGCGGCGACGGTCGACACGAGAGCCGCGGGCCTTGTTTCCATGGTGGAGAAGAAAGAGCTATTGGAATACCGAACCATGCATTCGTAGTACCAAATTATAGCCCATGTGGAGAAATAGCACTCTGAGGATAGTTTCTGAGTTGCGTTCAGGACGCACTGTCCGCAGAGTTGAGAGGGTACATCTCCCCTGCACATGAACAGCCCATAGACTGTGCCGGAGGTGTCGTTCCCGCCGACTGTTTCGTTGTAGAATGTGTTGACGGTGGCGTTGGAAGATAAGAAAGAAGAGGGTCACGAGGTTCACTTGGTAGGTTTTATTGGCAGTGGTTATATTTTCTGAGCAGAATTTATCGAAATATTGAAGATCCTGTGCTTTAGTAGTTTGGAAGTTGAAGAAGCTAACAAGAATAAAGAGGAAGACAAGCTTCAAGGAAGTTGAAGCCATAATGAAGTCTGATCTGTTTAATCTTTTAGAACATCGGATACCAAACTGTGGATGGAAGGAGTGTTGTAGTTTAGAGTTTGTCCGGATTTCTTTGTGCATTGCTGGGCGACCTGCATGCGTGAAGTAGAAATACTTGCTCTCCCATGGTGGCATGCTTAGCGAAGAAGGCAACTCAACAAAACAAGTCAGTCAAGCTAGTGCTCGTACGTCCACATGCATCTCCTCATTCACATAAATGCCTTTCTTTAATAATTCACATAAATGATTATACAATATAATGTGTATAAAATGTACATTGAAAAAATAGCCATTCTATTTCATCGATTACTACTCCCATTCAATTAGCCTTTTTTTTTATTTTATGTAATTATCCTACAATATCCTTTTTCTCTTCATAATTAATAAGTTAGTTATATTATCATTCTACTACCATTTAAACTTATTATTAATTATAAATATTTTAAACATATTCTATTAAAATTTTATTATTTGTGTTTCTATATTTTTTTTTCATTTTGTAAAAGAATTATATTTCCCGAAAAATATCTTTCCATTTTACTAAAACCATATTTTTCTACTAATTAACGCATTAACCTGTAAGTATGTTAGTTTTTTTATTTATTTGATAATATATATAGCATTTAGGTTGGTGTAAATGTATGCAATGTCGAAATACCATATATACCCAATATTATACCATCTAATATTTATAAAATTTTAGCTAATATTAAATAAAAATATTATACTAGTGCTTGTTACATTAAGCTCTCATTATTAAAAATTTCTAATTTATTATTTTGTTTTTTCAAAATTAAGGTAATATAATACATCAAGTTAATTAGCCACTTATATAATAAGTTACAAGAAAGAACATTGTTAAGATTTCAATCTCAAGTGAGATTAATTATTACATGTACAAAAATAAGAGAAATTACATGTGAAGAATCACGTGAATTTAAAAGTCAAAGTCAAAATTATAGAGCACCTAAAATATAAGAGTAAAATATATTTAATTTTTTAATAAATAACATATCAACTATTATATTAAGTATGTAAAAAATATAAGAGATAATAATAATTCATAAAATTAATATATTATTTTTTAAATAAAATAAAATAAATATATTTTCTTGTTCTCATTATACCTAAATATTTCTCATAATATTACAATATGGTAATTTGATTGAACGAAAATAATTATCACGTACTAAAGGAGGGTTTTTTGCATATGAGATTTGAGTGGTGCATTTACATCAATATGGTATTTTGGAAAAAAATCACAATATGATGTTTTCATATAGAATCTATAATCAGATTAAATGAAATTAAAAGTAGATTCAGTATAAAATAATTAACATTAAATTAAGGTAAAACCAGAGGGAGTCTTTCAAATTCTATAAAACAAAAATAACAAATAAACTATAAGTGGATTCTATAAATATCATATACAAATAATTTTATCTATTTCTCATATTAATATAAACCACCTATAAAAATACTATATAGAAATTATTTTCTCTACTAAAGGCCGAGATGATAATTAATGATCTAGACATATCAACAAAGACCACTAAGAAGAAAAGGTTCAAAGATTTTCGCGTTGTTATCGATATGGCTTTTTATCCCCACTTAAATAAAAAGAAGCTTAATGCACGTACCTTTTTCGAAAAAGGTCATGGGAAGTGACTAGCATTATAAAAAGGAGAATGAGGTGGGAAATTATTTTTTATATAAATAATGAGTCAATCATTAACATTAATATCAATTTGGAGAGAAATATTACAAATATACGGACATAATATATCAGGTCTGAGATTTACTGACCAAAACTTACACCTGAAAAATAGCTTCACTCCCCGTGTTCCACGAGATCTTGGAGTGAAGTGAAGAAGGCAAGTCAACAAAACAAGTCAGCCCAGCTAGTGCTCGTACGTCCACATGCATCCGCCATGGAAATTGTCCCGTTAGTAGCTTTATTTCAACGTCAAACACTCCTGGCAACACCTTATCTTTGACTCGCGTACTTCCACATACATCATCCTCATTCACATAGATGCCTTTCTTTAATAATTCACATAAATGTTCATACAATATAATGTGTAAAAAATGTACATTGAAAAAATACCCATTCTATTTTATATATTACTACTTCCACTCAATTAGCCTTTTTTTAATGTAATTATCCTATAATATCCTTTTCCTCTTCATAATTAATAAGTTAGTTATATTATTATTCTAATATTATTTAAACTTGTTATTAATTATAAATATTTTAAAATATTCTATTAAAATTTTATTATTCATGTTTCTGTATTTTTTTTAATTTTGTAAAAGAATTATATTTCACGAAAAATATCTTTCCAGTTTACAAAAACCATATTTTTCTACTAATTAACCTAATAACGAGTAAGTATGTTAGATTTTTTTTATTTGATATATATATATATATATATATATATATATATATGTAGCATTTAGGTTGGTGTAGATGTACGCAATGTCACAATATCATATATATCCAATATTATTCCATCTAATATTTATAAAATTTTAGTTGATATTAAATAAAAAAAAATTATACTAGTACTCATTACATTAAGCTCTCATTATTAAAAATTTCTAATTTGTTATTTTATTTTTTAAAAATTAAGGTAATACAATACATCAATTTAATTAGCCACTTATATAACAAGTTACAAGGAAGAACATTGTTAAGATTTCAATCATATGTGAGATTAACTGTTACACATACAAAAGTAAGAGAAATTACATGTGGAGAATTACATAAATTTAAAAGTCAACGTTTAAATTGCAAAGCACCTAAAATATAGGAGGTAAAATATACTTAATCTTTTAATAAATAACATATTAATTATTGTATTAAATATGTGGAGAGTATAGGAGACAATAATAACCTATAAAATTGATGTGTCATTTTTAAAATGAAATAGAATAAATGTATTGGCTTGTCCTCAAAATACCTAAATGATTTTCACAATATTACAATATGATAATTTGATTGAACGAAAATAATTATCACGTACTAATGAAAAGATGATGATGATCTAGACTCATCAACAAAGGCCATTAAGAAGAAAAGGTTTAAAGATTGTCGCGTTATTATCGATATGGCATTTTATCCCAACTTGAATTAAAAGAAGCTTAAAGCACCTCGCTTTTTTCAAAAAGGTCATGGGAGGTGACTAGCATTATAAAAGGGAGAATGAGGAAAGGTTTTAAAGATTATCGCGTTTTTATCGATAGGGTCATTCTAACACAGGGCAAGGACCTCCATGCTCCTTTATCCATGTGCGTATATTTGTTGTACAGGTAAGGAGTGGGGTAATTCCTTTGGATGGCCCAATACAAAATTAAAAAAAAACGCAAAAAAGTCTGAATTATGATTGCAACTCACATTTAGCTTTTCCAATTAGTGTTAATGGGAAGAATAAATGGCAGTTGGGATCTGAATGCTTAGTAAACACGAACATGAGGATTTATTAGTTTAATAATGTAGATAAGTGCGGGAAAAATCTGAGATAAAAATATTTAATTATAATTCATAAATAAGTAATGACGAATAATTTGTTTTTGGTAATTTAAGATTGAAATTATTTGAATAATACTAGTATATTATATAACTGAACATCCTAAGTATTGAACACAGTTGTCGGTGGTAAGGTTTGTGGAATTTGCATTGTCAAACTATTGGTAAATTTGTGGAATTTGCATTAATGACCCAAAATGAATAGAATAAAAATGATAAAATTACCTTTGATCCCATATTTTATTTCTTTAATAATGTTATAATATTACTGTTCAATGGTTTAAATAAATGGAGGATGAATATATATATATATATATATATATATATATATATATAATTTGATAAAAATTGAACATTAATAGCAATACAATCATATAACTCTTATTCTTGTTCATTTTAAGCATATACATTATGTTAATTTTAATATACATAAAAATTATGCCAAATAATTTTGGATTAATTTAAAAGTTTATAAACATGGTCTATATGATATGAGCTTCTAATCCAATAGTAAAATTTATAAAAAAATTACACGATATAATTTGATTATGATCTCACATATATATATATATATATATATATATATATATATATATATATATATATAGTCTAAATGCTTACTTCCCATCCTCACCATTTAATTTATTAAGATCTGATGGTTGAAAATAAATCAAAAGCTCATCTCACGTGACCTTCTCTATCTTCCTCTTCTACCTTGCAATTCTCCTCCAAAGGTCGAAAGGCGCAACACCCAGCACCCACTCTCTTGCAACTTTTGAAATGCTAGGTTGCTCAGAACATAAGGCAAGATAACAAATAAAGAGATAAGGAAGGAAAAAGAAAAAGGCACCGCTACAGAATGGCTTGTTGGACATGATATTGAAAACACAATAACAATGAGTTAACATATGAGTCTTGCCTTTGACCATAAATGATTCACAATTGACAAAAATAAAAGCAATTACGATGAATGGATTTCTTTATTTTTCTATTTGGGTTTAATGGATTTCTTTTTTTTTTTTTGGGTTGTTGCGGTACTTATAACTGGGGAGGTTGCAGTTACTATGCCCAAAGTTGCACTTTGGTTTATCCACATCATCAATAGTGGAGTCTATGTATAGCGTCATGATATTGCTTGGAGAAATACTCTCTATGTGGCTGGTAAAGGCGAGAGTGATTGCTGCGATGTTGCATCCATGGAGTTCGGAGAGCCACGAGTAAAGAGAGATCGATGGCACGTGAATAGTATTCAGTTTATTGAACCGTTAGATCTTAATATATTAAACGGTGACACTTGACATTATTGATAGCCTATGTTTTCTAAATTCTCAAATGCCTCTAATCTTGCAAAATTGTATTAGCCTACCTTCCTCTTCATGCTCTATAACTCAGCCCTTCCCAAGTTAGAACTCTCTTGATTAGAGTTCAAATGTGGCCATTGAATATAAGCCTGATCATGATTACCATAAAAGGGCGGCAGTGCACGAGGCTCCCCATAGAGAGGTTACCATGAAAAAGAAAAAAAGAGTACAGCTAGTTCACATGATCATGTCTGCAATTCATAGTGCCTATGTTCTTAGCCATTCTTCAAGAATGGCAATAAACTTAAATGAATTACAGATTTATACTGTTATAACAATGATACAGAGATGAGGGCCAAAAGCCAATGTAGTGAGCCCTTTTACCACCATCCCAAACTATGTCATCCTTGAATTCCAAGACAACAAAACAAGTACAATGTCTCAACTGTCTCAGAATCCTAAATATTCAGTGCACTACACAGAAATTATTAAGGTAAGCCTTTAAAGAAACCTAAAATCAAAGTAAAAGAAAAGCATATGTACAACGTTCTCCAGAACTCAAGTTTGATTCACTCTTCAACTGATTCTATGTATAAACTATTGCTACATAACAACTTCACATCAACTAATGGTACAATGCTTGAAACAATCCCATCATCAGAAGCTCAAAAAGCCAAACATGGTGTTCCTCGGTCTGGACGAAGCAGGAAAAGTCTGTCAGTTTGTCTTCAGTTAGACCATACATGAATGAGGCCATGTCTGTTACCAGTATATATCTCGTTTCGATCTTCATCATAAAATAGGGCAGTTATGTCCTCTAAAGCCTCTGCAACTGTGCTCCTCATTTGGGATGAGTGACTGCGCTGACAGCTGCAACCAGTACCGCTGCACTCCTTCGCCTTGGTGCTGCTATTGGATGCATTAATTTTAGCAAGAATTTTCCCGGTCAAGACATTGCTGACATTGATGGACCCAGCTGCAGTGTGAAGAAGCAAATTATAGCGAATATTAAATCACTTTACCAAATTGAAAGCTACTTATGATTAGTTGATTACTCCATTCAGAAAACAAAGAACTAAGCTCAAATGTTATTACCATTTCCTTCTATCCATCGAATATCAGAATCAGCCTTGCAGTAAGAGATAATGAGATCCTGGTCACTTGTTATGCATATGTTATTTGTATTCCAGTCTGGATGCCATAACAGGTGATCCTCAAATGAAGTAACAAGTTCTCCGCGAAAGTTCCACACAGAAACTGTTCGGTTTATGAAAGTAAGGAACAACTGATTCTCGTACAGAAAGATAAATGCTGATGGAGTCATGAACTCAGTTCTGCTTATCTCCATCAGCTCAGCATTTCGAACCTATAGACAAATGGAATTACACAGAGACGTTAAAATAACTTTAAAAGAGAAGTCATGAAAGACATTACACAAACAGATATCAAAATGATTTTAGAAGAAAATGAAAATGAAGCTTACATCAAGAATCTGAAGGTTCTCATTTTCTTGCTTGACCAGAAGCTTTTCATTGAATTGCTCTATGAAGTCCACCTTCTTATTCCGGTGAAGTAGATGGTTGAATGATTTGAGGACTGTTCCATCTTCAATGGATAGAATCTGAAGGGGGATATAACCGCTGGCTCTATTGAAAATTAGTAACATGATCCCAGGACTGTAGCAAAAGATCAACTGAAATTAAGCTCCAACACAGCGTGCCATGCCAAACTGTAATGTAGATTGCACATTGCCACTTCGACCAGAACCGGTAAACTAAGTTAAGAAAAACTGGTCAAAGGACCTAAGGCACACTTAACATTCTATAAAAATGTCAAGCCAAAAAAGTTCCTCAGAGGAACAGCCATAGGACAATTTTGAGCTAGCAGCACACACAACACACATATAAGGGAAAACCTACAAACCATTACTATTAATTCTATTATGCACTGCTATCCTCATCAGGAATTTACTTTTGGTGAAGCTATGGACTCCCAAATAGGTTTATCAGGATGGAACAATGTTGTACTCAGCGAATGAGTTAGTAATTTAAAGAAAGATTTGCACAAAAACAGTATAACACTTAGAAGAATCAACTGATCAGATCCTTCTATCTTGAACTAGAGAACAAGAGAACAGAGTCAAGGAGACCCAAGAGAATCTCCGGTTATGAAAACACCCATGAAGGAGTGGAATCCTGAACACTATACAACAATGTGGATAAAAGAATTGTGTATGGAAGATAGATGACAAAGTTGTGGGAAAGCCAAACAAAAATAGGGATCTCCTGCCCAACAGTCCTCTCAGAAGTTGATAATAAACGAGTCATTACGTATCTTCAAGGAAAACAAAAAATTAAAGGTGGTATAATCGTGTGACCAATTTTCAAAGACTAAAATGAGAAGCCTGGCTGACTGTGTCAGAGTCCCAATTCCAAACCGAGCAGACAACGGAGCAGTGAATCAGAAAGTCAATCCAGAAGAGAGAAAGTACCTGATCTTGATCTCCTGAACATGCCTATCTTGGATGGAGTATAGCAAGGTGTAGTTCTTGAGATCAAAGACCTTGTATACGCTGATACCATTGGATGAAAGGTTAGATAGAATAACAAGTGTATAAACATAAAAGCATCTAGTATAAGTGGAATAAAAAGAAGAAAATGAAGAAGGTACCTATCCTGCGCAGAGTTAGTTAGGACGTTTCCATTGACATCATCAAACTCTACAAATCCAGGCCATTTCAAAGACTCGGACTCGAAAGAGGAAACCCCTCATCCGGTCTGCCCCTCCGTATGTATCTAAGAATAGAAGTGAATGATAATGTCAGCAACATAGGTTGTGAATATTAATTGAAGATGAAGATTTGAATGCGTAGCCAATGAATGTACGCACTCAATTCGCATGGATCTGCATTTCAAGGAGCTGAAGTTTTTTGAAGCATAAACGGACACTGTAATAAGTGAGTCATTGTTCTTATTGTAGAAGAGGCTCCGGATCACTTCATCAGGGGACAGATTCAAAAAACAAATCCAAGGAATGGACAAACAAAATGAGAAAAAAAAAAACACTAACAGAAGGGTGAAGCAAATGATCAGTGCCTCATTCACACAAGCACACACACAAAAGCAAAGTCTCATTTGCTCCTGCATGCAACTGAGCATTCCATTCACACAAAAAATCAAATTTCATGGATTCTATACAAACTTAACAACGAATAATTAAAGGGCAGCACCAATGGCAATGGTTATTAGTACATACATTCATACATAAAAAGATCAAACCCCATTTCTTTAATCATGCAACAGAGCATATCCATTCACACACCCTCCAACCGAAAAAAAAAGAAAAAAAACTTTAGGATTAGTTTGGTTTTGGGGTAAAAATCAGGGTGAAAAATCCGGGGATCAAATTATTAATAGAATTATATAAAAAAAGTCTGGCCCATAAGTTTTTCAACTAATTTCTACCCCAAAAACCAAACTGACCCCAGGGTCAACACACAAAATTAACAATGATCGACCAATGGGTATCCTCAACTCTACTGAAAGCATCACACAAAACCAGAATGGGCATCAATTTCTGGATGCAATTGAGCATTCCATTCACACATACACACACACAAAATTCAATTTCCATGGATTCAACACAATCAATGATCAATTTTTTGGTTATGATTTGGCCCCTTTGCGGTTAACCTAAGTACAAATTTATACGGTGACAGAGATGTTGGACTAAACAGCAGATCATGCACGATCTTTGTTGAAAAATCATCCTTCAATACCTCAGAACCTCCTGAAATGCTCCTCATCATCTTGAAATTCTTGACTCTTGATTTGTATCTGCTTCTCTGTTTCTCCTGCCCTGGCTTATACTGAATTTCAAAGTCATATCCAAATAATTTGACTACCCACCTTTGCTGACCTTTGTCATCAATGTCTGCTCCTTGAAGACTTTCAAACTCTTTTAATCAGTATGAATACTGAAGTTTCTACCCAAGAGAAAGTGTTGCCATGTCTGAACAGCAAACATAATAGCCATCAGTTTCCGATTGATTGTGAACTGGTTTAGACCTAAATTTCTGTTAAAAAACTTGCTATGAAAGGGTCTGCCATTCAGCGTCAATACTGCCCCCAAACCTAAATTGGATGAATCTGTTTCCGCCTCAAAGTTACTGTTAAAACTGGGTGATGCCAATGTGAGCAGATTTTTCATTGCTGGCTCACGACCTTCAGAGGCTTGCTGGGCTTTTTTATTCCAATGGAAATTCTCTCTCTTCAATAGTTGTGTCAGGGGCCTCACAATCTACCCTGCCTAAGCCCACACAGCCTCTTGATATACTTAGGAATTGGCCATTGCTTAATAGCTTCAATCTTAGAAGGGTCTGCAACTCATTGACCAGAAATTTTGTGCCCATTCTAACTCAGTTTTGCCAAAGCCACACCTCTTGTAGTTCACTCACAAGGCATTCTTCTTCAACACTTCCAACACCATCCTCCAGTGAGTGAAATAGATAATTTATGTAGACTGTAAACCAAGATATTACCAAAGAAAACCAACACAAATCTACTGAAAGCCAAAAACAAACACCCACTCTGCCTGGCATGTTACCAAAATTTCCATCACCCAATTCCTGAGATATGAGGATGGTCATTCTGCCTTTTCCCACCCATCTTTTCATTGCAGCCACCAAGGATCCCTAGATTGAGAGCTTTGCTACCAAAATTCAATGTGTATATGTAACTATATGCTCTGGGGGACTATCTCCTGCATACAAAGGAAGATTAATGTAAATACAGAAATCTCAGAACAAATAAAGAGAAAGAAAAGTATTAGAAAACAGATAACAATGTCTCAAACTCCAAGGATAAATCCTCTTTAGTCTCATCTTCCAATGGCTCACCCACATTCTTAGACCAGTTTAAGTTCAGCCTATGCTTCCTCCTCCTTCTCCTATAAACTTGGGCTAAGGGTGTTTCATATATATAAAAAAATATGCTTGACTTGGAATGTTTGTATGTGTGTGTGTGTGTGAGTTGTTAAATATCAGCTATGGCGGCGCCATGTGGTGGAATTTGACGGTGTTGCCATGTGAAAGTGAATGGCGGTGCAGGCATGACGGACGCAATTTAGATGGCGCGGCAGAAAATACTAGAAAAACCCTTTTTTCTTAAATACATAGGGTATTTTTGGGATTTCAGTTTCAATAATAAAACCCTTTAGTTTTGCGCCATCTATCTTCTCGCCTATCTCAGATCCTCTCTCTCTCTCGGTCTCTCAAGTCTCTCGGCTTCACCTCTCATTTTTGCTCTTCTCGGGATGCCACTCGGCGGGGTGAGGCTCACACACCGCAGTGGCGGCCGGCACCCAGCAATGTCCTTCATCATCATCATCTTCTTCTTCTCCTCAATTCTGTTTTCTTTTTCTATCATCGCGCGCTGAGTTGTCACTCTCTCCTTCACACACAAGCTCCCTCTATATGCACTGCCATTGATTCTGCCTCCTCCTAAGCCTATCCTGGCCGTCGCACAACCTCAAACGCGTCTCCAATGTTTGCATCTCCTCGCAAATAGTCCCTGTGTTTGTCTTCGCTATCTTTCTTCTTCTTTATTTTTTTGGGGTTAGATATTTAGATTTAGATATGGTTTCATTTCTCTCTCTTTGGGTTTTGCATGGCTTGGTAATTGGATCTTTGACACGTTTTGGTTATTTTTTTGAGTCAAGGCCATGGGCGTAGATTAGGTTGTGTTGGTTTTCTTAGGCTTTCATTTTTATTTTTGGGTGTAGGCCATGTGGTCTTGTGTTAGCGTTCTTTTATTTTGGGTAGAATATTGTTATTGTTTCATTATGATTAAAAACTTCATCTGACCCTAAAAAAATTTAATAACTATCACATATTTTTGCTTATTTTTTATTAGGTATTATTTGAATGAATTAGTATGTTAATCGTGTATTTGTGGCTTTGATTATGCATTATGTCTTTGTATTTTATTTTTTTTATATATGTTTTTATATATTCTTTATTTCATGGCTTTCGCCATAATCCGCAATGCCATCTGTCATATTTTTACGGTGGTTTTTTAGCTCACCGCCATCTGCCATTGACAATCTTTGTGAATTGGGTCGAATGCTGGAGTTCTTGGCGAAGCCCTCATAAGTTTAAAAATGCTCTTGAAGCTCAAGAAGCTAAAGGGAGAACCAAAAGCCAATGATCAGTATCTATCTCCTTTTGTTATCGTTGATGAGAATAAGAAGGTGTTGGACCAATAGTTAATGGTGATGCTGTTGTTACATTCAACTTCGGGCGGATCGTATGGTTATGATTGCTAAGGCTCTTAAATATGAAGATTTTGACAAATTTGATAGGGTTTTTTCCCAAAAATTTGCTATGTTGGAATGCTTCAGTATGATGGTGAATTGAAGCTTCCAAGTCATTACCTTGTTTCTCCACTGGAAATTGATAGGACTTTCTAGTGAATATTTGGTGTACAATGGTATTCGGACTTTTGCTTGTCAGTATCACTACTTTAATCATTAGTAGGATTTTCACGTTCTTGTAATAATATCATGGAAATTCTTAACCTTTCTAATTACTTATCTTGATCATGAGCGTTTTCGAAATATGTAATGATGCATGAGAAGTTTTCTTCGTTTTGAGCCCTTACCCTGGGGTTTATAAGATAACTGTTTGGTGGGGTATAAAGGTAGAGTGCAAGGCTTTGAGAAGATGAAAAAGATGCAAAGAGTATTGAGAAGCTGAGAGAGTTTGTGAGTGAATGATATGAATTGCATTTCATTGAATGAATCCAGATTGAGAATATATACACTGCTGTGATGGCTTACATCTTGTACACTTTGATAACTAACTACAACGAAACAGAATATAACAACTACAATTATAACATAATGATAACTAACTAACTGTGAGTTGTTGGGCCATCTTATCCTTTATCCCTTTCATCCCCTCAAACTCGAGGTTGCTCTCAGCAACTTTGAGTTTGTCATGAAACTAAGTGAACAACTTGGAGGAGACAACCTTGGTTAATATGTCAGCAACTTGAGCTTCGCAGGAATATGACTAACTTTGACATGACCTTGAGCAACATGATCTCTTACAAAGTGTAAATCCAATTCAAATTGTTTGGACCTAGAGTGGAGGACAGATTGGCAGCTGGTAGAAGCTGTGCTATTGTTGTCAGGTGATCAAGGAGTAGGTAGACGCAGATTCAATTCACTAAGAGAGATCTAATCCGGATAAGTTCAGAGACTAGGACAGCTAAACTTCTATATTCAGCTTCTGTGCTTGATCTGGAAATAGCATGTTGTTTCTTAGATGACCAAGTAATGAGATTAGGACCAAGATACACACGGTAGCCACTGGTGGATTTTCTATCATAAGGGTTAGAACCCAGTCTAGTCACTGTACCCTGCAAGCTTCATATCAGAGTGCTTCTGAGATGCAACTGTGATTTATAGTACCCCTAAGATACCTCAAAATGCGTTTGACTACCTTCCAATGATTGTCTAATGGGGTTTGCATAAACTAGCAGACTTTATTTACACAAAAGGAAAGTTAGGCCTGGTAATGGTGATGTATTGAAGGTTGCCAACAATGGATCTATACAAGTGAGGGTCTTCAAAGGGACTTCCATCTCTAGATGATAACTTGAGAGTAGAGGGCACAGGAGTGGAGTAGGCTTTGCAACCTTCCAATGTGAGATATGTTCAAACTTGCTCCATTACCAACTAGTACTTGTTCAAGCTCCACTGTAGTCTTCTTTATCCATCAGGTTTGCAAGATCAGGTGTCATATGATGAGGGCTCCAAAATTGGATACCAATTCAGATCATAAAGTGTTGCTGGAGTTGCTATTGCATTGGTTCCTGAAAGGTGTGCTCTTGGCCTTGGCCTTGGCCTTGGAGTTGAAGGCTGTGACTGAAATTGGTGAGTCTGAGAAGCTTGATTCTGAACTGGTTATGAACCTCTGCCAGCAATCAAGAGCAATATGCCCTTGTTTACCACACACTTGGCAAGTGGGTCGATTTGGGAATCTTCCTCCTCTTCCTGAAGGACGACCTCTATTGAAAGATCTACCTCCACCTCCTCCTCTAGAGTATTGAAACCTTCTTACTTGATTGTTACCTTGCACAAGATTAGCTTGAAAGTTCTCTCTCCATGAAACTTTTCAATCATTTCTTCCTGAGCCATGAGTAAAGCTTCAAGCTATCCCACTAATCCAGGCTCTACTCTTGATACAATAGTGGTGATGAATGGTCCATATTCCTCAGGGCAAGCCGTTAAGCAGCTTCAACATAATCAAAATCACTTATTACAGCTCCTAAAGATATTAAGGCATCAATTGTGCTTTTGATTTCAAGAAGATAATCAGTAGCCGAACCTTCTTTCTTTGTGTTTCCTAGCTTGTTTTTCAATTGTCTAATTTTAGCCTTCACATGAGATTCAAAATAGGTTTCCAGTCTTTGCCACATTTGATAGCAGAAATCACAACCAACCATTCGAGTAGTGAAAGGCTTACTCATTGAAGATAATAACCAAGATTTGAGTAATGCATCCTGCTTCTTCCATTTCTAATAATCTTGGTGATTCACCTCCTTCATCTAACTTCTTTGGGATCTTTTCTCCAGTGATGTAATGCAAGGGTCATGCCCTTCGATTGTAGCTTCTCCAAGCTGTTTCCATTGCAGATAATTGTCTTCTTCAAGTTTGGAACCCATTGGGTTTGAGAAGGTGACTAAGCTTGCGACTGCATCCCTTGTTGAGAGACTTGTGAACTCATTTCGGAAGCCATGGTGAGAGCACAAGCTCTGATACCATAAAGGTCTCAGTGCAAGGCTTTGAGAAGATGAAAACATGCAGAGAGTATTGAGAAGCTGAGAGTTTGTGAGTGAATGATATGAATTGCATTTCATTGAACGAACAGATTGAGAATATATACACCTGTGATGGCTTACATCTTGTACGCTTTGATAACTAACTATAACGGAAACGGAATATAACGCTAAAATTATAACAGAATGATAACTAACTAACTGTCATTGTTGAGCCATCTTATCCTTTATCCCTTTCAGGGTAAAAATAGGAGGTAGAAATTAATATCTCATTTCTAAAACTACCTTTTTGGTTACCAAGTTTGGGTTAGGTGACAATACTATTTACCTTGAGCACACTTCATTATCTAGAACATACCTGTTAAATAAAGGGCATCATAGTCATTTGAATGAGTTTCTTCAACAGTGAGACTGTTAAATTTAGTCACATCACATTCTCTTGGAACAAACCGCTCTGGGTATTTAAATAAAGTCTGGAAGTATGTGGAAATACCTAGTGACTCGGGGATTACATTCAATGTGCAACCAAAAATGATGGCATTGCAGATCCTGAAAGGGCAAGGGATGCTATTCTTATAGGAAATTTGATCAGGTATCAAATGGATCATCAGGTGATTTTGCAAATCGTTGTCTTGTTAAAATTTCACTTACTCTTTTATTTCCTGTGTCACAGGTACATGTCAACCTACCAAATGGTGACATGGTGGGGCATATGGGTGACATTGAAGCAACAATAGTGGCAAAGGCGCTGATAATAAGTGAAGGTATGACCTCTATTTATTGGTGTGTTTCTGTAACTACAACTTGATAAATTTTTTCATACTCAAGCTTAAGAATTCTTTAAATCACTGTATAGGCTTTTATTTCACCAGTAAAAGTAGTGCGAGGGTTATTTTAGTGAGAAGGCTAATCTCATATAAGAAATGAGAGGAGTAATCTCTCATATGTAACATTAAGTCATGTGACTTAGACATTTCGTGCATATCTCTTCTAAAATGACAAGGTTGTGTCAAGCACTAAGATGAGATGTTCCAAATGCATTTTTTCCATTTTTTTAGCATATTAATTGGTCAACTTAAGATATTCAGATCACCTGTCCTATTTTTTGTCCCACCACTAAAGTTGTCAATTTGTCACCAAAAGTAGAAATTAAAGATGAGAGTTTTTTTTTAAAAAAAATTTCTTGATATTAGGAGCATCCATAATGGCAATTAAATAATATTTTTGGAATTCCCCTCCCCCTCCCCTCCCTTTTTTTTCCTTTTCCATTCTCTCATATTCAGTGGCTGGTTATATCCTTAATCTTAGGAAATAGTTCATTTCATTGCTGATTAGATAATTAATGCAAGAAACAGATCTTTGCTAAAAGGAAACAAACAAGGGAGGTGTAAGGCTAAATAGCTACTCGTGTCTGATTGTATTAATTAATGCATATGTACATTTGTAATTGCAGATGATTCTTGATGTAATAGAGCAAGTGGGTGGAATTTATGTTGTCACTGCTAACCATGGCAATGCAGAAGACATGGTCAAAAGGGACAAATCTGAAAACCTCTTCTAGATAAGAGTGGAAACATCAGATTCTTACTTCCCACACTCTTCAGCGGTAAGTTCCACAAATTCTATTCAGTCATGATGAGAACTTTAAATTCATTACAATATTATTTACTTTCAATGAGCTATAGATGAGTTGTGGAATCTCTAGGAAATTATTATTTGGTATTATGACAGATTTCATTGTCAAGTATTTAATTAATCTGAACAAATGTCTAAAAATATTGACATCTATTTTCAAAGGCATCAAAATGGACTACAAGCTTCATTTTGATTCCAACTCTCTAATGTTTTTCCCTGCTTTTTAAGGTGCCAATTGCCATTGGAGGTCCTGGATTGTCTCCAGTGTCAAGTTCCGAAATGATGTTCCCAACAAGGCTGGCTGGCCAACGTTAGCGACTATAATGAATCTCCATGGATTTGAGGCTCCAAGTGACTATGAAACAACTCTCATAGAAGTAGCTGATAACTAGGGAACACCCTTAGATGAACTATAATTTGCACAACTACAGGGGAAGGTAGATTACAACCCTTTAAATAATTCAAAGTTTTCATCCCTCCTCACAAATAATGGGTTTTGTTCTTTTGAATTATTGGTGAAATTCTCCGGTTGAGAGGGGATGATTAACAGCCATTTGAGTGTAGTTCTTATCTTTTTCAAAACTCTCTTTTATTGCCCTGAATAATTATTGAATCATATTGTGATTGGCCTAGTCAACTTGGCTAAGTCTCTATTAAGCTTTGGTTATGCCTGTGATGTGTGATGTTATGCTGGAATGGCTTTGTCACTAATCTTTCTCTTTGATGCTTTACACAACCTGCATCTTGTTTAAGTGCTAAATAAAAAATCTTTTTGAAAATCATGAGGCACTAGGATTGAAAATGGTCTATTGTGACCATAGAAATGTTGGCTTCCATCACACTATATTTCTCTAAATAAGCTTTACCAATAAATGTGTATCATTTGAATTTTCTTGTATAGAACATTTGTCTGAAAATAATTTCTAAGGCAGAAACTAAGTTAATTGAAACATGTTTACTAAATAATTGATTGAAGTAAGATGAAAATCAAAGATGTCATTTGTTATGGTTAGGGCTACGTCTAGCTCTAAGCCCACATTTATGGTTGCTCATCCATGACCGTATGTCTCTTGTTTTAGGGTTCAATTCAGTATATTCATTATGAACTAAGTGAAACCGAATTCTTAATGCTTTATTTTTCGTGCATCTTTAATTCTTTAATTGTGTTTAATTTGATTTTGTTTGTTATTTAATTCTTGCTCCCCTCCAGTATTTTCATTTGTTTAAAAACTTCTAATTGGTGATGATTGTGATAGATAGTTTATTCAATGCTAATAGAAATTATATTCATATTTACTCGGTTGATTCACCATCACTTTCAAGTGCCACCAATTATGGTCACTATTATTTGCACATTGTGCTAGTCTGCGTCTAGTTTTAATAACTTGCGGTATATATTCTGTGCTTAGATAGTAGTAACTAAGATGTTAGGAATGCAAATGTTCATAATATATGCTCCACAAACATGCTAAAAGAAAAATTGAAGTTAAACAAAAATTGATATTAAAAAGGTTGAAAAATAGTTTAAGATAAAGAGTAATATTACATATTTAAGTCAACTATCAATAAAACATAGTTCGATGTCCAACATTAAAAGGACCAAATGAAAGTTTGTATACATTAGAAATATTAATAGATAATGATATGTGACTAGAGATCAACTCACTATCGATTTTATCAAGAAAAATTAACTCGCTAACGAGGATGAAAGTTACTTATAGACATTTCATTCAGAGCTAAACTTGATTCTTGCACAACTATTTTCAAATCTCTTTAACAGGAAAAATGCTGGTTCTTGTGGATAAGGCAATTCCATCGAGTGATTACTAAGATAGGAAACAATTGTCATCATTGTAGGTCTATCAAGGTTCTTCTTGAACACATAATAAACCAATTTGAATGCACCTAATAACTTCAAATGTAGAACAATTATCTTTCAATTTTGGGTCCAATATGCTTAATGGCATTTGATCCTGAATTCTCTCACACACTGTAAACATTTTGTCAACTTAGTCAAATCATTACAATTTCTTACTTTTATTTTACCTTTTAGGTAATACATGAATAGTAAAAGGAAAACATTGCTTGATTATTTCACTCACTAAGCATAGGAGACCATCAGCAACATGGTGTGATTCATAAGAACCTACATTCTTTTTCCTGTAATAATCTCAAGGATCATGACTCCAAACTGAACACATCTGATTTCTCAGAAAATTGCCCAACATTGCATATTCTGGAGACATGTAACCCCTATAAAATTGGAAAGAAAAAAATTAATCACAAATAAGTTTAAATATACCATATAAAGGATAAATACAGAGGAAAAGGTGGGCATGTGCATTAAAAGCTTACCATGTGCCAGCAATTTTGTTCGTAGATCCTTGTTGTTGATCTATTTCAACAATTTTGGCAAGACCAAAGTCAGAAATTTTGGATTCATATTTTCATCTAATAGTACATTACTAGGTTTAAGATCACGATGTATAACTTTAAGACGTGAATATTCATGTAAATAAAGAATTTCTCGAGCAATTCCTCCTACAATTTTATGGCGTTCTAACAAGCTTAACAACTTCTCTGAATGAGCATCTGCAATGGTTTTAGTAAAATAATAAATAAATAACACGTGTTTTATATAATAAAGACACTTGAGATAGTTTAAGATATAATGCAATGAAGTCATTAATATTTTACAATTTAAAATAAGTAAAGAGTGTAAGGTCAAAAGCTTCAAACCAAATAGAAAGTAATCCAAACTCTTGTTTGGAACATATTCGTAGATAAGTATTTCTTGCTCTTCAAGGCAAAATCCTATGAATGCCACAAGATTTCTGTGTTGAAGTTTGGCTATCAGTAACACCTCATTCTTGAATTCAACTGCACCTTGTGTAGAACTTCTTGAAAGTCTTTTTACAGCTATATGCAATCCATCGTGAAGAACACCCTAAAAGTGTATGGACCATTAATCATGTGAAAAATAAAAAAAGGATAGAAGAAATAAAATTTATTGCATTTTCTCACACCTTGTAAACTTGTCCAAATCCACCTTTGCCAATCCTATTCTGCGAGGAAAAGTTGTTTGTTGCTGCTTGAATTATAGCCAAATCAAATTGCAACGACTCTACAATGGTACTTTCATGTCCAACTAGAGCAAAATGTTGGAATAGTTAAACCATGTTTGCAGATTTTTATAAAATTATTAATTGAAAACTATGCATTGAAATTTCTTTTTTTCCACGATACGTACAATTTTCTTTAAGAATATGTTTATAACTCTTTTTTGCTTTTCTCCGTAGCAAATAGTAGCAAGAAGAGAGGAGTATCATTGAAACAATAATAGAAGTAACAATCAAGATAACTGCTTGTGGCCGGCCTTTTTTCTCTGAAAAGATAAACCAACACGAGTTATAATATCCTTGACTGAAAAAAAAAGAGTTATGATGTGAGAGGAATATTATTTAAACATTGAACAAATATTATTTGTATATAATATTTATGGACGTAATGTCACATACTTCCATTCATTAGTGGATAGAATATGAACTCCACTTAATCAAAGTCCAGCACCACATTCAATAAAATCCGAGATGGGCACAATGTCTAACAAATATTATATACATATAACATTTCTCATAAATATTCTCTTTCTTGGCATACCATAGGATAGTTTTCGTTTTAATTTGTAAAAAGTATTTTAACTCTTCAAATTTATTTTCCTTTAATTTCTCAATTTCAATTCATAGGGTGCATTTGGCACACCATATAAGGCATAAGCTAATATAATATACACAATGAAAATAGGCTAAGTTAGGTTAAGCTAGATTTTAACTTAAATAGATATGATCTGTATTATCAAAAAGTAGACTGAACATAGGCATATCACATCATATAGGTCTTTTTCATTACCTTAGTCTGCCTTCTTAAAAATCTAATTTGGCCCAAAAGCCTATTTATTGGTCTAATTAATTATTATTTTTTAAAAAAATTACCACGTCTATTTTTAAATAAGTAAATAACTTTTAAATATGTCAAAAAATATTTTTAAATTGCCTAAAAGAATTCCTAAATAAATTAAAGAATATTTTTAAATTAATTAAAATATTTCTATTATTATTAAATTTTAATAATAATAATAATAATATTAGTAAGTTAATCTGTTAAGCTTTATAGGCTATTTTTATTACTTGATAGTAAACTTATTTGGCTAAAATTATTTTTTAAAAAGGTTTTAAACTAACTTATTGACTAAAGAAGCTAGATTAAACTAGACTGCATGTAAGCTAAGTTGAAAGATCCTGACAAACCATCTGGCGTATTTTCACAACTAGTAAGCAAGCATTGAGACAGGATGCTACAGGTACGTTAATTTTGTGTGTTAAAATGTCTACATATTTCTAATTAGTCTCCTAATATTTAAGGTCAAATAATCAGACAATATCAATTTGCAATTTTTCTTCAAATCATAATTAACAGTGGTGCCTCATATACGTTTAAGGCCAAAGGGAGGCTTTGCCCAAACGATTTTATATAATTTGAAATTTTATTGACACAAATTTATAAGATGGAGACTTTTAATTCAACAGTGAAAAAGTTTGTGAAAAATACATCAATATAAAACTATTCAACAATATATATTATTATATTAGTTGTTTAAAGTTATACCATTGTAATTTGAAAAGAGGATCAAGTAAAAGAGATGATTAATTATAAAAGTAAAATGAGTAAATCTTGACTATTAAAATTTAAATTATGTGACCTTTTAAAACAATCATGTGATAATTAATTACTATTAATTTAATTTTAATTTTAATACTTCATGTATTATTATACAAAACCTAAATTTAATCACATCCCTCTCAATATAAACTATTTATTACTGGATATGCCTTGTAACTCATCATAATTATATACAGGGAGAGATCACTTAAGAGAGATGATTAAACATGAGAATGAGAAGCAAATTAGGACCATTGGTTCGTACATGAATCACCAAAATTAAAATAAAATATTATGTAATATTTTTAAATAACATGTGAGTATTAATTATTATTATTAATAATTAACTTTTAATTTTAATCATCCATATATAGCTATATGACCTAATTTCCGTCTTACTCTCACTAATTATCTCACACATTGCACAGATTATATAAATTAAATATAGTTAATTTTTATATTTTATAAATAAATACTTAATATATTTAAATTTATTTATTTTTAAAAGAATTATATTCTTAAATATTTTAATATTAAATTTGTTAATATCACATGTCAGTGATATAGTGGAAAAACTTTAATATTATACATAGACTAATAGATGGGCATCAAAAGTGAATATCTAGCTTCATATTTATATATATAATAAAAGTGAGCTTCATTATCTTTATTTAAGATACATTTATTTAATTATAGGACCCTCACCAACCATTTTTTATTTTTTTTTGCATGGATCCTTGTTAACTTTATTGTGAATATATATATATAAAAGAATGAGATTTTACATTCGTGCTCAAAACAATTTCTCTGTAGTCCGTGAGCGCACGACTTCTTTCCTTTAAATGTAACATATTTAGTTCTTTTTCCTATCTCATCTTCTTTGCCAATAGCTTGTCAAAAAGTTGTCATGCATAAAATCATAGATAATTATTAAAAAAATAAGTAGTTTGAGAAAAATTTTATGGGATATCATGTGAATGTCCGCGTGTTAGTATTTGATTTAAAGGACAGGATGTGAAAAAAAAATCCCATGGACACTTATTTCCTTGGAAAATGTAAACATTAGTATAACACGTTAATATAAATTGAAATTTATGGCCAATTCCAAGGGTATGATGTTGGGATAAAAATGGAAATAAAAATTTTCATGTGTAAATTTTATATTTATATTAATCAATAATTTTCTGTAACATTTATATAATTATATTTTTAATGATCAATGTATTACTATGGATAAGACTTCGGTTGACATAGAGAGTATATTAACATTATATTATTTGAGTTGAGACTTTACCTGTAGGTGGAGGAAGAACTACAGGTGAATGAATTAGGGGAGGAGGAGCGTGATTTTCGGTACCATTCCTGTAAAATTGGAACAACTCGAACCTCATTGTGCAACTGGGATACAGAACTCTTCCCCCTACACTTCCCAAACGAGACCACGGAATTGCTGATCCAATCACATCGGATAGGCAGCTATAACATTCAAGGTAGGGCAGATCCAGAGTACATTGAGCAAGAACATAGAGTGTTTGGTTATCATTCAAAATAAATGATTGGGTCCAATATTTCTCATCACTGGACGCAGTCTCTTCGACCACCTTAGCCAATGCATTCGACAATACTGAGAATCTAAATGAGCTTTCCAAGTCATTAACTTTGGTGACATTCAAGTTGTCAAATCTTGGGCTCGTGCTCATTCTGTAGAGGAAGGGCTGATTGGAATAACGAAGAAAGCAGTGCTCGTACCAAATTATGGCCTTTGCGAACATAGACGAGGGGCACTTGGAGGCTATTCGATGGGTAGCGTTTACAACACATTGCCCACATAGGCCAGGGGGAATGTCCCCACGACACATGAAGAGGCCGAACACTTTGGCTCCAACGTCAGCATTGTAGAATCTGTTGTTGCTAGAGCTGGTGGCGTTCGAAGACAGGTAAGAGAGGAGGGTGTCAGTCTCTTGTCGGTAATCCTGATAACCATAACTTGAGCAATTGTGAGAAAGATAACCAGGATCCTGTGAATATATTGAGTCTGTTTCTAAATGCTTTGTTGCAGGAAGAACTCCTCCTTGTCCTGGTGCATTGATAGGATAGAATGGATACATTTCGTACCTAACAGTACAACTAGGAGAAAAAGATTTCCAGCCCAGCCTTCCTTCTGGAATCATATACCCTATAAGGGATGTAACACATTCTCTACAATCTTTGGGTGATATGTCCAGCGTACATTGAATTAGGCAGAACAGGGTCTGATTTTCAGAGACCTTTGCTTCTTTGTGGCATATCTGTCACCAACAGGAGAAAAAGCAGCTTCATCTGCAGTTTCGTTCAAGGTGTGGCGTACCAAAGGCACAAAGCTTGCCTGGTTGGAGGCATAGGCGGCGGTGGTCGACAAGAGAAACGCGGGCCTTGTTTTCATGGTGGAGAAGAAAAAGCTATTGGAATACCGAACCATGCATTCGTGGTACCAAATTATAGCCCATGTGGACAAGTAGCACTCTGAGGATAGTGTCTGGGTTGCTTCTAGGACGCACTGTCCACAGAGGTTAGAGGGTACATCACCCCTGCACATGAACAGCCCATAGACTGCGTTGGAGGCATTTCTGTCGCTGACTGTGTCGTTGTAAAAATTTCTGACTGTGGCATTGGAAGATAAGGAAGTGAGGAGGGTCATGACTTTCACTTGGAGTGTGCTGTTTGCGGTGGTTGTATTTTCTGAGCATTTGTGTGTGAAATAAGTAACCTCCTCAGCTTCAGGAGTTTGGATATTGAAGAAGCTAACAAGAATAAAGAGGAAGACAAGCTTCAAGGAATCTGAAGCCATAATAAAGTGTGTTTAATCTTTTAGAACATCAGCTACCAAACTGTGGATGGAAGGAGTGTTGCAATTTAGTGTTTGTCCGAATTTCTTTGGGCATTGCTGGGCGACCAGCATGCGTGAAGTAGAAATACTTGCTTTCCATGGTGGCATGCCTAGCGAAGAAGGCAAGTCAACGAAACAAGTCAGTCAAGCTAGTGCTCGTACGTCGATGCATCTGCGATGGAAATTGTCCGGTTTATTTTATTAAAAATATTATTCCTATACCTAAAAAAATAGATGTCTAATTATGATGTATCTACTCTGTTATTATTAAATGTAATAATAATTTTAATTTTTTTTATTTATTTATTACATTTAAAAATAACAATAAATATCCTAATTAAATATTTACTTTTAAATATTAAAATACTAATACTCTTATTTCATTGTCACATTTCACCGTCCAACACCTTATCTTTGACTCGCATACTTCCACATAAATCATCCTCATTTTTTTTTTGGTTACAAAATCATCCTCATTTGCATAAATGCCTTTATTTAATAATTCACATAAATATTTACACAATATAATGCGTATAAAATGTACATTGAAAGAATAGCCACCCGATTTCTTCCGTTACTGTTCCTACACAATTAATTTTTTTTCCTAAAATATTCTTTTCCTCTTCATAATTAATAAATTAGTTATATTATTATTCCAATATTATTTAAAATTATTATTAATTATAAATATTTTAAAAATATTCTGTTAAAATGTTACTATTTGTGTTTCTATATTTTTTCATTTTGTAAGAGAATTATATTTCACGAAAAATATCTTTCCATTATACAAAAACCATATTTTCCCACTAATTAATGCAATAACAAGTATGTTAGATTTTTTTATTTGATAATATATATAGCATTTAGGTTGGTGTAGATGTACGCAACGTCACAATATTATATATTACCAATATCATACCTTCTAATATTTATAAATTTTTAGCCGATATTAAATAAAAATATTATACTAGTACTCATTACATCAAGCTTTCATTATTAAAAATTTCTAATTTTTTATTTTATTTTTTAAAAATTAAGGTAATATAATACATCTAGTCAATTAGCCACTTATATAATAAGTTACAAGGAAGACCATTATTAAGATTTCAATCATTAGTGAGATTATACAAGTATATAAGTAAGAGAAACTACATGTGGGGAATCACAAAAATTTATAAGTCAAAATATAAACTATAGTGCACTTAAAATATTAGAGGTAAAATATATTTAATTTTTTTAATAAATAATATATTAACTATTATACTAAATATGTAAGAAATATATGAGATAATAATAATCTATAAAATTAATATATTATTTTTTAAATAAAATATAATAAATATATTTATTTTTTTCAGAACACCTAAATATTGCTCATAATATTACTGTATGATAATTTGATTGAACGAAAATAATTATGACGTACAAAAAGGACAAGATAATACTGATCTAGACATATCAAGAAAGACCATTAAGTAAAGGTTTAAAGATTGTCGCGTTATTATCGATATGGCTTTTTATATCCCCACCCCTCTTGAATTAAAGGAAGCTTAATGCACCTTGCTCTTTTAAAAAAGGACACGAAGAATGAGCTGTGAAATTATTTTTATATGGATAATGAGTGAATTGTTATATTAATAAGAGTTTGGCATGAATATGACAAATATGTAGACTTAAATCTGATCTAAACCGAGATTTACTGATCAGAACTTATACCTGAAAAATAGTTTCACTTCGCATGTTCCACGAGATTCTAGAGTGAAGTGAGTCAGACCACGAGGAGCACGCGGACCAACAGTGAAACACGTGGATCAACAATGAAGTGAAGCATATACCAACAGTTAAGTGAAGCAAACCAGCGCGGACTGGAGCAGACCACGAGGAGCACGCGGACAGGTGGCGCGCTGAAAAGCAAGGAATTGAGACACAAATTACCCTTTTTTGTTAAACCAGAAACACAAAAAAATAAGCTGTAATAATTACAAGAAAAAGGAGGAGAGCTAAGGTCCTTCTTTTCCGTATTGGTTTTGAGGCCACAATATATATTAATATAGGTTTAAGGATAAATTTATATGACAAGTGGTGTTAGAAAAATCTCCTTATAAACTAATTTTCATAAAAAGCTTTTTTTAAACCAATGATAAGATTTCAGGAAAAACCTTGTTACTTGCGAGATTTCATAGGAATTTTATCAATTACGAGATTTCAATGCGAATCTTGATAGTAATGAAATTTTGAGAAAATTTTAAAATATTAAACTTTCTCTGTATAAACATGCTTCCGTCTCTTCTAATCATCTCATTCGTTTAGTTTTAGAGTTATTGTGACGCACCAGGCCGCGACGCATACGTACGGAAGGAGAGGGTGCTTAGCATGCAATGCCATGTTGAGGGAACATGATGGGCAGGAGGAGATTAAAAATAATAAAAAAAACAAAAGAAATATTTGAAAACAATAAAGAGCAAGTGAAACCATCTTCCCCCTTCCCCTCGCTCCAATTCTCTTGTCTGAGAAACCCATCAATCTACTCTCCCAAACTCTTACCTGCTCATCACCCCAAATTGTCTCAACCTTACCTCCTCCTCCTTATTCTTCTTCCACCTTAACCTAACCTTTGTTGCCACTTTACCACCATCCTCAGCTGCGCAGGCAACGATGTTGGTGGCTGTTCGATTGAAGCGCGATGGTGATAGCTAGCAGTGCCCCATGGAAACGCAACCTGGGAGATAGCATGACGGGCTGTGGTGCTGGTGTGACAAGCAGGGAACGTCTGGTCACGATGAAGACGTCAGAGGATGACTTGGTGGAGGTGGAGAGTCCTGAGCCTTCCGCTCCTGCACGGTTGTGAGATGTTTTGGGTCATGCATGATTCAGATTTGGGGGTTTTATTTTTATGATTTTGGTCCTTAATTCTGTTTATGTTCTAGCTCTGGTGTTTGATTGTGGGTGAAAGTTTTCTCTCAACACTAACAGTGACACTTTGTGATAGATTTGGATTTCATATCATCATATAAATCAATTGCAACTACAATGCATTAGTGGAACAAGGGTTTCAAAACTATAAGAAGATTGGGCTAAGGGGAAGATTGGTCTACATTCTTCAAGGTAAACATTGTGGCCTCTATTTTTTTTTTAATAAATTATAAGCAAGATAATTGTTTCCTTTTTATTTTAACTCATTTTATCATGAAGTCTTTTTCTTTTTCTAAATATGTGATAGCATTATTTTTTATTGAGGATGCATTTACCGTGTTGTTGGATCAATGATATTTCGTTTTGTAAAGGTGAGTTCCAAATTTTTGTATCTTCAAAACTAGGCTGGAGGATACCATTTTGCTTTTGTGTTACGTACATGTTGCTATTATAGGTTCAGATGCTTTGTTTTTTTTCCTATGACTCAAGACGTTTAAAGGACAAAGTGGGTTTTGAAACATTAGGGAAATTTTTTCCAGTCTTGGAAATTTGATGAGGTTAGTCTTAACTGATAAAATGACTTAAGTGCAAGTTGTTATTTTTTTTTTTTTGTTGTTCTTTTTCTATATTGTCGTATATAGAACATGTGTTGTAGACGCTTTCTGAACATTAACGTCTTCTTTAGTTTTAATTCTGATTTTCATTTTTCATTGTTATCTGCAAAAGACAATTGAAACAGACGAACACGCCTAAGCAAAGGAGTTCCTCATTCCATTAGTTTACGGCTTTTTATTTTTCCCTTGCTTCTCTATTGATCCATTTTGGTTCACAGTGCTGCCATGTGTTGTTAAGGAAAGTCTTTTTCTTTTTTGGTTTGGGGTTATCTAAGGAAGTTTTGCTTAAGGAAATTAAGTTACCACTTACCATTCTTCTAACAATTGAATCGGAACAAAGATTTTGAGGATATTTGTTTTGCCATTTTTGATGGTTGGTGGCTCAAGCACCCCTCCTTAATGAAACAATTTTGCATTTATTGATTATAGCCGTTTGCATAATATAAGGAGTATGTTTGTAAGGAATACCCAAATAAAGTTTTCGCGTGAGCTTACCTGTTTTCTGATCAATTTTCATCATGCCCATTTACCATAGATGACTTGATTAGAGGATTTTTTTTTCTTAGGATAGAAAAGGCAAAGGTGTATAATAGAGGGGCAATTAATTGCTAGCGAGAAGATGACAAAGGACAAAGGTGCAAAGGAAATTCCCCCAAAAGGTGCTTTTCTTTAACTTTTTTGTGACAGGCATTATAAGCTTCAAATGCTAGTATCTAGTTTGGATTGATATTACAAATTAACAAGTTCATTGATTTGCAGGAATCAAATCTATTAAAGGCATACCAGTCATGATTATGTTTTATTAGTTGTCATGTGCTTTGAAAGCATGGTCTCTCATGTTGATGGTTTGATTTCTAGGATCATTTTGTACAATAAACCATGATGCAAGAAAGATGCACACACAGCTTGAAAGGTTGGCAAGTGGGGTTTGATGAATGAGGACACATCAATGGAGTCGAAGAAACATGAAGATTAAAGATTCCATGGTTGAGATTAAGTTTTTTTCCTTTTGTGTTCAGGATATGTATCAATTTCTATTTCAATTCAAAGATGACTGTTGTGTAGTTTGATTGTATTTTGGTTATTGTCCTTCATACATTTGGATTTTTACATTTGGTTGAGTTTGCGTTTGTAATATTTGTGATTTTCTACTTTGTTCAAAAGAAGACTATTGAATATGTTGATTGTATTTTGATTTTTAATAATTAATAGATATAGTTTCAGGATATTGCTTCTAAAAAGGATCACTATAGAATTCTTTATTTCAGTCAAACTATTTTCAACATTTCATTGAGTATTTGAAAAATGTTGGTAATTTTAGTGTCAAAATATTGAAACCGTTACCAACTTTAGTGTTGGTGAACACAAATTAGATGTTGTGTTGAGACTAAATCTATCAATTCATAAAAGCCCATTAGTCCTCTAAACAAGTTCTCTAACTCAACTTTTGATAACATTCCTATTTCCTTTAGTATAAACAAAAACTGAATAGATATTAACATTTTTAAATAATTACCAATATTTTGATAAATAATTACTAACATATTAATACCTGTTACCATGCATAAAGAAATATGTATATTAATACCCTTTTCCTGCACTATGTTGGTAACCGGCTCACTTAGTAATGTTAGTTCAAAATATTGGTAACTTGCTTAGAATATTGTAACATTTCAAATTTTGTTAATCTTCGAAATATTAGGATTATTATGTGAATTCGGGTTAGTGAGCAAGAGAGCTCCTTGATATTATAAATTGATGAAGGGAGTCTAACTAAATGAAGCAAGCAAAGCTATAATGGCAAATGGACTTGAAATTTTTCAAGCATTAAGTTGGTAACTAGCTCATAGATCTTGGTAACGTTAGTTGAAAATGTGGTAAGTCGCTTCAAATATTAGTAATGTTTCACATTTTGTTAATTTTTGAAATATTAGGATTCTTATGTAGGCATGGGTTAGAGAGCAAGTTAAGAGGACTCCATAGTGCCAAAATCGCTTTGTGACTTCAAATTTTCTTTCTGCTAGTGGTTGGTAAATGGATCAAAATTGTTGGTGATTCTAATTTAAAAAGTTGGTAAATGACTCTAAAATATTAGTGAATTCTAGTTTAATTAGTCTCACAATGGCAATGTGGTTTGAAAGTTGGTAAATTGTAAATGACTCAAAATTGTTGGTGATTCTAGTTTAAAAAGTTGGTAAATGACTCAAAACTGTTGGTGAGTCATGATAAAAATGTTGGTGAGTATCCCAAAAGCTGTATATTCAGATTTGGAAATACTAAGAAGGAGTTGAACTTCCCTTGTAATTTTAGAGTAAGGACTATTTTAGAGGACTTAAGTTCACTTTGGAACGATGAATTTGTGCTCTACACAACATTTAAGTTCTCCTAAACGATCAAAACTGGAAAATTTTGTTTTGGTATGCGTTGGTAAGTCATGCAGAAATGTTGGTGAGTATGATAAAAATGTTGGTGAGTATCCCAAAAAGGTAGTATATTCTTAATTTGGAAATACTAAGGGGAGTTGAACTTCCCTTGTAATTTTAGAGTAAGAACTATTCTAGAGGACTTAAGTTCAACTTGGAACGATGAATTGGTGCTCACGCAACATTTAAGTTCTCCCCAAACGATCAAAACTGGAAAATTGTGTTCTGGTACGCGTTGGTAAGTCATGCAGAAATGTTGGTGAGTCATGGTAAAAATGTTGGTGAGTATCCCAAAAAGCTGGTATATTCTCAGATTTGAAAATACTAAGGATGAGTTGAACTTCCCTTGTAATTTTAAAGTGAAGATTATTCTAGAGGACTTAAGTTCACCTTGGAACAATGAATTGATGCTCTACACAACATTTAAGTTCTCCCCAAACAATCAAAACTGGAAAATTTTGTTTTGGTATGCGTTGGTAAGTCATGCAGAAATATTGGTGAGTATTGATAAAAATGTTGGTGAGTATCCCAAAAAGGTAGTATATTCTCAGATTTGGAAATACTAAGGGGAGTTGAACTTCCCTTGTAATTTTAGAGTAAGAACTATTCTAGAGGACTTAAGTTCAACTTGGAACTATGAATTGGTGCTCCACACAACATTTAAGTTCTCCCAAACGATCAAAACTGGAAAATTGTGTTCTGGTATGCGTTGGTAAGTCATGCAGAAATGTTGGTAAGTCATGATAAAAATATTGGTGAGTATACCAAAAAGCTAGTATATTCTAGATTTGGAAGTACTAAGGGTGAGTTGAACTTCCCTTGCAATTTTAGAGTGAGGACTAGTCTAGAAGACTTAAGTTCACCTTGGAACAATGAATTGGTACTCCACACAACATTTAAGTTCTCCCTAAACCATCAAAACTGGAAAATTTTGTTCTGGAACGCATTGGTAAGTCATGCGAAAATGTTGGTGAGTCATGGTAAAAATGTTAGTGAGTATCCCAAAAAGCTGGTATATTATCAGATTTGGAAATACTAAGGGCGAGTTGAACTTCCCTTGTAATTTTAGAGTGAGGACTATTCTAGAGGACTTAAGTTCACCTTGGAACGATGAATTGGTGCTCTACACAACATTTAAGTTCTCCCCAAATGATCAAAATTGGAAAATTTTGTTCTTGTACACATTGGTAAGTCATGCAAAAATATTGGTGAGTCATGATAAAAATATTGGTAAGTATCCCAAAAGCTTGGTATATTCTTAATTTTGAAGTTACAAAGCAATTTTGGTATTAATTGCCTCTTGTATTTAGACTTATTCTATATAAAGTTAAGCAATCCTCTTAACTTGTTATATTACCCAAATTTGAATAAATATTCTATTATTTTCAAGAATTAGAAGACCTAGTTATTTACCAATTTTCTTTAGAACTTATCAACTTTTTGAACTAGAATCACCAACATTTTTGAACCACTTACCAACTAAAAACAAAAAAAAGTTTGAAGTTACAAGGCTATTTTAACACTAATTATCTCTTGTATTTAGACTCACTCCATTAATTATGGGGCCAAAACGTCCTCTCAAAGTTGTTATATAATCCAAATTTGCGTAAAAATCCTATTAATTTCAAGAATCAAAAGACTTGACTATTTACTAACTTTCTTGGCAACTTACCAACTTTTTAAACTAGAATCACCAACAGTTTTGAGTCATTTACCAACCACGGTATGGAAAAGAACAAAAATTAGAGTCATAAAGTGATTTTGACAACAAGTAGTCCTTTTAACTTATTATCTATCCCACATCTACATAAAAATGCTAATATTTTGAAGATTAAAAAATGTGAAACATTATCAACATTTGAAGTAGGTAACCAACATTTTCAACTATTATTACCAACATGAGTGAACTACTTACCACTTAGTGCATGGAAAATTACAAGTCCCTTTGCCATTGTAAAATTGCCCTTGATTCAATTAGATTCCATTCATTAATTTATAGTACGAGTCCTCTTAACTTGCTCGTTAACCCAAATTCACATAAGATTCCTAATATTTCGAAGATTAACAAAATCTACTAACATTCAAATCAAGTTACCAACATTTGAACTAACATTACTAGCGTCTGGAAGCCAATTACCAACTTATTGCAGAAAAAATTTCAAGTCTCGTTGCCATTGTAGCATTGTTTGCATGATTCAATTAGACTCCTTTTCATCAATTTATAGTACCAAGAAGTTCACTTCACTTGCTTGCTAACCCAAATTTACATCAGAATGCTAATATTTCAAAGTTAACAAAGTTTGAAACGTTGCCAACATTTTAAGAAAGTTACCAATATTTTGAACTAACATTACTAACATCTCTTAGCTGATTACCAATGTAGTGCAGGAAAATTTAAGTCACTTTGCCATCTTAACATTGCCTGCATGATGCAATTGGGCTCCCTTCATTAATAATACTTAGTACTAAGGAGTCCCCTTAACTTGCTCTTTATCCAAAATTCACATAAGAATTGTAATATTTTGAAGATTAACAAAATCTAAAATATTATCAACATTCTAAGCAAGTTGCCAACATTTTGGCCTATATAGTTTTTTGGTTTTTTGAATAACATCAAAAATCATAAATATTATAAACCCAAACTCTACCAAATATAAAAATCCAAAGCTTTGAAGAACAACAAACAAAATACAACTAAACTATGCAACAATCATCTTTAGAATGAAATAGAACAATTGTCATGTCATAAATTATCAATAAATCTTCTTGGGATCACAATTGTCATTTCAGCTCCTGCACTTAGCTCAAACATCTGGAATAAAGACCAGAAAGAAAGCATACACAATCACATCAGCTTTTATTGGATCTAATACAACCATTGACTATTCCATGTAAGACGTATACTACATAATTCTGTACCCATCTATGAATTATATAATGAAATTATATTAATGCTAAGAAGTTGGCACATTCTTATGCCTGCAACATTTGGTTCCCCACAAGTCAATGCCACTTATTCATCTGGCTCTTTCTTTAGGGCTTTTATTGTCTCTTAACTAGCTATGCCCTTGAATAAGTGCTTGGAACCTTATTATGCCTTTTAGGGCCCTAAATGCCCTGCAAGCCTTCATGAGAGATGCATGCATTAGTGGATATCAAATATTGCAAATATGAGTAACTGGGTCAAAACAACATGCAGCAAACATGGGTCAAAAGAATGACAGATCCAAGTAAATTGTTGCAAATAATATAAACAACCAACACAAATCTGTTGCACATTATCAAATTACATCTTCGATAAAATGATAACGAAATACAAATGTATCAAAACTCTAAGTTGCTTACATTTACAAGAAGGGGAAGAGGAAGCAAGAAAGTAAATCATACCTACTGGCTAAATGGTCAAAGCAAGCAATAAAATGTAGTAGATTAGTTAATACAAGCTCAAACACAGAGTGTTTGTCTTATCTTGATGACATGCATAAGTTGAATAACACATGCAAAAGAAACTTGTAAATTTCCAAGCATGGAATAAATAGCATACAAAAATGAGAAATATATTTACCAATAAAACCTACATTGCTTGCGGTGAGCCGAACCTTCATATAAAATCCCAAGTGACATTAAAGCTTCGACTAAAGAAGAAGAAACATATCAACTTGAAAAATAATCATTGTATGATGATATTAATCTTACCACAAACAAATTGTGTGTTCTCAAGTAAACATATAGAACATGATGTAAACATACCTGAAGCAGTGTTGGAAGCTCAAACTCTAGATAGGAAGATGGATGTCGATAGGAATATGGACATAAAGACTCTACAACGGGTAGTTTGATAAGTTCTCCTTCAAAACAAGTTTGATCAATGCAACATGATAAAAGATAGTTTAAAAGCAAGGATGGTGACAATGGGTGTTGTCAGAGAATATGTCCAATAAAAAGAAAATGATCTCATGGACCAAAAAGCACAAACAAGCAAAACACTATCTCATGGACAATGATCTCATGTTCGTGTGTTCTTAACTTTGGCAACTTAATCTCCATAAATAAAAAATTAATCAAAGTGACATACCTCGACGATGGCTTCTAGTACTTGCTATCCTTCGCCCCATTTGGTTCACCTATAAATTGATATTATTCACATTCAAGATACCATTACAAACAATTGTACAAAAATCATTTAGCTCTAATAAAGAGTCCTAGCAAGCACTTTCATGTTCACATTAAAATCATAGACAAATTAGACATGAAGCTCACAATCAAAAAGAGTCCTAATGAACACTTTTATTATAAATTACCATTTACGATAGATGAAGCATTGAGATTTTTCAAAGGGAAGGTGAAAAATGTTCTTTAAGTAGTACTACAACAAACTTTAGTCTAAAGGCAAATACTCCTTTTATGAATTGAACAAAATAATTTAGTTCAACGAAACAATCTTGCTTCAAGGTTACCAAATGCGCCTCCTTCCGTTTTGGTTATTAAGGTATCCACCAATTCCTAATCAACCAAATTTTATTTGTAATTTTGGTAAGCCAAGAAAATGCGGTGACTAAAGGGAAAAGACATTAAGCCCATCTTTACCACAAGTCCATATTCCTTCCCAAGTGCTCAATGTTTTCAGCACTTTTTACTTGATTGCATATTTGGAATGTATTAAACAAGCACCACTAAAATAATGTCACTACTAAATCTTAATTTTCAGGACTAGAGTTTTCAAACAAAGCCTTAAATCCTTTCAGGACCCAGGAAGCTAATGGTATGCTATCATTCAATGGATTTGTTTTGTCCGAGAACATTAACAACACAGAGGAAAAAACTACAATGAGAAGGAAACCAAGGAATCCTACTAAGCAAAAGTAGGAAAAATATAACAGCCAAGAAATGAAAAAACAGGACTTTGGTCATATGTTTAGACAAATTTTATGTCCTACCTTTCATGCTTTGAGTTTTCTTCCTTCTTTATTGATAAAAATAACTTTTTTTTTAAAGAAAGCAAAGTTGAGTCTGCTAAATTAAGTCAAGCCCATTTTCTCTTGCAAAAACTTCCAACACTAAGAATATAAGAGAAATATATAGTATATGTACTAAAACCTAACCTTATTCAAATTTGAATGCAATCCATTTGGTCCAAGATTATGATCAGAATTATCCAATTTGCAGCTAAAAATCTAAATGACAAACAGTAGCATAAAGTTATAGATAAATCATGTACCTTTCTTGGGAATGAATGTATCATAACCTTTATTCAAATTAGCACCAACATGTTCAGTGATAAGACGCTTAAAAGCCTCTACACATGGCAAAAGGAAGACTTGAATTAGCATAATATCATAACAATTGATTGCACACATGCCCAAATGAAAAGAACCAAACAATAGAAGGGCCACAAATAGTTCACCAAACTACGAACGTCGAAGAATACTCCTCCATCTTCTACCCAACTATAGCAGCCAACTTCACAAGGCTATCAAAAAAATCAAGAAAACAAAATCAGAAATACCCATTAAGAATTGCAATTTAATAACAATCTACCAAACCAACGCAATAAGAAATCAAGGAACAAGATACTGGCTTCAATATTTAAATTAAACGTAATCAAGGCTCAAAGTTGTATTATGATCTTTGTTGCCCTTTACCACACAAACCTAATTATTCAAAAAGTTGAGCTATGAAAATCTATCTACATAGCAATTTGTTTAATTCAATAAGCAAATCAACCATTAAATTGCTCGATACAACGGTAAAACATAGGAAAAGGAAATTCCCTACCTCCTGAAAGCAATGCACTTCCTTGAGAGAGTTTCTTCACTCTTCCAGCTTCAAATCCGAGACAAATCGCTCATCGTGGCGACCATTGGAAAACCTATTTCCATACCCAAAATTTTGCCTTTGGGGATCAAGTCCGGGACATGGAAGAAGACCAGCTCCTCTATCATTTTGGTGCCCATGCCACCGACCTCCTGAAATCCCCCTCGACCTTGATTGTTCACGTTGCGGATGGAGGACTCAAAGAAAACCATATGAAGCAGGATTAGTAGAAAAGGAAAGATTAAATAGCTCACTTAACTTTATAATTATAATATATTTCATATAATTTTCCTAGCTTCTGTTCATGGGCAATATTCTAGGTCACATTTATGTTATTTAAAAATTCTAGTGTCTTATTTGTAAGCCACAAGGACTTCTAATGGGTTTAGGTTAATAATCAGATAAACCATTAGACGCGGGCACCACATAGAATCGTGCTTAGTTCGCTCATAAGGCGATATTTCAAATCCAATTGGTGGTATGACATACCACTAACATATTCATTTATTGTTCATTATATCGTAATAGTTAATAATTTTACGTTGTGAGTTATTTCTTATACTCTAGTAAATCCTATTAGTAATTTAACTAAGTGAAAGGTCTTAGCTTGTACTACAAAACCAAAAGCTCAGCCATGCTATGTGGATCTTCTTCTTGAGAAAAAAGTCAGAATTATAGAGAAAAACTTTCTTCTTTTCCTGTTTTTTTCATTACACTAGAATACCATTGTTCAGTTTTATACCAATTCAGCTATAATTCATGAGCACGGATTAGTTTTACTACAAGGCTAACATAGTAATGAAACAGGCTTTGTTCATTCTGATCAACAACACCAACACATCATTTTTTATTTTTCACTAACACTGTAATTACACGCTAAAGAAACCATTTGTTTTCTTTTCTCCAGTCAATAGCCACAGTTAAGATAGAATTAAGAGCAATTAAGCAACATAAACTTTGAAAAAAGAAAAAGGAGAATTATACCAGGAATAGAGTAAGGGCTTTTGGCAAGGGTTTTACATAATCTTCATTGTCAGCCAAACAGATCTTTGTCCTCAAGTACCTCATGATCGTTGTAATGATAGGCATAGGCCTTGCTCTCCACGTCGACTCCATTCTCATCGTCATCTTCCGCGCCACCGCCGCCTGGCAGTGCTGGTGTCAGAGGAGGAATCGACTCCGCCATCACTGCCGTTGGAGGATGAAACTGCCACCTCGGAGGACGAGGATGAGGAGGAAGAGGAGGACGACGAGAACGAGGACGAAGAGTGTGGACTATCCTGTCGGAATGTTGTTGTTGTTTTTGAGGATGGTGGTGCGTTACCGAGTGGATGCTGACTCAAATAGGGTGAAAGAAAAAGGACAATGAGGATGGCATGGCCCGGCTATGCTATGGTGAAGAAGAACACCGATGCGTGAGATTTATAGAGTTGCAGAGGGATTTCAGGGTCAATGGCGAGATTTCGCACGGGCTCAATGGCAAGAGGGAGTGGTGGCGTGGCGGACTTAGTTGTTAGGATGAAAGAAGACCGTCTCTGCCTTGTTCGCGGAAGAGAGGGAGAGTGACAAGGAGAGGTTTGTGGTTTGGGGGGAACTGAGGTTTGTGTTGGCGGTAGGATTTGGGGGAAGCATGAGACCCACGCGGTTTTTTTTTTTTTAGCCAGCCTACGCAACACCTTTAGTATGTGGATGCACACTATAAGACACCCTTTCCGTACCGTATGCGTCGCGTATGTGCGTCACAACGGTGCGTCAACATAACATTTTCCTTAGTTTTAACTCTCTGAGTGCTGTGTGCGTGTAAAGTTTACACAGAGTGAGGGAATGCTGAAAAAATGGATTAAAGTAGCGGAAAATTGGGTAGCTCTCCGCGGTTTCTAGTACAAATTTCTCGCCTCCTTCTACTGTGCGCCGCCTGTCTCATCTTTCCAAGTAAAATTTCAGCCACTTCTTTTTTATATTACGGGCGTTTATTTATCATAGTCAAAATTTTATTTTTGCCTCATTTTGGCGTAACAGCGAGTGTCTACCTATTGTGGATTTTGAATATTGATATTTTGAAGTTTTTGACTATTTTGATAGAAAACAGGCATTTCACTATTTTGATAGTAATAATTGGCTTATTGTGAACACCACTGTTCCGGGTTGCAAGATTACCAACATCCTGGAAGATTTCCAACCTTACAAACCAGTTATCAATATTTTCAATATAAAATACCAATATTTGATAAGAATTACAAACAAACTCACAATAATTTTTATATTTTTCCTTTTTTTCACAAACTAACTGTCATCCTAGCGATTTTTTACCTATATAAAATAAATAAAATAATATATCATGTATATATTCTGTTATAAAATATATTACAGATATGTATTTTTTTTAAGGGGTAATTACGACAACCTCCAAGATTTATCGAAATTACATTTATCAGGATATCAATTTCAAAATTAGACTGACCTCTCCTTATTAATATAATTTTTAAAATTTCAATTTTACCCAATATCATCTTCTTCCTTACACCCAACAACCAATCTGATACCCAACAGCCGCCATTTATCTTTGTCAATATCCAAATCTGATACCCAATAACCACCACTTATTTTCGTCCATATCCACTTATGCCACTACTTCTATTCCCTTCTTCTTCTGTCCAATCTTTATTCTCTCAAAATCCAAAGTGTTCATAGTAGCTTCACCCCCAGCATATCAGTTAATCACAAATACACAAACTATATTTTCTCTTTTGACAAATACTCAACAAATCTCCTTTAAAGGAAGTGGATATAAAGTGTTACAAAACAAGATCAAAACAAACACCCATGATAAGTCCTAAGAATGGGCCACCACTCCACCATCTGGAAACAAGAAATTACAGACAAAATAATTAAAAAATAAGGGAAAAAAACCAACATCATAATAACAACAAAGCTTTCCAATCCTTCCTTGCGGTGAGGCATTTTTGTGTAACTCCAAAAAACCCCTTTTGCCATGTCAAAAAGACTTCGTCCTTCAAATCTTAGAGACTTGTCACCACCTTTGTTAGCACCACCACTGCATTGACGGACCACCACCACCACGACGACCAACAACAGGCACCCGCTAACAACCCCCTCTTCAACAAAGCACCACCGCTGACCAACAATTAGCAAACCCCATTGACAACCCCGCGACAGAGCACTTTGAGGACTGAGGATGATGGTGACGGTGAGCGCCAAAAAGGGAAAGGAGAAGAGGTATGGTGAACAGAAGTTGAGGTATGGTAAGGGGCAGTGGATGTGAGAGAACAAGAATAAGGAGAAGAGTTGGGAAAGACATAAATGGAAATAGATCAAATATAAAAGGGTAAAGTAGTATTTTGTTAATCTTTTTTATATTTTAAAATTTAAAATTTAAGAAGAGGGGAGGTTAGCGTAATATAATTAAATAAATTAAGGGAGGTTGGTGTAATTTTGAAATCTAAAAAGGGGTAAATGTAATTTCGATAAATCTCGAAGGTTGTGAATTACCTCTTTTTTAATTGTATAAAAATCGATTTAAATAAATTTCTGGATTGTCAACTACAACCTTGGAGTGAAGATGATCAAGAATCGGCTTAAATCGATTTATAAAAATTGGCTTAAAATCGATTTAAGCCAATCACTGTAATTTGTCAAAACATGTTGGATGTGTTAAAAATCAATTCAAACAATTTTAGAATCAATTTGAACTGATTTTTGACACGTCCAGATTTTCTAACACGCTAAATTGATTACTGGATCACAGTAATCTATTTTATTTTATCCCATAAGAAATTAAAAATTATCTTATTCCTTTTGGAAAAAGACATAGTTGAATAGAATTAAAGTTATATGCAAAAGAGAATATTACGATACAAGAAAAAAATAGAAATTATAAAAGTAATATACATATAATATTCAAACACATACACAATAATAAATCTTATTTCATTATGCCCACCAACATTCTAATTCTATCATCATATAATGCAAAGGATGCGCCAAAATCATACATACAAATTAGCCCCTCCTATACAGGAAAAAAAGTCTTAAAAGAGTTTTCAGGCAGCGGTCATTACTTGGTTGACTTTCTTGCCATCGAATGTGATGCAACAATTAATGTATATTCATGTGACCAGCATTCCCTATTGTACAAACGCCTTCGACCCAAGCAAACCCCATAAAGACTCCTATAATATATACTAGTATCTGTTTTTTGACCGTGACCTACATTAAATTTGGCCAATAAAGTGGTTTTTGTGTACGAAGATGCAAATCATATGTATACAGATGATAAAAGATACGTTCATTTTGTGTTAGAAGTAAAAATAGATGGGTGGATATAAGAACGTAATATTTGTTAAGGTTTATCTAACGAGTCTATAAATCGGTTTGAACCGATTTTTAGCTCGTCCTAATATTTTCTGACATAGTACATTAATCGATTTAAATTGATTCTTGATCATTTGCACTCCAGAGTTGTAGTTGACAATACATAAATCAGTTAAAATTTCTATACAATAAAAAAAAAACATATGTGTAATATTTTTTTATAACAGGTATATACATAATATATCATTTTATTTATTTTATATAGGTAAAAAACTCTCATCCTAAATGGATTTATCTAGGGTGAAAATTCTCAGTTGAGCGGTTTTATTTACGGGTGTATAAGGGATGAGTTGGACCAAATCCCAACCTAGTCTGATTTTTAGACTAGGAGATCTTTTGAAATCTGAACTCATCCAATAATGATCCGATAAATGACCGGATTAACCTGATTAACCAAGCTTTAAACAATATATGAAGATTTTGACTTATACATCATAAAGTTACAAAATTTTATAAGTAAGAAATAAAATTCAAGAAATATTTTGAGATACATATTTCAAAACAAACCATTTGACTATAAAAATAATATTAAGTTATCTAAAATATATTAATCTAAACATAAACTCTTATAATTCATCACTAATTATTATAAAAAAAATATAACTATAAAAGAAATTTTAACTTCAAGCCGCTACCAACTCGAAACATTACTTAAACCAACCTTAAAATATATGGGTTAAATTTAATGACCTAAATCGATTCAATAAATTTTGGACTAAGATGAATTAGCAGAGCAGATTTAGTCTTGAACACCCCTAGCTTGATTTCCGCATCACATATCACGGTCTAGCACCCAATTCAGCACGAAACCTACTTTTCATTTTATAAACAACGGGGCAAAGCTCAAAAGAAAACAAAATCATCTGCAATTGGCCTAACGGCCTAACCTGGTCAACAATAGTCAAATGACAAAGAAACTGAGGAGTAGAAGAGAATTAACCAACACTCAACGAGACATCATGACCACATCTAGGCAAGGGATCTGATCTACACAACAATTTGACTAGTGCTATTTTGACATTTAAAAATGGACATTCTATTAAAATATTCACTTTATCAGTTTGGATATGGTGGAAAAATGGAATAAGGGGAATCACCACCAATTATAAAATTGATGTCTCATTAGGATATTTAATTTTTGATATTCAAATATAATTTTTCCAACTTCAAACTTTACCGATACGGAATTCGAAATCTAAAAGGCTTTCTTGTATAACAGTCGTACCCAAATGATGCTCCTTACTATCCAGTTTCTCAGCCTCCAAGATCAAGTTTCTCAGCCTCCAAGATCAAGTTTCTCACGCCCAGTCTGGAGACCAATATACATGCCCTAAAGCTCCCCTCATGGTCCCTAATTAAGCCACAAGCCGGCTTATGCTGAGAAATCATAACTGAACCATGGGTGTATTCAGTTTGAAACACCCCATATACTAGGAGGCCTCTCCCAACATACTTGAAAATTTCTGATGCTACTCTTAGCTGACGTAGAAACAATTAAAGCACGATGATAATCTTTGCCTAAGCCAATTATCTTATCCATAGCAATAGAAGAGTCTATGCTTTGCTGATAAAAATTCTTTGATTACGAAATCTCCAAAGGCCATGTCAAGTTGTAAAAAATCGGAGTGACCAAGGTATATATCCCTTGAATAATTAATTCAAGAGCTTGCTGACACCTTCCTCTCAATCCAATAATCCAAAGGATCCGAGAAAAATTCCCAATGACAATCTCTATTCACAATGTTGAGCCAAATGTTGCGGGCAAATTAGCTACTGTCACATAACACGTGGATCAGTCTCGTGATTAACGCCGCATGTCTCACAAATGTCCAAATCGGTCATTGCAAGCCGCATTCTAAAGTGAGTTGTTGGAAGAGCTTCTGTGGAAGTAAGCCGCGTAAAGGACCTATAAGCCACTGACGGTCTCAATGCGCTACTGTTACAATGTTTTTTTCTCCACGCGTTATTTGTTTTTAATCATTTTTTTTTAATGTTACACTTCCAACTTTAAGTACTACTAGCTATATTTTCTTTTGAACATTGATAATATTTTTATGAGCATTCTCATTTAGTGCTATCAACTCTTATTCTCTAACAGCTTCTATCCGTTTTTTTAACAAGTTGTGGCTTATATTTTCTCTTTGTGGATCTAAGATGTTGAGAATACAATTATATATAATACTCCATGAGCAAGCTAAGAGAAAAATTAAAGTGAAATAAAAATTATAAAAGACAGTGAAAAATAATTTACCTATAAATCAATAGAACATATTTAAGTCAATTATTTAATAAAAACATAATTTGATCGCAACCAAATGAAAGTTTATAATACATTAGACAATGTAATAGATAATGGTTCATGAAGAGAAATTAACTCATAATCGAGGAAGAAAGTTACCTACAGTCATCACATTGATAGAGGAGGAACTTGGTTCCGGTGCAACGGACTACTATCTCTGGATCCATTTTATTGGGCAAGAATAATACTAGTTTTCGTGGAGAAGGCAATTCTATTGAGTGATTAATTACTAAAATATAAAACAATAGTCATCATTGTATGTCTATCATTTGAATCTTCTTGAACACATGATAAATCAATGTGAATGCATCTGATAACTTCACATTCATAATAACTTTCTTTCAATTTTGGGTCCAATATGCCAAATGGTGTTTGATCCATGTATTCTCTCCAAACCTGTAAAAAATTTGTCAACTTAGTGAAATGAATACACTTTCTTTGACTTTAATTTTGTTGCTATAATACAAAAGCAGTAGAAGGAAAATATTGCTAGATTATTCCACTCACTAAGCTTAAGAGCCCATCAGCAACACGATGTGATTTATAAGAAGCAACAAGCTTTTTTCCGGTAATAATCTCTAGGACCATAACTCCAAAATTGAAGACATCTGATTTATCCAAAATTGTCCTTGCAATGCATATCCTGGAGATATATAACCCCTACAAAATTGGAAAGGAAAAAGCAATTGGCAAATAAGTTTAAACATACCATGTAAATGATATAAAGGAAATGCTGGGAATGGGCATTCAAAACTTACAATGTTACAACTATTTTTTTGGTAGATTCTTGTTGTTGGTCTATTTCAACAATTCTAGCGAGGCCAAAATATGAAATTTTGGGATTAATATTTTTATCTAATAGTACATTACTAGATTTAATATCGTGATGTATAACTTTAAGACAAGAATGTTCATGTAAATAAAAAATTTCTTGAGCAATCCCTCATATAATGTTGTAGCATTTAGATAAGTTTAACAACGTAACTTTTTCGATTGAGCATCTACAAAAATTTTAGTGAAAATATTAAGTAAAACATGTTTGATAATAAGACACTTGATTGCCCGTTTAAAAAAAAACACTTGAAATAATTTAAGATATATAATGCAATGATATCATAAATATGGTAAACTTTAATTAAATAAAGAGTTTAAGGTAAAAAACATCAAACCAAATAAAAAGTAATTCAAGCTCTACCTTATTTGGAATGTATTCACAGATAAAAATTTTCTCTTGCTTTTCAAGCCAAAATTCTATTAATGGCACAAGATTTCTATGTTAAAGTTTGTCTGTTAATAAGGCTTCATTCTTGAATTCAGTTGTGCTTTGTTCAGAATTTTTTGAAATTCTCTTTGCAGCTATATGTTTTCTATCAAAAAGCATACCCTAAAAGTATGTAGATCATTAATTATATGTGGAAAATATGAATACGTAGAAATAAAATAGTAGAATTTATCTTGTGTTATCTTACCTTGTAAACTTCTTCAAATCCACCTTTCCCAATTCTATTTTCCCGAGAAAAGTTGTCTGTTGCTGCTTTAATTATAGCCCAATCAAATGGCAATGGTTTTACCGTTGTACTTTCATGTCCAACTAGACCAAATTAATGCTTGAGTTATTAAATTAAGTTTGCAAATTTCTCTAAGCTTGCTAAATGAAAACCGTATATTGAATATTTTTTCACAATACGTACAGTTTTCTTTGAGAGTAGCTTTATAGCTCTTTCTTTTTATTTTCCGTAGCAAATGCCACCAAAAAAGAGAAGAGTATCACCGAAATAATAGAGGGGACAATAATCAGGATAATTTCTCGCGACCAGCCTTTTCTCTCCACATCAAAAAAGATTAATTAACACAGACCACTCATAGTGTATATATATACACACACACGAGATCCATTTATACTACTTGTAAGTCTTAGTATACTTAATTACACTATTTAATAAATTTTTATGGGTATAAAATTTTATTAATCCAACCGTTGAATTCAAAATTCTTATCAAATAGATCAAATATATAAAATTTAATACATTTTAAAAATGATCTGATATTTTATCATGCCACTTTATTTTGACGGATAATGTGTTTTTGAAAATAAAAGTAAATACCAATCATCAGAATTCTGATTTTTGTTTTTTAAATTTGACATACTTGATCGTCAATATAATATCACATAATTCAACAGTTGGATCAATTTATTGTGAAAGTGAGAGGATGGAATATGTGTTGCTGGATCTTATATAAATAACCAAGATTAAAACATATATAAAATCATGTCATATTTTTAAATGATCATGTGATATTTAATTATCACTAATAGCTTTTAATTATGACCATCCACGTATGGTTATATGGGTTAAGATCATTTTTGTCAAATTTCACAAAAATTGAGCATTATAAAAATGTGATCACAAAGCTCTTATTCTTTGTTTAGTTCAAACATATATATTACATTTATTTTTATGTATATAAAATTATGTCAAATGATTTTAAATTAATCTGAAATTTTATAGGTATGATCTATATAACATGTACTTTTAATCAAACAGTTAATATGTTAAAATTTAATATAATAAAAAGTCATTCAACGGTGTAACTTGGGAACAACTCAACTGGAGGGGTGATTTATTGTGAGAGTAAGAAGAGCAAATATGGGTCGTTGGATTTAATTATCATAATAGCTTTTAATTATGACCATCCACGTATGGTTATATGGGCTAAGATCATTTGTGTCAAATTTCACAAAAATTGAGCATTATAAAAATGTGATCACGAAACTCTTATTCTTGTTCATTTCAAACATATATATTACATTTATTTTGATGTACATAAAATTATGTCAAATGATTTTAAATTAATCTGAAATTTTATAGGTATGATCTACATAATATGTACTTTTAATCAAACAGTTAACACGTTAAAATTTAATATAATAAAAAGTTATTCAACGATATAACTTGGGAACAACTCAATTGAGGGGTGATTTATTGTAAAAGTAAGAAGAACAAATCTGGGTTGTTACATCTTACATAAATAATTAAGATTAAATCATAAAATCACATGATATTTTTAAATGGTCACGTGATCATTTATTATTAATATTAATAACTTTTAATCTTGATCATTCATTCATAGTTATACAATCCAGATTATATATAGAGAGGAAATAACCCTTCTCTTGTATGTGTGTGTGTGTATCTTTATATATATATATATATATATATATATATATATATATATATATATATATATATATATAGGGGATGACTTTAATAAGAAGAGTGATTTATTATAAAAGTGAGAGGAGCAAATTTAAGTCATATAATCATACATAAATGGTCTGAATTGAAAGTTATTAATGGTAATTAATGATCATGTGGTCATTTAAAAATGTCGTGTAATTTTGTGTTTTAATCTTAATCATTCATGTAAGATTCAACGACTCAATTTATTCCCCTAACTCTTAAAATAAATTATCCATCTCATTTGAGTAGTTCCCTACAAGTGTGTGTAAATAAAATTTTTTTATTCTAAAATTAAGGCTCAATTTCTTTATGAGCAATAGGAATGAAAATAGACTAGGCTAGATTTGGCATTAACTTAAATAAGTATGATCTATATTACCAAAAAGTAGCCTGAATATAGGCCTATCACATGATATAAGCCTTTTTTATTACATTGATTTACCTTCTTAAAAGTCTAATTTGGTCTAAAAACCTATTTAGAGACCCAATTGATTATATTTTTTTCAAAAACATAACATCTATTTTTAAATTGGCTAAAAGAATTCTTAAATAAATTTAAAAATATTTTTAAATTAATTAAAATATTTCTATGATTATGAAATTTTAATAATAATAATAATAATATTAGTAATTCAGTCTGTTAAGTTTTATAGACTATTTTTGTTACTTGATACCTGAATTATTTGGCTAAATTTTTTTTTTTAAAGGTTTCAATCTAACTTATTTATTAAAAAAAAAACTAGATTAAATTAAACTGCATGTAAGCTAAGTTGAAAGATCCTGACAAGGCACCTGGCGTATTTTCACAACTAATGAGCAAGCAGTGAGAAAGGATGCCACAGGCACGTTAATTTTGTGTTAAAAGGTCCACATATTTTCTAATTAGTCACCTAATATTTAAGGTCAAATAATCAGACAATATCAGTTTGCAATTTTCTTTTTAAATTATAATTAACGTTGGTGCCTCATATACGTTTAAGGCCTAAGGGAGGCTTTTCCCAAACGATTTTATATAATTTGAAATTTTATTGACACAAATTTATAAGATGGAGACTTCTAATTCAACGGCGAACAGGTTTGTGAAAAATACATCAATAAAAAATTATTTAACAATATATATTATTATATTAGTTGTTTAAAGCTATATCATTGTAATTTGGAAAGAGGGCCAAGTAAAAGGGATTATTAATTATAAAAGTGAAATGAGTAAATCTTGAATGTTAAAAATTAAATCATATGACCTTTTAAAACAATCAAGTGATAGTTAATTGATGTTAATTTAATTTTAATATTGATACTTCATGTATTGTTAAACAAAACCTAAATTTAATCTCATTCCTCTCAATATAAACTACTTATTACTGGATATGCACTCGATCATAATTATATATTGGGAGAGATCACTTGAGAGGGATGATTAACTATGAGAGAGAAGCTAATTAGGATCATTGGGTCATTCATGAATTATCAAGATTAAAAAAAATATCATATGATATTTTTAAATGAATATGTAAGTATTAATTATCATCATTAATAATTAATTTTTAATTTTGATCATTTATGTATAGTTATACGATCCAGATTTATCCATTTTACTCTAATTATTATCTTATGCATTGTAGAGATTATATAAATTAAATATAGCAAATTTCATTTTTTACAAATAAATACTTAATATATTTAAATTTATTTACCTTTAAAAGAATTATATTCTAAATATTTTAATAATATATTTAATTAAATTTGTTAATAACTTAATATCACATGTCAATGATATAGTGGAAAAACTTTAATATTATACAGTGTTATCACCAAAAAAAATGAGTGGGGTGTAATTCTAAGTGAATATGAGCAAGTAGGATGGACATCCAAGAAAACGGTTAAATACTTTAAATCCTAGAGCCACATGGTTTGAAGTTTTTAAATTTTGAATAAGAGTGGTCATGGAAGTATGCTAACTTTCGAGGGCTATTTTGGAGCAAGTCATAATATTTGAAAGTATCTATGATCACATTAGTTTTCTTTCTAGCTTGGTTGTGGAAATTGGCCATGAAGTGGACTTGCATGTGCAATTTGCAAGTTGAGCATTGGAATGGTTACCAACCAATATAGTGAGCTTATGTGTCAAATGAAGAAGATTGCATATTGGTCACGAATTGAAATAGTTATAATGGAAAATAGTCATATGTCATGTTAATTAGTTATAAAACATTACTAATCAGCCATGGAGTGGTTGCCAAACACTTGTGAGCTGTTTTATTTTAAATTGACATTTGCAAAAGTTGAAAAACCTTCATAACTATAGAAAGTTTCAAGAGGGTGAAGAAGAAGATCTCGGATTAACACACAAGACTCTTTACATTTTATCTTTCAATTTACTTCTCTTTTTCCTTTCCTTTTAGGTTTAGTTTAGGTATAGCTTTCTCCTTCAAATTTATTATGATGGTTTGATGTAAAGTTATTGTATTTATTCTTGTTCATCAATAAAATCCTCTTTCCACACTTATATTTTGTCTAAAACTTATTTTTTAAAATAGTTGGAGAACTCATAACTAATAAATAGATTCCTCTCCTTAGTACAATCACCTCTACTTTGAGATGAAAAAGTGAGTCTGTGTTCATAGCTAGGTTTATTCTCTTAAGTTAGCTAAATCTAAAAATTCACGACAACACTGTGATAGATGGGCATCAAAAGTGAATATCTCGCTTCATATTTATATATACAATAAAAGTGAGCTGCATTACCTTTACTTAAGATATGTTTATTTAATTATAGGACCCTCACGAACCCATTTTTATTTTTGACATGGATCCTTGTTAACTTTATTGTGAATATATGAAAGAATGAGATTTTACATTTGTGCTCAAACCAATTTCTCTGTAGTCGGTGAGCGCACGACTACTCTCCGTTAAATGTAACATATGCAGTTCTTTTTCCTATATCATTTTCTTTCCCCTTAGCTTGTCGAAATGTTGTCATGCATAAAATCATAGATAATCATTAAAAAAAATAAGTAGTTTGAGAAAAATTTTATATGATATCATTTGAATGTCCGCGTGTTAGATTTGATTTAAAGGACAGGAGGAGAAAAAAAAAAAATTCCCACGGACACTTACTTCCATGTAAAATGTAAATATTAGTACACATAAAACGTTAATACAAATTGAAGTTTATGGCCAACTCCAAGGGTGTGATAATTTTCAAGTGTAAATTTTATATGTATATTAATCAATAATTTTCTGTAACATTTATATAATTACATTTTCAATTATCAATATATTAATACTATGTGTAAGACTTAGGGGCACTTGGAGGCTATTCGATGGGTAGCGTTTACAACACGCTGCCCACATAGGCCAGGGGAATGTCCCCACGGCACATGAACAGGTCGATCACAGTATGGCTCCAACGTCAGCATTGTAGAATCTGTTGTTGCTAGAGCTGGTGGCGTTCGAAGACAGGTAAAAGAGGAGGGTGTCAATCTCTCGTCGCCAACTATACTAACATCACTACTTGAGCAATTGTGAGAAAGATAACCAGGATCCTGTGAATATATTGAGTCTGTTTCTAAATGCTTTGTTGCAGGAAGGAGTCCTCCTTGACACAATTAGCACAACAGAAGGCTTAGTTGTTGTTATGTTGTTGTTGTCTTGAGGTTCATTGCTGCTTGCCTCTAAATTTTGACCAAAGAAAACTGTAAGTGTGATTTACCCTCTGAATCATGGCTACCTTTGCGGTTAACCTAAGCACAAATTTATACGGGGACAGAGATGCAGATCATGCACGATCTTCGTTGTAAAATCATCCTTCAATACCTCAGAACCTCCTGAAAACCTCATCATCATCTTGAAATCCTTGACTCTTGATTTGCATCTGCTTCTCTGTTTCTCCTGCCCGGGCTTATACTGAATTTCAAAGTCATATCCAAATAATTTGGCTACCCACCTTTGCTGACCCTTGTCATCAATGTCTACTATGAATAGTGAAGTTTCTACCCAAGAGAAAGTGTTGCCATGTCTCAACAGCAAACATAATAGCCATCAGTCTCCGATTGATATTGAACTGGTTTAGACCTAAATTTCTCTTAAAAAATTTGGCTATGAAAGGGTCTGCCATTCAGCGTCAATACTGCCCCCAAACCTAAACAGGATGAATCTGTTTCCACCTCAAAGTTACCGTTAAAACTGGGCGATGCCAATGTGAGCAGATTTTTCATTGCCGGCTGGAGATATTCAGAGGCTTGCTGGGGTTTTTGATTCCAATGGAAATTCTCTCTCTGCATTAGTTGTGTCAGGGGCCTCACAATCTACCCTGCCTAAGCCCACACAACCTTTTGATATCCTTAGGAATTGGCCATTGCTTAATAGCTTCAATCTTAGAAGGGTCTGCCACTCAATGACCAGAAATTTTGTGGCCATTCTAACTCAGTCTTGCCAGAGCCACACCTCTTGCAGTTCACTCACAGTGCATTCTTCTTCAACACTTCCACCACCATCCTCAAGTGAGTGAAATACTAAAATGGATCATTTATGTAGACCGTAAACCAATAAATCACCAAAGAAAACCAACACAAATCTACTGAAAGCCAAAAACCAACACCCACTCAGCCTGGCATGTTACCAGAATTTCTATCAGCCCAATTCCTGAGATATGAGGATGGTCATTCTGCCTTTTCTCAATGTGTTTCATGAATTCCACCAACCTGTCCATTGGACGTTAGTGTCTGTACAGAAAGTCCTTGTGCATGCTCGCCATCATCTATTCCAAGTAATCAATTTTCCCACCCATCTTTTGATTGCAGCTACCACGGATCCCTAGATTGAGAGCTTTGCTAATTGCTACCAAATTCAATGTGTACATGTAACTATATGTTCTGAGGGACTATCTCCTGCATACAAAGGAAGATTAATGTAAACACAGAACTCTCAGAACAAATAAGAGAAAGTAAAGTATCAAAAAACAGATAACAAAGCCTCAAACTCCAGGGATAACTCCTCTTTAGTCTCATCTTCCAATGGTTATGATTGGCAGGCTGTGAAACGGGGTTGGGATGCTCAAGTTCTTGGCGAAGCCCCTCTTAAGTTTACAAATGCTCTTGAAGCTGTCAAGAAACTGAGGGCGGAACCAAAAGCCAATTGTAACACCCTAGTAGAACTCAACAACGCTTAAATTCACATTTGGATTATATTAGTTGTCACTTATGTCTTGCATTCATTTTCTTTTAAAATCAACTTAGAAAAATAGTGGATAATTTTTTTTATAAATTACTTTTTGAAAGCTTAAACCTAACGAAATGAAATACCCACTTATATAGATAGTAATCAAAGTTACTTTGTTCACTTAATTTAAATAAGCAGAATAAGGGACTAAATGTATAACTATCATCACATAAACTGAAATACAACTACTTAATACATGAGTCTTAAAAGGGCATATATGCCACAGGTAATAAGTTATTACAAATAACAATATAAATACTACTACTGGTCTCCCGCAACTATAACATAACTAGAAATCGGAGTGCTAATTCTTGAAAGGTCTGAAACCTTCACGTGTTGCCTCCTTCCTTAGCTATAGATTCGTTGCTTTAAGTGGACACGTCTTTCTCTGGTAATGACAATAGAAAAGAAACATAGGAGTGAGAAATGCAAGATTTCTTAGTAGGAGTTTATACTCTTTTAAACTATTCTTATAATAATAATAATAATATCCATTTCAGACCTCATTAAGCATGCATTCAAGCATATCATATAAAATCACTAATGGGCAATAATAATTTAGGAGATGCATGTATTTCATAATTACTCATCATCAACATTTGCTTATTAATGACCATCATCTTTCTTTCATTACATTTTTCTTTTATTAACATATTTCTCAATCACTCACGGGATGAATGTATCAATGTCTTAGACCACCTAAAGGGTAATGAGCTCATAGTAGCTGTCACCATAACCTTTTGGTTTTCTTTTCGTCCGTAATCTGAACTTTAGGGGTTAAGCTAAGCTTAGCTCAAGTCTACTTTTCCAGACTTTCATTGCTAATTTTCTAGACTTTACTTTTATTTTCTTTCCATTGTTGTAATCTCAACAGTTATGCCATGAGCTTAGCTCAAGTCCACTTTTCCAGGCTTTCATTGCTACTTTCCCAAGCTTTACTTTTATTTTTTTGCCGTTGCTATCTCAACGGTTAGCCTTAGTTTAGCTCAAATCCACTTTTCTAAACATTCATTGCTAATTTCCTTGACTTTACTTTTATTTTCTTTTTGTTGCCTTAATCTCAACAGTTAAACCATGAGTTTAGCTCAAGTCCACTTTTCCAGACTTTCATTGCTAATTTCCTTGACCCTACTTTTATTTTCTTTCTGTTGCCTTAATCGCAATGGTTGAGTTGTGAGTTTAGCTCAAGTCCACTTTTCCAGACTTTCATTACTACTTTCCCAAGCTTTACTTTTATTATTTCATTTGAAAATGAATATATGCATATCATCATGTAATCATAAATAAATTATGGACAATCAATCATTCATCCTCATCATTTCATAACTAGTCACCATACATTAACATAGACAATATCTCATATACATCCTTATATCAAATAATAGGTTTTTCATGCTAAATCGCATGTCATATTTCATCATTTAAGCCCAATAAATCAAGTACCCTAAGGTTCTTAAAAGGTTATGGAAGTCTTAAGTGTTTACACATTATAGAGTCTTTCTTTCCATTCTAACTAAATCTCTTTTTCTCATAGTCATCTTTGTACTCTTAATTAGCATTCCATTAATACATTAATGCACTTTAAAATATTATCCTTGGGTATTTAGAGGTTCTTTATATATTTTCAAGCTCCCTTAAGAGTGTTATATGTATATTTTTCTCTTGAAGTTTTATTGCAACTTAAATCCTTAAAACTCTCTCTCTCTCTCTCTCTTTACAAGACTTGAATCTTTTATTTACAATTCTAACATATTTTACAAGAAAATTTGTAACTTTTTATATACTTGTTATCTCAGCCATGTAGTTCAGATTCCTAACTCATCAATCTTTCCATTAAGGTTAATTTCATTAAAAACACATTTATGGTTATGCCATAACACCCTTACAAAGTTACCCATTTCCAGACCTTACACTACCCATAAATTTATTTCTTATTCTATATTTCCATGGTGCAAAGCTTTATGCATAGCATACATGGATGTGTTCCTCTGTGTATTAACTTTCTAACAGAGTTGAAATCAGGCTATTTTCATTTTTTTAGAGTGAGTTACACCTATTTTACTACTAAAAGGTTGGATTCAAAGTTTTGGTCTTAGGCTAAACTTTGAAAATTTATATCTTGGGTTAGAAAACTCCTTTTTAGATGATTTCTTTTGGAGAGTACTTTAAAATGTGTCCAGTTTATGGTTTTATCAGAGATACTTCATATATTATGAACACTACTTTACGAAATATTTGTTGCCAAAAAATCCAGCATATACAATTTCCATGCATTGAGTCATCTTATCAAAGCAAGTTTTACATATTCTGAAGCGATATTCGAGTATGAATACATTATAAAAGCACTCGAAAATATAAAAGAGCATGTTGTATTCTCAAAAACATATTTCACAAACAACCATTCAAATCTTTTGTCAATAACCAAACTTGAAACATTTTAACCATGAACAAAGTTAGGAACTAAGAATGCTTAAACAAATAAAGAAGAAGCTCCTATCTCTTGTGTAAAGGATTAAAAATGAGTCATTCTATTCCAAGGGATCACACAAACTCAAGGAGGACAAGACAAGAAAGCTTCTTTGACAAAGGCTTTGAAGGCTTAGTGTTTTGTGTTTAGTATCTTACAAGAGTTAGAGGATGTAGCTCTTGCAAAGCATGGTAAGGCTTCTTTGTGGCTTGGAAATTGAAGGAATTGAAGAGAGTTTGAAGACTATTTATTGTGGAAAGATCAAGAAAAGAATAAGAAAGAAAGCACTTAATGCTTGGAGCATGATTTATGCAAGTATGTTTTCCTAATTTTGGGGATGGAAAAGATTTCATGATTATAATGTTTTATGCCTAAATTTGGGGAAAAGAAAATGGTCCACGTTTTATACAAGAATATTAGCCTAAATTTGGGAAAAAGGAAAGGTTCCATATTTTATGCAAACATATTGGCCTAAATTTATAATTATTAAATTAGTGGCATTGTGGAAATTTCTTAATTCAAGACAAAGGCATTATAGTAATTGGACAATGTTAGTGACATTCTTGTAATTCTTTTTATAAAACTAGGATATCTTTGTCATTTATTATAAGACAAGGGTAGTTTTGTAATTTCTTTCACATAGTAAAGGTATTTTCATAATTTCTACTAAGTAATAGCATTTTTGTAATTATTTACATCTTTCTCTAGATATACTTAATTATTCTAATATTTATATTTCATGACACTTATCCAAATTTATATTTAATCATTAATTATGATTAATTAATCTTTCTAGTAATGAATTTGGGGATGTTATAATAAAGTCCAGTTGCTAGAACAGGATAACGGATTAATGGTCATTTGAGTGTAGTTCTTATCTTTCTTAAAACTCTTTTTATTGCCCTGAATAATTATTGAATCATTATTTGTGATTGGTCTAGTCAACTTGGCTAAGTCTCTATTAAGCTCCTGGTTATGCATATGATGTGTGATGTCATGCTGGAATGGCTTTATTACTGATCTTTCTCATTGATGCTTTAATGAACCTGCATCTATTTAAGTGCTAAATAAAAAATCTTATTGAAAATCATGAGCCACTTGGATTGAAAATGGTCTTTTGTGACCATAGAAATGTTGGCTTCCATTACACTTTATTTCTCAAAATAAGCTTTACCAATAAATGTGTATCATTTGAATTGTCTTGTATAGAACATTTGTCTGAAAATAATTACTAAGGCAGAAACTAAGGTAATCGAAACATGTTACTAAATAATTGACGGAAGTAAGATGAAAATCAAAGATGTCATTTGTTATGGTTATACGGCTCTATGCCCACATTTATGGTTACTCATCCTTGACTGTATGCACTACGTAGGATTGACACCATGTGGAATATAGGTATGTGTAGTAGAGAGTGGAACTAGAATGGAAAGCTTACTAGCTTAGCATTGTCAGGGAATAGAAATAAGTAACTTCGTAGGAATTAGGAAAAAAAAATGGAAACCATTGGATATGTATAATGTATGTCTCTTGTTTCAGGGTTCAATTCAGTATATTCATCATGAACTAGGTGAAACCAAATTCTTAATGCCTTATTTTTTGGCGTCCTTGATTCTTTTAATTGTGTTTAATTTGATTTTGTCTTTTATTTAATTCTTGCTCGTCTCCGGTAATTTCATTAGTTTAAATACTTCTAATTGGTGATTATGATAGATAGTTTATTCAATCCTAATAGAAATTATATTCATATTTTTCTCATTTTTTTATTACATGATTGATTCACCTGCACTTTCAAGTGCCACCAATTATGGTCACTATTATTTGCACATTGTGCTAGTCTACGTATAGTTTTAATAACTTGCGGTACATATTATGTGCTTAGATAGTGGTAACTAAGATGTTGGGAATACAAATGTGCATAATATATGCTCCACAAACATGCTAAAAGTAAAATTGAAGTTAAACAAAAATTGATATTAAAAAGGTTGAAAAATAATTTAAGATAAAGAGTAATATTACATATTTAAGTCAACCACCAATAAAACATAATTCAATGTTCAACATTAATTAAAAGGACCAAATGAAAGTTTGTACACATTAGAAGTATTAATAGATAATGATATATGACTAGAAATCATCTCACTATCGATTTTATCAAGAGAAAAATAACTCACTAACGAGGAAGAAAGTCAGTAATAGACATCTCATTAGCAGAGCTAGAACTTGATTCTCGCACAACTACTTTTGGATCCATTTTATTGCAAGAAAAATGCTGGTTCCTGTGGATAAGGCAACTCCATCAAGTGATTACTAAAATAGAAACAACTGTCATCATCGTAGGTCTATTATCCGGATCTTCTTGAACACATAATAAACCAATTTGAATGCACCTAATAACTTCAAATGTAGAACAATTTTCTTTCAATTTTGGGTCTAATATGCTTAATGGCATTTGATCCTGTATTGTCTCCACACTTGTAAACATTTTGTCAACTTAGTCAAATCATTACAATTTCTTACTTTTATTTTATCTTTTACGTAATACATGAATAGTTAATGAAAACATTGCTTGATTATTTCACTCACTAAGCTTAGGAGACCATCAGCAATGTGGTGTGCTTCATAAGAACCTATATTCTTTTTCCTGTAACAATCTCAAGGATCATGACTCCAAAGCTGAACACATCTGATTTCTAGAAAATTGTCCCAACATTGCATATTCCGGAGACATGTAACCCCTATAAAATTGAAAAGAAAAAATTAATGACAAATAAGTTTAAATATACCATATAAAGGATAAATACAAAGGAAAGGGTGGGAATGTGCATTAAAAGCTTACCATGTTCCAACAATTTTGTTCGTAGATCCTTGTTGTTGATCTATTTCAACAATTTTGGCAAGACTAAAATCGAAATTTTCGGATTCATATTTTCATCTAATAGTACATTACTAGGTTTAAGATCACGATGTATAACTTTAAGACGTGAATATTCATGTAAATAAAGAATTCCTCGAGTAATTCCTCCTATAATTTTGTGGCGTTCTGAGCTTAACAACTTTTCTGAATGGGCATCTACAATGTTTTTAGTAAAATAATAAATAAATAACACATGTTTTATACAATAAGACACTTGAGATAGTTTAAGACATAATGCAATGAAGTCATAAATATTTTACAATTTAAAATAAGTAAAGAGTGTAAGGTCAAAAGTTTCAAACCAAATAGAAAGTAATCCAAGCTCTTGTTTGGAACATATTCGTAGATAAGTATTTTTTCTTGCTTTTCAAGGCAAAATCCTATGAATGCCACAAGATTTCTATGTTGAAGTTTGGCTATCAATAACACCTCATTCTTGAATTCAATTGCACCTTGTGTAGACTTTCTTGAAAGTCTTTTAAGCTATATCCGTCCATCATGAAGAACCCTAAAAATGTATGGACCATTAATGATGTGAAAAATAAAAAATAGAAGAAATAAAATTTATTTCATTTTCTTACACCTTGTAAACTTCTCCAAATCCACCTTTGCCAATCCTATTGTATGAGGAAAAGTTGTTTGTTGCTGCTTCAATTATAGCCAAATCAAATTGCAATGACTCTACAGTTGTACTTTCATGTCCAACTAGAGCAAAATGTTTGAATAGTTAAACTATGTTTGCAGATTTTTATAAAATTATTAATTGAAAAAACTATGCATTGAAATTTCTTTTTTCCACGGTACTTACAATTTTCTTTAAGAATATGTTTATAACTCTTTTTTGCTTTTCTCCGTAGCAAATAGTAGCAGGAAGAGAGGAGCATCAATGAAACAATAATAGAAACAACAATCAAGATAACTGCTTGCGGCCGGCCTTTTTTTCTCTACGTTGAAAAGATAAACCAACATGGGTTATAATATCCTTGAGAAAAAACAAAGTTATAATGTCAAGAGGAATATTTTTTAAGATTGAGCAATTGTTATGTGTACATAATATTTATGAGACACCATGCCACATTGACCAAAATTTTTTTAAAAATTTTAATCTAACTTATTTACTAAAAACACTAAATTAAATTAGACTGCATGTAAGCTAAGTTGAAAGATCCTTACAAACCATCCGGCGTATTTTCACAACTAATCAGCAAGCAGTGAGAAAGGATGCCACAGGTACTTTAATTTTGTGCGTTAGAAAGCCCACATATTTTCTAATTAGTCTCCTAATATTTAAGGTCAAATAATCAGACAATATCAGTTTGTAATTTTTTTTCAAAAATTATAATTAACGGTGGTGCCTCATATTCGTTTAAGGCCTAAGGGAGGCATTTCCCAAACGATTTTATATAACTTGAAATTTTATTGACACAAATTTATAAGATGGAGACTTCTAATTCAACAGTGAAAAAGTTTGTGAAAAATACATCAATAAAAAATTATTCAACAATATATATTATTATATTAGTTGTTTAAAATTATACCATTGTAATTTGAAAAGAGGATCAAATAATTATAAAAGTGAAATGAGTAAATCTTGACTATTAAAAATTAAATCATATAACCTTTTAAAACAATCATGTAATAATTAATTATCATTAATTTAATTTTAACTTTGATACTTCAAGTATTGTTATACAAAACCTAAATTTAATCTCATCCCTCTCAATATAAACTACTTATTACTGGATATGCCTTGTAACTCGACCATAATTATATATAGGAAGAGATCACTTGATAGGGATGATTAACTATTAGAGTGAGAAGCAAATTAGGACCATTGGCCGGTTCATGAATTATCAAGATTAAAATAAAATATCATGTGATATTTTTAAATGAACATGTGAATATTAATTATCATCATTAATAATTAACTTTCAATTTTAATAATTCAATATAGCTATACGATCCAATTTACCAGCCTTACTCTCACTAATTATCTTGTGCATTGCACAATTATATTAATTAAATACAGCTAATTATATTTTCATTTTTATAAATAAATACTTAATATATTTAAATTTAATTATGTTTAAAAGAATTATATTATAAATATTTTAATAAAAATATTTAATTAAATTTGTTAATATCACATGTCAGTGATATAGTGGAAGAACTTTAATATTATACATAGACTGATAGATGAGCATCAAAAGTGAATATCTCGCTTCATATTTATATACACAATAAAAGTGAGCTTTATCACCTTTACTTAAGATACGTTTATTACTTTTTTTATTTTTTATTTTTTTGACATGGATCCTTATTAACTTTATTGTAAATATATGTAAGAATGAGATTTTACATTTGTTCTCAAGACAATTTCTCTGTAGTCGGTGAGCGCACGACTTCTTTCCTTTAAATGTAACATATTCAGTTCTTTTTCCTATATATCTCATCTTCTTTCCCAATAGCTTGTCAACAAGTTGTCAAGCATAAAATCATAGATAATTATTAAAATAAATTAGTAGTTTGAGAAAAATTTTATGTGATATAATGTGAATGTCCGCATATTAGTATTTGAGTTAAAGGACAGGAGGAGAAAATAAAATCCCATGGAAATTATTTCCATGTAAAACGTAAATATTAGCATAAAACGTTAATATAAATTGAAATTTATGGCCAACTCCAAGGGTATGATGTTGGGATAAAATGGAAATAAAAATTTTCATGTGTAAATTTTATATTTATATTAATCAATAATTTTCTGTAACATTTATATAATTATATTTTTAATGATCAATATATTACTATGGATAAGACTTGGGTTGACATCGAGAGTATATATATTAACATTGCTTTATATTATTTGAGTTGAGACTTTACCTGTTGGTGGAGGAAGAACTACAGGTGAATGAATTAGAGGAGGAGGAGCGTGATTTTCGGTACCATTCCTGTAAAATTGTGCAGCTAGGATATAGAACTCTTCCCCTACACTTCCCAAACGAGTCCAGGGAATCGCTGATCCAATCACATCGGATAGGCAGCCATAACAATCAGGGCTGGACAGATCCTGCGTACATTGAGCAAGAACATAGAGTGTTTGGTTATCATTCAAAATAAATGATTGGGTCCAATATTTCTCAGCACTTGAGTCAGTCTCTCTGGCCACCTTAGCCAATGCATTCGACAATACTGAGAATCTAAAGGAGCTTTCCAAGTCATTAACTTTGGTGACATTCAAGTTGTCAAATCTTGGGCTCGTGCTCATTCTGTAGAAGAAGGGCTGATAAATGGAATGGAATAGCGAAGCAAGCAGTGATTGTACCAAATTATGGACTCTCCGGACGAGGGGCACTTAGAGACTATTCGATGGGTAGCGTTTACACACACACTGCCCACATAGGCGAGGAGGAATGTCCCCACGGCACATGAAGAGGCCGAACAGTGTGGCTTCAATGTCAGCCTTGTAGAATCTGTTGTTGCTAGAGCTGGTGACGTTCGAAGACAGGTAAAAGAGGAGGGTGTCAATCTCTTGTCGCCAACTATCGTAACCATCACTTGAGCAACTGTGAGAAAGATAACGAGGATCCTGTGAATATATTGAGTCTGTTTCTAAATGCCTTGTTGCAGGAAGGACTCCTCCTTGTCCTGGTGCATTGGTACGATAGAATGGATACAATTCGTACCTAACAGTACAACTAGGCGAAAAAGATTTCCAGCCCAGATTTCCTGTTGCTAGACGCATAAACCCTATAACGGATGTAAGACATTCTCTACAATCTTTGGGTGATATGTCCAGCGTACACTGAGCCAGGCAGAAGAGGGTCTGATTTTCAGAGACCTTTGCTTCCTTTGTGGCATATCTGTCACCAACAGGAGAAAAAGCAGCTTCATCTGCAGTTTCGTTCAATGTGTGGCCTAACAAAGGCACAAAGCTTGCCTGGTTGGAGACATTGGCGGCGGTCCACATGAGAACCTCGTACGTTGTTTCCACGGTGGAGAAGAAAGAACTATTGGAATACCGAACCATGCATATATCGTACCAAATTGTAGCCCGTGTGGAGAAATAGCACTCTGAGGATAGTTTCTGGGTTGCGTTCAGGACGCACTGTCCACAGAGTTGAGAGGGTACATCACCCCTGCACATGAACAGCCCATAGATTGCGTTGGAGGCATTTCTGTCGCTGACTGTGTCGTTGTAAAAATTTCTGAGTGTGGCATTGGAAGATAAGGAAGTGAGGAGGGTCATGACTTTCACTTGGAATGTGTTGTTTGCGGTGGTTGTATTTTCTGAGCAATCGCGTACTAAATAAGTAAACTCCTCAGCTTCAGGAGTTTGGAAGTTGAAGAAGCTAACAAGAATAAAGAGGAGGACAAGCTTGGAGGAATTTGAAGCCATAATATAATAAAGTGTGTTTAATCTTTCAGAACATCAGCTACCTAACTGTGGATGGAAGGAGTGTTGCAGTTTAGAGTTTGTCCAGAATCTTTGGGCATTACTGCGACCTGAATGCTGTTTGGTCCAGAGTTATAAAACAATCAACCAACTAAAATAGAAGAGAATTGGAATTGACACACAATATTTACGTGAAAACCCCTAATGATAAGAGAAACCATTGCAAGGTTAAAGATTTTGACTATGTGGAAGATAAAATTACACCTCTTAATCCTAAGGAGAACAATAACATCTCTTATATAGGAGAATACACCTCTCTATAAATATAAGAGAAACTTCAGAAAACACTATATATTTGAATGCTCTAATGTTTGTTCGATGTTGAAACAACGAATTCAGTTCTATTTATAGCCTCGGAAGTTACTTGCAACCAATGCACAATAACTCTCTCGTAATTTTCTCACATGATAAATTCCTGTGCATGTATAGCAACTTGTAAGTAACTCTCGTGATTTCGGTGCCTCCTTGTTTGACTTTATTATATGTGCAGGAGAAATTCTCCTGTGCACTTTGAAAATTTAGACAAAAAAGTGGCTTTATGCCTGACAATCTCCCACTTAAAGCCACTTTTGGAGAGCTTTCAAAACCTTTTCTCATCTTGCCAATTCTCTCCTGTCTACGTTTCTGATAGGCCATAAGAAGATCTACACCATTTAAACTTGTCAGTGTTGATCGGCTTTGTCATGACATCTAGGTTGTCTTTCGTGTGAATCTTTTGCAAATCCACATTTCCTTCTTCTACTACTTCGAACAAAATGATATTGGACTCCTATGTGCTTCGTCCTGAATGAAAGGCTGGATTCCTTGCAATGTGCAGGGCACTCTACTGTCAATACACAGTAATCTTTAACTGTTTGTGCCTGAGTTCCTCCATTAACCTTTGAATCCATATAGCTTCCTTGCAAGCTTGTGTAGCTGCCATATATTCAGCTTCTACAGAGCTACAACCTGTAACTTGGACAACCAGCTCAGCTCCACCTGCAAGTGTAAACACATAGCCTGGATAGATTTCCTTTTATCAAGATCACCTGCAAAATCTGAATCAACATATCCTCTGACAATGAACTCAGATCCTCCAAAACATAGTGCACCTGAGGTTCCTCTAATGTATCTAGGATCCTTTCAGCATTCCAATGCTCTTTTCTGATTCTCCATAAAGAACTACTCCAACTGCTTGAGCAATATCTAGCCTAGTACAAATCATGGCGTACATAAGGCTTCAGATGCATAGTGCTGAGACATTTCCATCCTTTCCACTTCACCTAGGACACATACTGAGGATAATTTGTAATTCAGGAAGTGGGGTTGAACTGGCTTACAATCTTGCATATTGAAGCGCCGCAAGATTTTCATCAAATAATTCTTCTGTAAAGCCAGATCTTCCTCCGTCTCTTCTGAATTTGCATAAAATCTTGTTTGCGGGTCCAAGTCCTTCATATCAAACTCCCTAGCTAACTGTGCCTTCAATTCCTGGATTCGATCTTTGTTGGGCCCTACCACCAACATGTCATTCACATACAACAACAGAATGATGAAAACATTGTTACCAAACCTCTTGTAGTATGTACAATGGTCTTAAATTCTGTTTATTCAAAGGCGAATTATGAAGGAATCAAATCTCTTGTACCAATACCTTGGCACCTGCTTTAACCGTACGAGATTTGGTCAACCTACAAACCAAGTTTTCTTTTCCTTGTTCCTCAAAACCTTCTGGTTAAGTATATAAATCTCCTCTTCAAGTTCTCCTTGAAGAAAAAGCGTTTCACATCTAATTGCTCAAGATGTAAATCAAATGCAGCACACATAGCCAATACTATTTCTGATAGTGGTAAGTTGATTGAGAAAATATCTCATTGAAATCGATACCTTCCTTCTGAGCAAATCCTTTTACCACCATCTTGCACGATATCGTTCTCTGATCATTGTCATCTCGTTTGATCTTATAGACCCATTTGTTGCCAATGGCTTTTCGATCTTTTGGAAGTGCAACAAGTTTCCATATCTTGTTCCTATGCAAGGCCTCCATTTCTTCCTCATGCTGCCATCACACAGAAGCATCTGTGCTACTCAAAGCCTCTTTGAAAGTTGATGGTTCTCCTTCTTCTGTCAGAAGAAAATGCATCGTGGCTTGCCATAACATAGTCTGAATGCCATGATGGTGGGTATGGCGTGTTGATCGCCTAACTTCGGTATTATTAGCCTCTTCTGGTACTTTTTCATCATGCTCTTGGCTCTCTTAGAATCATTTTCTAGACTTCTCATCTATCTAGATGTCATCATCTTTTAACTGTCATTTCTTTCTTCACTTTGTAGTTCATTTTCTGCAAATATAACATCCCTCCTGACAATAACCTTGCAAGCGTGGGATCCCACAGCGATACCCTTTACACGTCGCATAACCCAAGAATATACATTTCCTGGACTTTGGGTCCAACTTTGTTCTTTATTGGGAGTTATACATCATATATGGACACCCGAACACTTGTAGAGAAGAATAATCTCCTGGCTTGCCATTCAACATCTCCATTGGTGTCTTTAAACCAATCACGGTTGATGGTGACCGATTAATCATGTAACATGAGTTCACCTTCTCTATAAAGACTTGGCTAAACCTCCTGTTCTCAGCATTGCTCTTGTTCTTTCTAGAAGAGTCCTTTTCATCACTCTGCTACACCATTTGAGGTGTATGTGCAATGTGAATTGCCTTTGAACACCTTCATGCTTGCAAAATGCTAGAAAATCTCCATTAGTATATTCTCCTCCATTGTCCTCAAACACTTGATCCTTTTTCGGATTCAAGTTCTACTCTTGCTTTGAAGTCCCTGAATATTGGGAACACATCTGACTTCTTCTTGATTGGGTACACCCACAAGTCTCCTGGAGTAATCATCAATGAATGATACAAAATATTTTGCACCTCCCAAGGACATTTGGTGACTCCCACACATCAAAATGAATCAAGTCTAGAATATGCTTACTTCGAACTTGAACTACCAAACTTCAATCTATGCTACTTGCTTGTAACACGTGCTCACAAAACGGTAAATTCAATTAAGCAAAATGAGATTACCTGCAAGAACCTTCAAACCACGTTCCGACATATGGCCTAACTTGCAATGCCACATCATCGTCGTTTCTTCTTGACTTCCTATGCTATCATCCTCCTCCAACGTATCTCCTTGAAGCTTGTATAGATTTGCCTGGTCTTTCTTATCACCACAGAGCACCTTTAACAACTTTCAAGATCTCACCTTCAACATGGGTCTTGCATTCGAGGTCATCCAATTGCCCAATAGACAATATATTCTTCCTCAAGCCCTTCACGTGTCGCACTGAATTGTTCGAATGGAACCATCAAATAATTTTATTTTGATAGTACCAATACGGCAATTTCTAAGGCATAATCATCTCCCATGAACAAGATCCTACCAAAGGTTCATAACTGTAAAACCAGTACGGTGTGGAGTCATATGCCATGATGCTCCTGAATCCATCATCCAAATATCAGTGAGCCGTTTACTACCTTAAACCAATTTCCTCGCTCAGGATTTCTCCATCTCAGAGGTCTCGCAACATATCCTTGAGAGGTTGATGCTTCTGGGTTATCTACATTCTTCTTATTGTTCCAACAATCTTTCTTCAAGTGCCCTCTCATGCCACAACGGTAGCATTTAAAGTTCTTCCTTCTTCTTGACTTTGATCTACTCTGACCATGACTCCCTGAGTCACGCTCCATTGATCTTCCTCTCGTCACCAGGCGCCTCTGCTTGCTTGAGCTCTCCAATCTATCTTTCTTATTCTTGCGCCTGGACTCCTTCAAGAATAGCACCAGCGACATCATCAAAGGATAGACGTTGGTAGTATTATTATTTGTGATGTTGATGATGAGTTGATCATGAGTCAGGTAGACTTAAGTAGAAGCTCCGCACGTTCATTCTCCATTATCTTATAATCTGATGTTGTAAGCTGGGAGAATAAGGTATTCAAGATTATTGATATGGTTCGTCATAATGCAATTCACTTATCCGAGAGTATACAATCTCCTTTTAGAAATATTCTATTGTGAAGAAACTTGACCTCAAGTTTATAAGGCATCAAATCTCCTGCCTGTCTTCTTCCTCCAACACTAGACAATCCAAATCTACCATTGCAAGATAGATTGGCAACAGCATTATCATCCATCTCCTTCCACTTTTCATCAGGAACTTCTCTGCTGCCTTCATTCCTGGTAAGCAATTATCTTCCTCAAGATTGCCTTAATCTTCAATTTCCATAAGGAAAAATTATTCCCATTGAACTTCTCAAACTCAATTTTGCTACCATGGTGATGGATCTGTTTTTCTTAACGGTCACTTTTTTTTTTCACCGTGAATAGTACCGTATGTATGAATAGTTTAGTATACATGAACAGTCTTATACATGAATAGTCCATATACGTGAACAATTATATATTTATGTATATGAAACAAATCCATATACGTTAACAATCCTGGAAAAGTATACAACTACACGTAACATGACGAGAGTATAACCCGCGTGGACCAATGGCTCTTCAAGCACCAGGAAAAATTCTTTCTGATGTGGAAGATTAGCAGCTCAACAACAGCATACTAAAAAAAATCCCGTACCAAAGCTCTAATATCATTGTTGGTAAGAGTTATAGAAAGATCAAGCAACTAAAATAGAGTTGAGAGAATTGGAATTGACACACAATATTTACGAAAACTTAATGACGAGGGAAAAACCAGCAACCTAGAAGATTTTCACTATGTAGAAGATAAAATTACACCTCTCTCTAATACTAAGAAATAATAATACCCTCTTATCCTAGGAGAATACAACCTCTATAAATATAGAGAAACTTTAGAAGACACTATATATTTGAATGCTCAATGTTTGTTAAAATGAAACAACGAATTCAGTTCCATTTATAAGCTAAAGTTCCTGTGCAACTAATGCACAGGAACTCTCTTGTAATTTTGATGCATGATAAATTCCTGTGCCTACATAGTAACTTATAGTAACTCGTAATTTTGATGCCTCCTTTTTTAACTTTATTATATATGCACAGTAAAAATTCTACCATTCATTTTGAAAATTTTTACAAAAAATGGTTTTATGCCACTGTCAAATGCGTGAAGTAGAAATACTTGCTTTCCCATCGTGGCAAGTCAACAAAACAAATCAGTCAAGCTAGTGCTCGTACGTCCATGCATCTGCCATGGAAATTGTCCGGTTAGTAGCTTTATTTCAACGTCAAATTTCACCGTCCAACACTCCTTCCAACACCTTATCTTTAACTCGCATACTTCCACGTACATCATCCTCATTCACATAAATGCCTTTCTTTAATAATTTACATAAATGTTTATACAATATAATGTGTATAAAATGTAAATTGAAAAAATAGGTACTCCATTTTATCTATTACTACCCCCATTCAATTAGCTTTTTATGTAATTATCCTAAAATGCTCTTTTATTCTTCATAATTAATAAGCTAGTTATATTATTATTCTAATATTATTCAAACTTATTATTAATTATAAATATTTTAAAAATATTCTGTTAAAATTTTATTATTTGTGTTTCTATACATTTTTTCATTTTGTAAAAGAATTATATTTCACGAAAAATACCTTTCTATTTTACGAAAACCATATTTTTCTACTAATTAACGTAATAACTAGTAAGTATGTTAGATTTTTTTTATTTGATAATATATATACCATTTAGATTGGTGTAGATGTATACCATGTCGCAATATCACATATACCCCAAATTATACTTAATATTTATAAAATTTTAGCTGATATTAAATAAAAATATTATACTAGTAATCGTTACATTAGGCTCTCATTATTAAAATTTTCCAATTTGTTATTTTCTTTTTTAAAAATTCAGGTGATATAATACATCAAGTCAATTAGCCACTTATATAATAAGTTACAAGGACAGGCGTGGTTAAGATTCAATCATATGTGAGATTAACTGTTATATTTACAAAAGCAAGAGAAATTGCATGTGGAAAATTGCACAAATTTAAAAGTCAAGGTCTAAATTAGAAACACCTAAAATAATGAGATAAAATGTATTTAATCTTTAATAAATGACAAATCAATTATTGTATTAAATATATATAGAGTATATTTCCTCTTGAGCAGGATCTATAGACATATTGAAGATCCCGTGCTTTAGTAGTTTGGAGGTTGAAGAAGCTAACGAGAATAAAGAGGAAGACAAGCTTGGAGGAATTGGAAGCCATAGTGAAGGGTAACAGGGTCTGTTTAATCTTTGAGATCAACAACTACCAAGCCGTGTGGATGGAGATTAGAGAATATTGTTGCAGTTTGGAGTTTGTCAAAATTGGCATAGGACAATTTTGAGCTAGCAGCACACACAACACACATATAAGGGAAAACCTACAAGCCATTACTATTAATTCTATTATGCATTGCTATCCTTATCAGGACTTTACTTTTGGTGAAGCTATGGACTCCCAAATAGGTTTATCAGGATAGAACAATGTTGTACTCAACGAATGAGTTAGTAATTTAAAGAAAGATTTGCACAAAAACAGTATAACACTTAGAAGAATCAACTGATCAGATCCTTCTATCTTGAACTAGAGAACAAGAGAAGAGAGTCAAGGAGACCCAAGAGAATCTCCGGTTATGAAAACACCAATGAAGGAGTGGAATCCTGAACACTATACAACAATGTGGATAAAACAATTGTGTATGGAAGATAGATGACAAAGTTGTGGGAAAGCCAAACAAAAATAGGGATCTCCTGCCCAACAGTCCTCTCAGAAGTTGATAATAAACGAGTCATTACGTATCTTCAAGGAAAACAAAAAATTAAAGGTGGTATAATCGTGTGACCAATTTTCACAGACTAAAATGAGAAGCCTGGCTGACTGTGTCAGAGTCCCAATTCCAAACCGAGCAGACAACGGAGCAGTGAATCAGAAAGTCAATCCAGAAGAGAGAAAGTACCTGATCTTTATCTCCTGAACATGCCTATCTGAGATGGAATATAGCAAGGTGTAGTTCTTGAGATCAAAGATCTTGTATACGCTGATACCATTGGATGAAAGGTTAGATAGAATAACAAGTGGATAAACACAAAAGCATCCAGTATAAGTGGAATAAAAATAGAAGAAAATGAAGAAGGTACCTAAATTGGATGAATTGTTTCCGCCTCAAAGTTACTGTTAAAACTGGGTGATGCCAATGTGAGCACATTTTTCATTGCTGGCTCACGACCTTCAGAGGCTTACTGGGCTTTTTTATTCCAATGGAAATTCTCTCTCTTCAATAGTTGTGTCAGGGGCCTCACAATCTACCCTGCCTAAGCCCACAAAGCCTCTTGATATCCTTAGGAATTGGCCATTGCTTAATAGCTTCAATCTTAGAAGGGTCTGCTACTCATTGACCAGAAATTTTGTGCCCATTCTAACTCAGTTTTGCCAAAGCCACACCTCTTGTAGTTCACTCACAGCGCATTCTTCTTCAACACTTCCAACAACATCCTCCAGTGAGTGAAATAGATACTTTATGTAGACTGTAAACCAAGATATTACCAAAGAAAACCAACACAAATCTACTGAAAGCCAAAAACAAACACCCACTCTGCCTGGCATGTTACCAAAATTTCCATCACCCCAATTCCTGAGATATGAGGATGGTCATTCTGCCTTTTCCCACCCATCTTTTGATTGCAGCCACCAAGGATCCCTAGATTGAGAGTTTTGCTACCAAAATTCAATGTGTATATGTAACTATATGCTCTGGGGGACTATCTCCTGCATACAAAGGAAGATTAATGTAAATATAGAAATCTCAGAACAAATAAGAGAAAGAAAGTATTAGAAAACAGATAACAAAGTCTCAAACTCCAGGGATAACTCCTCTTTAGTCTCATCTTCCAATGGCTCACCCACATTCTTAGACCAGTTTAAGTTCAGCCTATGCTTCCTCCTCCTTCTCCTATAAACTTGGGCTAAGGTGTTTCATATATAAAAAAATATGCTTGTCTTGGAATGTTTGTGTGTGTGTGTGTGTGTGTGAGTGTTGTTAAATATCAGCCATGGCGGCGCCATGTGATGGAATTTGACGTGTTGCCATGTGAAAGTGAATGGCGGTGCAGGCATGACGGAATTTAGGTGGCGCTAAGGCAAAATGCTAGAAAAACCCTTTTTTCTTAAATACATAGGGTATTTTTGGGATTTCGGGTTCCAATAATAAAACCCTTTAGTTTTGCGGCCATCTATCTTCTCTCCTCTCAGTCCTCTCTCTCTCTCGGTCTCTCAAGTCTCTCGGCTTCACCTCTCATTTTTGCTCTTCTCGGGATCCCATTTGACGGCGGCGGTGGGGCCACCACGGGCGTGGCGGGCAGCAAGCAACTCATCATCTTCTTCTTCTTCCTTAAGTTCTATTTTCTTTTTCTATCATCGCGCAACGGAGCTATCACTCTCCTTCACACACGAGCTCCCTATCTATGCATTGCCGCCGTTCTCCTCCTCCTAAGCCTATCCTGGCCGTCGCACAACCTCTAACCGCCGGTCTCCAATGTTTGCGTCTCCTCGCAAATCTGCGTTTGCTCTTGCTGTCTCTTCTTCTTCTTTTTTATTTTTTGGAGGTTAGATATTTAGATTTAGATATGGTTTCATTTCTCTCTCTTTGGGTTTTGCATGCCTTGGTAAGTGGATCTTTGACATGTGTTGGTTTTTTTTTTGAGTCAAGGCCATGGGCGTAGATTAGGTTGTGTGGGTTTTCTTGGGCTCTCATTTTTATTTTTGGGTGTAAGGATGTGATCCTATGTTAGTGTTCTTTTATTTTTGGGGAGAATATTGTTATTGTTTCATTACGATTAAAAACTTCATTATGACCTTAAAAAAAATTAATAACTACCACATATTTTTGCTTATTTTTTATTAGGTGTTATTTGAATGAATTAGTATGTTAATTGTGTGTTTGTGGTTTTGATTATATCTCTAAGGCTTTGATTATGTATTATGTCTTTGTATTTTATTTTTTTTATATATGTTTTTATATATTCTATAGTCCGCATGGCGTCGGTATAATCCGCAAAGCCATCTGCCATATTTTTACGGTGGTTTTTAGCTCGCCATCTGCCATTGACAATCTTTGAAACGGGGTCGGAATGCTCGAGTTCTTGGCGAAGCCCCCCTAAGTTTAAAAATGCTCATGAAGCTGTCAGAAACTAAAGGGCGGAACCAAAAGCCAATGATCGCTCTGCCTCCTTTTGTTATCGTTGATGAGAATAGGAAGGTTGTTGGTCCAATAGTTAATGGTGATGCTATTGTTACATTCAACTTCGGGCGGATCGTATGGTTATGATTGCTAAGGCTCTTAAATATGAAGATTTTGACAAATTTGATAGGGTTTTTTTCCCAAAAATTCGCTACTGGAATGCTTCAGTATGATGGTGAATTGAAGCTTCCAAGTCATTACCTTGTTTCTACAGGAAATTGATAGGACTTCTAGTGAATATTTGGTGTACAATGGTATTCGGACTTCTGCTTGAGGTCAGTATCACTACTTTAATCATTAGTAGGATTTTCATGTTCTTGTAATAATATCATGCAAATTCTTAACCTTTCTAATTACTTATCTTGATCATGAACGTTTTCGAAACATGTAATGATGCATGAGAAGTTTTCTTCGTTTTGAGCCCTTACCCCTGGGGTTTATAAGATAACAATTTGGTGGGGTAAAAATAGGAGGTAGAAATTAATATCTCATTTCTTGAAACCACCTTTTGGCTACCAAGTTTGGGTTAGGTGACAATACTATTTACCTTGAGCATACTTCATTATCTAGAACATACCTGTTAAATAAGGGGCATCATAGTCATTTGAATGAGTTTCTTCAACAGTGAGATGTTAAATTTTGTCACATCACATGCTCTTGAAACGGAAACCGCTCTGGGTATTTTAATAAAGATCTGGGGCAGTATGTGCAATACCTAGTGACTCGGGGATTACATTCAATGTGCAACCAAAAATGAAGGCATTAAATCCTGAAAGGGCAAGGGATGCTATTCTTAGTAGGAAATTTGATCAGGTAATCAAATGGATCATCAGGTGATTTTGCAAATCGTTGTCTTGTTAAACTTTCACTTACTCTTTTATTTCCTGTGTTGGCAGGTACATGTCAACCTACAAAATGGTGACATGGTGGGGCATATGGGTGACATTGAAGCAACAATAGTGGTCTGCAAGGCAATTGATGATGCAAGTGAAGGTATGACCTCTATTTACCTGTGTGTTTCTATAACTACAACTTGATAAATTTTTTTTGTACTCTATCTTAATAATTCTTTAAATCACTTATAGGCTTCTATTTCACCAGAAAGTATGCGAGGGTTATTTTAGTGAGAAGGCTAATCTCATATGAGAAATGAGAGAGTAATCTCTCATATGTTACATTAAGTCATGTGACTTAGACATTTCGTGCATATCTCTTCTAAAATGACAAGGTTGTGTCAAGCACTAAGATGAGATGTTCCAAATGCATTTTTCCATTTTTTAGCATATTAATTGGTCAACTTAAGGTATTAGATCACTTGTCCTATTTTTTGTCCCACCACTAAAATTGTCAATTTGTCACCAAAAGTAGACATTAAATATGAGAGTTTTTTTTTTTTTCGCTTGATGTTAGGAGCGTCCACAATGGCAATTAAATAATATATTTGGAATCCCCCATTCCTTTTTTTCCTTTTTCATCTCTCATATTCATAGTGGTTGGTTATATCCTTAATCTTAGGAAATAGTTCATTTCATTGCTGATTAAATGAATAATGAAAGAAGCGAATCTTGCTAAAAGGAAACAAACAAGGGAGGTGTAAGGCTAAATAGCTACTCGTGTCTCGATTGTATTAATTAATGCATATGTACATTTGTAATTGCAGATGATTCTTGATGCAATAGAGCAAGTGGGTGGAATTTATGTGTAATCCTGCCATGGCAATGCAGAGGACATGGTCAAAGGGACAAATTGGAAAACCTCTTCTAGACAAGAGTGGAAATATCAGGTCTTACTTCCCACACTCTTCAGCCGTAAGTTCCACAAATTCCATTTAGTCACTGATGAGAACTTTAAATGTATTACAATATTCTTTACTTTCAATGAGATATAGATGAGTTGTGGAATCTTAAGAAATTATTATCTGGTACTATACGGATTTCATTGTTAAATATTTAATTAATTTGAACAAATGTCTAAAAATATTGACATCTATTTTCAAAGGCATCAAAATAGACTACAAGCTTCATTTTGGTTCCAACTCTCTAATGTTTTCCCTGCTTTTTAAGGTGCCAATTGCCATTGGAGGTCCTGGATTGTCTCCAAGTGTTCAGGTTCCAAAATGATGTTCCATGGTGGGCTGGCCAACGTTCTATGACTGTAACAAATCTCCATGGATTTGAGGCTCCAAGTGACTATGAAACAACTCTCATAGAAGTAGCTGATAACTAGGGAACACCCTTAGATGAACTATAATTTGCACAACTATAGGGAAGGTTGGTTAGCCCTTTAAATAATTCAAAAGTTTCATTCCTCCTCACAAATGATGGGTTTTGTTCTTTGAATTATTAATGGTGGTATTAGTTGACGACAGGATAACTGATTAATGGCCATTTGAGTGTAGTTCTTATCTTTTTTAAAACTCTCCTTTATTACCCTGAATAATTATTGAATCATTATATGTGATTAGCCTAGTCAACTTAGCTAAGTATCTATTAAGCTCTAGTTATGCATGTGATGCGGGATGTTGATAGAAAAATCTTAAGGTATCTATTATAGTTGCATACTTGGCCTAATTGGTTTCTATATGTGTTTAATTTTGATGATTTAATTGAGTTTTCATAATTGGGCTAATTGGATTTAATTGTCAAAACTTGGTTAATTTCGGATTTTACACTCACTATAACCTTTCTATCTTGCACAGATCATTTTGGGCTCTACAAATATCGGATTTGGGTGATTTTGGTGTCTTCTGAAAGCTACGACCGAGATCTACAATTTTGGGTTTCACAAGCTTCATCAAATTCGGCCCGATTCATGGCCTAATTGGGCTGCAAATGCGGAGCTCGTGCTGACACGGGTCCAAGACCTTTCCTCACATAATTGGGCATATCTCACTCATTTCTGGTCCAAATGAGTCATATAATATGTCTATGGAAAGCTTATCCAGAGAGGATTATTTTATCCAGATCAGATTTGGAAATCTGGAATTATTTGATAGATAACATCTGGATAAGATGTAATCCGAGGGGACACTTTTGATTGGAGGAAATCCTTCTTTAGATTTTTCAACTTTATCTTATCTTTTCATTTTCTATTTAAGCCTAAGTTGTTCATTCAAAGAAAAAACATCAGAACCTATCATCTCTACTTGTCTTTTCATTTTTCCTTTGTATTAGAAATAGAGCTTTCAATAGAGATGTCTATGGAAGGCTAAACTTCTTTCAATCCTTGACATCATAGATAATTGGTTTGAATTTGGAGTTTCTTGTTTTGTAATTTTCCATTTTTGTATGTATGCTTTCCTTTCTCAACTTCAATTTCAAATATGAATTCAGTTATTGAACATGATTATGTTTGAATTATATCTGATTAGATATCAGGACCGAATTGTTGTTGAAATCAAGTAGGCTAAGTCACTGATTAGTTATCCAGGTTAACCAACTGCATGTAATGAATGTTCATTTAAAATTGCGATTGTGATTTGAAGGTTGTTGAATGATAACTATATGATCATATAGTTAATTTGGGTTAACAAAGTAGCATCCGGATTTGGACTCTTTTGAACCATGATGAATTCTCCAATAATCGTGATGTCTTGGATTGATTCTTTGATCAATAGCATTTCATTCTGTTTCTATCATTTTACATTCTGAAAATCACAAACCCCCCTTTGTTGTATTTAGCAATTTTGGTTTGATAACATAACACGTGTATCCTTAGGAAGAATGACCTGAGTTACCTTATACTACAAATAAGGGGATTTAGACTATTTTGATAGTGGACTCGAGTGCATATCAAAATTTGGCGTGGATTCAGGGATACACATATTATGTTATCTCATCTTATATATAAGTAAGTGTTGAATAATTCTCTTATTGTTTGTCACTAATAGTGGTTTCAAGCTGTTTCTTTTACTATTAAGTGAAAATACAAGTAATTTTGACTTTCTTATATTACCCTTAAAAAATTCATAAAAATCAAAAAAAATGATTGCCTTGGTATGCTTATTTTTCCCAAATTCCTTCGTTTAGGCCATTTTTTATTTTTTTTTATTGTTTTCACTATTTTTAAGAATGAAAAAAATTGGTGAGCTTACTTCCCTAGCATTTTAGAGTAATTTTGTGGTGTTATTTATTTTTAAAAAAATAGCTAATACGATTTTTCAATTTCTATTTTATTTTGAGTATATAGGCTATTTTGAGTTGTGTGCCTGAATTCTATCTATGCTGTTTGTATGTGCATGACAAGGTCTAATCCTGGTGAATTATATGCACATGATCCTGAAATAGATAGAACTTTTCATAGATTGAATAGAGTAAATAGGAATTTAGCTTTTGATAATACTATCAAGGTAATCAAAGTGTTGATTTAACTGATAGTGCATTTGATGTGCATCTGAAACTAGTGTTGATAATATGGCTAATGGCATGAGCAAAGCTTTGAAAGAATTAGCTCACCTGATGTTGCATATCAACCTTTGTGTATTCAATATCCTTAGTTAGAGGTGCCATTTGAGCTTAAGTCTGGTCTAATTCATTTGCTGCCAAGTTTCATGGTCTTGCAGGTGAAGATCCTAATAAGCATCTTAAGGAGTTTCATGTTGTGTGCTCAACTATGCGACCTCAAGGAGTCCCGAAGAGCATATCAAGTTGAAAGCATTTCCTTTCTCTCTAGATGCGAAGCAAAGGATTGGTTGTATTACTTTCATCCAGGGTTCTCTACTACCTGGCATGAAATGAAAAGATTATTCTTAGAGAAGTTTTTTCCCTCATCAGAACAACATCCATTAGAAAAGATATTTGTGGAATCAGGACAACCTGGAGACATTATATGAGTCCTGGGAGAGATTCAAAAAGTTGTGTGCAACATGTCCTCACCACCAGATTAGTGACCAGCTTCTCATCCAATATTTCTATAAAGGATTGATTCAAAATGATAGAAATATGATTGATGCAGCAAGTGGTGGAGCATTGATGGACAAGACACCTCAGAAGCCAGAACTCTAATTGCTAACATGGCAGCTCACTCAGCAATTTGGCTCGAGATCTTTGCACCAGTTAAGGGAGTGAATGAGGTGACTTGACTCGAGAGTCAAGGCTGGATAATAACTGAGCTTACTTCTCTTGTTAGACGGCTCAGTGTTGGACAGCACCAAGCAAATCAAGGTAGCAAATCAATTTCCCAAAGTATGCAGCATATGCCACCACAGATCACTCCTGATGCATGTCCTCATTACAGAAGCTCGTCAAGGAGTGCAAGACCCAGCTGAGTCCTGGAATGTTCATTGGGCGGCAACGGCAACCATCAGACCAACAACGCAAAAATATGATCCATTTTTTGAGAGGTATAATCCAGGGTGGAGAGATCATCCTAATTTGAGAGATGGTCCTGTGCGGCAAAATGTACCACGCAACAAAGATTTCGAGAGGACCAGGTCCAAGTCAAAGCAATAAGTACCAGGCACCTCCATTAGACGGCGCGGAATATACAACAAAATATGATGCAACCCATGCAAGTACCAAGTCAGATCCTACATTGGAGGATTTGGTGAAACAAATGGTGACCGTAACCTCCAAGTTCCGCAGAATGTGAATTCTACAATTCATGACCTAGAAGACACAATGGACGGTGGCAACTTCAGTCAATAAGATGCAGTCAGAAGGTTCAGGCCAAATTCCTTCTCAATCAGTCATTAATCCAAAAGGGAATGTGAGTGCTATTACCTTGAGAAGTGATAAGGAGTTGGAGAAACAAAAAAAAATGAATCTGCAAGTGATGAAGAAAAAATAAAACAAGGAAAAAATGAGCAAAAAAATAGAAATTTAGAAAAAGTCAAGTGTTGCAGATCTAATTTGATACCTCCATTGCCCTTTCCCAACAGAATAGCTCAAACAAGGAAATCAGCTGAAGTAGATAAGGAGTTGTTTGACACTTTTAAAAAGTGGAGGTCAACATCCCCTTTTGGATGCCATAAAGCAGATCCCAAATATGCAAAGTTTCTTAAGGAGTTGTGCACTCATAAGAGGAAGCTGAAAGGTCATGAAAAGGTGAGCATGGGGGAAAATTTCTGCATTAATTCAGCCCAACATACCTAAGAAGTGCAAAGATCCAGGTACTTTCACAATCCCTTGCACCATAGGTAACTCCAACTTTGGGAATGCAATGTTGGATTTAGGTGCCTCCATAAATGTCATGCCTACATTATTTATAGATCATTGAAGCTTGGAGATTTGAAACCAACTGGTGTGGTAATCCAATTAGCCAACAGAGCACTACACATCCAAGGAGTACTTGAAGATGTGCTTGTTAAGGTGAATGAGTTAATTTTAGCTGATTCTATATTCTAGAAATGGAGGATGAGACATCAAATGGACCCACATTGATTTTGGGAGACCTTTCTTGAAAACGGCAAAGACCAAGATAGATGTGGATCAGGAACTCTTCTATGGAGTTTGGTGATGATGTTGTGCGTTCAACATTTTTTATGCAATGAAACATCCTTCAAAGAGCATTCTCTTTTCTATCTTGATGTCATTGATTTTCTAGTTGATGATTATGCGGATTTAAGCTTGAATATGATGATTTTGACGATTTCCTGATTGTGAAGAGTTCAAATGTGTTGAGATTAATTCTATAGATGCTAGAAAATGTTTATGCGATTTAAAGGGACCACCACTACCATCCATTATGCGAGCCACCAACTTTAGAGTTGAAGGCTCTACCTTTACACTGAAATATGCTTACCTAGAGGCTAATGAGAAGCTCCAAGTTATTGTGGCAAATGATCTCCAACCAGATCAAGAAGATAAGTCCTCCAGATGTTGAGAGATCACAAGAAAGCTATTGCTGGTCTTTCAGCTGACATTCCAGGGATTAGTCCTTCCACTTGTATGCATCGGATATTGTTAGAGGATGATGCCGACTGAAGACGTCATAGAGGCGGCTAAATCCTACCATTTTGGAGGTAGTGAAGAAAGAAGTCAGCAAGTTAGGGCGGGATCATATCCTATAGATAGTGAGTGGGTTAGTCCTTTGCAAGTGGTTCCTAGAAGACTGGCATGACTGTTGTGAAGAATCAGGATAATGAATTGATTCCAACTAGAGTCTAGAATAGTTGGAGAGTGTGTGTAGATTCAGGAAGCTAAATCAAGCCACTCAAAGACCATCCCTCTTCCATTCATTGATCAGGTGTTAGAAAGGCTTGCAGGCAATTCTCATTATTGCTTCTTGGATGGATTCTCAGGTTACCTTCAAATCCATATTGCACCAAAGACCGCATAAGACTACTTTTACTTGTCCATTCGGCACTTTTGCCTCCAGGAGGATGCCATTCGGTCTGTGCAACGCTCAGGTACTTTTCAGAGGTGCATGATGAGTATTTTCTAGATCTTTAGAGAGTTGCATGGAAGTATTTATGGATGATTTACTTTTCGGGTCCTCATTTGATGCATGTTTAGAAAGTTTGTCTAGAGTCTTGGATAGGTGCATTGAGACTAATCTTGTGTGAATTTTGAGAAATGTCATTTTATGGTGACGAGGGATAGTCTTGGGCATTTAGTATCTAGGAGAGGCATTGAGATCGATAGGGCCAAGATAGATGTTATTGTTTCTTTACCTTACCCGATCTATTGCGGGAAGTGCGTTCTTTTCTTGGCCATGCAGGTTTTTCAGGAGATTATCAGGATTTCAGCAAGATAGCTTTGCCTCTATCCAGGATTGTTGCAAAGGAAGTAGAGTTTGTTTTTGATCTACCTTGTCAACGGCATTTGATGAGTTGAAGAGACTCACTCAGTCCCCATATCCAACCACCTAATTGGGAATTTCCCTTAAGCTGATGTGCGATGCCTTAACCTTGCACTTGGAGTCTCTAGCTCAAAGAATTGATAAGATGTCTCATGTTATAGCCTATGCTTCACGAACATTGGATACAAGCTCAAACTAACTATACTACCACTGAGAAAGAACTTTTGGCTATTGTTTTTGCATTAGACAAGTTTCGTTCTTATTTACTTGGTTCTAAAGTGATTGTCTTTTAGATCATGCAGCATTGAAGTTCTTATTGAAAAAGCCAGATGCAAAGCCAAGGTTCATTCGTTGGATGTTACTACTTCAGGAGTTTGATATAGAGATCAAAGATGGAGCGGTGCACAAAATTTGGTACTGATCACTTGGCGATCCTGACCCTTTGCCTATCAGAGACGATTTTCCTGATAGACGGCTTATGCATCTCATGATACCAACCCTTCCCCCTGGTTTGCTGATTTAGTTAATTTCTTGCTTGCATCTGTTCTACCCCAACATGCATCTAGGTCATAGATTGCTAAATTAAAAAGTGATTCCAAATACTATGTGTGGGATGATCCATATTTATGGAAATTTTGTAGTGACCAGGTAATTTCGGTGCATACAATCATGAAGATCAGATCAATACTTCATTTCTCTCATGCCTCCCTGTTGGAGGGCACTTTGGACCACGCGGACAGCTGGGAAAGTCCTGGACTCTGGTTTCTATTGGCCTACCATTTCAATGCACATGAGATTTACAACTTGTGGCGGTGCAAGAAGGATCAGCCATTACTCGTAGGGAAATGCCCAAGCAACCTATTCTCTTTTGTGAGGTTTTTGATGTATGGGGTATTGATTTTATGGACCCTTTTCCTAACTCTTTTGGATTTGCATATGTCTTGCTTGTTGTTGATTATATATCCAAATGGGTGAAGGCCAAGGCCACCAAGACTAATGACGCACGTGTTGTTGCGGATTTTGTCAAGTCTAACATATTTTGCAGGTTTCGTGTGCCTCGTGCTATCATCAGTGACCAAGGGAGTCATTTCTGCAATAGGACCATAGAAGCTTTGCTTGGAAGTATGGGGTTGTTCATAGAGTTTCTCCTCATCATCCACAAACTAATGGGAGGCTGAGGTTTTTAATGAGAGATCAAGAAAATTTTGCAAAAAGTAGTGCAACCGAACAAGAAAGATTGGAGCCGTAGGCTTGAGGATGCTCTTTGGGCTCACAGACCGCTACAAACACCTATAGGGATGTCCCCTTTTCGAGTTGTTTTTGGTAAAGCGTGCCACCTTCCAGTGGAGATTGAGCATCGTGCATATTGGGCAGTGAAGTGTTGTAATATGGATTTTGACAAAGCAAGTATGGAAAGAAAACTTCATTCAGGAACTTGAGGAGCTTCGTTTGGAGGCTTATGAGAATTCTAAGTTTTATAAGGAGAAAACCAAGATATTTCATGACAAGATGATTTCTAGAAAGAATTCTCTGTTGGCCAAAAAGTGCTTTTGTTCAATTCTCGTCTTAAGCTCATAGGATAAGCTTCGTTCAAGATGGGATGGCCCTTTTGTTATAACTAACATTTTTCCTTATGGTGCAGTAGAGATCAAAAGTGAATCTAGTGACAAGAGTTTCAAGGTAAATGGTCATCGTAGAAGCATTTTCATGAGAACCCAACATTGGTGGGAACAACTTGAAGAGCTATCCGTAGTGAAGCCTACTTTCCCTCAAGTGCAAATTTTTCCACCTTGATAAAGGAGTTCCTCCTTTGCCTTTAATTGCACATGTTTCTTTATCTTTTGTTTTGTGATCACATCGAGGACAATGTGTAATTTAAGTGTGGGAGTCTTTTAGAGTTAGGATTTTATCTTTCTAAGTCTTTCTAAAATAAAATAAAATAAAAATTTGTTTTGGCTTTGTGCTCAAGTTTTCATGACATGATATGGATGGATTCTTGGCATTTTTAGTGAGCATTGATGATCAATTGATGGACCATTTGTGGTAGATTTATCCCTTGAGAGTTTTGAGCCTTCAACATATGAATGATTGTTTTCCTTGCTAGTGTGTTTTCACTCATGTTTGCTGGTTACTCTAGAACTTGACTTGACTCTTGTTGAAGCTTTTGATTCACATGCATGTAATGAGATGATTTAGGTCATTTTTGTTTTTGTGCTACTTGCCAAATTAGCCTACCTTCACTGATTCCATTGTTTACCTATTTGAGCCTATTTTAACTATCCTTTGTTTTATAACTCATTGCAAGCTTATGAAGTGAAAAACAATAATTCACCCTAACCTTAGGAGTAAAAGAGCTTTGGAATGAGTTCTTAAATAAGTGTAAAGGTGTATCTTTTATTTCAAAAAAATAAAAAAATAATAATAATAAAAAAAGAAGAAAAAAAAATGTTGAAAAAAAAATATATAGTTGTGTTTATTTGTAAATACTATAGATGTGCATGTTGGTGAGTTTGAAAAAGAAAAAAAAATTGGTTGATGAGAGTCAAAATGGAGTTCATTGGTGTTGAATTGTATCTCTTGGGTAACTTTGCATGTCCATTTGGAGTCATTCTTCATTGCTCTTTTAGTCTCTTAGGTTGATAGCTAGTATCCTTTCTTGTATCCTTCCTTACCTTAACCCCGCTACAACCTGAAAAGTCCTTTTGATCTTTATGTGCATGTGTTTTAAATGTTGATGTTAGAGACTTGTCAAGCTTATGGTAGTGTTAACATTCATGATGTGCTTTGAGTCTAAATACAAGCCTAAACACTTGAGAGTTTTCTTAGTGAGATTCTATTACTCTTGGTTCATCTTTTGATTGGATTTGTCTTCTTGTTCATTGGAGATGTTAAGAAAATATTCATATGTGTTCTGAATTCTTGTGCATAAAGTGTTTGTTCCTTGTTCCCAATCATACATTTTGAGGTCCCTAGGATTCAACTTATGGATTTTGCCCAGGAGTGCAAAAGACTAAGTGTGGGGGAATTTGATAGAGAAATTTTAAGGCATCTATTATGGTTGCATACTTGGCCTAATTGGTTTCTACATGTGTTTAATTTTGATGATTTAATTGAGTTTTTCATAATTGGGCTTCATTGGATTTAATTGTCAAAACTTGGTTAATTTCGGATTTTACACTCACTATGACCTTTCCATCTTGCACAGATCATTTTGGGCTCTACAAATATTGGATTTGGGTGATTTTGGTGTCTTCTGAAAGCTAAGACCGAGATCTACAATTTTGGGTTTCACAAGCTTCATCAAATTCGGCCCGATTCATGGCCTAATTGGGCTGCAAAGTTGCAGAGCTCGTGCTGACACGGGTCCAAGACCTTTCCTCACATAATTGGGCATATCTCACTCATTTCTGGTCCAAATGAGTCATATAATATGTCTATGGAAAGCTTATCCAGAGAGGATTATCTTATCCAGATCAGATTTCAGAAATCTGGAATTATTTTGATAGATAACATCTGGATAAGATGTAATCCGAGGGGACACTTTTGATTGGAGGGAAATCCTTCTTTTAGATTTTTCAAGCTTTATCTTATCTTTTCATTTTCTATTTAAGCCTAAGTTGTTCATTCAAAGAAACACATCAGAACCTATCATCTCTCTACTTGTCTTTTATTTTTCCTTTGTATTCTAAATAGAGCTTTCAATAGAGATGTCCATGGAAGGCTAAACTTCTTTCAATCCTTGACATCATAGATAATTGGTTTGAATTTGGAGTTCTGTTTTGTAATTTTCCATTTTCGTATGTATGCTTTCCTTTCTCAACTTCAAATATGAATTCAGTTATTGAACATGATTATGTTTGAATTATATTAATTATAGGCAGAATTCGATTGTTGAAATCAAGTAAGGCTAAGTAACTGATTAGTTATCCAGGTTAATCCAAACTGCATGTAATTCAACATTCATTTAAAATTACGATTGTGATTTGAAGGTTGTTGAATGATAACTATATGATCATATAGTTAATTTGGGTTACAGAGTAGCATCCGGATTTGGACTCTTTTGAACCATGATGAATTCTACCAATAATCGTGATGTTGGGATTGATTCTTTGATCAATAGCATTTCATTCTTTCTCATTTTTACATTCTGAAAATCACAAACCCCCTTTTGTTGTATTTAGCAATTTTGGTTTGATAACATAACATGTGTATCCTTAGGAAGAATGACCTGAGTTACCTTATACTACAAATAAGGGGACTTAGACTATTTTGATAGTGGACGCAGGTACATCAGATGTCATGTTGGAATGGCTTTATTATTGATCTTTCTCATTGATGCTTTACAGAGCTTGCATCTTGTTTAAGTGCTAATAAAAAATCTTATAGAAAATCATGAGCCACTAGGATTGAAAATGGTTTGTTGTGACCATAGAAATGTTGGCTTCCATTACACTTATTTCTCTAAATAAGCTTTACCAATAAATGAGTATCATTTGAATTTTCTTGAATAGAACATATCTGAAAATAATTTCTAAGGCAAAAACTAAGGTATTCAAAACATGTTACTAAATAATTGACTGAAGTAAGATGAAAATCAAAGATGCCGTTTGTTATGGCTAGGGCTATGTCTATACATTTATGATTATTCATCCCTGGCTGTATGTGTCTTGTTTTAAGGGTTCAATTTAGTATATTCATTATGAACTAGGTGAAATGAATTCTTAATACTTTATTTTTCTGGAGTCCTTAATTCCTTTAATTGTGTTTAATTTGATTTTGTCTGTTTTGATTCTTGCTCCTCTAGTAATTTCATTAGTTTAAATACTTCTAATTGGTGATGATTGTGATAGATAGTTTATTCAATCCTAATAGAAATTATATTCATATTTTACTCACTTTTTATTTCATGATTGATTCATCTGCACTTTTAAGTGCTACCAATTATGGTCACTATTACTTGCACATTGTGTTGGTCTTTAGTCTCAGTAATAACTTCCAACTATATATTTTGTGCTTAATAGTGGTAACTAAGATGTTGGTAATCAAATGTGTATGATATTTGCTCCACAAACATGCTAAAAGAAAACTTGATATTAAAAAGGTTGAAAAATAGTTTAAGATAAAGAGTAATATTACATATTTAAGTCAACTATCAATAAAACATAGTTTGATGTCCAACATTAATAGGATCAAATGAAAGTTTCTATACATTAGAAATATTAATAGATAATGATATATGACTAGAAATCAACTCTATTGATTTTATCAAGAAAAAATAACTAATAAGAGGAAGAAAGTTACTTATAGACATTTCATTAGCAGAGCTAGAGCATGATTCTCACAACTATTTCGGATCCATTTTAGGATAGGGAAAATGCTGGTTCTTGTGGATAAGGCAATTCCATCGAGTGATTACTAGATAAAACAGCTCATCATCGTAGGTCTATCATCTGGATCTTCTTGAACACATAATAAACCAATTTGAATACACCTAATAACTTCAAATGTAGAACAATTTTCTTTCAATTTTGGGTCCAATATGCTTAATGGCATTTGATCTCTGTATTGCTCCACACTTTAGACATTTTGTCAACTTAGTCAAATCATTACAATTTCTTACTTTTATTTTACCTTTTCCGTAATACATGAATAGTAAAAGGAAAACATATACTTGATTATTTCACTCACTAAGCTTAGGAGACCATCCACAACATGGTGTGATTCATAAGACCTACATTCTTTTTCCTATAATAATCTCAAGGATCATGACTCCAAAGCTAAACACATCAAAATTTCAGAAAATTGTCCCAACATTGCATATTCTGGAGACATGTAACCCCTATAAAATTGGAAAGAAAAAATTAATGACAAATAAGTTTAAATATACCATATAAAGGATAAATATAGAGGAAAAGGTGGGAATGTGCACTAAAAGCTTACCATGTTCAAGCAATTTGTTCGTAGATCCTTGTTGTTGATCTATTTCAACAATTTTGGCAAGACCAAAATCAGAAATTTTGAATTCATATTTTCATCTAATAATACATTACTAGGTTTAAGATCACGATGTATAATTTTAAGACGTGAATATTCATGTAAATAAAAATTCCTCGAGCAATTCCTCCTATAATTTTGTGGCGTTCTCGCAAGCTTAACAACTTTCTGAATATGACCTGCAATGTTTTTAGTAAAATAATAAATAAATAACACATGTTTTATACAATAAGGCAGTTGAGAAATAGTTAAGATATAATGCAATGAAGTCATTAATATTTTACAATTTAAAATAAGTAAAGAGTGTAAGGTCAAAAGCTTCAAACCAAATAGAAAGTAATCCAAACTCTTGTTTGGAACATATTGATAGATAAGTATTTTTTCTTGCTCTTCAAGGCAAAATCCTATGAATGCCACAAGATTTCTATGTTGAAGTTTGGCTATCAGTAACACCTCATTCTTTGAATTCAACTGCACCTTGTGTAGAACTTCTTGAAAGTTTTTAGGTATATGTCGTCCAATTCATAAAGAACACCTAAAAATGTATGGACCATTAATTATGTGAAAAATAAAAAAATATAAGAAATAAAATTTATTGCTTTTTCTCACACCTTGTAAACAGTCCAAATCCACCTTTGCCAATCCTATTGTGCGGGGAAAAGTTGTTTGTTGCTACTTGAATTATAGCCAAATCAAATTGCAACGACTCTACAGTGGTACTTTCATGTCCAACTAGAGCAAAATGTTTGAATAGTTAAACAATGTTTGCAGATTTTTATAAAATTATTAATTGAAAACTATGCATTGAAATTTCTTTTTTCCATTATATATACGTACAATTTTCTTTAAGAATATGTTTATAACTCTTTTTTTGCTTTTCTCATAGCAAATAGTCAGGAAGAGAGAGTATCATTGAAACAATAATAGAAACAACAATAAGATAATTTCTTATCAAGGCTTTTTCTCAACGAGAAAAAATAAACCAACATGAGTTATAATATCCTTGACTAAAAAAAGGAGTTATAATATCAAGAGGAATATTATTTAAACATTTAGCAAATATTATTTGTATATAATATTTATGGGACAAGATGCATCCTCCATTCATTATTGGATGGGATATAGATTCCACTTGATCAAAGTTCCACATCACATTCAATAAAACACGATATGGTTCCAATGCAACAAATATTATGTGCATTTATCATTTCTCATAAATATTCTCTTTCTTGGCATACCATGGGATAGTTTTTGTTTTAATTTGCACAAAGTATTTTAACTCTTCAAATTTGTTTTCCTTTAATTTCTCACCTTCCACTCATGGGGCCCATTTGGCATACCATATAAGACATAAGCTAATATAATATACGCAATGACTTTGTTCTGTTATGGTGTAAGCAACATACTTTATAGATTATTCATAAAACCTCCAATATTTGTTAAAATGATGGATAATATAACCAAGTCATAGGAGGCAAGATCAAACTTGATTAGCTTATAATGTATAACTGATATTTTTCTTTATTTAATTAAATAATAATAAATAAAATAAAAGAAATTTTACATAATAAATAATATAAAATAAAGTAATCATAAAATATTTAATAATAAATAAATATTTAAAATAATAAATAATAAATTAAAACAAAAACTATTGAATAAGATTAAATATTTAAATAAATAATAAATAATATTTAATGTAAAAATAAATTATAAATTATATACTAGTAAAATATATAAATAAATAGTAAATAATATGTAATTTATAAAAGTAGGGATTAATAATAAAAATATTTAATTTAATATTTATTATTAAATTTAAATAATTGTGATGAAATATATTAGAAAAATAATAAGATTTAGAAAATATTATTTTTATATTTTTATAGTTTATTAAAATAATAAATACTTATAAATATTAAAATAAATAGTGAATAACATTCAAAATTATATTTAAATAATTAATAAAAATTATCACCTTAGCTTTATTCAATATTTTTCTATAGTTAGAGTTATTTGTAAACAAATTATAATATCATAAATTTAAAATTATATTTAAATTACTAATAAAAAATATTATTATTTTATTTAATATTTATGTGTAGTGAGAATTAGTTGTAAATAAATGATAATATATAATAATATAAAATATAATATCCTATATAATGTCACACTAAATACTGTATAATATTAAAAGTTTATCAAATCTTTATACTATAAAATTTTATTCTATAAGATCTCTATACTATCATGCATATTGACCTATCTATCTCTAAGTATATATAGCATGAATATACGCATAAGTATATATAGCATGAATATATGAATGAGTAGTATTATCTACACAACTTTTGTAAACATTTTTAAGGGATGTCGTCCGAAGGTGTCACTTTAAATATTGGTTGAGAAAAAAAAAATTGAGACACACTCACTGTGTGTTTGGAAGTTTTAATTACCAGAACCAAATAGAATCAGTAGGAAAAGAGATTAGAAAGGACTTGTGGAAAGGAAGTGAACAGGTTACCTTCCTTCTTGTTTTGAAGATTATTAAGGGAATGAAACAAAATATTATTAATCATGTTTGGCAGTTACATTATAGAGATATGAACACAAAATATTTATAGGTATATTAACTCCAAATTTTTAGCTCCCCTCATACCATCTCAAATTTGAGGGGGAAAGATAATTGATTTTTGAAAGGAAAGAGGATAAACTATTCCTCGCTTTCGCTTTCATTTCTACTTATTGTTAAATTCACAAATAAGAGAAGTCCATTCCTCAGAGTTTAAAAAACAAAATTTTTACTTTTCTTTACCCTCTTTACTTGTCCATCCAAACACGCTATTAATCTAATCATTGTTTAAAAAACATCTCATAATGTCTTTTAAAAAGTGCCTAAGAGTGGTACACAACTTTTTTTCTCGGTCCATCACTTGCAAGCTGCGTTCTAGTGTGCCTCAAGCATTTTAGAAGGAATAGTAAAGTAACAATGTAGCAAGGTAAGATGAAGACATATGACTCTATTTTAATGTCTTTGTGTTAGGGAGCGTATCATATGAGATGAGTGATTTATTGTGAGAGTAAGAAGAGTAAATCTTGATCATTTGATCTTACATAAACGGTCAAGATTAAAACCTAAAATCATGTGACTTTTGTTTAAATGAGCATGTGAGCATTAATTATATTAATTAACATAAATTTTAACCCTTAACCATTTATATATAGTTATACAGCAAATTTACTCATCTCACTCTTATAATAAACCATTATTCTCATGTGATATGCCCTATATATATATATATATATATATAGTTACAATGTATGTGTGTGCATGTATGTATATAATTTTTTATTCTAAAATTAAGACTCAATTTCTTTATGAGCAATAAGAATGAAAATATGTTAAGTTAGGTTAGGTTTTAACTTAAATAGGTATGATCTGTGTTATCAAAATGTAGACTAAACGTAGGCCTATCACATGATTTACGCCTTTTTAATTACCTTAGTTTACGTTCTTAAAAATATAATATGGCCCAAAAACCTATTTAAAGGCCTAATTAATTATTTTTTTTAAAAGATCATAACGTCAATTTTTAAATAGGCTAAAAGAATTCTTAAATAAATTAAAGAATATTTTTAAATTAATTAAAATATTTCTATTATTATTAAATTTTAATAATAATAATATTAGTAGGTTAAGCTTTATAGGCTATTTTTATTACTTGATACCAAACTTATTTGGCTAAAATTGTTTTTTTAAAAAGTTTTGAACTAACCTATTTACTAAAAAAGCTAGATTAAATCAGACTGCATGTATGCTAAGTTGAAATATCCTGACAAACCATCTGGCGTATTTTCACAACTAATGAGCAAGCAGTGAGAAAGGATGCTACAGGAACGTTAATTTTGTGTGTTAAAAATTCCACATATTTTCTAATTAGTCTCCTAATATTTAAGGTCAAATAATCAGACAATATCAGTTTGCAATTTTGTTTTCAAATTATAATTAACGGTGGTGCCTCTTATACGTTTAAGGCCAAAGGAAGGCTTTGCCCAAACGATTTTATATAATTTGAAATTTTATTGACACAAATTTATAAGATGGAGACTTCTAATTCAACAGTGAAAAAGTTTGTGAAAAATACATCAAGAAAAAACTATTCAACAATATATATTATTATATTAGTTGTTTAAATTTATACCATTGTAATTTGAAAAGAGGATCAAGTAAAAGAGGTCATTAATTATAAAAATAAAATGAGTAAATCTAAGTTATTAAAATTTAAATCATATGACCTTTTAAAACAATTATGTGATAATTAATTATTATTAATTTAATTTTAATCTTGATACTTTATGTACTGTTATACAAAACCTAAATTTAATCTCATCCTCTCAATATAAACTATTTATTATTGGACATGCCTTGTAACTCATAATAATTATATATAGGAGAGATCACTCTATAGGGAGAGATCACTTGAGAGGGATGATTAACTATGAGAATGAGAAGCAAATTTGGACCATTGGCTCGTTCATGAATTACCAAAATTAAAACGAAATATCATGTAATATTTTTAAATGAGCATATGACTATTAATTATTATCATTACTAATTAATTTTTAATTTTAATCATTCATATATAGCTATACAACCCAAATTTACCAGTCTTACTTTCCCTAATTATCTTGTGTATTGCACAGATTATACAAATTAAATATAGTTAATTTTGATTTTTTATAAATAAATATATAATATATTTAAATTTATCTACTTTTAAAAGAATTATATTCTAAATATTTTAATAAAAATATTTAATTAAATTTGTTAGTATCACATGCCAGTGATATAGTGGAAGAACTTTAATATTATACATAGACCGGTAGATGGACATCAAAAGTGAATATCTCGCTTCATATTTATATTTACAATAAAAGTGAGCTTTATTACCTTTACTTAAGTTAAGTATTCAATTATAGGGCCCTCACCAGCCCATTCTAATTTTTTGGTTTTTTTTTTTACTTGAATCCTTATTAACTTTATTGTGAATATATATGTAAGAATGAGATTTTACATTTGTGCTCATCAAAACAATTTCTCTGTAGTCGGTGAGCGCACGACTTCTTTCCTTTAAATGTAACATATTCAGTTCTTTTTCCTATCTCATCTTCTTTCCTAATAGCTTGTCAAAAGTTGTCATGCATAAAATCATAGATAATTATTAAAAAAAATTAGTAGTTTGAGAAAAAAATTATGTGATATCGTGTGAATGTCCGCGTGTTAGTATTTGATTTAAAGGACAGGAGGAGGAAAAAAAATCCCATGGACACTTATTTCCATGTAAAATGTAAATATTAGCATAAAACGTTAATATAAATTGAAATTTATGGCCAACTCCAAGGGTATGATGTTGGGATAAAAATGGAAATAAAAATTTTCATGTGTAAATTTTATATTTATATTAATCAATAATTTTCTGTAACATTTATATAATAATATTTTTAATGATCAATATATTACTATGGATAAGACTTGGGTTGACATTGAGAGTATATATATTAACATTGCTTTATATTATTTGAGTTGAGACTTTACCTGTAGGTGGAGGAAGAACTACAGGTGAATGAATTAGAGGAGGAGGAGCGTGATTTTCGGTACCATTCCTGTAAAATTGGAACAACTCAAACCTCATTGTGCAACTAGGGTATAGAACTCTTCCCCTACACTTCCCAAACGAGACCACGGAATTGCTGATCCGATCACATCGGATAGGCAGCCATAACAATCAGGCCTGGACAAATCCTGCGTACATTGAGCAAGAACATAGAGTGTTTGGTTATCATTCAAAATAAATGATTGGGTCCAATATTTCTCAGCACTTGAGTCAGTCTCTCTGGCCACCTCAGCCAATGCATTCGACAATACTGAGAATCTAAAGGAGCTTTCCAAGTCATTAACTTTGGTGACATTCAAGTTGTCAAATCTTGGGCTCGTGCTCATTCTGTAGAAGAAGGGCTGATAAATGGAATAGCGAAGCAAGCAGTGATTGTACCAAATTATGGCCTCTACGGACGAGGGGCACTTGGAGGCTATTCGATGGGTAGCGTTTACAACACACTGCCCACATAGGCGAGGAGGAATGTCCCCACGGCACATGAAGAGGCCGAACAGTATGGCTCCAATGTCAGCCTTGTAGAATCTGTTGTTGCTAGAGCTGGTGGCGTTTGAAGAAGGTAAAAGAGGAGGGTCTCAATATCTTGTCGCCAACTATCGTCACCATCACTTGAGCAATTGTGAGAAAGATAACCAGGATCCTGTGAATATATTGAGTCTGTTTCTAAATGCTTGGTTGCAGGAAGGAGTCCTCCTTGTCCTGGTGCATTGATACGATAGAATGGATACAATTCGTATCTACAAGTACAACTAGGAGAAAAAGAATTCCAGCTCAGCTTTCCTTCTGGAAGCATAGACCCTATAGCGGATGTAAGACATTTTCTACAATCTTTGGGTGATATGTCCAGCGTACACTGAGCTAGGCAGAAAAGGGTCTGATTTTCAGAGATCTTTGCTTCCTTTGTGGCATATCTGTCACCAACAGCAGAAAAAGCAGCTTCATCTGCGGTTTCGTTCAAGGTCTGGCCTAACAAAGGCACAAAGCTTGCCTGGTTGGAGACATTGGCAGTGGTTATCCACGAGTAAACCCATCGCCTTGTTTCCAGGGTGGAGAAGAAAGAGCTACTAGTGGAATACCGAACCATGCATTTGCCGTACCAAATTATAGCCCACGTGGACAAGTAGCACTCTGAGGATAGTGTCTGGGTCGCGTTCAGGACGCACTGTCCACAGAGGTTAGAGGGTACATCACCCCTGCACATGAACAGCCCATAGACTGCGTTGGAGGCATATCTGTCGCTGACTGTGTCGTTGTAGTAATTTCTGACTGTGGCATTGGAAGATAAGGAAGTGAGGAGGGTCATGACTTTCACTTGGAATGTGTTGTTTGCGGTGGTTGTATTTTCTGAGCAATCGCGTACTAAATAAGTAAACTCCTCTGCTTCAGGAGTTTGGAAATTGAAGAAGCTAACAAGAATTAAGAGGAAGACAAGCTTCAAGGAATTTGAAGCCATAATATAATAAAGTGTGTTTAATCTTTCAGAACATCAGCTACCTAACTGTGGAGGAAGGAGTGTTGCAGTTTAGAGTTTGTTGGAAGTTCTTTGGGCTGCATGCGTGAAGTAGAAATACTTGCTTTCCCACGGTGGCATGCGTGCCTAGCGAATGCGAAGCAGGCAAGTCAACAAAACAAGTCAGTCAAGCCAGTGCTCGTACGTCCATGCATCCGCCATGTGTCCTTTTACCCTAAACCCTAATATTATTTAAACTTATTATTAATTATAAATATTTTAAAAATATTCTGTTAAAATTTTATTATTTGTGTTTCTATTTTTTCATTTTGTAAAAGAATTATATTTCACTAAAAATATCTTTACAGTTTACAAAAACCATATTTTTCTACTAATTAACCTAATAACCAGTAAGTATGTTAGATTTTTTTTTATTTGATAATATATATAGCATTTAGGTTGGTGTAGATGTACGAATGTCGCAATATCATATATACCCAATATTATACCATCTAATATTTATAAAATTTTTGTTGAAATTAAATAAAAAAAATTATACCAGTACTCGTAACATTAAGCTCTCATTATTAAAAATTTCTAATTTGTTATTTTTTTTAAAAAAAAATTAAGGTAATATAATACATCAAGTTAATTAGCCACTTATATAATAAGTTACAAGGAAGAACATTATTAAGATTTCAATCATATGTGAGATTAACTCTTACACGTATAAAAGTAAGAGAAATTACTTGTGGGTTGTTACACAAATTTAAAAGTAAAGGTTTAAATTGCAGAGTACCTAAAATATATAGGGGGTAAAATATATTTAATTATTTAATAAATAACATATCAATTATTATATAAATATGTGAGGAATATAAGAGATAATAATTCCAAAATTAATGTGTTATTTTTAAAATGAAATAGAACAAATGTATTCGCTCATTCTCAAAACACCTAAATATTTCTCACAATATTACAATATGGTAATTTGATTGAACGAAAATAATTATCACGTACGAAGGGACAAGATGATAATGATCTAGACATATCAGCAAAGACCATTAAGAAGAAAAGGTTTAAAGATTGTCGCGTTATTATCGATATGGCTTTTTATCCCCACTTGAATTAAAAGAAGCTTAACGCACCTTGCTTTTTTCAAAAACGTCATGGGAGGTGACCAGCATTATAAAAAGGAGAATGAGGAAAGGTTTAAAGATTATCGCGTTGTTATCGATAGAGTCATCCTAACAAAGGGCAAGGACCTCCATGCTCCTTTATCCATGTGCGTATATTTGTTATACAGATAAGGAGTGGGTTGGTTCCTTTGGAATTGCACAATGGTCCAACACTAAATAAAAAAAAAACGAAAAAGTTTGTATTATGATTGCAACTCATATTTAGCTTTTCCAATTAGTGTTAATGGGAAGAATAAAATGGCACTTGGGATGTGAATGCACAATAAACACGAACATGAGGATTTATTAGTTTAATAATGTAGATAAGTACGAGGAAAAATCTTTGAGATAAAAATATTTAATTATAATTCATAAATAAGTAATCATGAATATTTTGTTTTTGGTAATTTAAAATTAGAATTATTTAAATAATAGCGGTATATTATATAACTGAACGTTCTAAGTACTGAACACGGCTGTCGATGGTAAGGGTTGTGGAATTTGCATTATTAAACTATTCGTAAATTTGTGGAATTTGCATTAATGACCCAAAATGAATAGAATAAAAATGATAAAATTACATTTGAAGCCATATTTAATTAGTGTTATAATACTGTTGTTCAATGGTTCAAATAAATTGAGGATGAATCTATATATATATATATATATATAAATTTTACAAAAATTGAACATTAATAGCAATGTGATCATGTAACTCTTATCCTTGTTCATTTTAAGCATATACATTGCGTTAATTTTAATGTACATAAAAATTATATCAAATAATTTTGAATTAATTTTAAATTTTATAGACATGATCTATATAATATGAGCTTCTAATCCAATAGTGGATTTAAAAAATTACACTGATATAACTTGATTGTAATCTCACAATAAATCACACATCTCACTTGAGTTGTGTGTATATGTATATATATAATCTAAAGGCTTACTTCCCATCCTCACCATTTAATTTATTAAAATCTGATGGTTGAAAATAAATCAAAAGCTCATCTCACGTGACCTTCCAATCTTCCTTTCTACCTTGCGATTCTCCTCCAAAGGTCGAAGGCAGAACACCCAGCACCCACTCTCCTGCAACTTGTGAAATGCTAGGCTGCTCGCAAAACATAAGGCAGGATAACCAATAAAGAGATAAGGAGGAAAAAGAAAAGACACCGCTACCAAAATGGCTTGTTGGACATGATATTGAAAACACAGTAACAATGAGCCTACATATGAGTCTCGTTTTTGACCGTAAATGATTCACAATTGACAAAAATAAAAGCAATTACAATGAATGAATTTATTTATTTTTCTATTTGGGTTTAATGGATTTCTTTAATTTTTTTTATTTGGGTTGCTGTGGCACTTATAACTGGAGAGGTTGCAATTACTATGTCCAATGTTGCACTTTGGTTTATACACATCATCAATAATGGAGTCTATGTATAGCGTCATAATATTGCTTGGAGAAATACTCCTTATGTGGCTAGTAAAGGTGAGAGATGGGCGTTGCGATATTGCATCCATGGAGTTCAGAGAGTCACAAGTAAGAGAAGAGAGATCGATGGCATGTGAAATAGTATTCATTTCTAACGTTAGATCTTAATATATAAACGATGACACCTAACCATATTGATAACCTATGTTTTCTAAATTCACAAATGCCTCCAATCTTTCAAAATTGCATTAGCCTACCCTCCTCTTCATGCTCTATAACTCAACCCTTCCAAAGTTAGATTCAAATGTGGCTATTGAATATAAGTCTAACCATGGTTACCATAAAAGGGCCACAGTGCAAGAGGCTCCCCATAGAGAGGTTGCCATGAAAAAGAGAAAAAGAGTACAGCCAGTTCACATGATCATGTCTGCAATTCATATGCCTATGTTCTTAGCCATTCTTCAAGAATGGCAATAAAATTAAATGAATTACAGATTTATTCTATTATAACAATGATACAGATGAGGGCCAAAAACCCATGTAGTGAGCCTTTTCTACCACCATCCCAAACTATGTCATCCTTGAATTTCAAGACAACAAAACAAGTACAATGTCTCAACTGTCTCAGAATCCTAAATATTCAGTGTACTATACAGAAATTATAAGGTAAGCCTTTAAAGAAACTTTAATAAAGTAAAAGAAAAGCATATGTACCAACTTCTCCAGAACTCAAGGTTGATTCACTCTTCAACTGATTCTATGTATAAACTATTGCTACATAACAACTTCACATCAACTAATGGTACAATGCTTGAAACAACCCATCATCAAAAGCGCAAAAAGCCAAACATGGTGTTCCTCAGTCCGGACGAAGCAGGAATAGTCTTTGTCAGTTTGTCTTCAGTTAGAACATACATGAATGAGGCCATGTCTGTAACCTGTATATATCTCGTTTCGATCAGCATCATAAAATAGGGCAGCTATGTCCTCTAAAGCCTCTGCAACTGTGCTCCTCATTTGGGATGAGTGACAGCGCCCACAGCTGCAACCAGTACCGCTGCACTCCTTCGCCTTGGTGCTGCTGTTGGATGCATTAATTTTAGCAAGACTTTTCCTGGTCAAGATATTGCTGACATTGATGGACCCAGCTGCAGTGTCAAGAAGCAAATTATAAAGAACATTAAATCACTTTACCAAATTGAAAGCTACTTATGATTAGTTGATTACTCCATTCAGAAAACAAAGAACTAAGCTCAAATGGTATTACCATTTCCTTCTATCCATTGAATATCAGAATCAGCCTTGCAGTAAGAGATAATGAGATCTTGATCACTTGTTATGTATATGTTACTTGTATTGCAGTCTGGATGCCATAACAGGTGATCCTCAAATGAAGTAACAAGTTCTCTGTGAAAGTTCCACACAGAAACTGTTCGGTTTCTGAAAGTAAGGAACAACTGATTCTCATACAGAAAGATAAATGCTGATGGAGTCATGAACTCAGTTCTGCTTATCTCCATCAGCTCAGCATTTCGAACCTATAGACAAAAGGAATTACACAGACATTAAAATAACTTTAAAAGAGAAGTCGTGAAAGACATTACACAAGCAGATATCAAAATGATTTTAAAAGAAAATGCAAATGAAGCTTACATCAAGAATCTGAAGGTTCTCATTTTCTTGCTTGACCAGAAGCTTTTCATTGAATTGCTCTATGAAGTCCACCTTCTTATTCCGGTGAAGTAGATGGTTGAATGATTTGAGGACTGTTCCATCTTTAATGGATAGAATCTTAAGGGGGATATAACCACTGGCTCTATTGAAAATTAGTAACATGATCCCTGGACTGTAACAAAAGATCAACTGAAATTAAGCTCTAACACTGCGTGCCAAACTGTAACGTAGATTGCACATTGCCACAAAAACTTCGACCAGAACCGGTAAACTTAGTTAACAAAAACTGGTCAAAGGACCTAAGGCACACTTAACATTCTATAAAAATGTCAAGCCAAAAAATTTCCTCAGAGAAACAGCCATAGGGCAATTCTGAGCTAGCAGCACACAAAACACAAATATAAGGGAAAACAACCTTCTGGTACAAACCTACAAGTCATTATTGTTAATTCTATTATGCACTGCTATCCTCATCAGGACTTCACTTTAGGTGAAGCTATGGACTCCCAAATAGGTTTATCAGGATGGAACAATGTTGTACTCAACGAATGAGTTAGTAATTTAAAGAAAGATTTGCACAAAAACAGTATAACACATAGAAGAATCAACTGATTAGATCCTTCTATCTTGAACTAGAGAACAAGAGAACAGAGCAAAGAGACCCAAGAGAATCTCTGGTTATGAAAACACCCATGAAGGAGTGGAATCCTGAACACTATAGAACAATGTGGATAAAAGAATTGTGTATGGAAGATAGCTGACAAAGTTCTGGGAAAGCCAAACAAAAATAGGGATCTCCTGCCTAACAGTCCTCTCGGAAGTTGATAATAAGCGAGTCATTACGTATCTTCAAGGAAAACAAAAAATTAAAGGTGGTATAATCGTGTGACAAATTTTCAGAGACTAAAATGAGAAGCCTGGCTGACTATATTAGAGTCCCAATTCCAACCCGTTTTAGTGCAAGTGATCAGGCTCATGACTTGACTTGGTAGAATTTTATCCAGTAAAATGGGATTTTCAGCAGACAACGGAGCAATGAATCAGAAAGTCAATCCAGAAGAGAGAAAGTACCTCATCTTGATCTCCTGAACATGCCTATCTTAGATGAACTATAATTTGGACAACTACAGGGAAGGCTGTAGATTATAGCCCTTTAAATAATTCAAAGTTTTCATCCCTCCACACAAATGATGGGTTTTGTTCTTTTGAATTCTTAGTGAATTAATATGTGGTTGACAGAACAGGATAATTGATTAATGGCCATTTGAGTGTAGTTCTTATCTTTTTAAAACTCTCTTTTATTGCCTTGAATAATTATTGAATTATTATCTGTGATTGGCCTAGTCAACTTGACTAAGTCTCTATTAAGCTCTGGTTATGCCTGTGATGTGTGATGTCATGCTGGAATAGCTTTATTACTGATCTTTCTCATTGATGCTTTACAGAAATTGCATCTTGTTTAAGTGCTAAATAAAAAATCTTATTGAAAATCATGAGCCACTAGGATTGAAAATGGTCTATTGTGACCACAGAAATGTTGGCTTCCATGACACTTTATTTGTCTAAAAAAGCTTTACCAATAAATGTGTATCATTTGAATTTTCTTGTATAGAACATTTGTCTGAAAATAATTTCTAAGGCAGAAATTAAGGTAACCGAAACACGCTACTAAATAATTGATGAAGTAAGATGAAAATCAAAGATGTCAATTGTTATGGTTAGGGCTACGTCTACGACTCTAAGCCCACATTTATGCTTACTCCTCACTGACTGTACGCACTATGTAGGATTGATACCGTGTGGAATACAGGTATGTGTAGTAGATAATTAAACTAGAATGGGAAGCTTACTAGCTTAGTATTGTCAGGGAATAGGGATAAGTAATTTCTTAGGAATTAGCCAAAAAAAAAAAATGGGAATCATTGGATATGTATAATGTATGTCGCTTGTTTCAGGGTTCAATTCAGTATATTCATTATGAACTAGGTGAAACCGAATTCTTAATGCTTTATTTTTGGTGTCCTTAATTCTTTTAATTGTGTTTAATTTGATTTTGTCTATTATTTAATTCTTGCTTGTCTCCAATAATTTCATTTGTTTAAATACTTATATATATGAGTTAATGCTCATTTTAGTCACTCATTTTACACTCATGGGTTACTTTAGTCCTTGACTTTTAAAATAAGTCAAATTAATCCCGACATTATAAAATGTGAGTCATATTAGTTCCTCAATTCACTTTTATTTAACATTTCATCAATTAAATGATGATAGATAACTTTAAGTGATACGTTAACATACCATTTGTCTTTTGAAGTAGAAGGAACTTTAAAATAATTCATTTTAGTGTCTAACATTGCACAAAACAAGTCATTTTATGATTTGGAATGAAAATTTAAATAATTTATTTTGTGTAATATTAAATACCAAAATAAGTTATTTTAAACTCAATTATACTTCAAATGACATAAGGTATCTTAAGGTATCATTTAAGATTACATGTCATTATTTAATTGATGAAATGTTAAACAAAAGTGAGTTGAGAGACTAAAATAACTCTTTTTGGCAATAAATTGATTCATTTTAAAAGTTAGGAATTAAAATGATTATGAGTGTTAAGGAGTAAAATGAATAGTATATATATATATAATTGCTGATTGTGATAGATAGTATATTCAATCCTAATAGAAATTATATTCATGTTTTACTCACTTTTTTATTACATGATTAATTCACCTGCACTTTCAAGTGCCACCAATTATGGTCACTCTATTATTTGCACATTGTGCTGGTCTGCGTCTAGTTTTAATAACTTGCTTTATATATTGTTGCTTAAATACTGGTAACTAAGATATTGGGAATACAAATGTGCATAGTATATGCTCCACAAACATGCTAAAAGAAAAATTGAAGTTAAACAAAAATTGATATTAAAAAGGTTGAAAAATAATTTAAGATAAAGAGTAATATTACATATTTAAGTCAACTATCAATAAAACATAATTTGATGTCCAACATTAATTAAAAGGGCCAAATGAAAGTTTGTATACATTATAAATATTAATAGACAATTATATATGATTAGAAATCAATTCACTGTCGATTTTATCAAGAAAAAAATAACTCCTTAACGAGGAAGAAAGTCACTTATAGACATCTCATTAGCAGAGCTAGAACTTGATTCTCGCACAACTATTTTCGGATCCATTTTACGGTAGGAAAAATGCTGGTTCTTGTGGATAAGGCAATTCCATCAAGTGATTATTAAAATAGGAAACAATCGTCATCATCGTAGGTCTATCATCGATCTTCTTGAACACATAATAAACCAATTTGAGTGCACCTAATAACTTCAAATGTAGAACAATTTTCTTTCAATTTTGGGTCCAATATGCTTAATGGAAATTGATCCCTATTGTCTCCACACCTGTAAACATTTTGTCAACTTAGTCAAATAATTACAATTTCTTACTTTTATTTTATCTTTTACATAATACAGGAATAGTAAAAGGAAAAGATTGCTTGATTATTTCACTCACTAAGCTTAGGAGACCATCAACAACATGGTGTGATTCATAAGAACCTATATTCTTTTTTGGAATAATCTCAAGGATCATGACTCCAAAGCTGAACACATCATTTCTAGAAAATTTTCCCAACATTGCATATTCTGGAGACATGTAACCCCTATAAAATTGGAAAGAAAAAAGTAATGACAAATAAGTTTAAATATACCATATAATGGATAAATATGGAGGAAAGGGTGGGAATGTGAATTAAAAGCTTACCATGTTCCAACAATTTTGTTCGTAGATCCTTGTTGTTGATCTATTTCAACAATTTTGGCAAGACCAAATTGGAAATTTTTGGATTCATATTTTCATCTAATAGTACATTACTAGGTTTAAGATCACGATGTATAACTTTAAGACGTGAATATTCATGTAAATAAAGAATTCCTCGAGCAATTCCTCCTATAATTTTGTGGCGTTTTTTTAACAACTTTCTGAATGGGCATCTGCAATGTTTTTAGTAAAATAATAAATAAATAACACATGTTTTATGTAATAAGACACTTGAGATAGTTTAAGATATAATGCAATGAAGTCATTAATATTTTACAATATAAAATAAGTAAAGAGTATAAGGTCAAAAGCTTCAAACCAAATAGAAAGTAATCCAAGCTCTTGTTTGGAACATATCGTAGATAAGTATTTTTTCTTGCTCTTCAAAGCAAAATCCTATGAATGTTACAAGATTTCTATGTTGAAGTTTGGCTATCAGTAACACCTCATTCTTGAATTCAGCTGCACCTTGTGTAGAACTTTGAAAGTCTTTTAGATATATGCCGTCCATCGTGAAGAAGACCCTAAAAATGTATGGAACATTAATTATGTGAAAAATAAAAAATAGAATAAATAAAATTTATTACATTTTCTCATACCTTGTAAACTTTTCCAAATCCACCTTTGCCAATCCTATTGTACGGGGAAAGTTGTTTGTTGCTGCTTCAATTATAGCCAAATCGAATTGCAGCGACTCTACAGTGGTACTTTCATGTCCAACTAGAGCAAAATGTTTGAATAGTCAAACCATGTTTGTAGATTTTTATAAAATTATTAATTGAAAACTATGCATTGAAGTTTCTTTTTCCCACTATACGTACAATTTTCTTTAAGAATATGTTTATATCTCTTTTTTGCTTTTCTCCGTAGCAAATAGTAGCAGGAAGAGAGGAGTATCATTGAAACAATAATAGAAACAACAATCAAGATGACGGCTTGTGGTCTGCCGTTTCTCTGCGTTGAAAAGATAAACCAACATGAGTTATAATATCCTTGACTGAAAGAAAATGAGTTATAATATCAAGAGGAATATTATTTAATTAATCATTGAGCAAATATTATTTGTACATAATATTTGTGAGATATCATGCCACATATTTCCATTCATTATTGAATGTGATATGAACTTACTTAATCAGAGTTCCACACCACATTAAATAAAACACGATATTGGCACGTACAATGCCCAAAAAATATTATGTACATATAGTATTTCTCATAAATATCCTCCTTCTTGGCATACCATGGGATAGCCTTTGTTTTAATGTGTAAAAATATTTTAACTCTTCAAATTTGTTTTCCTTAAATTCCCACCTTCCACTCATAGGGCTTATTTGGCACACCATATAAGACATAAGCTAATATAATATAGGCAATGACTTTATCTGTTGTTTAGTGCAAATAATGTATTTTATAAAGCTATTAATCAAATCTCCCTTATTTGTTAAAATAATAGATAATTTAATCAAGCCCTCGCAGGCAAGATCAGACTTGATTTGCTTCTAATGTATAACTAATATTTTCCTTATTTAATTAAATAATAATAAATAAAATATTTTTACATAATAAATAATATAAAATAAAATAATCATAAATAATAAATTAAGACAAAAACTGTTGAATAAGATTAAATATTTAAATAAATAGTAAATAATATGTAATTTATAAAAGTAAGGATTAATAATAAAAATATTTTAATTTAATATTTATTTTTAAATTTAAATAATTATGATAAAAGATATTAAAAAATAATAAAATTTAGAAAAGGTTATTTTTATATTTTTATAATTTATTAAAATCATAAATAATTAAAAATATTAAAATAAATAGTGAATAACATTCAAAAATATAGTTAAATAATTAATAAAAATTATCACCTTAGTTTTATTCAATATTTTTCTATAGTTAGATTTATTTGTAAAAAATTATAATATCATAAATTTAAAATTATATTTAAATAAATAATAAAAAATATTATTCTTTTATTTAATATTTATAGGTAGTTAGAATTATCTATAAATAAATGATAATATAAAATATAGTATTTTATATAATGTAACGAAATAAGAAAATATTCAACGAAATAAGTGTAGTAGAGTTACTCTTGGATTGAACGGATCTCTCATCATATATATATATAGACACACACATATACATATATATCCCATGCATGGACACTTGTTTCCATGTATAATGTAACAAAAAAATCTCAAGGAACATGCCCTCAAATCATGTCTCTTTCTGTATCCTATTAATTACTTTCTATTATGTGAAAAAAGATAAAATTAAAAAAACTTAAAAATTTAAAACAGTATAAAATATATAATTTTTTTTATATATCAATAAATGATTGTCAAAGGGAAAAAGAGTAGTAAAGGAAAAAAAATTAGCTCAAGTAGTTATTTATGTCCATTACACCCATTTTTCAGATCAAAGAATGACAAGTGAACATTTTCATTTAAGAGTATATATTTTTAACTTTTAAATTACTTATTTGGAAAAAAAAAAAGAAAAAGTACACGTAATTATTTGACTTGAGAAATGGATGATATAAAGAACTTAATACTAGTCTTGTCCCAATGTAAAAAGTATTAAACAACGATAATATAAACTTAATTTACAATGAATTACATATATATCAATCGATGGTTTTTGAAATATTTAAATATTTATAATTTTAAAATATGTTTTTGAATGATTAATATATCATTATAGTAGGATTTAGTGTGACTGTGAATCCAAAGAATACTAATATTACTTGATATTACCTGCAGCATCATGAGGTGCAAGAGCAGGAGGAGTGTGATATTGGATACTATCCCCGTAAAATTGGAACAACTCAAACCTCATAGTGCAGCTAGGATACAGAACTCTTCCCCCTACACATCCCGAACGAAGCCATGCTAATCTAATCACATCGTACAGACAGTCACTGCAATCGCTACTGGACAAATCCCGCGTGCACTGAGCAAGAATATAGAGCGTTTGGTTATCATCCAAAATGGATGATTTCGTCCAGTACCTTTCATCACTTTCCCTCTTCTCTCTGAACCCCTCATTCAATGCATCCGACAATTGAAGCTTGTAGGAGCTTTCATGGCTAACGTTGGTGACACTCAGCGTGTCATATCTTGGACTTATGCTCATCTTATGGAAGAAATACTGATTGGAATAGCGAAGCAAGCAACGATCGTACCAAACTACAGCCTCAACGGATGAGGGGCACAGGGAAGCAATTAGGTTGGTAGCGTTTGAGACGCATTGTCCACAGAGAGGAGGAGGAATGTCAGCACGGCACATGAAGAGGCCAAACACTGTATTGTCAACGTCGGTCATGTAGAATCCGCTGTTGCTGGAGGCGTTGGAAGAAAGGTAAGTGAGGAGGGTACCAAGCTTTTGTTGGAAAGCATTGTCACTGGTTTCATCGGTTGAGCAATTGTGAGAAAGATAACCTGCATCCTGTGTTTGTGGTGTTTTGATGCGATAGAAAGGGGATAATTGGTACCTAACGATGCAACTAGGCAACAGAACTCTGCCTCCCCGTTTTCCTTCACAACAGTCTGGAAGCCTCCCTATCGCGACGACAAGACATCTTTTGCAAGCTTGAGGTGAAAGGTCTTGTGTGCATTGAGCTAGACAGTAAAGGGTTTGAAATTTAGACAAGTTTGCTTCCTTTGTGGCGTATCTGTCACCGATAGAGGCCGCTTCATCAGCAGTTTTATTCATGGTATCGGCTAACAAATGCATAAAGCTTTCCGAGTTGGAGACATCACCAGTGCTCCACATGTAAACCAAGGGCATCGTTTCGACGGTGGAGAAGAAAGAGCTATTGGAATACCGAACCATGCATACATCGTACCAAATTATAGCCCTTGTGGACAAGTAGCACCTTGAGGATAGTCTCTGAGTTGCATTTAGGACGCACTGTCCACAGAGGTTAGAGGGCACATCACCCCTGCACATGAACAGCCCATGGACTGCGTTGGAGGCATTTCTGTCGCTGACTGTGTCGTTGTAAAAATTTCTGACTGTGGCATTGGAAGATAAGGAAGTAAGGAGGGTCATGACTTTCACTTGGAATGTGTTGTTTGCGGTGGTTGTATTTTCTGAGCAAACGTGTCCGAAATAAGTAACCTCCTCACCTTCAGGAGTTTGGAAATTGAAGAAGCTAACAAGAATTAAGAGGAAGACAAGCTTCAAGGAATTTGAAGCCATAATATAATAAAGTGTGTTTAATCTTTCAGAACATCAGCTACCTACCTGTGGAGGAAGGAGTGTTGCAGTTTAGAGTTTGTCCGAATTTCCTTGGGCGACCTGCATGCGTGAAGTAGAAATACTTGCTTTCCCATCGTGGCATGCCTAGCAAATGCGAAGAAGGCAAGTCAACAAAACAAGTCAGTCAAGCTAGTGCTCGTCAATGCATCTACCATGGAAATTGTCCGGTTAGTAGCTTTGTTTCAACGTCACATTTCATCGTCCAACACCTTATCTTTGACTTGCGTACTTTCACATACGGTGTTTCAACGTCACATTTCATCGTCCAACACCTTATCTTTGACTTGCGTACTTTCACATGCGGTGCCTACTGCATGAATGTGCCGGTCAATGGCTTCCATGACTCTGATATGTCTACATTGTAGTTAGTAATACCAGCAAATCAAGAGCTGATAGGTGGTGTGGTGGATCATGTTTTATTTTGCAGCAACTTATAATAGATGGACATGTGTTAAGTATCAGCTTCCTTTATTTTTTTCTGTTCTAGATTTTTTTTAATTTGAGTTATTTTTTATTATTTAATATTCTATAAGAATTTAGTTTTGAATTCCTTTATATGAACAATATGATATGTCTAAAAAGTGATGGAGAATAATTTAAGCTTTTTGTTTGGTGTTTTCTTTTAAAATAACTGGAAAAATGATATAAAAAGAAAAAAAAATTATTTGTGAAAAGAAAAAGTGGAACCCAGACAAAAATAAAATTTATTAGTGAAAGATTTAAATATTAAAAATAATTGAAATAAATTTAAAAATAAAATACAATTAAAAAAGGATCACTACAAATAATTCGGACAAACAGGATTCAACAAAAAATAAAAACTGAAATAAAAAATTAAAATAATTTAAATTTCAACAAAATAAAAAAGTAATACAAAAGGAAAAAAAGCACTGTTCATTACTTATAATTTGGTCAAACCAAATTCTAAAATAAAAAAATAAAAAGGAGTGATACTGTTCACTAAAAAAATTATAAAACAAAAAAAGTTAAAAGGAAAATAAAAATAATACTGTACACATAAAGGAATTTAGGAAAACCGAATTCTTTTTTAAAACAATTTACAAAAACAAAAGACAACTATACTGTTCATATAAAGGAATTCAAAAAATTGAATTCTTATAGAATATTAAACAGTAAAAAATAACTCAAATTAAAAAAAATCTAGAATAGACAAAAAAAAAAATAAAGGAAGCTTGCACTTGACACATGTCCATCTATTATAGTTGCTTAGCAAAATGAAACATGGCCCACCGCACCACCTATCACCTCCTAATTTGCTGGTGTTACCAACTGCAATTAGGCATATCACAAGTATGGAAGTCATTGACCCGCACATTCATGGCAGAGGCAACATACATCATCCTCATTGTGACCGCAAGAAAAATAAAAATAAAAATAATAGGAATTACCGTGCACCTTAAGTGGTATAGACCACCATAATTCTCTCTTTATCTCTTTATCTTCTCTTCTCCCTCTCCTCTTCTGGAATACTTACCGACCCCCTCCTCTCTTCTTCCCCTTTTCATTTTTTTTCTTTCTTCTCTTCTCCTTCTATTCCCTTCTTTCTTCTTCTTCTCATCTTCACAAAATATCACCACCACCTCCATCATCATCATCATCTCCTCTTCTTCTTCATCATCTTCTATCGTTCTCTCTCTTCTCATACCTTCATATTCTCTCTCTAACTTTCATTAGAGAGCTGAAACTTTTAGAAGAAATTGGAGTGATTTTCTTCATCAATTCTACTCTTCAAGTGATAAATAAGCTTCTACACTACACTGTTTAATTTATCAAAGTTCCTAGTTAAAATTAGGATTAATATTAGTGTTTTTTTGAATCATATGAATTGGAGATTTTAATGAATTAAGGCTAATTTATGTAAATTAGTGACATTATTAGCTTACAAATATTAATATTGTCTTGTTCCTAGCGATAGAGCATTGGGTATTAACACTTGAATTTTCAAGCGTTAGCGAAGTCATTCTTCAGTCTTTGAACCACTAGTTGTAAGTAGATAGTGTATCTATAGCTTACTTTATGCATGATACATTTTGATTATTAATATAAAATTATATGAGGAGTTGAAAGTATGTTGAGACTAGTTTTTGACCTTGCCCGGGGTATATAAAAAATAATTTGTTGGCTATTACTAAAAAGAAATAACAATTTAATTAAATATACCTTATCGTAAATTGAATATATAAATTAATTTTAAAAATAAGTTAATAGTTAAATAATGAATAAATATAAAAGAGTATCATAAAATTTAATAAATAATTAGTATCATTTTAAAAAGGATGAATTCTGGAATTGAAGTTTTTTTAAAAAGTTTTAATGTTGAAAAATTGAATGTTTTCACCCTATAGGTAAATTTATACTTATTCATTATTAATTTATTAATTAATCAATATTAATTATAAAAATAAAAATGGAAGTATCAATAACATATCATAATAACAATAATTATAAACTTTTTGGTTATAATCATCAATGTAGTTTAACAAATTTTAAACATCATTTGATTCATTTAGAAAATGAAAACATTGATATTGTAAAAACACCACAATAGTGAGCAATTTAAATTAAAACTATTTTCATTTGAAGTAGATCGATAATGTTCATTCTAAATTAAATTAATTTTTTCTTATTTAATTGTCTTTTATTTCACTATCGCTTTCAAATAGAATCATATATTTATTACATGGTCTTTTAGAGCGATAGACAATTCTGGATCAACATTTAATTGGCATCAATGAAGTCATTCTTCAGTCTTTAAACTACTAGTTGTAGTAGATAGTGTATTTATAGCTTACTTTATGCATGATTCATTTTGATTATTAATATAAAATTATATGAGTTGAAAGTATGTTGATATAAGAGGAAATGATTTATTTATTGAAAATGATGTTTTATGTTTGAAATGGAAATTTTCATTTGAAGGCCAGAATTTGATTGTTATGCTTATTTAAATATTTTTAGTCAACTTGTAACAAATATTGAATTTTAGAATATCTTATGTTAATTATTAAATTTGAGTTTATTTTATGTCCATTGTATCTCATATAACTTGAGGATGAATTTTACGTTATAAAAATATCATGGAAGTGGAATGTGCATGATTTTGAATCAAGTTAGAAAAATTCCATAGTTAGAACTTGTAGTTTATAGTAGTGGCATTAGCCTCGTGGACTGCAAAGAAACTCCAGTGAGAGTTGAGCTTAACCCGCACAGGCTACAACTATCTGGACTTGGACTATCCTACTGCTGAACCAGTTAACCTTCTACTAACCCACATATTAGTTTTAGTTACGTTAGGTTATAATCTGATCTGAATTTTATTAATCCTGTTACTCATATTACCTTGTCATGTATGAACTTGCTATGTTTTACTTCAAGAACTTCCCATTTATGTTTAGATTTATCTCAAATTAGTTATTGCCATCAAGAAATCTAAGTTATGACTAAAACAATACTTTTATGAGTATATATACATTATTATGTTTATATCGTTTTATTTTTACATCTAGGAAACTATGAATATCCTATCTTTTTTGAGTTACAAAACTTGCCCGTTGCATTCTTTTTTTTTTTTTCAGATACAGGTACTGAAGTTGATTTTGATATTTCTCCAATACAACTTTAGTAAATTTTAAGTTGGTAAATTATTTTTTATAGAAACCCTTTTTATGGGAATTCTTATTTGTTCCACCGTGGCATGCATGCCTAGCGAATGCGAAGAAGGCAAGTCAACAAAACAAGTCAGTCAAGCTAGTGCTGGCACATGCATCTGCCACGGAAATTGTCCCGTCTGTAGCTTTATTTCAACGTCGCATTTCCCCGTCCAACACCTTATCTTTAACTCGCATGCGTCCACATACATCATCCTCATTCGCACAAATGCCTATCTTTAATAATTGACATAAATGTTTATACAATATAATGTGTATAAAATGTACATTGAAAGAATCACCATTTTTGCTACTCCCACTTAATTAGCTTTTTATATAGTTATCTTAAAATATCTTTTTCTTCTTCATAACTAATAAGCTAGTTATATTATTATTCTAATATTATTTAAACTTATTATTAATTATAAATATTTTAAAAATATTCTGTTAAAATTTTATTATTTGTGTTTCTATATATTTTTTCATTTTGTAAAAGAATTATATTTCACGAAAAATATCTTTCCATTTAACAAAAACCATATTTTTCTACTAATTAACGTCATAACCAGTATGTTAGATTTTTTTTATTTGATAATATATATAGCATTTAGGTTGGTGTAGATGTACGCAATGTCACAATATCATATATACCCAAAATTATACCATCTAATATTTTTTATACTAGTACTCGTTATATTAAAAGCTCTCATTATTGAAATTTTCTAATTTGTTATTTACTGTTTTTAAAAATTAAGATAATATAATACATCAAGTCAATTAGCCACTTATATAATAAGTCACAATGAAGAGCGTTGTTAAGATTTCAATCATATATGAGATTAACTATTACACATACAAAAGCAAGAGAAATTGCATGTGGGGAATTGCACAAATTTAAAAGTTACTGAAATTGCATGACGTTCACTTGGTAGGTTCTATTGCAGAGATTATATTTTCTCGTGGAGAATTATAGTATATTGAAGATCTTGTGCTTTAGTAGTTTGGAAGTTGAAGAAGCTAACAAGAATAAAGAGGAAGACAAGCTTGGAGGAATTGGAAGCCATAGTGGAGGGTAATAGGGTGTGTTTAATCTTTGAGGTCAACAATTACCAAACCGTGTGGCTGGAGGTTAAAGAATATTGTTGCAGTTTTGGAGTTTGTCAAAAGTGGCAACCCCAGTGATAAGAAATATCTCCTTCTAATCGCAAAATATATGGCAAGAGGGAAAGCAAGTTGGACTCAATGAATACTGTTGCATACATTTTCTCAATTTTTTTCCACCAGAAATCATTAGCAGGGATGGAAATTTTTGGGTGACAGGTTTTATTTCAACGTCATGATTTTCCACCAGAAATCATGATTTTCTCAATAAACATTATAATAAGAAACTTTGCTGGAATTTTATATCTAGAATTGTATTATAATTGTTAGTCTTTAGAACAATCAGTAAGTCATACTATCATATTTCATCTAATAATCATCATGATTTTTATAAAAAAAACATGTATATATTTTTTTAGATGCATGGAATTATTATTATTATTTTTTTTTATCTTTGTGTCTTAATCTAGTCTCATTTCATATATTGTCCGTAAAATTTTATTTGTTAAAAAAATAATATATACATAACCGATAACTATCTCAATTTTTTTTTTAATATGTGTAATGTGTTTAACGATAAGACAAGAAATGAAACCAACCTGACGGAAAGTATATTTTCATCCATTTTTCTAAAATATCCAATAAATTCATATAAGTTACTACTAGATTTCGCTAATAAGTTAGAACATTTGCTGAGAATTGAAACTAAAATAAAGTGTGATACGAAATTAAGGTTTTTATCAACCTCTAGCGCTAGTTAAATTTATCGAACTGTAAGGAGTAATATAAGTTCAACATTGCGTTCATGTGAAAAGAAAAATTAAAAATGTTGCAGTAAAACTGAAAATCAATATGCGTTATTCTATATGACTGGTCGGAAGAAGTACGATTATAAGTGCAGTCATTTGCATATGAAAAGTCAGTTAAATAATAAGAAAAAATCATAAAGAATTTAATGAGAAACAAGAAATTTGATTTATAAGTTTCAGAATTGTTAATTTTTAGGATACAAGTTTCAAATCATGAAAAGTACTTAACTATTTTGAAATTTTATAAAATTAGTTTATGCTATAACAATTTCAGTTTTACATGTTATTCTAAATTAAAAATATATATATTTATCTACTGAGTGAAGGGAATTTAAAGTACAAAGTTTAGTTTTTGTTTCAATAACATGGGGTACAAGTCCCCTTGTCTAATCAACAATTATGATTTGATCTTTTTATTTAATAGATTTCAAAAATTTGGATTAGCTGGACACAATACTCATCGATCATTACTAGTTAGCAAAATCATGTAAAAATTAAAATCGGAAAATATTACTTTAATTTATGTTTAATTTCATGTGTTAGAGTAGATGTTGCTGATTTTCTTTAAGACAATTTCATCATATGAATAAAAGTCTATGTAAGTTTCCTGGTATTTTTCTGATAATCAATCTGTGATGACGTGGGGGTATAAGCTTGACCAGCATGGTTTCATAAATATGAAACTAAAATGTTCAATGAAGCATAATCAAGTGCCAGGCCTATTGGTCTATTGGATATTTATGTGGGAAATTACTTGGAAGCCTGGTGACATGTTGAATAAAGAAACTGTTAGAGAAGGCAGTATTTCGTGAGAAATTCTTACATTTGGCTCCACAATTTTTCTCAACAATTTACATTTAAAATTTGTTTTGGAAGTGAGTCTCAATACAAGATAAAGTTACCATCTTGTGTATTAGACGTCTTTCATTATTTTCCTTATTTTTGGTTTGAAATTTGAATGAATAGAGTACCATCATAATCCGTTAACAAGGACTAGGGTGTCTCATTTATAAAATCCAAATCTGAAATCTAAATAAGAACAAGTAATATACTGATTGATCCAACCAAGCACTAGTATCATATTTTAATTATAAGCTCTTTTGAAAAAAACAAATTAAGATAGCCAATCTCATTCTCTATAATAGAACTAAATTGTTAGACAAGTTTTAACTTGATTAGAGTTCAAACGTGGCTTATAAAATATAAGCTTAACCATAGTTATTATAAAGCGTCCAATATTAGACTCTCATGTGGTTAGGTTACCATGAAAAAGAAAAAGAGTACACCCAGTTCAAATGATCATGTTAGTAATCCATAGTGCCTATGTTTTTAGCCATTCTTCAAGAATGGCAATAAACTTAAATAAATTACACATTTATACTGTTATAACAATGATAAATATGAGGGCCAAAAACCAATGTAGTGAGCCCTTTTTACCACCCTCCCAAACTATGTCATTCTTGAATTCCAAGACAACACAGATACTGTTCGATTTCTGAAAGTAAGGAACAACTGATTCTCATACAGAAAGATAAATGCTGATGGAGACATGAACTCAGTTCTGCTTATCTCCATCAGCTCAGCATTTTGAACCCATGGACAAATGGAATTACACAGACGTTAAAATAACTTTAAAAGAGAAGTCATGAAAGACATTGCACAAACAGATATCAAAATGATTTTAAAAGAAAATGAAAATGAAATGAAGCTTACATCAAGAATCTGAAGGTTCTCATTTTCTTGCTTGACCAGAAGCTTTTCATTGAATAGCTCTATGAAGTCCACTTTCTTATTCTGGTGAAGTAGATGATTGAATGATTTGAGGACTGTTCCATCTTCAATGGATAGAATCTTAAGGGGGATATATCTAATAAACAACTAGATTTCGCTAATAAGTTAGAACATTTGCTGAGAATTTAAACTAATATAAAGTGTGATACGAAATTAAGGTTTTTATCAACCTCTAGCGCTCGTTAAATTTATCGAACTGTAAGGAGCAAAATAAATTTAACATCGCGTTCATGTGAAAAGAAAAATTAAAAATGTTGCAGTAAAACTGAAAATCAATATGCGTTATTCTATATGACTGGTCGGAAAAAGCATAGTTTTCACACTTGGCCCGTGATCGACTGTCAATGGCAATTATTCTTTAATAGTATTACCTAGAAACTGTTTAACTGGATTTATACAAAAAGAAAATAAAAATATATAAAAATTTAAATAAAATATAATAAAATAACAACTAATTAATGATTTGACACTCTTTAAGGAGGTCAAGTACAAAAACATAAATAAATAATATAAATTTTAAATATTATTCACATTTTACAATCACAAATCACAGAGTTCAAAATATAATTACATAAGCAAATTCACAAAGTTTTATATCACAAACTTATAAGTCATAACAATATAAACAAAGTTCCTATTTTTTACATATTTCGTATCTATATTTTGATGAATTATTTCTCTTCCCTTGCGGCAGTCCTCGGCTTTTGCTTCTTGTCTTCTCAACTTCTCTTCTCCCAAAGGCCAAAACAAAACAAAAGGGATTTGGTTTTGCGACGTACTATTACTTGTTTGTCATTTTTAAATTGGAAAACGATAGTGTTTTAGCTAGATCAAATTAGAATTATTATAAAGTTTTAAAAAATGACATCATTTAGAAAAAAAAAATCGACCGGTTCTTGAAAACTGGTCAAGTCACCGTTTTGGTAAAAGATTAAAGTCGAACTGACTCACCAGTTTTGATACATGGGATCCAGTGACTGGACCGGTTTAATGACTAGTTTGAAAAAAAATTGACCAGTTCAGGTTTTCAATACTATGGGAAGAAGTACGATTATAAGTGCAGTCATTTTCATATGAAAAGTCAATTAAATAATGAGAAAGAATCATAGAGAATTTAATGAGAAAAAAGAAATTTGATTTATAAGTTTCAGAATTGGTAATTTTTAGGATACAAGTTTCAAGGCCACTTTTTCAATGGGGATCATTTAGTTTGGGACCAAATGGTCCCTGTCAATATTATAACCGAATAAAAGACATAAGATTACCTTTTAAGCCTCATCATATATCTCCTCTATTCCCCTTCTTCCTCCATCTAGCCCCTTCTACATAGGAACTCTTTCAGACATCTCACTTAAGACACACAAAGAGGATGTTCTTCCTCATCCATAGATTCCAGGAATTACTAAAAACTCATAAACAATAAAGAAATGGGCCAAAAAAATGTTGAAATCCTTCAATCTCCTCCACAAGATGGCTTCGTTCTTCACAATGAATTCATAAAATTTCTTTGCACTTCCTTTTTGTTGCTTCACACCTACTTTTGAAAGGATTCTTCTTTGAAGATTAACAGTGACCTTGGATTGTAAAATTGTGCAAAGAAAAACTCATTGCAAAGGATGGAGTTTCGTTAGAATTTGGGGGGTGGGGGGGGTGTGTCTATGGAGGTGCCGCTGAGGGAAGTGGGTTGGAGTTGGGGGTAGTGTCGCGAAGGTGGTGACAGGCAAACGGAGGTGGTTGTTGTGAGAGTGATGTAAGTGGAGAGGCAACAGTGGGATAGTGTGAAAGGAGGGTAAAATAGACAATTCACATAAAAGTATTGATTTTAAATATTGAAATATAAATATAATTTTATATCAAATTATTTTTATATGATTAAAATAATTTTCTGAACCATTGGATTATAATTTCAATGGTCTGGATTTATAGACTATATGATCCCAAACACAATTGGACCCATTTAAGAATTTGCCAAGTTTCAAATATGGAAACGTACATAACTATTTTGAAATTTTATAAAATTAGTTTATGCTATAACAATTTCAGTTTTACATGTTATTCTAAATTAAAAAAAAGAAAAGATTGATCTACTGAGTGAAAAGGAATTTAAAGTATAAATTTTAGTTTTTGTTTTAGTACCAGGGATACCGGTTCCCTTGTATAATCAACAATTGTGATTTGATTTTTTTTTATTTAATAGATTTAAAATATTTGGATTAGCTGGACACAGCACTCATCAGTCACTACTAAGCAAAATCATCTAAAAACTAAAATCGGAAAATATTACTTTAATTTATGTTCGATTTCATATGTTAGAGTAGATTTTACCGATTTTCTTTAAGACATTTTCATCATATGAATAAAAGTCTATGTAAGTTTCCTGGTATTTTTCTGATAATCAATCTGTGATCGTAGAAAACGAAAGGACGTGGGGTATAAGCTTGACCGGCATGGTATCATAAATATGAAACTAAAGTGTTCAATGAAGCATAATCACGTGCCAGGCCTATTGGTCCATTGGATATTTATGTGGGAAATTACTTGAAAGCCTGGTGACATGTTGAATAAAGAAAATTGTTAGACAAGGCAAGATTTTATGAGAAATTCATACATTTGGCTCCACAATTTTTCTCAACAATTTATATTTAAAATTTGTTTTGGAAGTGAGCCTCAATCTGTCTTGTGTACTTGACAACCTTCATGATTTTTCATTTGTTTGTAGTTTGAAATTTGAATGAATGAAGTACCCTCATAATCTGTTAACAAGGTAACAAAGGCTATGGGGTCTTATTTACAAAATCTGAATCTGAAATCTAAATAAGAACAAATAATATACAGATTGATCCAACCAAGCACTAGTATCATATTTTAATTATAAGCCCTTTGTAAAACAAATTAAGATAGTCAATCTCATTCTCCTGTAATAAAACTAAATTGCTAGATAAGTTTTAACTTGATTAGAGTTCAAATGTGGCTTATTGAATATAGAAATGATAATTGTACACATAAAGTGTAGATACCATGTCGATTCACACACCATCTACTATTGAATGAGATGTAAATTTCCTTGAATGTGGTTCACATCTCATCAAATAATGGATATGTGTCCACACGTGTCATATCCCATAAGGGTAATAACACTTCTCTTTGAATATAAGCTTGACCATGGTTACCATAAAAGCGAGGCCCAATGCACGAGACTTCCATATAGGAGTTTACCATGAAAAAGCAAAAAGAGTACACCCATTTCAAATGATCATGTCTGCAATTCATAGTCCCTATGTTCTCAGCCATTCTTCAAGAATGGCAATAAAGTTAAATGAATTACATATTTATACTGCTATAACAATGTTACATATGAGGGCCAAAAACCAATGCAGTGAGCCCTTTTTACCACCATCCCAAACTATGTCATCCTTGAATTCCAAGACAACAAAACAAGTACAATGTCTCAACTGTCTCAGAATCCTAAATATTCAGTGCACTATACGAAAATTATTAAGGTAAGCCTTTAAAGAAACCTAAAATCAAAGTAAAAGAAAAGCATATGTACCAACTTCTCCAGAACACAAGGTTGATTCACTCTTCAACTGATTCTATTCATAAACTATTGCTACATAACAACTTCACATCAACTAATGGTACAATGCCTGAAACAATCCCATCATCAAAAGCTCAGAAAGCCAAACATGGTGTTCCTCAGTCTGGACGAAGCAAGAAAAGTCTTTGTCAGTTTGTCTTCAGTTAGACCATACATGAATGAGGCCATGTCTGTTACCAGTATATATCTCGTTTCGATCTTCATCATAAAATAGGGCAGTTATGTCCTCTAAAGCCTCTGCAACTGTGCTCCTCATTTGGGATGAGTGACTGCACCGACAGCTGCAACCAGTACCGCTGCACTCCTTCGCCTTGGTGCTGCTGTTGGATGCATTAATTTTAGCAAGACTTTTCCCGGTCAAGATATTGCTGACATTGATGGACCCAGCTGCAGTGTCAAGAAGCAAATCATAACGAATATTAAATCACTTTAACAAGCTGAAAGCTACTTATGATTAGTTGATTACTCCAATCAGAAAACAAAGAACTAAGCTCAAATGGTGTTACCATTTCCTTCTATCCATTGAATATCAGAATCAGCCTTGCAGTAAGAGATAATGAGATCCTGATCACTTGTTATGTATATGTTATTTGTATTGCAGTCTGGATGCCATAACAGGTGATCCTCAAATGAAGTAACAAGTTCTCCGAAAGTTCCACACAGAAACTGTTCGGTTTCTGAAAGTAAGGAACAACTGATTCTCGTACAGAAAGATAAATGCTGATGGAGTCATGAACTCAGTTCTGCTTATCTCCATCAGCTCAGCATTTCGAACCTACAGACAAAAGGAATTACACAAACAGACATTAAAACAACTTTAAAAAAGAAGTCATGAAAGACTGACATTACTTAAAAGATAATGAAAATGAAGCTTACATCAAGAATCTGAAGGTTCTCATTTTCTTGCTTGACCAGAAGCTTTTCATTGAATTGCTCTATGAAGTCCACCTTCTTATTCCGGTGAAGTAGATGGTTGAATGATTTGAGGACTGTTCCATCTTCAATGGATAGAATCTTAAGGGGGATATAACCACTGGCTCTATTGAAAATTAGTAACATGATCCCAGGACTGTAACAGAAGATCAACTGAAGTTAAGCTCCAACACAGCGTGCCAAACTGTAACGTAGATTGCACATTGCCACAAAAACTTCAACCAGAACCAGTAAACTTAGTTAACAAAAACTGGTCAAAGGACCTAAGGCACACTTAACATTCTATAAAAATGCCAGGCCAAAAAAGTTCCTCAAGAGAAACAGCCATAGGACAATTCTGAGCTAGCAGCACACAGAACACACATATAAGGGAAAACAGCCTTCTGGTACAAACCTACAAGTCATTACTATTAATTCTATTATGCACTCCTCATCAGGACTTTACTTTTGGAGAAGCTATGGACTCCCAGATAGGTTTATCAGGATGGAACAATGTTGTACTCAATGAATGAGTTAGTAATTTAAAGAAAGATTTGCACAAAAACAGTGTAACACGTAAAAGAATCAACTGATCAGATCCTTCTATCTTGAACTAGAGAACAGAGAACAGAGTCAAGGAGACCCAAGAGAATCTCCGGTTTTGAAAACACCCATGAAGGAGTGGAATCCTGAACACTATAAAACAACGTGGATAAAAGAATTGTGTATGGAAGATAGATGACAAAGTTGTGGGAATGCCAAACAAAAATAGGATCTCCTGCCCAACACTCCTCTCAGAAGTTGATAATAAATGAGTCATTATGTATCTTCAAGGAAAACAAAAAATTAAAGGTGGTATAATCGTGTGACAAATTTTCACAGACTAAAATGAGAAGCCTGGCTGACTGTATTAGAGTCCCAATTCCAAACTGTTCTAGTGCAAGTGATCAGGCTCATGTCTTGACTTGGTAGAATTTTATCTAGTAAAATGGGATTTTCAGCAGACAATGGAGCAGTGAATCAGAAAGTCAATCCAGAAGAGAGAAAGTACCTGATCTTGATCTCCTGAACATGCCTATCTGAGATGGAGTACAGCAAGGTGTAGTTCTTGAGATCAAAGACCTTGTATATGCTGATACCATTGGATGAAAGGTTAGATAGAATAACAAGTGGATAAACATAAAAGCATCCAGTATAAGTGGAATAAAGAGAAGAAAATGAGGAAGGTACCTATCCTGCGCAGAGTAGGTTAGGACCTTTCCATTGACATCATCAAACTCTACAAATCCAGGCCATTTCAAAGACTCAGACTCAAAGAGGAAAACCCTCATCCGGTCTGCCCCTCCGTATGTATCTAGGAACAGAAGTGAATGATAATGTCAGCAACATAGGTTGTGAATATTAATTGAAGATGAAGATTTGAATGCACAGCCAAAGAATGTACGCACTCAATCCGCGTGGATCTGCATTTCAAGGAGCTGAAGTTTTCAGAAGCATAAACGGACACTGTAATAAGTGAGTCATTGTTCTTATTGTAGAAGAGGCTCCGGATCACTTCATCAGGGGACACATTCAAAAAACAAATCCTCTCATTTGTTTCTGCAAGGAATGGACAAATGAAATTAGAAAAAAAAAAATAGAAGGGTGATGCAAATAATCAGTGCCTCATTCACACACACACACACAAAAGCAAAGTCTCATTTGTTCCTGCATGCAATTGAGCATTCCACTCACACAAAAAATCAAATTTCATGGATTCTATACAAACTTAACAACGAATAATTAAGGGGCAGCAATGGCAATGGTTATTAGTACATTATGAATAGAATTATATTAAAAAAAAAATCTGGCCCATAAATTTTTCAACTAATTTCTACCCCAAAACCAAACTGACCGCAGGGTTAACACAAAATTGACAATGATCAACTAATGGGTATCCTCAACTCTACTGAAAGCATCACACAAAACCAGAATGGGCATCAATTTCTGCATGCAATTGAGCATTCCATTCACACACACACAAAAAAAAATGAAAAATCAAATTCTATGGATTCAAGACAATCAATGATCAATTCAAGGGAAATGGCAATGACAATTGAAATAGCTACCAGCACCTCCATTCACACATCAAAAACTCAAACCCAATTTGCTTTTGCATGCAACAAGCCATTCCATTCACTCCAAATTCAAAAATAAATAAAAAAAAAAATCCATGAATTCAATACAATCACAACAATGATCAATTAAAAGGGGCAATCAAAATGGCAATTGAACTTGCAACTTAGAACCTCCACTCACACAAAATTAAAAAAGTTTCAATCTTTAAGGCTCCCGCACAAAAATTCAAACTTTTCGACTAATGGGGAGGCAATCCCTCACCTCTACTAAAAGCAGCACAAAGGCCAGAATGTGCAAGTGCAAAGACCAAGTTTTTTGCAGCAACGATCTCAACAAGCTTGCTCCTTTTCATCAAGAAGGGCAACACTAGGGAAGCAGAAGATGATGATGAATAATGGGTAGGCTTAGGGTCATGAGTGTCATACTCTTGCACCAAGCGCATGGTGCTGAATCTCTGGTGTGCAGTGGAAGTGGCAAAAGCACGGTGTGGCCTAGAGCAAATCTCACGGTTCTGAAGCTTCTTCACTATGCTGTTGAGGTCATCACCACTGCCATTGGTGGAACCTCTTCTTCCACTTTTGCTTGCCACTACTCTCCTGCCACAACACCTCGCAGATATCCTCTGTTCTTCCATGTCCTTTCTTTTTTTTTTTTTTATCGGTGTTCTCTCAACTCTCTCTCTCAGTTTATATAGAGTCTCAACTCTACAACTTCGATTCAATTCATCATGCTTCTTCTTATTGAAGCATAATTAATTCCAATATTTAGTGCAATATGATGTGTATGTGTATTGTGTATGTCGTATGCAATATACTATGTGGGTTGCATTTACTTTTTCCTCAATCCTGCTTAAAACCCATTCTTGCTTTGGTGGATGCTAATAATTTGTTGGGGTTTTTTTTTAGCTATGGTATATGTGAGTATTTTCTTTTGGATTTTTCTAGGAGAAAGTGTATGGAATTGTAGTAACATGATGATAAGGGAAAATTTCATATGTTTGTGGCAATTTAATAGGATTTGGGCGCAATATGTTTTATCTTTACATCTAATGCAAGTCGGCTTCACAAATAAATTAAAATTTATAAAGTGTAAGTTGCAAAAAATATAGTAAAGGAAAGGTTGCCTCTAGGCTTCAATACTTAGTTGGGAATATGAGGGTTTTAGAATTAAAATAAATAATTTAAATAGCAACAAGATAATAGCAATAATAGAAAAAGCACTAGTTTAAGGTATTCCTAGGATTGGGAATTTATTATCATTGACCAAATATTAAATCCATTGGTGGCTATTGGTAATAAATTGGAATTTTACTAGTGATCAACTGAACCTTAGAATTTGATCAATACAAATAACTAATAAACGACGATCGCCAATTTATTTAGACATCACATCAATTTAATGAGCCAATTGCTATATCCTAACCGTCAATCTGAAAATTAATTCTAATGTTCTCCCTCAAACACAAACCAATAGATCTATCAATTTATGTTAAGGAGTTTCCCTAAACGACGATCGATTTAGCTATTCCAATAAAGATTATAGCAATCACCATAATAATTAAAAGAATATAAATTGGAGAACATTAAGAAAACCAATGCATTCAATATAAACAAAGGTCTTAAATGTCATCCCAATCATCGAAAATCCCTAGACTAGTAAATAAATCTACTCCATCTCTAGAGGATTATAACAATGAAGATAAGAGAGAACCTAAAAATAACAATCGTTGCCACAATCTCCAAGACAAAACACCTTCACTAATGGCTTAGAGAGAGAGAAAAAGAGATGTTGAGGGAGAATAATAGCAACTGAAGTGGGATGTCACGACCCGCATGGAACGTAACCCACGTGAGGTATTGGGTCTCCACGGAAGACTCTGGTGACGTAACTGAACTAATATGCATAATTAAATCAAATATATTCAAAATATCTCAAGTTCAACTATAATTCCATAATCTGAAAATATTTCTAAAACATAAATCCTGAATAAGGAACTGCATAAAATCCATAATCTGGGCCAAACCAAACGCAATTAAGTAAATAACTGAAATTCTAAAGATGTTTAAAATAATATAATGCATGTCTGGATCTTGCACAATTACTAGAGCACTACTAAACTAACATAACCTATATAAGCTTCACTCGAAGCGAAACTCACCAAAAGAAGTTGCACACTATGGAGAGGATCCTGTGGTGCAACCAACCTGTAGCTGTATCCTAGGGAAAAGAGAGGGGTGAGTTCATCAAAACTTAGAGTGAACCTCCATTCACAACCCACATGGGACACAACAAAAATACATAACATATACATGCAACTGGTGTAAAACATTCTATATATAATTATAGATAATTGTCCTGAAAATAATAATTTAACTAATCCATGGCAATAACTACTAGAGAAATAGGAATTATTCTACATAAATATCTAGCTGAATAGCTAAATTAAGCCAATGGCTAATCTGATAACACCTAACTATGTCCCATAAATGGACACCTCACTAAATTCCTTACGATAAGCTAGTCCTCACGGACCACTTAGTACCAAGGTTAATGATCAATCTTGCAATCGTTCACTTGCTGATTAGTTTCTCACTATTTATTGGCTAAAAACTAATAGCAATAAAATTCACTGTTCATAAAATGGATTCATGGAATTTTCTAACTGATAAAATAAATCTAAATCATAATATAGCAAGTATGGTCTCATGAGCTTTCTAAAATAATAATTTTTCATGATAACTGCAAAACAATAATTTTCTAAAATTTCTATAATCCATAAAGTATATTTCTGGGCATAAATCATTCTAAAATTCATAAATAATTTATATGATGCTAGAAAAATACTAATAATGGTCAAACGTATGGCCATTAGCTTAAATCCACTCACCGTTGGTCGAGAGTGTACTTCCTTTGACAACTTGACCTTGAGGAGTAGGAATGACATACCTAAGTGCCAAACAATATAATGAAAATATAAACAATTTGATTTAATCGCCCAACTGAGTTTGGGATGGTAGGAGGAAGAATGGTGAAAGAAAACCATGCCTTACAGGTCCCAAACTCATAGACTAGATAAAAAGGAGAAAGAATTGGCTAAATTCCATGAAGATCACTTACCAGAAGAGATTAATTGAAGAAAATGAGAGAACCACGTTTTTTCTCTAGGAAAAAATCCTTGGGCGGCTAGGGTTCTTAGAAGATTGTTTAAGAGTATTATGATGTGCCAAATATATAAGTGGTACAAAACAAAAGCTCAAAGCGGCGTATCGCTCACGCCGCGCAACGAAGACACAGTGTTCGTGTGTACTCCTTCAACAAATCAAAGCTTTCATATATATATATATAATAATGAGTAATATCAATGGTAACTAATCACGTACTTATAATAATAATAATAATAGTAATAGTAATGTATTTATGTTGTTACTTATAGTGTTATTAATAATAATAATAATAATATTAGTTCACATACCAATAAATTTTATATTTGGGATATTACATACTACCCCCCTTAAAAGAGATTTGGTCCCTAAATCTAAACGACGTACCTTGAGGTGAAAAAAGGTGGGGGTATTTGATTTTCATAGCTTCTTCGGCTTCTCAAGTTGCTTCGTCGCCATAATGGTTCCTCCAGATAACTTTCACTGGGCTACCTCCTTTGAGCGAAACTTCTTGATTTGCCTATCCACGATGGCAACCGGTTCCTCTTCATAGGACAAACTCTAATAAACTTGGACCGTTTGCGAAGTGAGCACATGAGACTGGTTGGCATATACTTCCTAAGCATATTGACATGGAACACTAGGTGTATGGCTAATAACTGGAGGCATGTCAACCTAAGCCACTGCTCCAACTTCTCTAGAATCTCAAATGAGCCGATAAAATGGGCTTAACTTTCCCGCTCCTGAACCTTACTACCCCTTTCATAGGGGATCTAGAAACACATGATCCCTAACCACAAATTCCAAGTTGCGCGCGACAATTATTGGCATAAGACTTTGGACCGTGCCTTAATAGGCGTTCTTCAATCAACTAGACCTTTTCTAAGGTTTCTTGAATAGGTCTGGGTCTAGGGAATTAGCTTCCCAAGTTCAAACCACCCGATGGGAGATTTGCAACACCTCCCATACAAGGCTTTGAATAGTGCCATTCAATACTCGCCTGATAACTGTTATATGAGAACTCAATCAAGGGTAGGTGATCACACGAGCTCCCTCCGAAATCTAGGACACAAGCTCTAAACATATCTTCTAAAGTCTGTATCGTCCTTTCTAGAACATCTGTCCGGGATGAAAAGCTGGTCAAATCAACACGTGTTCCAAGGGCCTCCTGGAACGCCCTCCAAATTCGCGAAGTGACTGGGACCGTTTGTCCTGATATGATAGATATTGGGACACCGTGAAGTGACTATCTCATTGATGTATAACTGGGCATATTGGTGCTGCTGAAGGTAGCCTTTCCTGGCAAGAAATGTGCTGACTTGGTCATCCGTCTACTATCACCCATATGGAGTTGAACCCTTTGGTGGTTCCAGGTAACCCGACTACGAAGTCCATGGTTATCCCCTCCCACTTCCACTCTGGAATATCTTATCCTGAAGAACCCCGCCAGCCTCTGATGCTCAGCCTTGACTTGCTAGCACACCAAGCATCTAGCCACAAAATCACCGATATATCTCTTCATACCATCCCACCAAAACAATTGTTTTAAATCCTAATACATCTTAGCTAATCCTGAATGCACAGAGTATGTCGTCCTATGGGCTTCCTCCATCACTTTCCTCCTCACTCACCACAGGCACACATAAATGGTTCCCAAAGTGCAACACACCCTCAACATCAACTGAGAACTCTATATTGTCACCCTTACAAACATCCTCAAACAACTTAGCTAGCTTTGGATCTTCGCCCTTGTGCCTTGATCTGTCCCACCAAGGTTGACTGAGCCTTGATATGAGCTAGAAAAACCCCTCATCACTAAGACCGAACTGAACTCCTTCGACTTCTAACTTGTGGATATCTTCTACTAAAGGTTGTCTCACTGGAGCTATGTCACTACCCTTCCGAACTTCCTACTCAAAGCATCTGCCACTATATTCGCCTTCCTGGGTGGTATGAAATCGTACAGTCATAATCCTTTGGCAACTTAAGCCATCTCCACGCCTTAGGTTTAGATCCTTCTGCTGAAAAATGTACTTCAAGCTCTTGTGGTCTATGAAGATTTCACAAGTCTCTCCGTAGAGATAGTGCCTCCAAATCTTCAAGGAAAAAACCATTGTCGCCATCTATAAGTTAAGCCGCCGTGAGGCATAAGCAACTCGGCCATGCTTGGATTAAGGACACAGCCAAGTTCAACTCTTGAAGCATCACAGAATACCGAAAAACCACCTGTCCCTGAAGGTAATACCAAAACTGCTGGTCAAGCATGTCTTGAGCCTCTAAAAACTCTTTTCACACTCTTCTGTCCATTGGAACCTGACATCCTTTTGTGTTAGCTTGGTCATGGGTGCTGCGATCCTCGAGAAATCCTGAACGAACCGCCTGATATCCTGCCAAGCCCAAGAAACTACGGACTTCGAAAATTGTTGTAGGTCTAGGCCATTGCTGCACTCCTTCCACCTTCTTTGGATCTACCAAAATACCATCCTTAGACACTACATGTCCAAGAAACGCTACCTGATCTAGCCAAAACTCACACTTAGAGAACTTGGCATACAATTGATTCTCCCTCAAAGTCTCTAGAACTATCCTCAGATGTTGCTCATGTTCCTCCTTGCTCTTGGAATACACTAAGATATCATCGATGAAGACAATCACAAAGTGGTCCAAAAATGGCTTAAACACCCTATTTATCAAATCCATGAAGGCGTGGGGCATTGGTTAACCCAAAGGACATCACTAAGAACTCATAATGTCCATAGCGAGTCCTAAAGACCATCTTGGGTATATCTCATTCTTAATCTTCAACTAATGGTAACCGAGGGTCGATCTTGGAAAAACATGTTGCCCCCTGAAGCTGGTCAAAAAGGTCATCAATATGAGGCAAGGGTACTTGTTCTTGATCGTCACCATGTTTAAATGTCTGTAATCTATACACATTCTCATTGAACCGTCCTTCTTCTTGACAAACAACATGGAGCACCCCATGGAGAGGTACTTGGTGAATAAACCCCTTGTCCAACAACTCCTATAACTACTCTTTCAATTCTCTTAACTCTCTAGAGCCATGTGGTATGGGGGTATAGAAATAGGCCTAACTTCTGGCTCAAGCTCTATCCCAAACTCTACTTCCCTTTTCTGGTGGCATACCCTGCAAATCATTTGGAAACACATCTGGAAACTCATTAGCCACCAGAACTATGCCCAAACTTGGTGTCTCTACCTTTACATCCCTAACTGGAGCTAAACCCGCAACTACCTCTATCCATCAACCATAGTGCACTCATTGCCGATATCAACTCGTCGGTGTTGAACACCTTGTACCTAGAATACTCTGGCTCATCACCTGGGACTTTGAATCTCACCACCTTACTATAACAATCTACCATGGCATGGCAATGGGGCTAACTAATCCATACCCAGAATAACATCAAAGTCAGACATATCCAACACTTTCAAATCTACTAGTGCTTCTATGTCACCAACTTTGACTCTGCACGATCTATACATTGTCTGAATAAGGATGGGCCCCTCGAAGGTATCCTAACAAAATGGCTCCTCAAGATCATCGGGATTCTCTCAAACGTATAGCAAAGAACGGGGACACATAAGAGTAGGTGGACCCCGGGTCAAACAATGTCATGGCATCGAAGGAACATACTATTGTCATACCTGTTATCACTTCATTTGAAGCTTAAGCATTTTGACGGTTATAGCGAACAAACGGGGTTGTCCCCACTACCCTGGCCTATCCGCCTATTCCTCTACCACCTACACCTCCCCACCAGGTCTTTACCCCGCTCCACGCCTCTGAGCAAAAAATCGCCGGGCTGTCGACTTAGAACTGAATTGACATGGAAGGGTTAGCTGACCCCTAACTAGAAGATCCTTGAAACATCAGACACTCTCGCGCTTGTGGCCCGGCTGGCCACACCCATAACATACTGAGGAACCAAACAAACACTGACCCTGGTCTCTTCTCGCAAGTTGGGCATCCTGGATGTGACCTCCATGAACCCTGTCCATTGTGCTAACCGCTCCATCTACAAAGTTCTGATGAGTGCCGGATAGGTTCTGAGAAGGTGACCCTACCGATTGACCCCTCCGGCCCTGATGATGGTGACCCTTGCTCGAACCTGCTCGCTTAAGAAGAGCCATGAACCTTGGCTTTCTTGTTGGCCTCTACCATCGCCCTACGCTCCGCTAAACCACTCTCAAGACCAATCGCTGTCTACCACCGAGTATAATCCATGGTCCCAATGTGGGGCTGCAACTGAGGAACATATCTTGGAAACCCTGAACAAAATGTCTCACCTTAGCTCTCTCAATATCATGCTGAAGTTGCCTGCCAGATAAGTAAAACGTTCATCATACTCCATAACTGTCATGCCTGAGTTAAACGTAGCTTTAGAAACTCCTCAATCATCTGTGCTGCTGGCTCTCTAATATGAATCTCCACATGAAGGCTTCCTTGAACTGTTCCCAAGAGGGAAAGCTAGCAATTTCATGCCTCCTCGAAACTCTGATACCATAACTCTGCTTGGCCTTCCAGCGGAAGCTAGCCAACTTCACCGCTCTCTGAAGAACAATGAATGACACCAACTATCTTCTCCACCTGCCCGGGATCCTCAGTCGTCAGACGCCCGTTGAAAGTAGGCGAATCCATCCTCTGAAATGCTCCAAGGCTGAGTCGTCTGGATCTCTGACGGAGGCGGCTGTATAGTCGCCTTACCGCCCGGTCATTACATCAGTCAAGTTTCCTACCATCGTTCAAAAGCTCTAAGGCGAGCACTGTCACTATGCGATGCGTCACTCTTACGACGACGACGAATGCGTGAAGGATGTACAGGTGGCATGGTAACACCTATGAAAGGGAGGACATATAACAAGACCATGAGTGCCAAGAAAAGACAAACTCTTACTGAACCTAGATATGACTGACTTTTCCTAAAAGCCTCAAATAGCACTACATCCATGCAAATGGCGCGCTTCCATTTACATAGATGTCATGTTATTTGTGGACACTTGCTCCAAGCAATATGTAGGGAAACCTATTGCTCGATACCATGTTGTCACGACCCGCTATGGAACGTCCACATGAGATATTGTGTGCCCACGGAAGCTCTCTGATGATGTAACTAACTAATGTGCACAATTAAATCAAATATATTCAAAATATCTCAAGTTCAACTATAATTCCATAATCTGAAAATATTTCTAAAAAATAAATCTTGAATAAGGAACTGCATAAAATACATAATCTGGGGAAGCCAAACGCAATTAAATAAATAACTGAAATTTTGAAAATGTTTAAAATAATATAATGCATGTCCTCCTCCTACATAATTACTGGAGCACTACTAAACTAACATAACCTATATAAGCTTCACTCCAAAGCGAAGCCCACCAAAAGAAACTTAGCACTATTAGGGAGGATCTTGTGGTGCAACCGAACCTTAGGTATCCTGAGGAGGAAAAGAGAGGGGTGGGTTCATCAAAATTTAGTGAGTAAGCCTCCACTCACAACCCATATGGGATAGCAACAAAAATACATAACATATACATGCAACGTGTAAAATATTCTATAGATAATTGTACTAAAAATAATAATTTAACTAATCCATGACAATAACTAGTAGAGAAACATGAATTATTCTATAAATAAATATCTAGCTGAATAGCTGAATTGGAGTCAATGACTAATCTGATGGGCACCTAACTAGGTCCCATAAATGGACACCTCACTAGGTTCCTTATTGTGGATAAGCTAGTCCTCTAGCGAATCACTTGGTACCAAGGTTAACGATTATCCTAGTATTAACTCGTTATCCGTTTCTCACTATTTATTGGCTAAAAACTAATAGCAATAAAATTCACGTTCATACAAAACTGGATTCATGGAATTTTCTAACTGATAAAATAAATATAAATCATAATATAGCAAGTATGGTCTCATGAGCTTTCTAAAATAATAATTTTTCATGATAACTGCAAAACAATAATTTTCTAAAATTTCTATAATCCATAAACATATTTTCTGGGCATAAATCATTCTAAAATTCATAAATAATTTATATGATGCTAGAAAAATACTAATAATGGCAAACGTATGGCCATGAGTTTAAACCCACTCACCGTTGGTGGTCGAGAGTGTACTTCCTCTGACAACTTGACCTTGAGGGAATGAAGATGGTAAATGCCAAACAATATAATGAAAATATAAACAATTTGATTTAATCGGCCAACTGAGTTTGGAATGGAGAGAGGAAGAATGGTGAGAGAAAATCATGTCTGACAGGACTGAACTCACAGACTAGATAAAAAGGAGAAGAAATTGGCTGAATTCCATGAAGATCACTTACCAGAAGAGATTAATCGGAGAAAATTGAGAGAACCACGTTTTTCTCTCTAGGGAAAAATCCTTGGCGGCTAGGGTCCTTAGAAGATTGTTTAAGAGTATTATGATGTGTCAAATATATACCAATGGTATAAAACAAAAGCTCGAAGCGGGCGTATCGCTCGCGCGCACAACGGAGACACGGTTTTTGTGTGTACTCCTTCAACAAATCAAAGCTTTCATATATATATATATATATATATATATATATATATATATATATATATATATATATATATATGTGTGTGTGTGTGTGTGTGTATTCATATATCCTTAACATACTAACAGTCGTGACTCTACAGCTTTGAGTTTTTGTTTTTTTGTTTTTATAATAATAATAATGTTAATAGTAAGGATGCTGACATTGTTACTTATATTATAATAATAATAAGTAATACCAATGATAATAGTATAGTTATGTATATCGTTACTTTTATATATATATATATATATAATGAGTAATATCAATGGTAACTAATTACGTACTTATAATAATAATAATAATAATAGTAATGTATTTATGTTGTTACTTATAATGTTATTATTAATAATAATAATATTAGTTCACATACCAATAAATTTTATATTTGGTATATTACAGCCTAAAAGTGAATAAAAAACTAAGGTAAAATTCTGTAAAATTCTTATATACTCTTCTAAAAATAGGATAAAAAGAAAGCCCAAAACATATCATGAACTGGATTCGCTGTCACACCACCGTGGAGCGCGCAAGGAGCGCTGAGCACTCAACAGAAGCTGATTCCCAAAAATTCATGAAAGTCTAGCGTTATAGCGCTCATTCGAATATGAGCTTCTACGGCTTTTATTCCTTTTTGTTCCAAGCTTCTTTCAAAGAATTCGAAGCCTTGTTCTTGACATTTTGCACTTGATCCAAAACTCCTATGCACAAACCATACTCAAAAGGACAAGTTAAATGCAACAGGGTGTAATTACAAATTATTCCAAAATCAATGCAAAGACCAATAATTTTAATAAAATCACATAATGAAGAATAAATTAAAATCCTAATTAATTACATTTATAACTCAATAAAACTCATGTAAAAAGCTAAAGTTTGGCAGCAAGATAAATGACATAAATGTCTCTTATCAAACTCCCCCACACTTAAGCTTTCACATGTCCTCATGTGAAACTAAAATCAAACCAAGGCATGGATGAGAAACAATATACGAGGACTACGCTAGACTCTTAAAACTAAAAATGCATGATGCATGAATTTAAATGGCAATACACCAATCTAATGAACCTAGAGACATAATAAGTTTTTTTCACGCCAGCAATCAAGAGAATTGCAACAAGCAAGGCATGAGCAAGGATATAGCACACAAGGTAGAATACACATATGATGCATAAACCAAGTACAAAAATCCTCCCAAGGTTAGTGTTTGCCACTCATTCACTCAAGTGCTTGAAGTTATGATACACACTCAATCACCTCAAATGAAAATGCATTACCATAGACTTGCTACGGGTCTCATTCTCCATTTTGTCACATACATGTGCATAAAGAATCAAAAGGATTTACCTTTGGTTGTAATGGGGCTTAAGTAAAGGTGGGTAAAAATATAGGTCAATGGACTAAACCTCAAGTCAAAGAAGAGCAAATAAATACACCAAGAGCACAAGTGCCTAAGGGTACACTTTATCTAACTTAATCATAATTACAGGCCTTTGTTTTGTAATATGGCACACCTTCAACCCTAACTTTTTCAGATTTCTTTTTTATTATCAACTTTTAATTCATCATTTTTTTTTGTCACTTGCTGAATTTATTTTTGTACACATTGTTTCTCCTCCACGCTTAAATTGGAGCATGTCCTCATGCTCTCCCCACACTTATACTCAAAGACATATATAAAAAATGTATAATTGCTCTCCTAAGCCTAAAAGGTTGGGATTTTTCCATAGTTTTTCACTTTTGGCTAAGGATGTGCTAAAACAAAAGAATGAGCAATAAGGCTCAAAGGGGCTAAACAATGGTAACATGCAAAGGTTGGCTACATGGGCAAGTTGCTAAAAATAAGAAAAATGCCTCAATCATATTCAAGCATGCACATGAAAAATATTTTTAAATAAGACCCTAAGCAAGTTCTCGAATGTAAATCCAAAGAGGAAGCACATATGAACAAATAAGCATGACACATGATAGTCCAATCAAAAAGGCTCAAAATCTCACAGGTAAAGTGTGTGTGTACTCAATCCAAATATCATAGTGAATCCACCAAGCATGCAATACAAAATAAAGTCAATGTCAAGTAAGTTAATAAAGTGCGTGTAGTGTGAGTCTATGCATGTGACCTCTGAGGTGCCAAAAGGATGGTATAAAATATAAACAAAAATAAATATAATGCAAGACTCAAAATTAAAATGAAAATAAATAAAATACAGAAAAATAAAAGGGAAAAGTAAAGAAAAACCTCATGGTGGGTTGTCTCCCACCCACTTTGCTTTAACGTCCTAAGTTGGACGAGGCCTCATGGGTGTGAGCTTCAACCCAAAAATATGCCATCTGAGTAGTCTCTGGAGGGTCTCATGGAGGTGCATCAACTGGTGCCCTTCAATGCCACACCGAGTCATCCTAGAATATTCCAACTCAATTGCACCATCGGTGTGCATGGGTAACCAAGAAAGGTCCCCTTTATCTAGACTTTGGCTTTCCAGCCATCAGTTTTGCTCGAGGCTCATGCAGCAAGATCAACTACCCCTTACAGGGCTTCTTACCCAACATGGGTTAGTCATGGAGCACTTGGAAACTGATGACTGCTGCCTGGGTGGTGTACATGTATATGAAATCTTGGGACTTTCTAAAACAATAGGTGCATCATATCCCATGGGAGAAAACAAGGTAGAGCAAGAAGGATCTAGATCTTTACAGAGTATATTTCCACAAGCATCGTCAATGACATTAATGCCAAACACGAATGTTCCTCATGGGAATGTTTCATAGCATTAGATAAGTTGAATTGGACCTTCACGTCCCCGCACTCCATGGATAATGTGCCAGCATAAACATCAATTATGGTTCTAGCAATTTTTAAAAATGGTCTACCCAAAATCAATGTATGATGGCTAGTATTGGTGTCATTCTCCATCTCAAACACATAAAATTAGCAGGAATATTAAATCATTTACCTGGACAAGAACATCTTCCAATACTCCCTCTGGTTTTGTGATGTTGCGGTTGGCCAGCTGAATTTGCAACCCAGTTGGCTTGAGCTCTCTAAAATTCAGGGACTTGTAGAGAGACTTAGGCATAACATTAATGTAAGCTCCAAGGTCAGCCAGGGCCTTTGTGATGTGCAAGTTCCCAATAGTGCAAGGGACAATGAATGTACCTGGATCCTTGCACTTGGGTGGTAGATTGCCCAACTTGATAATGGAGGAAACATTTACCCCCATAGTCACCTTGTCCTCTCCACGCCTTTGATCTTCCTCCTATTGGTGCATAGATCTTTCATGAATTTAGCATATTTGAAAATTTGCTTTATTGCATCCAATAGAGGTATGTTCACCTGCACTTTCTTGAAAGTTTCCCAGTTTCTGGATCAAATTCTGATGTAGCTGCTTTTTAGGATAGATTCTCTAAGCGAAAGGCAGTGGGGAAGTGAAATCATGGTCTTCCGTTGCTTTTGTTGAGCGTTGCAATGCTGGTTGAGCGCGGCGCTCATCCGAGGGTGCTTTGGGATGTCTTTCAACTGATGATCCGAGCACGTTTAACTGGAGTGCTCACTTGGAATTGTCACGACCCGACTTGGGCACGTGACCGGCACGTAAGGAATCCTAATTCCCACGTAAGCCTCATGACCTCTGTGTTTCTCTATATGTATATTTTAATATTAAATTTGTTTATAAAACATCATTTCCATCTCTAAAAAAAAACTTCTGGCTCTTTGAAAATATAATCATCATAAAACATATCATAATCAACTCTAGCATAAATATCTAAAGTTAGAAAACAATTCATTTCTCAATCTCTATCATATCTCTAACTCAAAATATGAGTTGCTCTTATACAAGATATACATGAAAACTAGAATCATGTAAATACAAAATAATCATTGATAAATTAATGCACTCTATCTATATGGTCTGGGACCCGCTCTTCATGTACACTAGAGTCTCTATCTCTAACCAAAATGAAAAAAGGAGTACTTCACTCCAAGGTGAAGCTCACCAACTGGAACTCTCTCCTGGGGAGGAGGTGGATGAGAAGGACCCGTAGGATGACATATCTGTAATGAAAGGAGAGGGGTGAGTTTCATCTAAACTAATGAGAGGCCCTCACCCATAACCCTCTCATGGGACAACCAAGAGAACAATTAATCATACATACATATATATATATATATATATATATATATATATATATATATATATATATGTTCATCAAAACCAGTCAATGCAATTTCTTTTAAATCATTTCATTACATGTACATAAAAATTCTTAAATCAATAATATCTGAAAACATTAATACAATACTCTATTAGAAAAACAGGATCTCCTGGTTATGCTTCGCATAACAAAATATAATTTCTCTAATTATGCATGTCAACCATGACATAACGAGTTCTCTACTCTATGATCCCTTAGGATCTAAATTGGACACCTAACAAGGTTCCGTTCTATGCTCTATGAGATTGTCCTATCTGGACAACTTGGTATCAAGGTTAACGATCCTTCAAGCGTTAACTCACTGACTATTCTCTATGACTATCGTCAAATCTCTAAATCATAAAATCATATCATTTCTTTAAAACTCGTTCTGGGATAAATCTCTATATATAAATAATCTGCTCTTGAAATCATCATGGAAATTTCTAAATCTCTAAATCATGTCAAAACCATACTCTAGCTCTTTAATAAATCATTTAGCAATAATGGTCCCATGAGTTTGCATTAAAAACAAATATTTCACGCTCTTGTCGATAATAACTATTTTCATAATTTGTAAAACCATTCGAAATCTCTAATATTCTAGAATCATGCAAACACGTTTCCAATCAAGGAAAATAACTCTAATGATCAACATAAGGATCATAGGTAAAGAATCCACTCACCTGAGGGAGAAAGGAGTGGCGTCAACACCCATGATGTTCTGAGGAGTGGAAATGACACCAATATCTGCCATTAAGCCACAAAACTCAAGATTACACTCTAACCACCTCTAGATTGCTCAAACACAACTCTAACAATATTGGGGAACACCTCCACTTGACAACAATGAGAGAAAACATCAACTCATTCATCAAGATATGAAATGGGAAAGAAAGGAACAAGAAAAACCCATAAAGATTATAGCAATCACCACAATAATGAAAAGAATAAAACTAGAATATTAAGAAAACCAATGCATTCAATATAAACAAAGGGTCTCAAATGTCATCCCAATCCATCCAAAAATTCCTACACTAGTAAATAAATCTACTCTTCCATCTTTGGAGGATTATAACAATGAAGATAAGAGAGAACCTGAAAATAATAGCAACAATCGTTACCACAATCCCCAAGACAAATCACCTTCACCAATGGAACTTTTAGAGAAAGAGAAGAGAGATGTTGAGGGAAAATAATGGCAATGAAATGGTAGCCTAAAAGTGAATCAAAAGCTAGGGTAAAACTCTGTAACATTCCTATATATACTGCTATCTAAAAATGGGCCAAAGTGAGGCCCAAAACATATTTGTAGCACCACCGCTCCAGTGCTCACAGGTTGAGTCCCAAAAATTGATGAAAGTCTCTTTGCCAAGCTCGCCTTGCTCCGAATGTGAGCTTTTAGCTTTATTCCTTTTGTTCCAGCTTCTTCCAAAGAGTTCTAGCCTTATTCTTAACATTTTGCACTTATCCAAAACTCCTATGCACAAACCATACTTGAAAGGACAAGTTAAACGCAAAGAGTGTAATTACAAATTATTCCAAAATCAGTGCAAAAGCCAATAATTCTATTAAAATCACATAATGAGAAATAAATCAAAATCCTAGTCAATTACATTATAACTCAGTAAAATTCATGTAAAAATCTAAGGTTTGGCAGCAAGATAAGTGGCATAAATGCTTTTTATCAACATCCTATCGATATTACCTTTCAATGGCTAATAAGATAGTTTAATTTTATCAATAATTCAGTTTAAACTTATTAGATAAGCCTATATTTGATTTGCAGTCCAACCACCGTTAAATATTTTTGGAGGGAGTGCTCTGGTGCTCTACTTGGAAAAAAAAATATGCTTTCCAATTGCTTCAAATGGTGATATTTAGTGTGTAAATAGTAAAATGATTAATATATATGCCTTCAAACTTGTTTACCTAATAGCGATCTAAAATCTGTAGTGGACACTTGATAATTTGATGCAAGTTGAGGTTATGGACATCAAAAACAGATCTAGGAAATTATCTCACGCCCCAGTCTTCTCTACTCTTCGATCTCTTATATAATTTTTTAACACGTGTGTAGTATAACCCCCACGCCTGTAACCTTCACGTGGAGCTCTCAACGGATTCCGCCAAGGGATGGGATTTACGCGGCGAATAGTGGAAGAGAGGCTCGCAACTTGGACAAAGTGATTAAAGACAAGAATGGCAGTTTTATGGCTGAAAGCAGTGCTCCTGGCCGACAGAGGAGAGATGCTCGTGGTAAGGGAGGCTCTCATTTTTGCCAAAGAGATGGGATGCAGCTGCATCTGGATTGAAGAGGATTCCGTGAGTGTTATGAGTAGTATAGTATCCAGCAGGATAGTGCAAATTATTCTATCTGTCACAATTCTCCACGATAGTTTTTACTATGCATGTTTGTTCCTGAATTTTGACTGTTCCAGGTAGCTGATGAGCTAGCTTATTTCAGGTTTGGATTGAGCCGCTGGTGCGAATTTGCTGGTCCATCCCCTTATTTCTGATTTGAATAGTTAATAAATCCAATTTATCAATAAAAAAAAGCATGTGAAATAAATTAGGTCTTGTCTATTGTTTGTATCAACTCACATAATGAATAGCACAATATCTTGTATTAATAATTAATTATTTATTATCTATTTATGAGAGGAGTAGGCCTAATCAATCCATTGAAATACCTTTTTTCATTTGGTACATTTGCAAAAGAAAAACAAAAGAAAAGAAAAGCTTATCTCATGTGAACCATACCCGCAATTGGATAAAAAGGTATAGGAAATGAGCCTTAATATTTGCAATTTTTGAGTCCCTAATTGGTTATATTCTCAATTCATCCCATCAACTAAAACGTCTGTCATATCTATCTCTTTTTTGAGTTTTTATTGTAATTTTGTTGTTAAACTTTTATCAAGCCATATTTTAGCATTGAGTCCTTACTTTTTTTCAATTGTTATGTTTTAATCTTAATCATTTACATAAAATTCAATGATTCATATTTAATCCTCTTACTCTTACAATAAATTACCCCCACTTCAATTGTTTCATATATATATACATATATATATATATATATATATATATATATATATATATATATATATATATATATTATAGATTTCTTGAACTGATATCCTTCCATAAATTATTATTATCAATTTTATTTTCATTGTCATATTACTAGTGGTAATAGTAAGTGATAATATAATTTGTTTGTTAATTTCAATTGTCGAAAAACTTATTCTCTAATGATAATTGATAAAGGATCAAGGTTTTTATTATAATAAACTTTTTCATTTTTTATTTTTAATTATTTTCATTTTAATTTAAATATTTGTACTTATAATTTTGAATTTAAGAAATAAATTAATCGATCATCCAAATTTACTATTAATAGATAAATAAGATATTTCATGTAATATTACCTTAAATATATAAGTCAACAATTAAAGGCATGGAAATTACAAGGAAATTCTTTTATTTTAATTTTTTTAATCTTAAACTCATTTTTTTAACAAAATTAATAATTATGATTAACTTATAATTTATCTTCACAATGTAGTTATGTTAATATTTATAATCGTGAATAACAAATATGATTTATAATTTTTTAATATGTTATTGATTAGAATAAGATTATGATTGTATTATAATTTATCTTTCACACATTTTATTAATTATATTAACATGTTTATATTTTTAATTCAGTTAAATATATTGAATGTCAATTTTAATTTTATTCAAATGAAAATTTTATAAACACTAACAATATAATTTTTGTAAAATTTAATAAAATAAAATTATGATGTTTTAGCCTTTCACAATTATTTATAGCATTTATAAAAAATAAAATTTGTCGTATTAGAAATATTGAATTTCTCAATTTTAATTAGAGATTAATATTAATATGCATTGACAGCATAAACACACTTTACATTGTCAATCAATTAAAACTTAACACATCAATGAATTGGTGAGAAAAACTAGGAGAAAGTAATGCAGTTACTAAAATTATAGTGATGTATTAAGTTTTAATTAGTTAAGGTGTAAAATGGATTTACACATTCAGTGTATAACAATTAATCTCTTTTAATTATATTTAAATAAAGGACAAACACTTTGACTCAAATTTTTAAGATTTATTTCATTCAAATATTCTATCATTTTATTTTAATATTATTTCATTTTTATAACATGTATAGATTCAACTTATCTTTCTTCGTTAATTATTAAAATTAATTATAATCTTATTAATTAATATTTAAAAATATATTTTGCTATTCTCTTTCTTCATTAAATTCCATTTCGTTATTCTCTTTCTTAATTAAAACTCACTTCTTTTATCCTCTTTCTTCATTGAAACTATATTCCACCATTCTCTATCTTCATCCAAAGTCTGATCTATTATTCTCCTTCTTCCACCATTAGAGATTGGTGTGATAATATGGCTATCAATTGATCTTTCATTGTATACGTCATCTACTCGATAGGTTGCATTTACTTTCCCACTCTCATCTCACCATTTGAAAAATAAAGAGTAGTTATTAGCCACTCTTATTTGTTTAATCTCATTCTTCATCAATTGTATTCACTTGTACTATTCCTGAAATACCATTAAGGTTATTTTGATAGTTAACTTTTTTATTTTTAAAATTAAATTAAGAATTATGTATTGGAATTTCAATTATCCATTACAAATTTTTATTTATTTATTTTTATTTTTGATATTTCTAAATGTCTTTAATAAAAAAAACTTATTTTATATAGTTAAATTATATAAATTAAAACTTTATCAGTATAGTTCATTAATTTATTTAATTCGAATATTAATTTATATATTTGGTAGTATCTGCCTATCTGCTCTGCCTCATGTTTTCAGTAAGAAGATATCGTTCATCTTCATGGCCAATGCATCAGTTTAATGGAATGGTTAATTTATGCATGAAACTTTATGATACTTCTCACTCTTGATACAGTGCTACTTATATCTTTGTTTCTATCAAGAATCCTTGTTCACCAGTCCTAACTCTAATAATTGTAAACCAACAAGTTAACTGGGTGATGATCAAGCACACAACGCAATTTAAAAACAGATAGAAACAATAAGTCAATGATGAGAATAAGAATTGTAATAACATCAAAGCATTTTAACATTACCAAAAGTTGCTTCACAAATTGCCTGAGCCCGGAAGGACTTAGTTGATAGCAAATAAAGATGAAAAAGAAAATAAAATGGAGGACAAGAGTGAAGGACACTTCATTGGTAGTAGTCAGAAGAGAATTGAAATCTTCATGCTCGTTAGGTTTCTCCAATGAACACTTGAAATCCTCAACTCCTCCTCCCAACCCTTCAAGATCACCTCCACTCCTTAGGGTTCATAACATAGTCTAGAAGTTCTACCAAAATCACTCAGAAAACTTTAGGGTATATGTTTGGGAGCATGAAAATGGAGGGAGTGACAAGCTTAAATTTAAGTGACCTTTATTTGAAAGTAATTTTGGAGGAGAGAATGGAATGATTAGTAAAGGACAATGAGTACCTTTTCGCCACTCAAAGCTATTATTTTTTGACCCTCCAAATTGGAGAGTCAAGGAGGAATGAGTGTAACATCCAAATAAGGGTGTGACGTAGTCTCTTCTACTCCACTCCTTACATTTCCTTTCCATTTCATTATTAGTCACTCATTTCCATCATCTAAAAAACTCCCAAACATAGCCTTGAATACCCCTCCAATTAGGTTCAACCATGTATGCTTTCCGTCATCTACTTTTCCGCAAAATTCACCGCCATGCTCGAGCTTGATGGGTTGCGCTCAAGCGCAGCTATGAGGACGGAAATCATGGTTCTCTGTTTATTGACTGAGCTTGAGAATATAGTTGTGCTTGAGCCTGATCATGCTCAAGCTTGGCTGGGCTCAAGCCCGTGAGGTTTTTCTCTAGTTTAAAACTTTCTCTCTTCAAAATTCATCTAGGCTCTTAGACCTATAAAAATATGATTCAAAACATGCGTAATTATCATAAAACTAGTAGGGAAATAAAAATATGTCATGTGGCAAAAAAAATTCTAAGACTAAATCTATGCAATATTCAAAATGCAAAACTACAAATCAACCCAAAATTGCATAACTAAAACTAAGACAAAATAACTCTCAATAGAGAGTTATCAAGGTGTGAAGACTGGACCAAATTCAAACTTGGCACAATTTTTTGAACAGTCATCTTTGAGCCCAACTTGACCTAATTAGGCTCTAGGTCAAATTGGGACAACTGACTTTTAGATAACATAAAAATTTTGATATTATACATAGTAAAATTATAAAATTTTTAAAAAATAAAATTTAAAAGATATTTGCTATGCATATTTTAACACAAACCATATTAATATAAAAATAACATCAAATTATATAAAATATATTAATTGAAGTATAAATCTTATAACTAATTATTTTTAAAAATATTTTAAATTAATTATTAGATTTCAGACTTGGTTGAATCAATTCAATATACAATCCAAACTGTTTCAAAAAATATACCGGGTTAAATTTCATAACCCAATCTAACCCAATAAACTTTGGGTTGTGACAGCTATTTGATCGGGCAACATAAACATATATAACTAACGTGTGTGGGTGTTTTTTTATTATTGTTTATTTTGGAATTTGTTACATGAACAGCGGGGCATGCGTACTAATTTGACTTGCATTTGTCAAGTATGCAATGAAACAAAAACAAATGGGCAGTGACTTTGGGTATTTTTTTTCTTTTTTCTAGAATGACCAATTTATCCAAAGTAGAATTTAAAAGAGGACAAGTTGATAGTTCTCATAATAATTTTAGTGAAAATTTGGTTCAAACCTAATCAATAGGCGTCCAAATTTGTCTTATGTAATGGTGGATCATAAGATTTAAATTAGACAATTAATCCAAGCTGAGGACTTTTTTGGGTACAGATGGTAATGAAACTTAAAACCATGACCTTATCTCTGACAGAGGGAGAAAAAAAAAAACCTTATCCAAACAACACTGATGGCCCTCAGAGTTGGAGATGGCAAAGCAACTCAACTTCTCTCGGACACCCACCCACCAAGAACCTGCCTTGAACTGGGCGGAGCGGACCTATCCGCAAAATTAAAACGGGCTGCTGCAGTGAAGATATGGAAGGAAGAGTATAACTACTACTTTAAGCCACTTTTTAAGCTACACTTAAACAGCCTAAAATTTAACTTAACCGTGCCATGCACCGTGTTATTTGCTTTTGTGCAAGTAACATCACGTTTATAAATACAACTCCATAGCCCAGACTACCATGGAAAAAGAGAAATATCAAGTCCATCTCAGTTGCAGGACCACATTGACTAGACTAACTATTCCCTCTGAAGCAGTTTTGACATTTTATTAAGTCTTCATACATTCAAATCAATTATGAGCAGGGCATGGGCTTCCTATGCTCAAACTCAACCACATTGACGAGGTCAGCTAGGGCTCCCATAGCTGACACTCCCCCTCTTTGTAGTAGGGAAAGTGCCAGTTCATATTCCTGCCATCTGCATAATCCGCGCGCCAGTTTCCTCAGTGTGTCCACCTTCACTTCCTGAACCCATGCTGGTGCAAGACTAACCATTAATCCCACGAAACAGGACACATAAGTTTTCCATGTAACAGGATTGCAACTGAGTGAAATCTTCCTCTCCATGACTTCAGCCAAGAAGTCCAAATGGACCCCTATGCTTCGTTTCCTTCTAGAGGATGCCCATGATGGTAACTTGGCCCCAACACCCCATATAATTGACCCCGTCAGTATCAACAGATATGCCATAGCATAACCCTCAAGTATATAACACACAACACTATCATTGTTACGCTTCACATCCTTCGATGATAACAGCCAGGTAGGAATGGTCTCCTTATACAGTTCCTGAACCAGTTGTATACCACCTGCAGCACATAAGAGACCTGCACCGAGCATTGCTACCTCTTTCGCACTTTGAGCGGCTAGGGATAGTGATGCTCCACTGCATTTCAAGTGGCGAGAGCCGGCACTCGCCCTTCTGCCAGCTAATTCACTGGAATACTGGGTCACGAGATCTACAATTACATCATTCAGATACTGAACGTTGTGTATATTTCGAACAGGTTCGAAGAAAAAGGAAACCTGGAGCTACATAAGGAATGGCACCAGGAGTTGCGATGATGCTACCCAGGAGGCCATTGATGCTACATTCAGCAGTCAGCTTCGAGGTTGAAGCACAGAATGTTCCAAGATATGATGAGAAGCAACTTCTCAACAGCTGAGCAACTGACTCTCTGTTATGTCTAAACACAGAACGGGAACATGATACAACAATGAAGTTGTGCCAGCGGCGAACCTTTTGGGCCCACAGCGAGCCGATTATAGGCATACTAGGCCAAGGGCAACCTGATGCACAATTCTCCAATGCTGCTCCGGTAATAGCATGCATGTATTCCCCGCTCTTGTCAAGTTTGAAAGTAATGGATAAACTGACAAGAGCTGCCATTGGTAGAGGAAGCGTTACTGGTGAACCACCTACCAGACAACAAAGATTGTAAGTGATGCAATAGGATAAAGAAAGATCTGAGTTTAAAGATTAATTAAAAAAACTGAATATCATAACCCAAAATGAAAAAACGAAAGAAAAAATGCAGATGAAGAGAAAGATAACAGAATTTCAGAAGAGTAAGAAAAAAAATGGATGAAACAGTGAGATTTGCATACAGTTTGGCCAACACTATCCTTTTGAATGTGACACAATTATTTAGCGTGAAATGAAGATGTGTCAGTTGTAATCGTTTAGTCTCCACGAGTTATTTAGATAGTTTACACAAGAATTCCTTTCAATGTGACCTGTAAATGGAGACCAGGGCAGACCAGCCTAGCAGCCATGGCACTTTTGCGGTTGTCTTCTTGGAATGGCCATCTGTCATGGCTGCCATTTGACAATGCTGCTGCACTCTCAAGAAAACACCACAAATTCTGCCTCTTCTACCCCCTCTACCATGACCATCTCTCCCATACATGTATAAATACATACATAAATGAATAGGGCTGGCAAAACAATATGAAAACATTCTAATGGAAAGACAAAAGTGACAAAATCTTCTTTTACTAAATATAATCAAATCACAGATTAAATTATTCTGGTCACTGCAATCATTTAGGAATACTCAAAATGTCTATGCAGGCGGCTAGCTCTGTCTAATTTCCATCTATTTGTGCATGCAAATGTATGCAATGTTTTTTTGGGACTCAAACTTGGAAATTAGACATCAAAACGTAATATAAGAATATTTAATCAGGAAAGTACCAGAAGAATAGTTTGGAACCTCAACGCCAACGGAAGTTAGTACAGCTTTTATTTCTGACTCAACTGATTGAAGAATTGCTGCTGGACTAGGCCAATCTGTTCCATTCATTGGAACTGGTTTCCATACACCGCGAGTAACTTCTGAAGAAAAGTAATCAATAATGGCAGCAAGAGATGCTGGAAGAAAATCAACAAGGTCTCTCAGACCTGCAATTGAAATGGCACATAAGAGTTACAGCGATAAATGTAGTTAACACCAGAAATAAATAAGCCTTCTGTCCTATAACTGAGACCAAGGACCAACTTTTTGATGTATTAGTTGCATTTACAATTGATTAAGAAAAGTATCACTTCCCCCAAATTACCCTATCATGATGTCGCTATATTACGTCATACATCACAGCTTAATGAAATTTAGAATAATTTAGTACGCGTGCTTTGCCAACCTGTTGTCAAGTCTCGTGATGAAAGTCTCCCATGAACACACGCAGTTAAAGTTGCTTCAAGGACAAAAGGAATAGCTTCTAGTACTTCCCATGCAGGAAGCATAGGTCTTTGAAAAGCATCTTCACATGTGTTACTGCTAGTTGGTGATGAAGAAGAATTACTTGTCGAAATCCCACCTTTAGATATTTTCTGGTAAATCATGCTTAGGATCATATTTGCAACTTGATGAATGGAATTTCCAGTAGAAAGGCCAGAAAGGGCTGAAGCAACACAAGATTTGTTTTGACAATACCAGGCCCGTAATTTTGGAAATGAATGAATATATACAGGCTTAACAGATGCAGAATCAAAGAGATAGCTTTTCAGCTTATCTTGAGGAGATACAATGCAATTATTGTGCAATGACAAAAGATACTCCAAACCTCCAATTGCGCCTCTGCTTTCAGTGATGAATTGGTCAAGAGGGGGCCTATAGAATTTCCATAAGCGAATAAGGAAAAGAAATGCTAACGAAAAAGCCATGTATACTGAAGGTTCATTGCTTGTGCTATTTGATGTTGGTTTAATTGAGCCAAATGCCTCACAAAGTGGCAATAAAGATGCAACAACTGTGGGGACCTGCACAACGAACCCTTGATAAAAATATTTGACATTAAAATGTGACTAGGAAAGAAATTAAGCTTGAGAATGATTTTTCTGCACTAATTGCTTAGAAATGGTAAATGAACTGTAGATAAACTATCTAAGGTGGCTTTATAGTGCTTTACCAGGTGTATCCACAACAGGAATTAAAAAAACAACTTACATCAACTTAGATGCCGCCTTTAAGAATATCTCTCTCTCTCATTCTCTTTTCTACTTTTATCTATATCTTCATAAGAATTCTCTTAAGGCTTTGATTGGAAAACAAAATTGAAGTCTAAAATAATAGTGTCAGTTCCATTTGTGAGAAGAGCTTACAAGTAATGTTGGGATTACAGATGCATCTTTCTAATTCTGCTTCATGGGAATTGGAATTTAGGTAAACAATCAGAAAAGGATATTATTGAGTTATTGTCCAACCTTTTTTTATAAAGAATTAGATTTCCCAATCTAAAAGGCACACTAAACTTGAAATTTAGAACCTGATGATCAAATTCCAATTTCAAGCACAAATAGAGCTCAATATTTTCAAGTTTCAACAGCTGCCAACTTCCAGGTGAACCGCAAAATTTTGTGTCCTAATGAATTTATGAAAAAAAAAATCCAAAAGGATTATCATATTCATACAGCCATGAAATAAATAATAAATTTGATTCACTTACTACACCATGCAAGGATAATATATGAACTGTATCAACAGAGGAAACTCCAAGGAGGACAGCACTTAGCATGGACATATTATCAACCAAGTGGCTCCAAGATCCCAAAGGACTCTGAGATACAGCAGAAGCAAGAAGCTTCGCCACAAAGTGGACCACATGTTCCTACCAAGGAGACAAGGTTTGACAGCAGAATCAATATTTGGTGATGAGATGGATACAGTGCAATATAACTGAGAAGCCAAAACAGCTAAAAAGTAGAACAATAATCTTAAGGGGGCAGAGTTTGCACAAGTTTAGACATATAATCTTTAGTCCCCAGTGTCAACACAGTAGAGAACAAAAGCTTGACATTTGTTTCCAGTTTTAGGAAAGAGGAGAAACAGAAGTAGGTTCACCCTCAGCAAAACTCACATCCAGGTTCAAGTTTCTTATCATTTTCAGGCCAAAGGCGCAGGATTGAATCAAATTTACTAAATAATAAAGTAAAATTTCAATTTTGGTGTAACTCTAAACTACTCAATTTCTAGTGTGCCCCACTGAGTATTTATATTTTTGGCTAGGGAAGGCAACAATAAGTATGGAAAACTTTAGTTAAAAAAGGAAATGATAAACAATTTCAAAATATAGTTGGAAATCAATGAACTGCCTAATTGTTACAATATTAATTGATTGCTTCAAACTCATGCCAAGAGATCCCACTGATTCCAAACCAATCCACAATCATTGTACGCATAAAAGCTCCAAGATGAAGCAAGATTATTATATTTGAACAAATCTACAAGCCCATATATAAGATTTTACTCTCAAATCTAGTAATATAATTGGTAAGCCTAGTGTTGGAGCATGACTAGACAATGAAATGAACCAACTCTATCAAAAGGTTAAACGATAGGATAGAGACAAACGAATGGTTTTATGTCTTAACATGCCTCCTCACGCAAAAGACCTTTAGGCATGAAGTGCAGACTATGCACAAACCCACCTACCAAGTGTTGAATTGAATTTATTTTATTTAAAAGAATAATGGTAGTAAGGATTGGACCCTAAACCATTTGGTCACAAAGGCTTTAATATCATATTATAAATTATCTCTCCCAAAAGCTTAAACTATTAGTTAGCGGCCAATGAATAGTTTTACATCTTAACATATACAAGAAATACACATTCAAGGAAGCCTAGCACATCTAAGCAACTGTACCGTGGGAGGACCTCCAATTTCCAATATCTATGGTAGGATTTGTCACCTGAATATACCATCCACGACTGAGGGATGCACCACATAGAATCTTTGCAGCTGCAGGCCTTTCCACCTCCGATCCATTTAATGCAATATAGTATAACTTCTCTATCTCTGTCAGGCTAGGACAGAAGAAAAATTGTGAAGATAGATCATCAGCAGTTTAGATGACAACAGATATTGATTCAAATTGCACAACAGTAAACCTTGAGGCAGGGGTCACCGTGAGGGAATTTATAAGGGAATTGTTTAATGGCATTCCTTCCATAAATGTTAGCCATGGCGGTTTTTCAAGTGGTGATGATTCGGACAAAGACATAACTGATTTAGAGACATAACCAGGCCAAAAGTACACTGATGTATCGATTAAATTCCTGGCTATGCAAGCTTCCACTATGAGATGCCTCAAGTTCCCACCTGAAAGCTATCAATTATTTAGAAAAACTATCGTAGAGATATGTAGACAAAATAAAGATAAAGTAAGCTATATGCATATGAAATTAATCCTTATTCATTGTAAATAATGCAGATAGAATCATGGAAGTAGAGATTATGTTTGCAAAATCAACCTGCTTTTGCATTGGTATTAGCATGAATGCCAATGCCAGATTCACCCTTTTCATTCATTGAACTATAAATGAAGCTCGCTGCTTTTCTAGCTGCCTGATTGGCTGCATCAACAGCTAATGCTGGAGGACAGAGGAGGCTAGAAAAGTGTCCAAGGACATGGACAGATGATATCAGTCCAAGTTTCCGAGAACCATCATTCTTCATTTCATGCCTGTATCCTGATTCCTCAGACACTTGAATAGAAGACAGATTATGTTCAGAGTCATCCTTTAGAACATTTGCAATCGCCAAGGGGACAACAGATAAAAGCACACACAAACGGGCCTCAAGATGGGGAATAGGGCCTTCAGGAGGGTCACGTTCCTGCAATAAACAAGGAAGGGGAATAAATTTAATTATTTGTGGAGTCCTTCCATAAAAACAAAAGATTGATATGGATCAATCTCAACTCGCTGCACAAGACGAAGGGCCGAAAGCCAAACCGCCAGAAAAGTTTCTTGCCAGCTAGCTTGGTTAAATATTTGAAGTGTCTTGATTGCTTCTGCAAAAAGGTCATGAATATTAGGAAGGACCTGAATCCTCATAACTTTCCTAAAACAAACTGTTGATAATGATAACTAATAAACAATAACAGCAAGCAAAAATAAATCCAATGAAAACTCTCTTAGAGGATTTACCTGTAAGCACATCAATAGCAGATTTGGTAGGAATCTGCTTAGAGTCCATAGCATTTTCCATATAAATATCAAAAGGAACCCAACAAGGAGACTGACAATATCGGTAATTGCATCTCAACGGTGTCCTATTACATGATCCAACATCAATAAGCATTCCAACCGGTTGATGCTTACTTAGGCCATAATCAAAATGAGAAACTGCACGGATGCTTGCAGACACTTTAGTTAGAACTTGGCTTGCTGATTTTTGTTCTGGTGAAGCCAATTCAAGGGATTCAATAAATTGGAACCTCTGCAGGAGGCAATTGAATTTTTCAGGCCTATCATCCATGATGAAACACAAAACAGGGAAAACAGGTTGTCAAATTCCCATCACAAATCCAAGAAAGCTAGTAAATATATGCACATAAAACTGACGTAAAATGTTGTATTAAAAAACAAATAAATAAAATATGGTAGGTCATTCTCACATGTAGTCAGATAAGAAGTACCAGGATTACAAGGAATTGTAGCATATGCATAGGCACTGTTGACTAAACAAATATTTCCAAAATCATCTCATCATGTAATCAAAATATGTTCAACTTACACTATTCTGCATTTACAATCAATTTCACAAACTACCAAATACCAATCTGGTGCAAGATGGAAGTGGGAAAGGGATGGGATTAGTTACTGTCCTAGGAAAATAAAATAAATAAATAAAACTATATGTTATGAGGTAGAAATCCAGGCATTTTATTTCTAACACAATAAAAATATAAGAAAAAAAGAATAATAATAATAATAATAATAATAATAATCAGCATTTAATAGGAAACAAAGAAACGATGCCCCTTTGAAGGCATGTACAACTCAACAAGTAAACAGTCCACCACAATTTTCATTGATTAGTCAACTAATGAATCCCAAAAAAAATTCCCAATAAAAAAAATAATCCTAGAGGACTTTTTACCCTAAATCACAACTCACAAGACCAGGAAATTGCTTCTACCATTGCTTTCTTACATATACTATTAGATGTTCAATACAAGAATCATGTTTTTAACTTGGGGCATATTTGGAGGGCTAATATTCTGAGTAAAATGAAAAAGCTTGCATCAGTGGGGCAATCAAATAATGTATTGACATAGAGTAGATACATTGAACTAGGGATGTCTTAAAGGAGTAATATAGCTTACAGAGAGTAAAATATTGAATTGGACTTTTCAAGACAAGAACAATAAGGCCAAAATATAAACAGTGGGAGAAGATAAATGTAAATAGTGGGAGAAGATACATGTTCAAGAGAACAGACTGCAGAAGAATTGTTGCTTTTCTGCTTTCAGTCAGTCTTTCCAATACCTCCAAGGCCACAAAGGAATTTTTCTTCCTTATCTGTTCATGATATTTTTCAAAATTGTGGGTCACCTTATGATCAATTTCCATATACTGGTCACCTTTAGGGACTAAGCATGATCTTTCACTAAAGGGCACTTGTAATCCCCAGTCGTTTAGTGTGCTATCAATCAAGGCAATGATAATGTTGTAAAAGAACAGCACAAAGACATGTCCCAGCTCTAGTTCATGAATTTTATACGTTTCAGAAAGCTGAAGAGCAACATCAACAGAATTTATTATCCTGCAAAACAGAGAAGATGTTTTTAGAATTATATACCGTTGATCAATCTGTATGTCAGACAGTATCATGTAAACTGAGTAAACTATCAACTAGGACTAGAAACAAGAAAACATGATCAATTTTAAAATATAATGGTTGGTAACAAAGTCTTCACTTCGATTTTTATTTTTGGAAAAATCTTCACACATAAGGATGCTCCTACAAAGTAAACTGCATATTGCAATGCAGCCTTTTAAGATCCCAAACATGTCACTGATGCTTTGAAGCAATCAATCCTTACAATCATGTTCATTATCTGAAACAACAATAATAATACCAACAACAACAACAGTAATAAATATTAAATAATTGGTCCAACACCTAGCATTTACAAAAAGCTCACAAAACATTTCACATGAAACAGTAGCAGAATAATGTAGGAACAAATTGGAACAATTTCAGAACAAGCACCACAAAATGCACAACATAAACATATGATAGCAAAGAGCCTTTAGTGGCAAGTAAATCCACAACATGCTACTATTAATTATTAATTTCATCAAGTGCTGCAGTCTAAATACAGTGCATGAACAAAAAAACCCAAAGGTTTATAAGAGTATATGGTCCGTCCAATAAGTGCATGAAAGATATAGCTTCAGACATATTTGTCTTTCAAGTTTTGTTACAAGTGTGAAGTATATATTATAGAGTAAAGTGCACACTCAACCATTGATGACAAAATCAATAGTACATATCATCATCATAAACGTATTATTAGTCATGCAGGTGTTTATATATCTATCTTCTCGTCAATAGTTGAGACTCAGACCCTTTTATCATTCAAATCGGTCCCTATGTTTGCAATCAGAAACTAGTTTGAACCACTAACAAGGTGATGATCCGAATGCAAGGCTCGGATTCTTTAAACATGTGGTTTTGGGTTCGATCCCAAGATTCATGTATATTCTCTCATCTCTGGTAAGAAAATACTCACAGAACTTTTAAAATGAAAAACAAAAAAGATTAGTTTGAACCACAAAATACAGAGACCTCGGAGTAATTTTCACAATTTAATAACTAATATGACTAGGTCTAGAAGTGAGCGGAGCTAAGCAAAGCTTAGGCTCGACTTGTTAGCATTGGGCTCAGCTCATTAGCATTGAGCTTAGCTCAACCTTAGGCTTGAGTTAGCTGATAAGCTGGCTTGATTTAAATAAGGTTTGATTTTTTTACTTTTTTTAACTCAATTAAGTTAGAATTTTTACTATAAATACATATTTATTTTCATCATAATTTACATGGCGTACACATGATACAAAAAATTATCAAGTTACATTCATTGTTCATAGCCAACACACCATAATACATATAATAAATAGATACATACATATAATACATCATATATATTAAAAACATATATATATATATATATATATATATATATATATTAAAAACATAACACACACACACTCACTCTCTGTTACAGACTTATTATAGGCCTAATATCAAATGGGTTGGGCATTGGCCCTTAAGGCCTAAGTCAGATCTCACCTGCCACATATTCTCCCTCGGTGAATAGCCCAATGGCTCATATCTTTTCTTATCTTATCATCAAATGTCCCCAAGTAATTAAAGGGAATATTAGATAAGGATGTATCCCATGAAAATAGGAGCCCAACCACCCCCACTCACACTCTCATATCTCTCTATAAATAACCCTCTGAACTAAGTTTTCCATAACACAAAAGGTATGCATATTTCCTGTTTTGTGCCAGGAATTAAGTAAGATCAAGGTTCATCTAACTAAAAATCAAGTCAATCAAACTTTTACTTGACCAAGAATAAGGTCAAAAATCAAGGAAGATTGGATCCAAATAATAGGCAAGGAACAAGGCCAGGAATCGATGTCTGAAGATATTTGGAGAAAATCCAAAGATAACAGACTTGACCTCTATGGAAATAATAAGCTCGGCCAAGCAAAAAGTCAGGAAAAAACGGCCAGAGAATGATGCTCGAACTTTATGCCATGACCTCCAAGCTCAAAAAACTGAGCCCAAATAATCAAGGAATTCAAATATGAAATCAAAACTCAAGAATAATAAGCTTGAGCAAGGAAATGAGCTTAGGAATAGTAAAGTCGTCATGGAAGTATGGAAGGAAATTAGCTCGAATATGATGAACACGGCCAAGGAATGATCTCAAAAAATGAGTTTGACAATCCTCATCAAATGAATGCATAATCTTGGAAGAATGAACTCGGAAATCCTCCTAAAAAGATTTTTTGTCCAATAACTCATAAAACTCAAAGTTCTAAATAGAAAGCTTAAATTTGCGATAAGTGAATCCATTGAGTGGCTCAAACCAAAGTTAGCTCTAAGAGAAGTAATGATCATAAATCTTGAAGCAATCAAATGTGGGGGCTAGACCTGAAAATCGTCAACTCATGTTTGATCTTATAAGTATCAATCATTTCATATTAAAAATGCATGCTCGGAATATGAGCTCAAAGTATAAGCTCAAATCATTATCCTCGGATAATAATTGAGCTTGGGCCGTGTACCAAACTGGTTTTCTGGGTCTCAGCCTAATGAGCACATGTAACCGCCATCTAGAAGGGATGAGCTTGGTTTATGGATAGGAGAGAATTCCACGAAAATCTCAACTGACAAGTACATTCAAACTTAAACCGGAAAACCCCACAAAAGTGGCAGAAAGCGGTTGTAACTGCTGGGGACCTAGCATGACAGCATGAGTTATAAATAGAGGATCTTAACATAGATCAAAGTAAGTAGCAAGTGACATATCCTTTTACTAATGAATGAAATACATTATGACCTGAGCATCAAAGTCCTTGCAAGCACCGCACCAGAGCTATGTATTCATGAAGAGCTTGGACCAGCAAGGATATCATCCGAGGCCAAAAACAGGTCAAAACATACACATATATCGAGCCACTCACGAGCTAATAAGTTCAACACAGAAAAACCAAAGCTCGACTCATTTAACAAAGAGTTATGTTATTTGTCCTCACTTATATGGACACATGTCAACACTTCATCCACTGTTAGATGGAGTGTGACGATTTAAGTGAGTCTACATCTATTCAATGGTAGATGAGAAGTGAGTTAGCACTGCCCATATCAAATTAGTACATATGACATTTTTCTTTAATAAATGAACCCAGACGGTTATCTCGAGCTCGGCTCATAAGCTCACGAGTCAGCTTATCGAGCTATTAACAAACCAAGTTGAAAATAGCTCACCAGCTTACTTGACTCACTTCCCGCCCTAAATATTACCTAAACCGTACATCTCAGGAACTAATTTGACCATCCGTAAAGTAGAGCTCAAATCGATTACTCCACAATAAGTGGATTCGACTCGAACAATATTACCAATAAATTCCTCATGCTGCTAATTTAGAATTTTCTATTTTTGACCAAAAAGAAAAAAAAAAGTAAGACGCATACTTGGACTTGGTGGAAGGTGCCGCAGCACTAGCAGGATCGAAGGTGAAGGCGTGTTGGGCGAGTAAGGCGAGGAAGAGCGCGTAGGCCTGGGGCTGAGAACGGCGTTGAGGAATGACCCTGGAAGAGAGAAGAGACAGCACCTGGAGCGGGAAGAGCAGTCGCGACGAGAGCGCGTGCTGCACAAACTTCCACAGCCAAGGGCTATTGTTGTCGAAGCAGAGGTGTGAGACGAGAAGCTCCGCAAGGTCGGGACTCGGAAGGTCGACTCGGAGCGAGTCGAGGAACTCGACGAGGTCCGTTACGCACGCGCCGAGGGGGCGGTTGTGCTGCCAACGCTTCAGCCTCCTCAGAACGCCTTCCTTCATTTCTTCGTCCATCTCTGATTCGGTTCCCGTTGTTGTTGCCATTGTGTTGTTGGGGGGAAACTGTGACTGAAGGAGGGGTTTCGGGTTTTCTGGTAAGTTGATTGATTTGAATGGGAATTGAAGGCAAGTGTTATTTTTCTTCTAACAAGTATTTTAGGCTACTACGTTTTCTTCTTCTTTCTTTTATTAAAGACATTTCTTTTTCTGTCAACAAGTTTTTCAAACTACCATTCATGTGTCGGTTAAAACCCAGTTCCGATCAATTTACAAGTTAAAAAAAAAAAAAAAACACTACAGCCTGTTCCCTCAAATTTATATTAAACTTAAGTTAATTCCTTAAATTTAAAAAATTTTAAATTAATTTTTTATATTTAAAAAAATAAATAAATAAACCTTTTCATACCGATAAAAATAAAATAAATAAATCTCTCTATATTTATTATATAAAATTGTATAAAAAATTAATTTATCTATGTTTTAAATATAAAAAATTAATTTGAGATTTTTAAAATGTTAGACCTCCTTGCAAATTTCCAAAGTGCTCTCGAGAGGCAACTAAAGACCGCCACCTCCTCTCTCAAGGCCAGCATAAACACGACTTTGTTTAAGGAAAGTGACTTGGGATAGGAGCTATTACTGACAGATGGATTCAAAAGAGTTTGACAACCACCTGTATTATTTCAATACCTAAATTTCCAAAACACCCCTCTCACAACAAGTTAAGTGCGGGACTTATATTATTTTTTATTTTTTATCCATTCTCTTCTCTCTTTTTCTCTTAAAGTGTTTGGTGTTCCCCATTTTTTATTTCAATAGAATAAGAATCATACATTAATATAAAATAAGGGTATTATACTATATTTTACTACTTTGTTTTATTTAAAGTTAATGTGAGATCAAACTCAATGAAATTATGTAGTAAAAAATTTATATATTTATATAATTATTATGATAAAATTTATTTTACCTCCTAAACTTTTAAGTCATATGTAGTTTATATTCTGACTTTCAAAATGTACATTGTGATATTTTGCACTTTTCAAAAGTGTAAATACTTCAATATAATTTTAACAACTGATGAAGAGATGATTTATGCCACTTAACCCAGATAATTCTAATTTGTACAACTCGATACTTTATTTATGAATTCTTATATACCCTTAACCCTATCCTTTTGTTGTGTGCAATTCGACCCTACTATGACTTGAACTTTTATATTTTAGAAAGTTCAATATATCGCGAAATACATTTTGAAAAATTACGATATAAATTACATATGAGGTTAAAATTTAAAACGCATTTAACCCTAATTATTAAAAAGTTTTCAAAATTGTTGTGGGGCATGTGCCCTCATCTCTCATAAGGTGGATTCATCCCTATGCTCATTAGAGAATTGCAGAGAAAAATTCTAAATAGGCATGCAAACAGAGAGAATTACAAATGCTTTTAGATTCAAACTCATTTTTACGAGGGAGGGGCTCATCTTTGCCTAGATTATTGGATGTAAGTGTGTCATGCCGGAGGGGATTCTCAAGGGGAGATACGAAGCATATAGTTATATTAAGAAGCAGGAAGTAGATTTATCATACAATGGAACCATTCTTGATGACATATTATATGCAGAATGGTTTGAAATATGGGTATGTTTGCCTTTCATTTTCATTTTTTATTTTAATTTTTTATAACTTTTGTTTTTCGGTATTTCGTGAGAAAAATAGTGAAAGCATATAATGAAAATTAATAATAGAGTTTTATTATTTCACCGTTTTTAGCATTTTTTCGTAAAATTCTAAAAACATAAATATAAAAAAAATGAAAACAGAAAATAAAAACAATAACAAATACATCCATAGTAATTTTTTTATTCCTTGAGAATGTAAAATGTAATGAAGTGGTTGATCCCCTAGTCCACCATACAAGTAAGTGAAGGAACACTACTAGCAGTGTGTGGGTTACCGAACTTTTAGCTACTGTTTGGATGCAGAGAAAAAGGGTGGAAGGAAAACCAATGGAAAGAAAATGGCTAAAAAAAAAAGATTTTCTTCGGTTTGATTCTGAGAAGAAACAGAGAGGAATGAAAAATATATGTGTGGGCCCTAGCTTAATTTTTTCTTCTCTCCAAGAAAATGGGGGAACAAAATCTCAAACTCACATTTTTTCCAATATTATCCTGTCTTTTCACCTTGTAAAACACACCTAATTGAAAGCCCAAAATAAAAAATGCTCTTCATTTTCACATTAACCTTCTTCAGTTCTTCTTTTTACATAGAGACAAATTAACAATACCACACTTTCTCATTTCCAAACACCAACAAAGGGCCTCTTCTCTTGTTCCAGATTTACATGAGTCGTGTGCTTATGGATTAGTTTCTAGCTTTGGCATTTGCTCAATGCATGCCTTTTCTCTGGCAACTGAAAAATTAGAGAGTTCAATCTTAATGGTTCAATCATTACGATTTTCTCTTCATTGCCAACCTTCATGACTATAATGTAGCCCTTCCTTTTTCTTTCATAATTTTCGTTATGTCCTATTTCTTTTTTGTAAAATTCCTTTTTTAAAAAAATTTTCTTTTATGTTCTTTAACGGGCTTGCTATAAGGAGCAAGAAGGACGAAGCTAGAATTGATGTTTAACCGTCTTTCATCGTCCCCTTTATACCATTTATGTTTCTATTTTTTTTTTTCATTTGAAGGGCATGCTCCCCAAGATAGTTCTTATGTGTATTTGGCACCTTTTGTCCCTAATTCAAAAATTTCATGAATTATTGTTCTGCTCATCGGTGCCTTTTTGGTGCTTGCTCCTCATTTTGTATTGTTAGCTGGTATATGATTTTGGCTGCTTTCATTGGTTGTATCTAATCATAATTGGATTGCTAGTATTGATTGTTATTGGTTCGAGTGTTTACGTTTTGGCCAGTGGATTTTAGAGGGTGATTAATCAATTGAGGGTGTTTATTGGTTTCTTGGTTGGAGCTAGTGCCCTTTTGTTTATTAGCACCACCTTGGAATTTTGTTTTGTTCATTTGCTTCACTTTTCATAGGGGTTAAGCCTTCATTCTTAATTGTCTGAAAAAAAAAAGATTGACTTACAATAGTGTTTGAGCCTTGTTTTGGATACTTATAAAAAAATTATATGTGGAACTCATTTGGCTAGCCTTGTTGGGTGTAATAATTTTTATTTGGAAACTAATGGACTGATGATGATTTCAAAAAAAAAAATTATAATAAGAAACTATTTCTCCCTTTATATTTTACATCATTTTGTTTATGATGTCGATAAATGAATGCACATTTCTTGGCAATTATGGTTATTCATTGATGCTTCTCCTTGCTTCTCATGGCCTTTCTATTGTGATATAATTATATAATTTATAAATGTGACATTGATTTGCTATTCATTTTTTTAATGACAGGGTGAACTCTAACATCAAGTTTGTAATTGACTAATTGAAGTTTAAATTTCAAAAAAAAGGTACTACATTGCAAAAGTGTACAACTTTCAATTAAACAAATTTTGTTTCTCACTTTATTAATCTGTGAACAAAAGTTAATTTTTTTTGTATACATATATATGAATATTGAAAAGATGGAAGGGGTGGAACTTGAAGATGGACTGGAAGACATACATAATGTCGAGTTGCAAGCAAAACAAATGAGTCCTTTTGTGATGCTTCCTGACATGCAAATCTTAACTAATGTGAGAGAAGACTTAGATAAGAGGCAACATATTTGTGCCGCGGTTCTTTTATGTTATATTGTGCACGCATTACATTTATTGCAACTGCTGTCAAAGTTTAGTCCAAGACAAACTATTAGGGAAAAGATTGAAAGAGAATATAGACGTGTTAGTTAATGGAACAAATAATAGAGATAGAATAATGCCGCGATGTCATTCGCATAGGTCCTTAAGCATTTATAAAATTGTATGAGAAGTTAAGAGGAACTGGTAGAGTAAAGGATTCAATATGCTCTACTATTGAGGAATGGGTCGCTATGTTATCCTATTCATCATAGGGCATAATGTTAAAAATAGAATTGTCTTTCTTCTTTCATCGCTCAGGGGAGACAACTATAGTTGCCACTTTTACAATGTCCTACATGCTATCATTTCATTGGAGGAAGAGTTCATTAATATTGTACAACCTTTTGGTAGGGATGTCCCTTCACAAACACTTAATAATAGCATATCCAATCCTTTTTTCAAGGCATGTGATCTTTTGATTTAGTTAGTAACAACTATTTAGCTACAAATAAAGTAACAGAAGTGTACTACTAGTATCTCAATATAATAATTAAAAAGGATTGTGTTGAGCTTTAGACGGAACCCATATTCGTGTAAAGGTACCAAAGGTGGATGCTCCTCGTTTTCATGGAAGAAAAGACAACCCCGCACAAAATATTCTTGCCACTTGTAATTTTGATATGAAATTCATGCATGCCTTACCTGATTGGGAAGGTACAGCATCCGGCACAAGAATTTTAAAAGATGCTTTAAGTAAGGAAGACCCACTTCAAATTCCTAAAGGTCACTGCTAGAATAAGTTATGAACTTTAGTAAATAGAGCATTGATTTAAATTGAGATATGTTATTTGTCCTCAAATGCATGTATTTGTCAATTCATATTTCATTCATTAAATGGGTGTGGACTTCATTTAAATAAGTTCACATCTCATCTAATGGTGGATGAGATGAGTTGTAAATTCGACGCACTTAGGTCCAAATATTTCTTATTTAAATTAGGTGGCAATGTTGTAGGAAAGTTTTATCTTGGAGATGCTAGATTCATGTTAAAATGTGGGATCCTTGCACCGTCTAAAGGCGTTCGATATCACTTGAAAGAGCATTCAATGCATGGGCCCCAAAATGCTAAAGAACTATTCAACCATCGACATGCTTCATTAAGAAATGTCATTGAAATGTGTTCTGGAGTTCCAAAGGAACGATTTCCAATTATAGCTGGGGGCAATGAGCCATTTTATTCATTTGAAACCATGATAGACATATTCTTGGCATGCTGTATATTGTATAACTTTCTAATGGGTGTTGATGTTGATGAATCTTTGATTGCTGAAGTTGATCGAGAGCTGATACAACATGACATAGATAGATCACAGTCACAACAACAAGGTGATGAAGAATACAAACAAGCAGCAATTTTTAGAGAGAACATTGCAAATCAAATATGGAACGCTTACCAAAATTAAGTGTGACCATACATATATGTGTATGTGTGCGTGTTATATGTAAATCCTAAAATGTTTTATACTTCTTTTAATTCTATATTAGGTTAATGTAAATTTGTTAGTTGTTTGGTCAAAATTTAATAATTTGTGAATTAAGTATCTAGTTTTTACATAATAATTGCATACCATGTGATTAAAAATAAAACTATTATGCATTTTTTCATGTCTTTCTTGAGGTGATATTTCAAGTTGAAATATGCCAAAGACAAAGAAAATAACAGACACTAATCAACCTTCTAAAGACAATTTAAGATGGTCCGATGTTGTGGATCTTGTATTGCTGAATGCATTAACAGAAGAGGCGTAATAGAAATGATGGATCATGGATAATTGAAGCATATATATGCCAATGTAGTGGAAGCTTTGAGCTCAGCAATTGGTCCACAAATAACCAAACAACATGTGAAAAACAGAATGAAGACTTTGAAAGATCATTTTGCCAAGGCATATGATTTGTTTAATAGTTTAAGTGGACTTGCTCGGAATCCTACAAGAAGAAAGTTTGAAGCTGAAGAAGTTTGGGAGGATTTCATCGAGACAATTTACACATTGCTTTTAGTACTTATTAATGTCCATTTTGTGGAAGTTAATGTTTATTGTAATTGTTTATTTGTGCATTTTTTATAAGACAAACCATACGCAGCAAAATGGGAAAAAAAAATTGCAAATTAAGCATTATGACACATTGAAAGATCATCTGTTTGGAGCTAACAGAGCAACTGGTAAAGGTGCCATGACTGAGAAAGAAAGGTTGCAACAATGGGAAAGAGAGCCCATTGACTTCAGTGACTCATTTGAAACCATGGAAATGCCTGATATAGATGTTAACATGGGAATGACACATCATCTTCTACTATGAATTTGGATCCATGTAGTCCTGTTTGTGGCCAATCAAATCAACCAGGTGGGACTTCAACCTCCAGAGGCACAAAGCGTAAGGCTCACATGATTGATTTAATGCATTGGCGGATGCTATAAAAGATGGCAATTGTGTTTCCGATAAGCTACATGAAGTGCCTAAGAAACAGGTTACGGTGGCTGAAAAGCAAGTCACAATTGCTAAGAAACAGGTTCAAATTGCTGAAAAAGGATTAATTGTCATACAATAAAGCAAGCCTCGTCATTATAGTGAATCAGATGTATGGGATATGTTGACTGAATTGGATCTGTATCGATTTCTATGTGACAATGATCAAAAGAAGCGACAACTTTTTGGGATTCCTCCTCTAATGCGACTAGAGGCTCTTCTGCAAATAATGGGCGAAGCTGGTATCCAATGAGGAGAATGGTAATTTTACAGTCTTGCACCAATACTATAGTATGCATATAATTTCATGGTCATTAATTATAATTTTAATCTAACACAAACCATTAAATAATGTTATGGTTTCGTAGTTGATAGCTGTTTGAGGTTTACACTTATTTGTTAAGAGTATTAGCTTACTCAAAAAATTTTGATAGCAATTGATTGCGTTGCTTGTTACAAAAGTTTATCTATATTTAGTCTTTATTCATTTTAATAATGTATGGTTTGTGTGTAAAAAGTTTATTTATATTACGATTGTTTATTCTTGCGCAGGCACTGAAGTATTGGATAAAAATTTTGAAGTAAAGATTATAGTAAATGCTATAGACAGAATGAAATGCAACTAATGTCTGTGATTATGGATTATTTATATCTTACAGGCACTTATATTCTTTTTGTTGTTTATATTTTGAAATGTTATTGATAGTTTTTTGTGTAATATGTCATTAGGAGGACATGTGTTATGAATAGGATATATAGTTGATAAGTTATTTTTGTTAGCAACAAGCATTTGAACTTCAGTGGAACATGTTCCCATGAAAATATTGTGTTGGGAACTAATGGTGCGTGCTATACTACTGAAATACATATATGTTTGTAACCTATCCTTGTCATTAACTAGTTAGATGATATGCAATTATCTAGTATCTTTACTTTGACGGTCATTTGATTAATATATCATATTAAATTGACTTCTAACAATTTCATGTCCATTAGATATTGTATCAGCATATTATATGATAATGCACTTTTTGTGCTTTTACATTGATATAATATATTAATTAAAGTATGAAGTTATTATCAAGAATTCAGAATTCATTCTACGTTAATAAAAATCTATTGAGCTTATTTTTCTTCCATATGGTATTTATTGAGTTTTAAAACACAAAGTAGAGAGATTATCATGCTTAAAGAAATGATTTCAAGTAACAGATTAAGATTAAGGTCAAAGCTATGATATATTAGGTGATATATGGTGTATCATATACCAGATATTTAGTCATATTTATAAAATGTGGCCAAACACATTCAAAAGTGTAGTAAATAAATTTAGCTATGCTACTGTTGCATGATACATATCATATATCATTTGGTGTGCCATAGATAAAACCAAAAATTAAATGTAGCTTCTCAAATTATGAGTTTAGACAACAAAAGCTTATTAAGGGAATTAATTTGATATGCAATTACATATTTTCCTATTTTTATGTGATGAAAAAAATTTAAAATGTTATATGAATAAAATAATAGTGAAAAAACTATTTTAAAAAATGAAAAAATAATATTTAAAGAAAAAATAATAGAACACTTAAAGGAATATATGTAAAAATATTAGCAGTAATAAATTCATGGAAAATACTAACTATGTGTGTTGTGAAATAGTAGCTTGTTTATGTTGTTATTAATTATTACCCACTAATATTTTTTAAAAATTATTGTTACAATAAATAATTAATCTTTAATATAAATAATTATATTAAATAAGTTAATTGTGCATAGATCTGAACATGTTATAATATTAATTTTTTAAAAATGAAGTTGAATTCCAATGTGTTTTCTTTCTTAAAATATGATAAGGGTATAAATGTCATTTAACATAATTACATTTTTTTTCCTTTATTTTTCCTTTAAACCAAACAAAAGAAAGTAATATCTACAATTTTCTTTCCCTTCATTTTCTCTCCATCCAAACAATAGGAGAGAAAAATCACTTTCTCTTCATTTTTTTTCCTCTCATTTCTTCCTTTCATTTTCTCTTCAACGTCCAAACAATGTGTTAAGCTAATGTTTGTGATGAATAAAATGCATTTTGTTGATTAAAAAAGGAATTTCTTTTTGATTTTCAAACTTGTCCATTGCATTCCGTTTGAAATTCTGGATTTTCCTGAGGTGTTCAAATTACATTTAAATATGATATAAATTGTGCCATTAGTTGAGTAGTCAAAGTAAATATATTTTAGAGTAAACATTATCTTTCGGCTCTTGAGATATTAGGCTAATTTATCCCTAAGAAAAGAAATTAATTTAGTAGTCCCTCAAAATTGAAAATGATAGACACATTATTCCATATATTAGCTCTTTATTAGTAGACTTACACACGTGACACAGGTATAATGATGTCATGCCATTAAAATGCTAGATGCAAGCAAAATGACAATATTTTTGAACATATTGCACTTATTTTGATATTTAAAATTGAATAAAATAAATCATTTTATGACTTATAATAGATATTTAAATAACTCATTTTGTGAATTTCAATCACCAAAATGAGTTATTTTAAACTTCATTATATTTCAGTTGATATACACATCACTTAACGTTTATTAACAAGTCAATGTCAATTCTGTTAGTATTTAAAGAATTAAATATACTAAGAACTAATATGTCATATCATTAAATTTTGAGGAACCACATGTTTAGTTTTGGATTTTGAGAGATTAAATAGTCTTATCAAATTTTTTTTAAGGGATCACATGGACTATTTATTCTATATTTTAATTTTTAAGAATAAAAGTTGCGCAAAATATACTGATGACCAAAAATACCTAGTAGAAACATAATAATCAAAGTATTCTTTGCCCAAGTCAATCAAGATTAGAAGAGATTTGGTCGAATTCTGCACGCAAAACTCATGGTCTTACAATGGATCAACGTTCACCTCATCCTCGAGTAATCCCTCTTTTTTTTTTTTTTCAAATTTTAATCAAGATAAAATAATTGAGAAGAAGTTCCCGCAAGCTAGGACCGCCAAGCGTTATCATAGTTGAAAACACTGGCGGAAGATGGTTAAAAACATAGGAGAAGGGGGACATAGAGTAATAATTATCAATCCTCTTAATTTTAAATCATTAAGTCAATTATATGAATTATAATTTACACAACATTTAATAACTATTTAATACATATAAAGAACATTTAAGAGGATTTTATGCATATTAATTAAAAAGATTTATCATTTATTGACAAATATATTAACCACTAAATAAAGTTTAAAATATTAATATGCAAATGAAATGTCTTGATGACAACATAGAAAACATAGAAAAATTTTCACAAATTCTATAGGGAAAAAAGTCATGAACCTATATTATATATTAATGTACTTTTTTCTTCATATAACAAGATTTATTAATTTTCTATTAGTCATAATAACTATATTTTTTTAACGCATAATATATACAAATATAAAAAGTAAAAATAAATTTTTTTTATAGGGGGTAGCTACCCCGTCAGCCCAAAGAAGCTCTCGTTGGTTGAAAATTTATTCATATGTATATGTACTTTGATATAATTTTAATTAAGCATAGATATGTCACTTAATAATTTTTTATAAAATATTTTTTATCAATCTGATAATTGAATTACAACTATTTATCATGAAGATCATTATTTGCGTCAAATTTTATAAAATTGAACATCAATGAGTATATGTAATAGCTTTTATATATTCTCAGATTTCCTTGCCAATCTTGGAAATTCTACTAATGTGGGTGAGTGCTTATGGCATAATTAACCTTTTTGCAAGTCTCAAGCTCATCATGCTTGCGAACACTTCTCCAGAGACATTATGATACGTCCACATTTCCCTAGATATGTCTGGTGTTCAGGATCTCCAGACCTCCTGCATTGCCAAAAAGGCCCCAAATGCATGAAAAAACTCAAAATGAGGACTTGCATTCGTGTAACCATAATAAGGGGACTATAGCAATGGATGGTACAAGTGCACCATGTTGGGTCCGCGGTGATCGCTATAGCGATTATAGACCACTATAGTGGTTAGGCCGTTCATCTCATCAAATCTCTCCTGGAGACCATTATGCCCCTGATGTTAGAACACATCCAAAACAATGTTGTTTTGTTTAAGTGACCCTCAACCCTATTTAAACCTTTCCCCTACCCATTTTGCACCCAAAAACACAAACCCTAACATTCCTAACCTTTCTTCCACCCTTCATTCTCTTACTCCTTCAATCTTCCTCCTCCAAGCTCCGAAATAAGGATTGTTCATTGTTTATGATTGGTTTCTTATCCATTCCTCCATGCTTATGAATTAGGGTGTTTATGTTCTTAGTTGTTGTCAAGTTTGGGTACTCTCCCAATATTCATAGAGTTGTTCTAGTGAATTTATAGTTATTCATGTATCTATGTTGCTTCCATAGCAAACGTTGGTGTCATTCCCGCCCGTTGAAGCTCCATTAGTATAGACATTTCACGTTTTACCCCTCTAGGTAAATAGGTTCAAGCCTGTGACATTTACTTTGGTCATTAGTAATATTTTCTTGGCATAGAAATGTAGAACATGATTTTAGAAATTATTTCATGACTACTATAAATTATTAAGAGATTATGTCAAGTTTATGAATGTTATGCCTTCCAATTTATCATGAAAAATTTGTTATAAAGCTCATAGGACCATGTTTGTTCCTCAATTGATTTTATGAATATTTTGGAATGCCATGTTTACCTCAATGCTTTTGAGAATTATGTATATTCAAGAATTTTTACTTACAAGTTAAGAGTTAGAGTCCAATTATGGAATTCAAAGGTAAAGTATTTAGTTTCAAAACTTTTAATTATATAGTAGCTATAGAGAAATAGACAGTGAGTTAAGCTATAAGATCGATAGTTTTGGTACCAAGTTATCCGTTAAGGACAATCTCACCTCTATCAGGGTATTCTGAGAATGAAATCTGGTTAGATGTCCAAATGCAAGACCTTGTTAGGTGCCTTTCATGTTTAGAATATATTTATGTATTATACACACACACACAGATTTCGTTTCTATATTAAGTACCGCTTTACATGCTTATACGAGTTATTGGTTTTTGGACTATTATGTAATTAAATATAAATTGTTTTACAGTGTTACTTTATTATTTGTGTAGTATTCTATTGGTTGTCCCATGTAGGGGTTAAGGCAAAAATCTACTCACTAAGTTCTAGATAAAGCTCATCCCTCCATTTCCTCCCTTTACAAATAAAATTGATATTTCAGATCCTTCTCAACCTCCTCCTTAGTAGTAGTGGTACTTCAGCTTGGGTGAGGTTTTCTTTGTAGTGGACATCAGTTTAAGTTTATTTTAGAGTGCTTCAATGACTATGCGGACAAGGTCCTAGACCATGCATATATTGTGGTTTTCATGGTTAGAGATTTATACAAATATGCATATTTTGATGGATTTCATGGTTTTGTATGAAGCAACTCGAATTATATTTCATATTATGATTATGGATTTAGACTTGATTAATAGAATGGATTTATACATATTAATTATGTTTCGAAAATATGAATTGATTTATATTTTAAAATGGAAATTTTATTTAAACTGTGCATGTAGTATGACTCAACGGCCATGAGGCTTATGTGGGAAGGGAAGTCCCACGTGCTTGTCACTAGAGCAAGTGTCCACAAGTAGCACAATGTTTATGTAAATGGAAGCGTTCTCATTTACATTAATAAAGCTTTACTTGAGGCCTTTAGGAATGGTTATTTATGTCTAGGTTTAGAGAGAGTCTTTTTTTTCCTTTCATGATCAGGATATTATTCCATGTATTCATCATCCTTAAGATTCATCGTGCCACGTTAAGACATACTCCCTTACATTGCTACCATAGCAAGGCTCTTCTAGCAGGAGTACCCACTTCAGAGTCTTGGAGTAGGCAATGGCCAACCTCTTTGAGGTGTTGGCTAGACAAGTAGAGGCTGGCATAAAGCCAGTCCCAGGCTGTAGTTCAAACCCCAGCTCGAGATCCTAATGACTCACCTAGAGTGCTTCAGGATGATGGATCGCCCATCATCTCGTATGAGCAATGAATGATTCACCAATGTTTATGAATTCCTCTGGGAGATAGAGAGATCACCGGATCATTCATTGCTCATCCGAGAGGATAGCAGAGTTAGTTGGTTTCTAGATAAGAGGCAAGGGGATTAGGGATTCAGACCTACCTTCCTCTGGGAGTTTGGAGCACATTCACGATGAGGTTCCTTTCAGAGAGCAAAAGACTCAGATGGTGGAAGAGTTCTTGAGGCTCAGATTGACTCTAGGCATGTCCATAATCAAGTATGATGAGGGGTTCACTTATTTAGTCCAGGTAGCTTCAGGCATACTTCAATCAGAGACAAAACGGTGAGACTTCTTGTTTAGGGACCGCCTAAGGATATGTTACCTAGCTTGTAGCCTCACATTAGGAACATGGACTACACTCAAGTAGTGGATACAACTGTAGGACTTAGAGAGGCTGGCAGAGAGGAAAACAACGTTTGATGTTAGGAAGAGGGCCAAGACACATGGTTCTTTTTCTAGTGTAGCTAGTTTCGAGCAAAGAACATAGCTAGTCGAGTAGCGCCCTCCAGAGCTAGCCCAATCAGCCTCCTGTTTTCAAAGTTAGACTAGAGGAGGCATCCATCACAATGATCATGATCAATTTAGACTTACCTCGTATGCCAAACTTGCTAGAAGAGACATTTGGGAGTGCATGATGGGTACTTTTGTGTGCTATAGCTATGGCCAGCAAGGCCATAGGTGCAAGAAGTGCCCATTCCTTCAGGAGCTTCTAGTCAGGGGTCAATTATCCCTATTGCTTTAACCCAATCATTCTAGTTAGTAACTCAGGGTGGTTAGCAAGCAAAAATGTTGGGACAGAGGCACAGGAAGTAGAGGTCCTGATGGTAAAGGCCAGGTGGCAAAGGTTAGAGCGGGTGGCAACCTTGTCTGTTCACTTTGACACGTCAGGACGTGTAGGCATCCAATGAAGTGGTAGCAAGTATAACAAAAGTTTACTCATTTAATGCTTTTGCATTGATAAACCCCGAGTCCATATATTCCTACGTACCCTATTCTTTGCTAGCCACATGGTTTGGCAGACCCTCTTCCAGTCTTGAGGAACCGTTCTTAGTAAGGATACCTTTGGGAGAGCACCTTAGTGTCTAATCAGTATATAGATTGTACAAAGTCAAGGTTGGTGACATGGAGACACTAGCAAATTTGCATGTGTTGGACATTTTTTACTTTGACGCTATCTTAGGTATGGATTGGTTAGCTTCATGTCATGCAATAGTGGACTATCACATCAAGACGTGAGGTTTTATGCTCTTGAAAGAGAGTTACAAGAGTTTCAGGGCATGAATTGTTCAATTCTGGCTAGTTTGATCTCAGCTTCTAATGCCTTGTCGGTTATGGATAGAGGAAGTCACTTTTATAGCACCAATCAAAGACATAGATGCAAAAGTGCTAAATTTGGATTCAATTTCAATGGTTTGTGAGCTCCAGATGTGTTTTAGAGAACTTGTCGAGATGCTACCGAGAGAAAAGTTAAGTTTGGGATAAAGCTTGAGTTGGGAGTGAGGCCCATCTTAATACCCTTATCTCAAATAGCTCTAGTAGAATTAAAAAAGTTGAAGGAGTAATTGCAAGAGTTACTTAATAAGGGGCTTATCTAGCCGAGTACCTCGCTTGAGAGTGCTTTGATTTTATTTATAAAGAAGAAAGATTGAGCAATGAGGATGTGTGTAGACTACAAGTAGGTAAACAAGCTAACAATTAATAACTAGTATCCATTGCCTTGCATTGATGATCTATTTCATTAGCTCAAAGGTGCAAAGTGTTTTTCCAAGATTGACCTTCGATCCAATTATCATTAGCTAAAGGTTAAAGGCGAGGATGTACCCAAGATAGCCTTTAGGACTTGCTATGGACACTATGAGTTCCTTGTGATGTCCTTTGGATTAACCAATACTCCCGCAACTTTCATATATATGATGAAAAAGGTCTTCAAGTAGTTTTGGATGACTTTGTGATTGTCTTCATTTATGACATCTTGGTGTATTTTAGGAGTAAGTGTAATACCTAGGTTCACATGTCCCTAGGTAAGTCAGGTACGGCCTTGGGTTCTTAGACCCACTTGTGTTGCTTGAAAGGACCTACTTACACGACAACCTAAAAATTTTGGAAGCAGACTTCTTGAAAGCATTGCAAGTGCTAAGATGAGCACTCCAGGTCAACAAATAGTAAGGTAATGTGGACAGGGAGAGCACACTCTCTAGTGAGTACTACAATGCTCAATTAACGCTATAGTGGTCGTGTACATAAGGTGGTATGTTAAGGGCACGCTCTGGTGAGTGCTTTAGCACCCAACGGTCACTAGTTATATAAAAGCCCCCATTTTGGGGCCCAAACCAGAAAATTCGAGACCTTCACCCCCAAGTACGAAACCCTCACTCCCTTATGCCTTTTCCACCCTATTTTCTCAATCTAACTCCAATCTTTCATCTCCAAGGCTTAAAGGTAAGAGATTTTGCTAATTTTGCTTCCTTTTCCTTCAATCTTTCATGGTTCTTGGGTTGGCATTGATGTTTGTCCATGTTTACCAAGTTATGGTACCTCTCCATTTTGTCAAAGTTAGATATGAGTTATCTAGATATTTTTAGAAGTTAATCTAGAGAATTATGACTGTTATGGAGATATTGATGTCATTTCTACTCCAGATTCCTATTGGTGTTGATCTTACATATTTCATCCTTCTAGGTGAGTGGGCTCAAACCTGATCTATTTAATGGGCGCTCCTAGGTTCTTTCCAATCACCTTCTTCAAATAGCATTAGAGTTTCAGCTGGTTCTTCACTCGAGTGAAGCATCTTTATTATAGATTAGAGTGCTCCAGTGTCATTGGGGGAAGTCCGGACCATAGAGTATGTTTTGTATTTTGCATACCATGATGTCATTCTGGATTGTGTTTATTGAGTTAACATTCATGATTGTTTTGTATAAGAGAAATTCTAAATATATGGATGGTATTATGGATTTAGACTTTAGAATTTGATTATGGAATTTCAATTATGATTATTTTGAATTTAAAGAGCACGATTGTATGAGAAAATGAATTTATGTTTTAAATGGATTTTATGATTACATGTGCATATAGAGACTTAGTGATCATGAGGCTTACGTGGAAATGAGATTCCTTGTGTCGGTCACATTCCCAAATAGGTTTGACTAAGGATGAGTATGAGTAGCATCTAAAGATTATTCTAGCAAGTGAAGGAGAACCAGTAGCATGCCAAATTCTCTAAGTGCAAGTTTTAACTTGATCAAGTGGCATTCCTTAGGCATATAGTGTCTATAGATGGTATGTTGTGATCAGAAGAAGGTTAAGGCGTACAGTAGTGGCCAAGGCCTTCAATAGTTTTAGAGATCTGTAATTTTCTAGGTTTGGCTAGATACTATTAGAGGTTTGTCAAGGATTTCTCAAGTCTTTGCAGTGCCATTGACTAGGTTGACATAAAAGAATATTAGGTTCCAATGGTTGGATGCATATGAAGAATGATTCTATAAGCTCAAGACCTATTTGACCACAACTCTAGTATTGGTGTTACCCTCAGGCATGAGTGTTTTTTCGGTGTTCTGTGATATCACAAGAGACTTGGATATGTCCTTACATAGCACAATCGATTTATGGCTTATGCATCTAGACAGCTCAAGAGGCATGAGGGAGTACCCTATGCATGATCTAGAGATGGGAATAATGGTTTTTGCCTTGAAGATTTGGAAACATTACCTATCAGAGAGACTTGTGAGATTTTTATGGATCACAAGACTTAAAGTACATTTTTCAGCCGAAGGATTTAAATCTCAAGCAATGCCGGTGGCTAGAGTTGCTTAAGGACTGTGATTGGATGATTTTCTATCACCTAGGCAAGGCAAATGTAGTGGTAGACACTTTGAACAAGAAGTCTATGGGGCTTGGCCCACATAGCACTTTTGAGCTAGTCATTGATCGAGGACATCCACAAGTTGAAAGAAGAGAGAGCCGATTTGGTCTCAGTGATTCAGGAGCATTTCTTGATCACATTAGGGCCTAGTCAACCCTAGTGGAGCATATCAACGCACAACATGGAGAAGATTCCAAGTTGGTCAAGCTAGTGGATAATGTTAACAAAGGGGAGAATACGGAGTTCTCACTTAATGCGGAGGGTGTGTTGGGTTTTGGTGATAGTTTGTGTGTACCTGACATGGGTAAGTTGAAGAGAAAGGTGATGGAAGAGTCACATAGTGCAACATACTCTGTTCATTCAAATTCAGCCAAGATGTTTCAAGACGTCAGGCAGTTGTATTGGTGGGAAGGCATGAAAGAAGATGTTCGTGACTTTGTGTCATGATGTTTGATGTATCAACAAGTCATGGCTAAGCACCAAAGACTTGTAGGTTTCCTTCAGTAGATAGAGATCCAGAATAGAAGTGGAAAAAAAAATAACTATAGACTTTGTGGTTGAGTTGCCTCAAACCACTGAAGGTTTTGATTTCATATAGGTGATCATGGACAAGATGACCAAGTTAGTACACTTTTTGCCAATGAAGACTACTTTCAATGTAGCTCAGTATGCCATGCTCTATATTGATTAGACTCCATGGTGTGCAATGTTCATTATATCAAATAAAGGGTTTTAGTTCACTTCATAATTCTAGAGAACATTTCAAGAAGCTCTTGGGATGCATGTAGACTTGACCACAACTTTTCACCCGCAACGGATAGCCAATTAGATAGGATGATTCAGACCTTAGAGGATATGCTCAAAGTTGTATTCTAGGTTGTGGTGGGAGTTGATGACACCACTTGCCATTGATAGAGTTCTCATATAACAACGGTTCTAAGGCAAGCATCCACATTAAACTATTTGAAACATTGTATAGGAGACATTATAGATCTCCCATTGGATTGTCTGAGCTTGGAAGCTAAGACCCTAGGCCCAAACTTAGTTTTAAAAATCTTAGAGAATGTTTAGCTGATCAGAGAATGATTGTTGGTAGTTCAATCCAAATAGGAATCCTAAGTAGATAACCCATAAAGACTTCGAGTTTGTAGTGGGTGATCATGTGTTTCTATGAGTATTTCCCTTGAAGGGAGTGTTGAGGTTTGGTAAGCAAGAAAAGTTGAATCCATGCTATAACGATCTTTTTGAGATTCTAGAAATAGTTTGAGTAATGGCCTATAGATTGGCACTACCTCCAAGTTTATCAGCTATCAACCTAGTCTTTCATGTTAGCTTGCTTAGGAAGTACATGCCTGATTTATCTCATGTGCTCATGCCATAATCAGTCCAAGTTGATAAAAGTTTGTCATACGAGGAAGAACGATTGCCATTGTAGATAGGCAAATCAAGAAGCTTCGGTCGAAGAAGGTGGCCTTAGTGAAAGTTATCTAAAGGAACCATTCTAGTGAGGAAGCGTCTTGGAAAGATGAAGAAGCCATGAAGATCAAATATCCGCACTTTTTCCTCCTCAAGGTATGTTTATTGAAGATTTGGGGACCAAACCTCTTTTAAGGGGGAGTATATAATGTCTCGGGTCCATATGTCCCTAGATAAGTCTAATGTGGCCTTAGAATTTCTTGAGACTAATTAGTAGTTAAAATGCCCAGATGCATAAAAACCCTAAAAATATAGAATATGCATTCCTATGACCATGCTATAGCGGCCCTTGACCTATAGTGGTGGGTAGTGCAATTGCACTATGTTAAGTCAACGGTGACTGCTATATCACTGGGTTCATCTCATTAAACTCTACATAGAGACCGCTATAGCGTCATGTGTATGCTTATCACAGTGTTTCCACTGTTAACTACTATCACCGCTATAATAGTGTCTCCATATTAGAACACATCCAAAATGGTATAGTTTTATTTAAGTGACCCCTAACCCTATTTAAACCATTCCTTACACATTTTGCACCCCAAAAAGCAAACCCTAATATTCCTAATTTTTGTTCTACCTTCACACTCTTCCTCCTTCATCCTACTTCCTCTAAGCTTTAAGGTTAGGATTGTTCACTATTTATGGTTGGTTTCATCTTCATTCCTCCATGTTTATGAGTTATGATGTTTATGTTCTTGGTTGTTATTGCCAAGTTTGGATACTCTTCTAATGTTCATAGACTTGTTTTAGTGAGCTTATAGTTATTCATGTGTTTATGATGCTTCCATGATAGATGTTGGTGCCATTTTCAGCTCTCCATAGTTACATTGGTACTAACACCTCACATTTCACCCTTCTAAGTGAGTGGGTTAACCCTAACCTTTATTTTGGTCATTAGTGATATTTTCTTGGCATAGAAATATTGGAACATAATTTTAGAAATTATTTCATGACTACTATGAATTATTAGGAGATTATGTCAAGTTTATAAATGTTATGCCCTCCAATTTATCATGAAAAAAATGCTATAAAACTCATAGGACCATGCTTATTGCTCAATTGATTTTATGAATAGATTTTGACTATGTATATGAATATTTTGGAATTTCATGTTTACCCCAATGCTTTCAAGAATTAAGTATATTCATGAAATTTCGCTTACCAATTAAGAGTTAGAGCCCAGTTATGGAATTTAGAGGAAAAGTATTTAGATTCAAGATTTTTAGTTATACAATAACTATGGGGAAACAAAGGTGGTTAACGATTTAAGATTGTTAGCCTTGATACAAGTTGTTCCTCAAAGGACAATCTCGCCCTCTCAGAGTATTTAAAGAAGGAAACTTGGTTAGGTGTCCAAATATGGGACCTTGTTAGGTGCCCTTCAAAATTAGAGTATATATATATATATATTAGGTAGTGGTTTACATGCTTATACAAGTTATTGGTTTTTGGACTACTATGTGATTAAAAATAAATTGTTTTATAGTTTTGCATTTATTATTTAGTTTTTATCTTGTTTGCTATCTCATGTGGGGGTTATGGGTGAAAATTTTCTGAACTGGGTTTTAGATAAAACCCACCCCTCATTTTCTTCCCATTTATAGATACAGCTGTTGTTTGATATCCTTCTTAGCCTCTCTCAACAGTAGTATTACTTCAGCTTGGGTTGGCTTCATTTTGTAGTGAAGTATTAGTTTATGTTTCTTCTAGAGTACTCCAATAACTATGTGGGAGGTCCGACCATGTATATATTTTGGTTTTCAAGCTTAGAGATTTATACAAGTATGCATATTTTAATGGATTTCATCGTTTTGTATAGAGCAATTCCAATTATGTTTCATATTATGATCATGGATTCAGACTTGATTCATGGAATAGATTTATACATCTTAATTATGTTTCAAATATACGAGTTGATTTATATTTAAAAATGGAAATTTTATTTAAGTTATGCATGTAGTATGATTCAGCGGCCATGGGGCTTAGGTGGGATGAGAATTCCTATGTGCGGGTCATGATCCCAAATTAGGTCGTGACAGACATCTTCATGAGATAGTTGTTTCTTTCTTTATTTTCTCTTCGTATATGTACAAAAAAAATGGCTTTTATTCTCATACTTTAAACATTTTTTTCAATAGTTAAAAAAGTTTGACTCCTAAGGTGAGAAGCAAGGGAAACTACAAGAATTCAACATAACACATAAACGATGCAAAATGATAGCTCAAAATGAAAACAAAACAAACTAAGCTAGCTAGCAACAAAACACTAAGGCCAAAAACAACCATATGCTATCTCACAACACCGAAAGCAAGAAAACACAATCGCCCTCCGATAATACAAAAACACGAGGCCATATCATCAACATGAAGAATGGAATGAACCTCTTCATTAGGAAGGCGAAAGACATCGAAAGAAACATATAGCTCAGCCAAGAACTATGTTTAGGCCTCAATCCCACCAAAAAGCTTCCTCTATTCAACAAAAGCCCAAAGAAAACAAGAGAGATTGAAACAATGGAATTCCTTTTCTTGCACAAACACGGGCCCAAAGGAAACCTAAACATCTAACCACCCTTCCATACCTTTCCATACATAGATCTACATAAACATGGGCCTTGAGGCTGTTGCCACTGCTACCTTCAAGAAGGAAAAGCGACAACCAAAGCTTCATCTCCACCAACCTCCAGAAAAGAAAAATGATAACCTCATCTTTTCAAAACTCAGCATTCGCTTTGACAAATACAAACCTATTGCCATCAAGCTTCATTGAGCCAACAGAAAATGATAATGACCATCCAATCGCACATGCACCATGGTTGCACAATAAGAAAAACAACCAAGCATCACTTTATCTCAACCAACAATCACCATGGACATTGTAAATTAGCTTGATAATAGAACGTGAAACGATGCCTAAGGGGCAAACTCCAAACACCGCACCAAGAACCAATGGTTGTGGCTTTAACAAAGGAACTGTCTACATCTAAATTATGAGAAATTGAGTAAAAACCTAATTGGAGCCAAAAACGAATATGACCAAAAAAAAGTTAGATCCATGGGACAAGGCACATCAACTAGCGAGATTTCCTCATACACCAATAGCTACAACCATTGGACCACATATCATGAGCCATGCAAAGCTCCAACATGATGTCCAAATGAGGAGGCACAACAGAAGAAAATAGTTAAGACGAAGATTAGAAATCAAAAACTTGAGAAGAAAGGAAGGAGGCTATGCAAGGAAGAAGTAAGGGGATTGGGAAGAGGGTTAGGTAAAGGCAAAAGGTGGAGGTAGGGGAAGGGTTATATACATGATGTGTGATAATGAGTTGAGGACTATGGGAATAGATTTGAGATGGACGGAGAAGGGTGGGGGTGCCTAGTTTGTGGATGGGAAGGAAAGTTTGGGGAAATTTTGGAAAATGTAACAAGAGGCAGAGGTGGGAGGGCGGGGAGATAGAGAGATTGGGAAAGGGTAAGGAGGGGCATTGCAAAGGATTCTAAAGATAGGTTAGAGCCTTTCCCTCTCTCTCCATTAAATGCTATGACATTGGCCATTAAGTAGTTGATATAAAGCTCATTTGGATAAGTTTTTAGGAGGAAAAAAGTATTTATTTTCAAAAAAATTTAAAAAATAAGTACTTATAGAAATTTTTTAACATGTTTGTTTGTGCTTCTAAAAAAAAGCAAAGGCAATAAACAATAAGTTTTTTCTATTTTTTCAAAAGTGGGTTCTTATATGCTTCTCATAGAAATAGAAGCAAGAGAAGAGAAAAAGTATTCTTGCTTGATTTTTAAAATTATTTATATTTCAAATTTATCCTCACAAATTTTAGGAAAAGACAAAAAAATCCTTCCATTGAATCACCTCACCCTCCCCTATTTTCACTATCATAGCTGCAATAATTTAATTGTT